>OX101817.2:34500469-35708879 GCA_944452925.2 Chrysolina oricalcia
ATCATTATATTTATAACTACCAAAACCCTACATGACATACGTTATGAAATCATTATACATTTTGGCAAAGGGCTGACGGACTATAAATTTCACCATATAGTACAGATGAGTGAATTAACACATTAACAGACAAGCGGACGAGTGTAAAAGCAGTAACGGTTTTCCCAGCAACGGTTATTAGTTTTGCTCATGTTATTCACAAATATCCGTTGCTCGAAGTTTTTCGACGGGAAAGTATTATTCTAAACTTGCTGATAACGTTCAATATAATGTTGTTGATGGGTAGCTGTTGAATCACGAATTATTTTGCCGTATAAAACATATGCAACAGACATAGAATAATTCATTTCTGTAAGAAAAAACAAACAACGGGTATTTCAACTGTTTCGCGATTTTTCTACTTCAGAGGGTTGTTGAGGGATAGTTTTCGATACACAAATTATTTTACGCCATAGAACGTATTCAGTAGGTGTCGAATAATTCATTTCCGTAAGGGTTGTTGAGGGGTAGTTTTTCGTTCACAAATTATTTCATCCTATAAAACGTATGCAACAGGAGTGGATTAATAAATTTTTTTCAAAAACCCTCGAATCACGGGTACTTCTGATTCAAGATTTTTCTACTTCCGGAGGGTTTTTGAGTGGTAGTTTTTGGTTCACGAATTATTTCACTCCATTGAACGTATTCAGCAGGTGTAGAATAATTCATTTCTGTAAAAAAAAACAAACAACGGGTATTTTAACTGTTTCACGATTTTTCTACTTCGCAGGGTTATTGAGGGGTAGTTTTCAATACACAAATCATTTTACGCTATAGAACGTATTCAGTAGGTGTCGACTAATTCATTTCCTAAAAAAAATCTCGAGCAATGGATATTTCAACTGTTTCAAAAATTTTCTACTTCGGTGGGCTGTTGAGGGGTATTTTTTGGTTCACAAATTGTTTCACACCATGAAACATATTCAGCAGGTGCGGAATATGTAATTTTTATCAAAGAACCTCGAGAAACGGGCATTTCAACTGTTTTAAAAATTTTCTACTTCAGATGGTTAATTGTTGAGGGGTAGATTTTGGTTCACAAATTATATCACCTCATAGTACGTACTGAGCCGGTAAATAATAGTTAATTTCCGTCAAAAAAACTTCGAGCAATGGGTATCTCAAGTGCTTTAAAATTTTTCTACTGCAGAGGGTAGTTGAAGGGTCGTATTTGAGTTACAAATCAGTTTTCCTTATAAAACGTATTCAACAGGTGTAGAATAATTTATTTCCATCAAAAAACCTCGAGCAACGAGAATTTCAACTCTTTCGAGATTTATCAACTTTGGAGAATTGTTGAAGGGTAGTTTTCATTTCACAAATAATTCCACCCTATATAACGCATTCAACAGGTACAGAATAATTAATTTCTGTCAAAAAATCTCGTGCAACGAAAATTTCAACTGTTTCAAGAATTTTCAACTTAGGAGGGTTGTTGAGGGGCAGTTTTTGATTCACAAACTATTTTATTCTATAGACCGTATTCAGCAGGTGAAGAATAATTCATTTCCACCAAAAAAACTCTAGCAACGGGCACTTCAACTGTTTCAAGATTTTTCTACTTCGGAGTGTTGTTCAGGGGTAGTTTTTGATCCACAAATTTTGACACCCTATAGAACATATTCAGCAGGTGAAAAATAATCAATATCTTTCAAAAATATCGAGCAACGGATATTTCGTATGTTTCAAAACTTTTCGAGTTCGAAGGGTTGTTGAGGGGTAGTTTTTGGGTTAATCTTCATTTCACACTGTGCAACATATGCAGCAGCTATAGAATAATTCATTTCTGTCAAAAAACTCAAGCAACGGGCATTTCAACTATTTCAAGAGTTTTCTACTTCGAAGGGTTGTTGAAGGGTAGTTTTCGATCCACAAATTTGTTACAATATAGAAAATATCCTGCAGGTGAAAAATAATTTATTTCTGTCAAATAATATCGAGCAACGGATATTCTGAATGTTTCAAGATTTTTCCACTTTGGAGGGTTGTTGAGGGGTAGTTTTTCGTACACAAATTATTTCATCCTATAAAACTTATGCGACAATAGTGGAATAACTAATTTCATCAAAAAACCCTCAAGCCACGGGTACTTCAACTGTTTCAAGATTTTTCTACTTCCGGAGGGTTGTTGAGTGGTAGTTTTTGGTTCACAAATTATTTCACTTCATAGGACGTATTCAGCAGCTGTAGACTATTTTATCTCTGTCAAAAACGTCTAGCAACAGGTTTTTCAAGTATTTCAAAAAGTTTCTACTTCGGAGGGTTGTTGCGGGGTAATTTTTTTTGACATATCATCCCACCCTGTGAAACGTATTCAGCAGGTACAGAATAACTCATGTCTGCAAAAAAATCTCGAGCAACGGGCATTTCAACTATTTCCAGATTTATCTACATCGGAGGGTTGTTGAGGGGTAGTTTTTGCTTCAGAAATTATTTCATCCAATACACCATATTCAGCAGTTGTAAATTGATGAATTTCTGTAAAAAAACAACGGGCATTCAAACTATTTCAAGATAATTTCCATTTCGGAGGGTTGTTGAAGGGTAGTTTTCGATTCACAAATATTTCACCCTATGGAAAGTATTCAGCAGGAGAAGAATGAGTCGTTGCTGCCAGAAAAACCTCGAGCAACGGGTATTTCAACTGTTTTAAGTTTTTTCTACTTTGGACGATTGTTAAGGGGTAGTTTTTGGTTCAAAAATTATTCCACTCTATTAAATGTATTCAGCAGATGTGAAAAAATAATTTTCGTCAAAAAACCTAGAGAATTCGACATTTCTATTGTTTCAAGATTTTTCTACTCCGGAGGGTTGTTGAGGGGTAGTTTTCGATTCACAGATTATTCAACCCTATTGAACGAAATCAGCAGGTTCAGAATTACTCATTTACATCCTTGAAAGAAACCTTTGAATAAAAACTTGCAAAAGTAGAGAAAATGAGGTGAAATATAGTGATACCCATTACCTAATAAACATCAATGTGTTCAGCGTAACACGATATGTTGCCACATTTTCGGACCTCACTTAGTGCTGACCATATAATCCCACAAGGAACGGAATACGCACGTACAGAAAATATACATTCTCAGCAGCGCCTTCAAGTGGCAAATCCCCAAACTACAATATACTATTTTTTCTATATTTCTACCAAAGTGAGGACCACATATTTCACGCGATATTTCAACTAACAGTAGTGAATGCACAAAAAGGAACGAAACACTATATCTGTCTCACTGAGAACGATTTTTAGGTTAGTCACTAAACTTGTACAGAGAAAGATCCTCCACACGGAACGGCAGAAACGTTGTGAGGTCCGTATACGTGGAGGATATATATATATATATATATATATATATATATATATATATATAGTATATATAGTATCAAAATGTATCAAAATGTAGTATATAGCATTCCTTGTCAGGACTGTGATAAAAATTATATTGGCCAGACTTCTAGAAGCCTGAAAAGTAGAATCTCCTCACATAAAAGTGATTGTAGACTTCATCCTGAAAGATGTGCTCTTGCTGATCATGTAAACAAATTTGACCATCGAATAAATTATAATTCAACTAAAATATTAGCTAAAGAGACACATATGACTAAGAGAACTTTTTTGGAAATGGCCTTCATATATCAAGACAAAAAGTGTATGAATAAAAGAACTGATATAAATCATTTGAGTGAGATTTATATATATATATATATATATATATATATATATATATATATATATATATATATATATATATATATATATATATATATATATATATATATATATATATATATATATATATATATATACATATATATATATATACAGGGTGTTCCTAAACATCATGTACATCCGAAAGGGGGTAATTCCTCAGCTCATTTTAAGACTAAAAGTTCATATAAACATTGGTCCGCAAACGCTTTGTTACCGATCTACGGGGTGTTGAAATTTCAAGATTTTTTTTGTTTTTTCTTTATAGATCCTGCAGTTTTTGAGATATGTGGCTCAAATTTGAAACATAGATTATGTTATAGGGCTTACATCGATGGACATCTCAAATGTTTGTGAGAATCTATAGGGTGATAATTTTTTTTGGGTCATGCCCCCTTTTCTCCCCCTGAACTTTTTTGCGGTGCGCCGTTGATAAATTATAATATACAAAATGAATTTTTTCATTCATTTACAAACTTTTTTGTGTCTTGTAGTTTTTCCGTATCTAAAACCGTTGTCGAGAAAAAATGGAAATAGCAATTTGTGTATTTCGAGCGCAAAGTAATTGATTGTCGCTCGACAAAGAGAGTTACCGTGCAACGCGAAGCGGAGCGCGGTAATCTTTGGAGAGCAACAATGACACTTTGTGCTTGAAATACACACATTATTTTTTCTACAAACGCATCTTTCAGACAAAAAAAGATCGACACTTCATTCAAATAGGCACATAATATTATAATAGTATGAGAAAATGAATACTCAGTAGAAATTCGTAATGTATAAGCTATCCAAGTATCCAATAATTCAAATCTCAAACAGAAGAAAAAAGTGAAATCATTGCTTTAAAAAAATCCGATGCCGGGATCTGTTCCCGGGACCTGGATTTAAACCGACCAACGATAAGCTTAGCTCCAACGCAGATTCTCAGATGGCTATGAGTGTATTGTCTATACTTTCCATCATGAAAGAATAGATTTGTTTTCAAACAAATGCAGTGGAGAGCGAGCGTTTTTTGACAGTTCGTATGTGGAGTCGTTAGGTGTCTTTACATGTGTTTAAATTGTTAATTGTAAGGTGTAAATTTGTTATAAATACTCGTTATAGCCTCGTAACAATGCCAAATTATTCAAATGGCGATTTGGCTGATATGCATTTTATTTATGGCCTTGCGAATGGAAATGCAAGAGAAGCCAGACGTCTATACATGGAGCGTTATCCCAATAGAATAATACCTGATCAACGAATATTCTCAGATATTCATAGGCGTCTTGCAGAAACTGGAACATTTAATAAAAACACTAATGATGGAGGTAAACCACGTACCGTTAGAACACCACAGATCGAAGAAGCTGTTCTACATGAAATAGAAGAACAGCCAGACACTAGCACCAGAAAAATCGCTAAAAATTTAAATATCAGTCACCAAGTTGTTTGGCGTATATTGCGTGAATCTCTACTATATCCATATCACATTCAAAGGGTGCAAGCGCTCCTTCCTCGAGATTTCCCTTCAAGAGTTAATTTCTGCCAGTGGTACCTTAATAGGATAGCAGTAAACCCCAATTTTGACTGTAAAATCCTTTTTACCGACGAAGCCAATTTTTCCAGGAATCAAATTATAAATTTTCATAACAACCACATATGGGCCGAAGAAAATCCACATGGAATTGTCGAAACTCATTTTCAAGAGCAGTTCTCATTGAATGTATGGGGTGGTATAGTTGGGGATCATTTGATTGGTCCTTTCTTTTTGCCTGGTCGGCTTACTGGAAACTCATACAGGCATTTTTTGCAATACGAATTACCTTTATTACTTGAAGGCTTACCTCTTTTGCTCAGACATCAAATGTGGTATATGCACGATGGCGCACCAGCACATTTTTCTGTTTTGGCTCGGCAATATTTAAATGAAGTGTTTGGGGACAAGTGGATAGGACGGGGTGGACCTCAGTTATGGCCCCCTAGGTCCCCTGATTTAAATAGCCTAGATTTTTTTCTATGGGGGCATCTCAAATCTCTCGTGTATACAACACCAATAAATACCATCGATGACTTACGAAATCGAATATTAAATGCATTTGAAACTGTAAGAAATACTCCGGGGGTGTTTGGCAGAGTACGGGCATCAATGAGAAGAAGAGCGGACGCATGTATAAGGATTGGAGGAGGTCACTTTCAACAATTGTTATAACGTTATTTCCTTGTTATGTCTTTTATTTGGATGTTTTGTATAATAAATCGTTATTGCAAAAAAAAGCCTTTAGCAAACAGCGGCGAACAAAATAATTTTAGCGAATTACAAAAAAATTTAAATTTTTTTTTTCTCGATAACGGTCTTAGATACGAAAAAACTACAGGATGCAAAAAAGTTTGTAAACAAACCAAAAAATTCAATTTGTACCTTAGAATTTACCAACAGCGCACCGCAAAAAAGTTCAGGGGGAGAAAAGGGGGCATGACCCATAAAAAAATATCACCCTGTAGATTCTCACAAACATTTGAGTTGTCCATCGATGTAAGCCCCATAACGTAATTTATGTTTCAAATTTGAGCCACATATCTCAAAAACTGCAGAATCTATAAAGAAAAACCAAAAAAAAAATTGAAATTTCAACACCCCGTAGATCGGTAACGAAGCGTTTTCGGACCTGAGTTTATATGAACTTTTAGTCTTAAAATGGTCTGAGGAATTACCTCCTTTCGGATGTACATGATGTTTAGGAACACCCTGTATATATATATATATATATATATATATGTACATTACTAAGTTCATGGGTTGAACCGCGTTGAGAGTTTATAACTCGACGTTTCGGCTCCTGCTTTGGAGCCATTTTCAAGAGTGTGACTGCGAGGCCTCTATCTGCCTACTCCTCGAGTCGTGGTCTTGAGAGATATCAAGGTCTCAACCTGCCTACTCCTTGATCTCAAAAGACGATCCGATGTTGGTTGCACTGTAGTATTTATAGGTGGTTGGCTACCTGGAGGTGGGCGGGTCTTACGGGTTTTCTCGTTTGTCTTGTCTGCTGGTTCCTGCTGTGTAGTTGGAGTTAATGGGATAATAATTGATTGCGGATAAGTTTCACGTGGCCTGGTAATTACGGTTGGAAGAAGGGGCTTCCAAATGCGGTTCAATTTACGGCTATCATCTTTAATGTTCAGGCAATCAGGCCGTTTTTCGATTTCGATGGCTTCTCTGATAAAACGAGAAGTTCTTGAACGTACTGGGGCGATGGTTTTCGTTTTCTCGAAATCTATGGGGTGACCCGTTTGGATGAAATGAAGAGCTAATGCGGAGCTGGTGTCTCGATTTCTAACTGAAAGGGAGTGTTGATAGGATCGAAAATGGATCTGTTTCGAAGTTTCTCCTATATAAGAGTGGGGGCAGATAGAACAGGGAATTTCGTAAATACCATGGTCTTCGTTGGGAATTTTGTCTTTTGTTGGTGTGATGAGGTGTGATAGTTTTTGTTCTGTGGTAAAGATGGTTTTGATATTTGCTTTTCTGAAAAGTCGACTGATTTTGTCCGTCACCCCTTTGATGTAAGGGAAGAAGACTTTGGATGGACGGTCTTCAACTTGTGGTTCGTTTTTGGTTACTAATGGTTTCTGAAGCTGTTTTTGGATGTTTCTGTCTATGTGGTCTGGTCTGTATCCGTTTTGTAGGAGAGCTTGTTTTACGTTGTGAAGTTCGGATTGTCTGTTGTGGTCGTCGGTTAGTCGGATGGAGCGAGATATCAGAGTATTTACGACTGAGTTGAGTTGTGAGGGATGATGGTGGGACTTGGAGTTGAGATATCGGTTGGTGTGGGTGGGTTTTCTATAAACCGTGTACGAGAAACCTTGTTGAGGATTTTTAGTGATTTGTACATCTAAGAATGGCAGAGTTTAATTGCTTTCTATCTCCATCGGGAAGCGAATGTAAGGGTGTACTTCGTTCAGATGGGTCAGGAAAGAATCCAGGGTATCTCTCCCGTGGGGCCAGATGACAAAAGTGTCATCAACGTATCGTAACCAGCAGGAAGGTTGAAGAGTGGCTGATGAAAGGGCTTTGGTTTCGAAATCTTCCATGAATATATTGGCAATCGCAGGTGAGAGAGGGGATCCCATAGGGGCACCTTTGATTTGCCTATAAAAAGAGTTTTGGAAGGTGAAGTATGTGTTGGACATACAATGTTTGATTAGAGTGAGGATGTCTTGTGATATGTCGTGCTTGTTTTGTAATATGGTGAGGGTCTCGTCAATAGGGATGTTGGTGAAAAGAGAGACGATGTCGAAGCTGACTAGGATGTCGGAGTTAGATATGTTGAATTCCTTAATTCGATTGATGAAGTGGTAGGAGTTTTTCACGTGGGATTCGGATATTTCAACTATAGGTTGAAGAATGTTAGAAAGATGTTTCGCTAAGCGTTGGGTTGGGCAGTTGAATGCACTGACAATGGGTCTGAGACCGGTTCCGATTTTGTGAATTTTAGGAAGGCCATATATTTTTGGGATTCGAGAGGATCTCTCCTTCGGTATTAATAGGGACTTGACGTCGGATGGAAGGTTTGATTTATTGATCTGGGCTTTTGTTGTTTTTTCCAGGTATGTGGTGGGATCATTGGGGACTTTCTTGTATTCATCTGTACTGATAAGGGAGTTCATTTTGTCGAAATAATCCGACGAATTTAGGATGACGGTTGTATTTCCTTTGTCGGCTGGAAGAATGACTATGTCGGGATTTTGATTTAATTCTTTGAGGGCGTGTCTTTCAGCGGATCGAAGGTTTGTGGAAGGGGGTTTGGCTGAAGATAAGATTTTGGCCACTTCGCGCCTGATGTTTTCGGCGTCGTTTCTTGGTAGATTGAATAGGGCTTCTTCGGTTTGGGTAATGATCTTTTCTACCGGAATGGTTTTGGGGGTGACGGCAAAATTGAATCCTTTGGCAAGAGCTGAGTGTGCAGCATCAGAAAGGGGAAAATCAGATACGTTCTTGACGACTTGAATGTCCGAGTGGGTGGGCGGATTTGGGTTCTGGACTTCGATGAGTCGGGAGAGCTTCCGTTTTTGGGTCTCAGTTTTTTGGGAGGAGATGTGGAGAGCTTTTTGGTGAGAGATGCGATCGAAAGTGTCCCATATTGTTGAATGAATGTTAAAGGAATGGATTTGAAGGTGAACTTGAAGTAATTTGGAATTCGTTCTGTGTAAATTATGTCTGGTGGTCTGGATGTGGTTTCTAAGGAGAGCGAAACCCGTGTGCCTGAGGATTCTGGAAATAGATGCGGATTTGGTGTGGTGTTTCAGCATTAAGCCTTTTGGAATGACGCTGTGGTCTCGACAGGATTTCAAGAAGACAAGGTCGCAGAGCAAACGAGATTTTCTCTGAAGGAGAGTGCTGTAGATCTTAGTCAGTGAAAATAGTTCCTCCCCATAGAGGCGAATAAAATGTTCGGAAAGGTTTCCGCGGTCAGAAATATGTACATTACTAAGTTCATGGGTTGAACCGCGTTGAGAGTTTATAACTCGACGTTTCGGCTCCTGCTTTGGAGCCATTTTCAAGAGTGTGACTGCGAGGCCTCTATCTGCCTACTCCTCGAGTCGTGGTCTTGAGAAATATCAAGGTCTCAACCTGCCTACTCCTTGATCTCAAAAGACGATCCGATGTTGGTTGCACTGTAGTATTTATAGGTGGTTGGCTACCTGGAGGTGGGCGGGTCTTACGGGTTTTCTCGTTTGTCTTGTCTGCTGGTGCCTGCTGTGTAGTTGGAGTTAATGGGATAATAATTGATTGCAGATAAGTTTCACGTGGCCTGGTAATTACGGTTGGAAGAAGGGGCTTCCAAATGGGGTTCAATTTACGGCTATCATCTTTAATGTTCAGGCAATCAGGCCGTTTTTCGATTTCGAAATCGAAAAACTTCGACATTTTCGACAATAATCAGTTCAAATTAGGCAAGTACAATCCAGTCAATAGGGCGCACGATACAAAATAATGCATTTCTTAAATAATTCACAGGGTCCTCCTTTTTTCAGAGTCAAGCTTTGTTCAACCCTTCAGAATTTTTTTTCCGCCGCCACTGACTTATTATGAGAAAGGAATAATTAATGTTGTTTCATTTAACATCTTTTTGATATCTTGCATTTTTTCATTTACTTGTACGGTTCAGGGGCTATAATGAAAATATTAATTTAAACATTTTCCAGTGTGGCATAACATTAGAAAATTTGAAAATTAAACATTTTCAATTATAGTAAATTGATGGAAATATTTTTTCAGAATTAGAAAAATCTACGATGAATAAAAATTATACAATAAAAAATATAAAGACAAGCTTTTATACAAATGCACTGAAAATGAAAAAATAATTTGTTTCATTTTTTGTATCAAAATCTTTCTGTACAAGATTACCTAGATCAAACAATGAAATGAATTATTTTTTCCTTTTCAGTGTATTGTATAAAAACTTTAAAATGTTTTCTTTTTATAATTTTCATTTTTAACATTTTAGTTTATTTTTTATGTGAAACTGAAAATTTCCAACCCAAAAACCATCACATACCAATTTTGAACAGAATCGGATCATAATCACAAAACTCGTCCGCCATATTGGAGCCGCCATTTTGTTTTTTAACAAACATTTTTTTAATACATTGTCACCGGAATTACGGAAACCTGCCAAATTTCAAATTAATCGGAGTATTAGAAGTGGGTCAAATTCAACTTTTATTGAATTGTTTATTAGTTAGTTACAAGTGAAGCTAAATAAAAGCTTGTTATTGTAAAGATGTGATTTCTTTTTGTGATATCTAACAGAAAACTACTATCTCCCCGTCACTGCGGTACGCTGGATATTAAACTAAACTACTCAACACTAATTTCGTCGCACCCCAAAATTTTGACCATATTAAAATCTGAATAACTTTTTTCTGCATAGGACAATTTGAATGCTGTAAACACTGTTCGCTAGCCCAGTCTTCTAGCTATAATCTCGTACTTCTTCAAAACATAAGGTTTTCCGTATACAATCACTACAGGGTATTATCTGAAACTGTGCAAAATTTCTGAATTTTCAAAAGGATCCCAAATGAAGAAAAAAATTTTTGTTTCAAATTTGACAGCAGTGGCATGAAGATGAACTCATTACCTCAAGATATTTTTCGAATTGTCTTATTATCTCTTTTTTTTACAGGGTGATCTCAAAAATTTAACTTTTTGGTTTTGCAGTCATAACTTTTTTCCTCTTCAACCGATTTTCAAAATCTCCGGCTCATTTTGAAGCTGAAACTTTAGATGAAGAGATATGAAGATCAGAATAGACTCAAGATGAAGATTGAAGATCAAGGGTTTCCTCAAAGGTGACCTAAATCTGAAACACCCTCAAAATCCGGTTGGTAGGAGAATTAAATGAAAATCAACTTGATTTCGGAATGATCATCCATTCTGAATACGTCCAGATCTTTCTTGCTGTCAGTAGTCAAGAATTGGGCATGAAAAAACCCAATTGTAACGGCAAGATTTTGAAAAAAATAAAATCAACCCATTGTTCGCCTGAAATGAATGGCCCGTAACCAAGGTAACAAGAATCACAATCAATGACTGACAAGCTAGGTTAGACGTCAATTTTGATTCGTTTGCAAAAAAAATTATCATATCGATGCCGCATCTAACGCCCGACCAGCTGGAATTGATTCCACGAATGACGGAACAAGGATTATCTACCCTCCAAATTGCCAATCTGCTTGGAACAACAGTTAGATCCGTCCAAAGGGCCCACGTCCGAGCTAACGCTGGGGATATTCAGTATCGACCTAGGGGGCCAAGAAGGGGTACAAGAAGAAGAACAACTCCCGCTCAAGACCGCCTTATTGGAAGATTGGTACGGCGGACTCGGACTTCAACCGCCCCCAAAATTCGTCGTGAATTGATCGATGCTACGGGAATTCAGGTTTCAAGTCAGACAATCCGACGCCGGATCCACGATCTTGGATTACACGCAAGGAGACGAGCTGCCTGTACCTTACTGAAACCTGTACATCGAGCAGCAAGACGATTATGGGGGGAAGAACATCAAAACTGGGGAATAGCAGAGTGGAGTAGGTGTATGTTTACGGATGAGAGTAGGTTCAACTTGTTTCGAAAGGATGGTCGTGTGTTGGTTTGGAGAGGGAGGAATGAAAGGTTTTTGGAAGGAAATATGGAGGCGAGGGTGGCTTTTGGAGGTGGAGGAGTGACTGTGTGGGGTGGAATATCGATGAATGGGAGGAGTGAATTGGTGATTCTGAGAGGAGATAGTATGAACGGTGAGAAGTATAGAGATTTATGTATTAGAGAAATCGTGGTCCCTTACGCCGCAAATATCGGCAACAACTTTCTTCTCGTTGATGACAATGCGAGACCGCATAGGGCTCACATTGTCAACGAGTTTTTGAGGAATCACGGTATTGAGCGAATGAACTGGCCGCCTTTCTCTCCGGATATGAATCCGATGGAACATGTCTGGAGTCGTATGAAATTGAAATTGAAAGAAAGGGAAGGGCGAATGGAAAATTTGGATGACTTGGTGAATGCGGTACAGCAAGAATGGACAGCTGTACCACAGGAGTTCATTGATAGTCTGATAGACAGCATGCCGGAAAGGGTCAATGAAGTAATTGCCAAAAGGGGAGGCCCCACTAAATACAGAATATCAAAAAGATTTTTTAGTTCTAAAGTTATTCAAGTTATTTTCTCTTTGTTGTTGTTCAATAAAAACTCAATAAAACTTGTTTTCTTGTTCTTGCTTACTAACACGATTAATGCTCCACGATTGAGAAAAAAACCGCTATTGTGAAATGAGCCACAGTTGGTCAGGCTTGTCAGTCACTGTATGTGATTCTTGTTACCTTGGTTACGGACCATGCCTTTCAGGCGAACAATGGGTTAATTTTAATTTTTTTTCAAAATCCTGCCGTTACAATTGGGTTGTTTCATGCACAATTCTTGACTACTGACAGCAAGAAAGATCAGGACGTATTCAGAATGGATGATCATTCCGAAAACAAGTTGATTTTCTTTTGATTCTCCTACCAACCTGATTTTGAGGGTGTTTCAGATTTAGGTCACCTTTGAGGAAACCCTTGATCTTCAATCTTCATCTTGAGTCCATTCTGATCCTCATATCTCTTCATCTAAAGTTTCAGCTTCAAAATGAGCCGGAGATTTTGAAAATCGGTTGAAGAGGAAAAAGTTATGACTGCAAAACCAAAAAGTTAAATTTTTGAGATCACCCTGTAAACAAAAGAGATAATAAGACAATTCGAAAAATAACTTGAGGTAATGAGTTCATCTTCATGCCACTGCTGTCAAATTTGAAAAAAAAAATTTTTTCTTCATTTGGGATCCTTTTGAAAATTCAGAAATTTTGCACAGTTTCAGATAATACCCTGTAGCGATTTTATACGGACAACCTTATGTTTTGAAAAAGTACGAGATTATAGCTGGAGGACTGGGCTAGCGAACAGTGTTTACAGGATTCAAATTGTCCAATGCAGAAAAAAGTTATTCATATTTTAATATGGTCAAAATTTTGGGGTGCGACGAAATTAGTGTTGAGTAGTTTAGATCTGACAGATATTGGGAAAACCTTAACTTTCAACCTGAAGATTCTGATGGTAAAAATGTGCATTTTCATTGAGATATTTGATTAAAAATGTTTTTACCAATCAGTCTTGATAGAGAACTCATACAAATTTTTTGTTATTTTAAAAAAGATATTTTTTAGTTTTCAATTGAACGTTTCCTTTTCAACATAAAAAACTTCCGAAAGGTAATCCTGTAATGGAAGATAGTTAATAGGGTTTATCTAATAGTCGCAGATCATTACACATTTGATTTTCATTTATGAATCTCTGATCATAACTCCGAAAAACTAAATTAAACAAATTTTTGTTTCCGTACGGAGTACATTATTTTATCAGAAATTTCGGTTTGTTTTTTCTTCTGCAGTAACGCAGAAATTTTGTAATCAATTTGAATTCATAAAAATAGCAAAGTGGGCTTTGATATTAATTCATTTATTTAAATATCAACAACTTGAAAGTTATCGAAAGTTGAGAAACTGTCTCATTGTTAATTCTTCATTAGTGCAAGCTATAAAGCAGATTCATTCAATATTCCTTTGGATAAAATGGTTGAATATACAAATTCAGAAATGGCAGACATGCACTTAATGTATGGAATGGCTGATGGTAACGCTCGTGCCGCCAGACGAATGTATCTAGAAAGATTTCCACAACGTCATATTCCCAGCACACAAATGTTCATCAATATTCACTCCCGTCTTCGTGAAACGGGTACTTTCAAGAGGTCTGCTGTTCTCATAGGAAGACCCAGGAGAGTTAGAACAGTTCAGATAGAAGAAGCTGTACTTAACGAAATTGAGCAGCATCCAGACACCAGTACAAGACAAATTGCGGCACAGTTTAACGTAACCCATGTATTGGCATGGCAAATTTTAAAAGAGCAACAACTTTATCCCTATCACATACAGCGTGTTCAAGCTCTTCTGCTAAGGGATTTTCCAAAGAGATTAACTTTTTGCACTTGGATTCGGAATAAATTGTTGGAAAATCCATGGTTTTTATCTCAAGTGTTATTCACCGATGAGGCATGCTTTTCCCGTAAAGCTATTATTAATTTTCACAACAATCATATGTGGGCTGATGAAAACCCACACGCCGTGATTGAAAACCATTTTCAAGAGACGTTTTCTGTGAATGTTTAGGTTGGAATTGTAGGGAATTTCCTTATCGGGCCACATTTTCTGCCTCATAGACTCAATGGTGACCATTATCGACATTTTCTTGTATTCATCTTACCTGGACTCCTAGAAGAGATCCCACTGAGGGAAAGAATTGGAATTTGGTTTATGCATGATGGTGCTCCAGTACACTTCAGATTGGTTGCACGCCAATATTTAGATGAGAATTATTCTGATCGCTGGATTGGGCGTGGTGGGCCACAACATTGGCCACCAAGGTCACCCGATATGAATCCACTTGATTTTTTCCTCTGGGGGCACCTTAAATCATTAGTGTACCGATCTCCAGTTCAAAGTGAAGAAGACCTGAGGAATCGCATACAGGAGTCAAGCGGAATTATAAGAAACACTCCTGGTATTTTTGAGCGTATCCGGCAGTCTATGGTTAGGCGCATAAACGCATGCATTGAAGTTGGCGGTGGCCATTTCCAGCAGCTGCTCTGACATATAATGGTCCTTTTCTGAACTTAATTTTATTCCTAGGGAATGTATGTTACTTTGCTCTAGTATTTGATAATAAAGTTATTCACTATTGAAAATGTCCAAAATTATTTTGCCATAATTAACTGTGTGCAATACATATTCAACCTGAGTTATGGTAAAAAATGCATGGGAGCTCCATAACATTACATTTTCTCTACACGAGCAGAAAATAGCTATTTGTGTAATGAGAACAAAATGACGTATTGCGTCACGCGCTAATCTTTGGAGAGTGGCAATGACACTGAGAAATGAATTATTTTATATCATGCGCACTATTGAATGGATTGTACTTGTCCAATTTGAACTAATTTGGATCGATTATTGTCGAAAATTTCGAAGTAAACTCCAAAAACTCCTAAAAAATGTATTTTGATCACCCTGTACTTCGAAAACCAAGCCGCTTGGGACATGTTTATATGAACTTTTCATCTTGAAACCTTTCAAAGAATCACCCTTCAAGTTTGTTAGACTATTTGCTTCTCAAATTTCTTTATGTTATGCGTTACTGGAAAATGTTTGCGTTAATATTTTCATTGTAACTCCTGAACAGTACAAGTAAATGAAAAACATCAAGAGAACAAAAAGATGTTAAATGGAACAACATTGATTATTCCTTCCTCATAATATGTCAGTTGCGGCGGAAAAAAAAATTCTGAAGGGTTGAACAAAGCTTGACTCTGAAAAAAGGAGGACCCTGTGAATTATTTGAGAAATGCATCATTTTGTATCGTGCGTACTATTGAATGGATTGTACTTGCCTAATTTGAACTGAATATTGTAGAAAATGTCGAAGTTAACTCTAAAAAATCTTGAAAAAAATGTATTTTTATCACCCTGTATCTCGAAAACCAAGCCGTTTGGGACATATGTTTATATGAACATTTCGTCCTGAAAACCTTCAAAGAATCACCTCCCGAAGTTTGTCAACGTACTTAATTAACACCCTGTATATATAAAGAAACTTGCTTCTATCGGGGATTCGGTCTGTAAAGCTTTCGCAAATTTTTATTTGCTTTTTCGAGGGCTACAATATAATTATATGAACACATGTATGAAGTTAAAAAAGGTATAACATACTGTGCAATGTGAGGTTTTCTTCGATGTTGAAAGTACATAATTAAAATTGAAAAATAGAAAACGAAAAACTTGACACGAAAATTTTTTAAGGACTGATCATTTGTTTGCATGGCAAATTTTAAAAGAGCAACAACTTTATCCCTATCACATACAGCGTGTTCAAGCTCTTCTGCTAAGGGATTTTCCAAAGAGATTAACTTTTTGCACTTGGATTCGGAATAAATTGTTGGAAAATCCATGGTTTTTATCTCAAGTGTTATTCACCGATGAGGCATGCTTTTCCCGTAAAGCTATTATTAATTTTCACAACAATCATATGTGGGCTGATGAAAACCCACACGCCGTGATTGAAAACCATTTTCAAGAGACGTTTTCTGTGAATGTTTAGGTTGGAATTGTAGGGAATTTCCTTATCGGGCCACATTTTCTGCCTCATAGACTCAATGGTGACCATTATCGACATTTTCTTGTATTCATCTTACCTGGACTCCTAGAAGAGATCCCACTGAGGGAAAGAATTGGAATTTGGTTTATGCATGATGGTGCTCCAGTACACTTCAGATTGGTTGCACGCCAATATTTAGATGAGAATTATTCTGATCGCTGGATTGGGCGTGGTGGGCCACAACATTGGCCACCAAGGTCACCCGATATGAATCCACTTGATTTTTTCCTCTGGGGGCACCTTAAATCATTAGTGTACCGATCTCCAGTTCAAAGTGAAGAAGACCTGAGGAATCGCATACAGGAGTCAAGCGGAATTATAAGAAACACTCCTGGTATTTTTGAGCGTATCCGGCAGTCTATGGTTAGGCGCATAAACGCATGCATTGAAGTTGGCGGTGGCCATTTCCAGCAGCTGCTCTGACATATAATGGTCCTTTTCTGAACTTAATTTTATTCCTAGGGAATGTATGTTACTTTGCTCTAGTATTTGATAATAAAGTTATTCACTATTGAAAATGTCCAAAATTATTTTGCCATAATTAACTGTGTGCAATACATATTCAACCTGAGTTATGGTAAAAAATGCATGGGAGCTCCATAACATTACATTTTCTCTACACGAGCAGAAAATAGCTATTTGTGTAATGAGAACAAAATGACGTATTGCGTCACGCGCTAATCTTTGGAGAGTGGCAATGACACTGAGAAATGAATTATTTTATATCATGCGCACTATTGAATGGATTGTACTTGTCCAATTTGAACTAATTTGGATCGATTATTGTCGAAAATTTCGAAGTAAACTCCAAAAACTCCTAAAAAATGTATTTTGATCACCCTGTACTTCGAAAACCAAGCCGCTTGGGACATGTTTATATGAACTTTTCATCTTGAAACCTTTCAAAGAATCACCCTTCAAGTTTGTTAGACTATTTGCTTCTCAAATTTCTTTATGTTATGCGTTACTGGAAAATGTTTGCGTTAATATTTTCATTGTAACTCCTGAACAGTACAAGTAAATGAAAAACATCAAGAGAACAAAAAGATGTTAAATGGAACAACATTGATTATTCCTTCCTCATAATATGTCAGTTGCGGCGGAAAAAAAAATTCTGAAGGGTTGAACAAAGCTTGACTCTGAAAAAAGGAGGACCCTGTGAATTATTTGAGAAATGCATCATTTTGTATCGTGCGTACTATTGAATGGATTGTACTTGCCTAATTTGAACTGAATATTGTAGAAAATGTCGAAGTTAACTCTAAAAAATCTTGAAAAAAATGTATTTTTATCACCCTGTATCTCGAAAACCAAGCCGTTTGGGACATATGTTTATATGAACATTTCGTCCTGAAAACCTTCAAAGAATCACCTCCCGAAGTTTGTCAACGTACTTAATTAACACCCTGTATATATAAAGAAACTTGCTTCTATCGGGGATTCGGTCTGTAAAGCTTTCGCAAATTTTTATTTGCTTTTTCGAGGGCTACAATATAATTATATGAACACATGTATGAAGTTAAAAAAGGTATAACATACTGTGCAATGTGAGGTTTTCTTCGATGTTGAAAGTACATAATTAAAATTGAAAAATAGAAAACGAAAAACTTGACACGAAAATTTTTTAAGGACTGATCATTTGTTTGTTGATGTCAAATATTATGAGGACTATACAGAGTCGTAAGTTTCAGGTATTAATATCTGATGTATGATTATGTGGTAACAGAATGTAAGAGTAAATTTTGCTAAGATTATCAATGTCAGTTTTTTTGTTCATATTATCAGTTTGTGAACTTATTTCAGCCATTTCCAAAAAAAGTTGTTGAAATTTTTTTCCACATGTAATATTTTTGTATCATCATAGTTCATGATATGATCATTATCTAATACATGTTTAGTTAAGGCACAAGAGTTTTCTTTCATAGTTCTACAATTGCTTTTGTGCAAAGCTACTCGTGATTTTAAATTATTTTTTGTTTGACCCAAATATTTTTTGTTACAATCAAGACAGGGAATTTCATAAACTACATTGGACTTTTCTGTTATAGGATCATTTTGTTTCAATTTAGTAAATAGAAGCAAGTTTCTTTAAGATAAGACGGTCGATATAATTTTCTCTTTATATATATATATATATATATATATATATATATATATATATATATATATATATATATATATATATATATAGACATATAAACGGTCAATCAAGAGCCCGTAGGAGATATGAAGCGTCAGTTGTGTAGCCCGATCATTCGTTGTGTGTCCCGAGTCTGGGCTACACAACGTATGCCGTTGTATATATGTTCTGAAGGGCTTCATAACGCATTTACAATCATTACCCAATTTTTTGCTAGGGCTTCACAACAACACTTTAATTCATCCAAGATACAGCACTTAGGTCAATGCATTTCCGGAAGGGAGCACTGTACCTATGTACGCTTCGATAATTTTACTACGTAGATGAGCCCCAGTATATTACAATATTTCCTGCTCGTTGTTTAGCCCTAGATTTGGCAACATGCACACTAGGTGATAGGGGCTTCACAGAGTTAGTTTCATCGCTATTGTATATTCCAAGCGATAATAAATCTGACTTTGTGAAGCCCACCACACGGAGATGTGTATTATTTGTGAACTGAATATAAATGCCGTGAACTTGGTATTTCCAGCAGAAAAGTATCTATACAGGGTGTCCGCGGAAAGTGGCTCATCTCTATAACTTTTTTTTTCGAAGATAATGGAATTAGATTAGGAGGATCTGTATATGACATTAAACTGCTCTAGTTGAGAACTCACTCAGCTTCATGCAACTTCTGGTTTCTCCAGAAGTGACATAAATATCCGAATTTCAAATGAGACACCAAATGACACCCGGTATATTTTCACTTACTTTGTCTCCTTATGACATATTGAATACAACCATATGTCACTTATCACTTTTTGTAAACGAATTTATTTTTAAATTTTAAATTAATTGTTTTTCTATAGAATTTATGTTGAGAAAAATACAACTTTCTTTTTCTCGAGCAAAAATCTATTGTTTTTTCCGAGAAATTTGAGATTATGTGAAAAAATATTAAACACAAAAGTACCAGATCTTTTTATCATCATCAACTTTGACAGTTAATTTTTTTCGTTGCAATTTTCGAAAAACCCCTGAAAGTTCACCCCGTTCCACCCTTCTCCATTTTTTCGACTCCAATTTATTTTTTCCGTCATTAGAATAATATTTTGCTCCACTTCCAGTAGGTCTCATGCTGTTAATAATTTTTTAATCTCCAAAATTCATCAGCACTGGTCTACCAACACAACGGATTTAATAAAATAGATTATCCAAAGGATAATAACATATTAATATTATGAATGAAAGGTTTATCAAACATTCACACAATAATTACCTAATTTACTTCTGCAGAAGCGCTAGGTAAAATAAGAAGTCGACCTCTTGAATGATTTTATTTTATCTGTTGTGTTTGTCATAGGTAACTTGGTTCATTAAAATTTTATTTCAATACCACAAGAAGCTTCATTTTGACAAAGAATGTATGTAGTTTTTTTGAGTTTTTTAACGTAAATTTGTTTAAAGCCTATTAGTGTGCACTGTGCGGTATCAAATTAATCGTAATGAAATGGTATTTTTTCCTAACTCCACCATCTTGCCATTTGAAAATAATTAGTAATTCCAATTTGAAAATCAAATTTCACATAGCACATACATTTTGACCGGAAACGGTGAAATTGTATTGTCCCCATAATTTTAGAGCTGCAATTAATGGTTTAAACATATCCATAGCACTCTAGACTGAAAAATAAAATTAGAAATAAAAAAATGGTCACAAAAAGTGACAAATGATACATGGTTGTATCCAGAATGTCATATGGAGACAAAATAGCTGAAAATATACTAGGTGTCTCATTTAAAAATCACGTCACTTCCGGTAAAACCGGAAGTTGCATGTTAAAAGACGCAGTTTATGTTTATGCAGATCATCCAAATTTCATTTCATTTTCTTCATTAACAAAAAAGTTGTAGGGACGAGCCACCTTTCGCCATATTTGAATTCAGATTATTGAATAAGTCAGGATAAGTACAATTATTTCCCTGGTCCTACCACACAATCTCGCTGATATAGAATCGTTTTCTCTCAAGAGCTTTTTGAAATAATTTTGTGGCTATTCTCATCGATTCATCCCAATATTTCGAAAAACATTTTTTCGCAAGCAGTACCTCATTGAGAATTCATGTTTTGGTCCCCTGGACTACCTGGGAACACTTAACTCGTGTGTGTCTTGATAAAAATCTGGTAAACATGTAACACTTATTTTGGGCAGAATAAGGAATAAACGAAAATACAACCAGACTGAAGGAACTAAAATGGAACATGTGTATTTTGCCTTAGATATAAGCAAGTAACTTATTAACAAAATAAAAATCATTCCAATTTGTAATGACGTCAATAATTTCAAATAAATAATCATTCATTAAACTTTAGATCTTTCGAAATATCTGAAATTATATGCTCTCGATAAAAACAATCAAATACTCATAGGTTTTGAAATTGATGCAAAAATTGTTAACTAGCTATTGGTTCAAAATAATAATAGAGTTAAAACAACACAAAAGGAAATGATCGAATTAAGTTACTTTTATAACACTCATAGGTACCTACTCGTAAATTTCTCAAGGAATTCGAGATTATCTGACGAGATTATTTGACGAAATGACTATGTGTGACAAAATCATTTAAAAAATTCAATAATTCCTAAATAATTTGAAAATCAATTTTTTTTAAATTACATATATCCACATAGATGGTCCTTGTTCTACGAAACTTTCTTCTAATTTAAACAAAACTGTATCTATTACCGTTTCAGATATCCCTATTGGAAACATCTTTATCTTGGAATCACTATATACCTACAATACCATAAACGATTTCACCCTTTTCAGAAGCACTTCAGTTTGTGAGACTCTTGACTTGTTCCTTACCGTTGGTAGGGCAGATAAAGTACTGGGAAGACACTTCAAATGTGAAAAGAATAAAAAATATATTAGGTAATCATGTATTAGCCTCCCAAACCTTGTCTCGCTTTCGTATTGTGAGAAAACTAGGTCCTAGCTCAATAAATTGACATTAATGACATGCTAAAATAATGCCAGTTGTTCATAATTATACCTTTTCCTCGAGTTGTTGGCCAGCTGTAATGTTCACATCTTCAGCATATTCAATGTTTGTAGGCAACTATTTCAGCTGAAGAGCACTTAAAAACATACAAACTGCTAACATCTGATCTCTCTGCGTATGAAAAATTGTGTGTATTTCAGGAATACATCAATGAACCCTAATGTTCCATTTAATTTCACTCGGCTCAATATTCTGATAATTTCAAGTGCGATTTTAGTTTTAATTGTAAACATCAGTAACAGCCACAGTAGGAGGATGCTTTTGAATCAAAGTTTTGGAAGAGTCTATAATGCTCGAAAAAATTCAAAAATTTTGTTAAATATTCTTTACCGCTGCCGACAATGTAAATAGCCCAGCTACAATCCATTTATATGACCAACATCGGTGATTCACAATTTTTTTTTTCCATTGTTACTTTGTTATTGTTTTATCTAATATTCCTTTAAAAAATCTATGAGGGTGAGGAAACAAACATCACTTCTAGGAATTTCGACCGACAGCGGTAAAACCGAATTTGATTTCTGTTAGTGTAGTAAGTGACCAGAACCAATAAACAATTTACTTCATACCTTTTTTTTCGTTCAGAAATTAGTTGTATCAAATGTTAGAAATTGGAATAAATATCTAATACATTTTTTTTACTCTGCAGGTATAGGTATTCTTATGGTGGATTTATACAGCAGTTCCAATTCATGAGTTTTTAGTCACTAGTAAGAAGTCATAAGAATGTTCGTTAATGGAATATTTATTCCAACAACGATCTTAAAACTGCTGTATGAATCCACCATCAATTACGATTAGCATACGAGTAATGAGAAAAAAGTTCGCTCCATCGCCGTAGAATGTTTTTCGACAACTCACTATGTTCCATTATTCAGAATGTACCGCAAATTTTCACTATTTTTTTTTAAATATGAATTTTTGTTTAGCTTTCGTAGGTTCAAGCCGCCTCTGTTTAAGAATAGTCAATTTTGAGAACACTCATAATGAAACATCCCGTATCTTCGATTCCTTTCGGAATTCTTCAAATCTTTTCATTCGAGTAATCTGATAATTCATCATCTTTCAACATAACAATGTGAAAAGAGTATGTTGCTATTTGATAAATGGCAGTTGTGAGCCTTTCTTTATGGGTACTAATCCGTTTTGAGGAAATGTTTGATAATTGATGGGAAATATGGTTGCTGCAATTACATGGGAAGCTCAATTTTCAGCTGTATCTTACCTCGAACCTTCCTCTCGTAAATGCTGACGCCGTTCGTCAGTTGTGATGATTTGAGTTTGATGTTCATGGCCAACTTTGTTCGATTGAACAATCAACTGTATCTCCGCCATTTTTCAACCGATTTTCAATTTTGGAGAACAGTGTTATCACAAATTGCGTGTTCTTCCTGATAATGAAAAAAATTGTACAGGGTGTCATTTAAAAAAAAAAGTTTGGGGTCACTTCCGGTTAAACCGGAAGTGGTGAATTTTCGGTTATGGAGTCAAAATATGCGTATTTGAGTAATATATCGACGTGCCAAATTTGAAACATGTATCTTCAAAACTATAGAAAAATTGGGGGGCGTACCTCACCCCGTGGTCACCCGGTATATATATATATATATATATATAAACAGATATTTGAAAACTAGAAGTTCGGGTTGAACCGCGTCTGGAATTTGTTGAAATTCGACGTTTCGGCTCCGATTTTGGAGCCATTTTCAAGAAAGAGGAAACGTGATTCTACACTGAGGTCTCAGTCTGCCTACTCCTCAGGTATTATCGCGTTAGGATTTTGTGGACGTCGGGGTCTCAATCTGCCTACTCCCCAAGTCTCGTCACTGGCTCTCTCTAAGGTCTCAATCTGCCTACTCCTTCGAGTTCTCTCGAAGGAGTAGGCAGATTGAGACCCCGACGTCAAGTCACAAAATCCTAACGCGATAATACCTGAGGAGTAGGCAGACTGAGACCTCAGTGTAGAATCACGTTTCCTCACTATACCTATCCTTCTTATTCTTGAAAATGGCTCCAAAATCGGAACCGAAACGTCGAATTTCAACAAATTCCAAACGCGGTTCAACCCGAACTTCTAGTATATATATATATATATATATATATATATATATATATATATATATATATAGGAAGTTATTCATGACATCTACAGTCACTAGTTGAAACTTAATTTGACACGAACCAAGGAATCCAAAAGTAGAGGTTTGTCCACAAATTGACAGGCAGCCAACAATTCGTTGTTCTGACCAACCCAAGGTTCAATCAAGTTTCTAATACGTTATGAGGAACGCAAGCAGAATCTAAGTGAAAATAGAGTATATTTCGTTTTAATTCCGAGAGTTCTAACCTTTGAAAGCTGTTTCGTGCTAACGCACTCATCAGAAAGGATTTATGGAGCTCTCGAAATCAAAACGAATCCACTTAAGAATTTATACCGTGAGGCAAGACAGAATATAACAGGAAGTTATTCATGACATCTACAGTCACTAGTTGTCAAATTAAGTTTCAACTAGTGACTGTAGATGTCATGAATAACTTCCTGTTATATTCTGTCTTGCCTCTCGGTATTAATTCTTGAGTGGATTCGTTTTGATTTCGAGAGCTCCATAAATCCTTTCTGATGAGTGCGTTAGCACGAAACAGCTGTCAAAGGTTAGAACTCTCGGAATTAAAACGAAATATACTCTATTTTCACTTATATATATATATACATCCAGCTATCCTCCAGGCGTCCTTTCACAACTCATTCTCTGAGCGTCCGTCAAGTGGATATCATAAGTCTCTTGTTCTACATATGTATATTTTCAAGATTTGAACATCAGGGGTCATAAAGGAGTGCTTGAGCTTTCTTTTTCGACGATAAAAATTTGAAAGTTTCACTATACCTATTTCGTGGCGTCCTTTCATATACCCGTCTCTGAGCGTCCAATATATGCACGAATTCACGCTACTTAGCGTCCGGTTTGTATAGTTTACTTTCATCCTGTAGATTTGTGAGCGTCCAGCAATGATGCCAGATTCAACCATCGCCTTTAGCGGCGGTAATCGAATTAGGGCATCGACATTGTGAATTCTCCGGATGCCACTCATGGGTTGAATTTCACATATTATCTGATTAGAGCTTATGCGGTCTCAGCCTATATCCAACGGCAGAGCGCGGCGCTACAAGTGTTGTACCATCATCTACGTTACTTGTACGGTATAGACGAGACACCGGTATTGCCTTATGCTCAGAGGGATATTGAGTCCGTTGTGGAGAATGAGAAGTGCTGAATCTATTGTAACTACTCATTCCCCACCCTCAGGCAAATACAAGCCAATAAGCCTGATGTCCACCTCGACCACCAAATTAAAACGACTTTTCTCATGGAAGTTTTCGCTACAAGTGGAATGAATATCGTTCGGAAAGAGGAAAAAAAACGGACTAGATATCGAGATATTCTCTTTGAACTCCGCAGGTTGTATCCAAACCATTGTGTCAAAATGGTGGTTTTGATCATAGGAGTACTTGGTGGAATGATGAACAAACACACTGTTCTCAAATTTGAAGATGATACCGGCTTGCCTTAGTATGACAGAGATCTTAGCGGCACGAATGCAGAAGGCCGTCATCCTTGGTTCACTTCGTCTGCTCAGAACACATGAATTTTTGACCCAATAGTTACATAGCCTGACTGGTACATTCACAATGGAAAAATGATGAATAGTGATGATACACATACATATACATCGTCCGCCTTATCACGTAGGGGCGTAAGTAACAAAAAAGTGCGAAATTGAGTTACGCCGTATTTAGGCTTTCTTGCAATGTACTTTTCATCTCACGAAGTGGCGTAACTGTATCTCTAATATAATGCCGTCACAAATAGAACTTATGTTCATTGCGTATCTACATGGTGATTAAACTGTCATCAATTTTTGTTTTTCCTATCTCCTGTAAAATATTCAGAAATCACATACGCCCCTACGTGATAAGGTGGACGACATGTTACCTCTGTTATTATTCTTAAGCGTAACTGAAAGAGTATAACATACAAAAAAAAATTACTGTGTTTATAATTATTCTACCGGGTTCCTTAAATCTATATATACCTGTGAATAGCCATAAAAAAAGAAAAACTATTCCATAGACTCATGCATTCATTTGTTCCGTGATAAATAATTTTTTCATAAGTTTTTTTAATGAATTTATATTCAATTTCTTCATGTTTGTTGAAAATGAGTGAGATCTGGTAAGATAAAGACTGCCTGAAGGTTTCAGTTCTATGAATCGGTGGAGTAATGGAGTATGAGGGTGGTAGAGTAGTGATTACCTTATGGAAAAGCCAAGTTGCATGGAGAAGTTGTCTACGCTGCTCATTGAGCCATCCTATCTCACTCAATTGATGGGAGATGTAGCCTACCGATCCCAAATATCAATTTCAGGCATGAGTTTTGCCTCTTGTCCTCATGATCTATGCATCGACTATAAACTGAGTCTTGGCAGTTGGATCTGCAGAGTACTAGTGAGTCACAGAGCACGGCCTTAACCTTCTGATTCAAGTACCTCCTGTTGCTATAAATAAGTTTCAGATTCCTCAATGCCAGGCCACGCATATTACGTATGTGCGATTTGAACCTCAGATCATCATCGACTGATAAAACCAGATTCTTTATGATTTTGACAGGTTTGATTACTAGGTTTTCAACATTGATCTGGATCAAGGAGATTTCTGTGATGGCGTGTTCCGAATAGTATTACCGATGGTTTCTGCATTAATTTAGAGCGCTTGGTTTTTAGAAGATATTATAAGATAAAACCTCATTAATTTTTTTTGATGGCCAGATTTGTTTCTGTTGGTAAAAAAGAAAGTTGCAGTGGATGTCGTCGGTACAGAAATGTATATCACAATAATGTACAGAGTGCTCGAAGTCATATGTATGCAATGCAAATGGTAGGGGTCCCAGGATGGAGCTCTGTGGAACACCACTAGACATTTCATGGAAGGATGAATAGTTATTTCTTATTTTGACACTCACCTTCATGGTCGAGTATTCTTCGAAGAAAGATGAAGTTTGATCAAAATCACCAATAGATTAGGGTTTACTCAATAATAGAGCATAGTCCAGAGTGCCAAAGGCATTGGAGGAGTCTAGTGAAGTGAATTTCTTATTGTCAAACCCTCTTACAATGTTATTAGTGATTCAGAACAATGCGGTTTTACAGCTGTACCCTCGTCGAAATCCTGACTGCTTTTCCGGTAGTATGTTGCACAGTGAGAAGTATTCTCTCAGCTGGGTATCTAGTGTTTTTTATATGACTTTTAAAAGTGTTGGCAGTATATTGATCGGCCGAAGATCTTTGAACTCATTAACAGTATTCTTTTTATGTATTGGCTATACAACTGACTTTTTCCAAATTTGGAGATAAACATTTTGGGTGAGACAAACATTCATGATATGATTTATGAATGTTGTCAAATAAGGGCAACACAAGTAGAAGTTTCAAATTGATATCTCACCCTTGAGCATTAGGTATCAAGTTGTATAACTTGTTGGACATGTTGGGGTTCATCTTGTGTTACAGATCTGAATTGAAATTGGCCTACTTTCTCATGAATACTATTGGAATAAAATTCAATCATATTTTGATCTGTAGCGACTGCTGAAATGCCTTCTACGAAGTACTTATTCAATTCCTCCACATCAAACAAATGATCGGAAATGGTGGTCGTTCTTTTTCAATGCCTAAGTGGTGTAGATCCTTTCATATCTTGCTTAACCCTTGTGGTCTCAAAATATATTGAAAATATGATATTTTTCATTTCGACAAGCCAGGTTTGGAGAGGTTCGAAGTGTCTCATAATATTCATAGTGACCTGGAGATTTTGTTTTTTTCCACCTAAAATGGATTCGTAAAATCGTTCCTGATCGAAAGTTCCCAATCGTTTTATATGTCGGTGAGCAGAAACTATCACCAAGACTCATGATAAGAAATACCTGGTACCAAGATATCTTCAATATTCTTGGAAATATAATCTCTGTTATCTGCGATGATCAAATCGATAAGTGAAAGTGATGAAACGGTCACTCATGTGGGTCTATAAACTAGTTGAATGAGTCCCAATCCCTCCAACATATTATTCAGTCTGATAGCGACCCTGGACTCATTCTTCAACAAATCAATATTGAGATCACCCAGAATGAATACATGAATCATATTTGGGAATTAAAGATGGTATACCATTCTCTAGTGAACTGAGGAAATCAGCTTCGGAATAGTTTGGGGGCTTGTAGACAACTCCAACAGCCACGTTAATTTACATGGAGATTTATTGTCAACATAAATACCAACGCCCCCTCCTCTACCCTTCAGACGATGTCTTCTGAAGAAAACAATCATTCACATGATAAACATTACTATCAATTCGATCGGACAGCTAAGTTTCACTCAGGCATAGGATAGATTTTTTCTGTAAAGTATTGAGATCTTTAAGTCTGATAACTTTGGTAACAGCGCTGTAATATTCAGGTGGCTATTCTCTGTGAATGTGACATTTTATCTGAAACAAAACATGAGTGAAAATCAAAATACAGAAACATAATTGGAATAAATAAAGAAAGACAAATGTGAAGAAAAATAAGAGATATAGGAAAAAAATCTATTTTGGAATCTCAAATGAAGATCTAGCTGATTTGTTTACTCTAGGTATGTCGGCTTCTTCCAATTCTTCTGCTGTTCATTTCTTCGGGTTTTCTTCTTCATCTGTGCTTGATTTACTTGCAATCGTATCTGTTGAGTTTCCTGCTGCCAACTTGGTCTCTAGTTCTTCGTAAGTATATCTGATTCTATCCACTATCAGAGAGGTTCCTATATTTTTGCTTCACGACCGTTTTCTTCTGCAGCCTTTTGTTGTGACACCAATAACGTTTTGATCTGATATAGTCTTCTGGTATAATATCTCAGACCTTAGTCTATTAGTCAAGCACTCAATTACAATGGGGCGAGTTTTATTATTTTCAGTCTAAATTCATCCCTTATTTCTATATCTTTCTCATCAATCCCCAATTTGAGTTGAAATAATGAGGTTATACTTATTCAGTCTCCTTTCAGTGGATTGAATCCGTTGAGATGTTGAGATAATTGTTTATTATCTTCCTTCAATATAATATTTTCCTGTTTGATTTCGTTCACGTCAGTTAACGTCAGCGATTTAAAAAAATAGTTTTTCTCAGTAAATTTGAAATAATATTTTCAAAAAGGCAAATTTAAGAATACGATGAGTTTATGAAAAAATTAAACAATTTTTTCAAGACGACAGTCTTTCAAACGCAGTAACCTATCGGGTAAATTGATTCGTTGCCCTTCTACAATTTAAAAAAAAAATTTGATTTAACAATTTTTCATTTTCAGACTGTGGAACGTTGATATTCCAACAAGCTGTCAAGAGATACTTTTTATTATTCTTTTTTTTGTGTGTTATTTCTGTCATGCCAAATTGAAACTATCATGAATCTAGTGGCGTGGTGGAATTTTGTTTAAAAAAAATTTGATTTTTGGTTTTGTCTGTGAACAAAATTTTAACATCAATTAATTAAATATGACATTATGAATTTTAATCAAAAGTTATAGTTATAGTAGAGACAACTTGTAGAAAATGCATTGAGGTGCCCACTTTCAAACGGGTTACTCTATAGATATTCAAAAGATAGATCTGTAACCGGTATAGTTTGTCAGGCAAATGAAGGTAGAACACTATATATCAGGTTTATTGAGAATCAATAATAGAGTCTACCATTAGATCATCGGTCAGCAAGGAAGTATAGCTGTATTTCGAAAAAAAAAACAAATATTCCGAATAAAATTAATTCATTAATATGGAATTAATAAAATATTCCTACAAAAAATAACATAAAACATATTCATGTCACTATTAGACCGGAGGATAGTGACAGATTTTGCCTTTTGCCTTTTGCCTTTTGGAGGACAGTATTGTCCGTATATCCTCATGATAATAATGCTTGAATCAAGGAGTCGTCGTGGGTTCTTCATATTAAAAAATAATAATAATAGTTATAATCATTATTATTATTCGTCTACGATTCCAATCAGGCTGCCATGTATTTCGTGATGAAATTATATAACTAAAATACTCGAAAAACCATAGTACATTTCTTGAATCAGCTTAGCTCTTTAAATCTCTAATGGAAAATTACTGGTTGTAGATTTGAAGAAATTTTCGGTGACAACATTACTTGAAGATGGTTCACCCTGTCAAACGAAAACCTTTTTATTAGTGATTTTATGAATTTTCTTTGAAGAGTTCTGCTTTCTAAGAAACTCTCAAAATTAGACAAGTGATGTGCAGAGTGGTGAAAATACGCAATTGCCGAGCAAAACTTGAAACATGAAAAAATGTTGTGAATGATGAAAAATTATTAACAACGAACAATTTTTAACAGAATCATTTTTAAAATTATTTTGAATTTTGCATATACTCCAACAATATTAAATAAATTAAAATGGATTTCATTAGTTCTTCTTTTACGCGAAACGACAAATAATAATATCGGACCTCTACCCGCACATGCAGTGTCTTTAGGTACATTCTACGACGGTTTCAAAGAAAGTGTCATCATTATTATTGAGCTTTCGCGTCTTCATGATCATATTCTCTTTGCATAAAAATAGCCGTCCTCGTAGAAAATTCTCCTAATACATTCATTAGAACGTCTGGAGTTACATTTCCTCAGTTTTTTTTTGATGAAAAACATAAGAAGCTCATTTGATAGCTTGTGCTAGCATTGGAGATCCGGTATATACAGTTTTTGCGAGAGGCGGAACCGAACCACTGCTAGCTTGGTGACTAACGCTGGGAATTATAACTGTAATCGTCTTGGTCGGATGCAAACGCTTCAGCACAATGTTCACTTCTCTTCAACATTTTTGACGTCTCCGTATTTATCCTTTCCAGATCATTTTAAATGGCCAGTGTGCTCTCATTTCATTAAGTAGTCTGGTGGCCTTTCTGGGCAAAATTACTCAAATAATCTGTTTATTAATCTTCCTTAAAAAATATTATCATTACATCTCTTGTACTACTGTGCCATCTATAAATTCAAACAATGGGATTTGTTAAGAAAAAATAACTTTGTTATAACATTATGCACCACAATTATAAGTTTATTTTCCACCACTGTACATGACAAGTCAATATTTGATACTTGAATATTATTTCCTTTAGGCAGCAAAACTCTTCAGAAAAAATCAGATTTTTATTAAGTTCAATGCCTTTTCAAAAATGTTTTTTCCTAACAAAACTTGTATTTAGAAAATAATTCAACTAGGATTTGTGTGATTATCATTTTGAACTTATATATGAAATTCAATTCTGAACAACTTTTCTGATCAGCATTTTTTGATATTATTCAAAATGGAGGTACTTCACTCTGAAGCTGAAATGATATATCCTTCCCTGCATACGAACTTGACTTCAAATCTACACACATCATTTGGAACAACTTTTCCAATTAGCATTTTTCGTCAGATTTCGAATTGACGGTCGTGAATTCTGGAGCCAAAATAATATTATGGTTGTGCCTCCCCGTATATTACAAGAGATTTTTACATTTGCGTTGAAGCGCTCCTAGTTTTGTGATATGCAGAACTTCTCATTAGCAGTTTTTTTTTTCATATACCAAGTATTAAGAAAGTTTTCTGAGGACAACTTATAACCACTTGTACCAGTTGGGCCGTGATGGTGATGGTTCGCTTCTCTATCATAGGGGCGTGGGTTCAATTCCCAGCATGGTCACTTATCGTACGTCTTCTATAGCTCGCACAAGTCTCTCAAAGAATACTTCTGAGGGCTGTCGTGAGGGTGCAGCAGGTTGAGAGAAGAAACAATTCTTGTAGTTCTTATTTGAAGTGGGAGAAAAACTTCTAGAGTTTGATGTAGTTTTGGAATATTCAACTTTTCAATGACTTAGTTTTCCACCGATATGGACTAGAACACAATCCCATGAACTCTTTTGGAAAACAACACACATAAATTTGCCAAGATCAGAAATGAAAATGACTCTCGAAACTGACAAAAATTTTCAAATAATTAGCTGTTTAATTTCCAAAACCTTTGTTGCAGATATGCATTTGGGGTTGCACCGTCATGAACTCAAGCTGAAATAATGAACAAGTACGATGATAAATATTACTGTGAGTCCATTCTTCATTTATTTTCCAACTTACTTTACTATCAGCACACCAAATATTATTCACTCCACCCCGTAGACGATCACTAACGAATACCGCAAATAACGATTTTCAAACAATGCTCATTGAAAGTCTTCAGCGTTGCCGTATTTATCACAAATTGAGGACGCTTGGAAATCGGCAGTCTAAAAGTAAATCATACTCCGAGAAATATACAGTCGGTGCTCTTTGCGCCGCTAGCGGTAAACCCGGTGAACTAATAATATACAAAAGTATACAAAAAAGGAGATCCCACTATCAAGACGGCGTCCAAAAAATTTTCAGATCTGTAAACTACTATGATGATTTGAGCACATTTTCTACAGGAATTCAACAGAGCGTCCGTATACGGACGCTCTGTTGGAGACGGACGCTTGGAAGATAGTAATTTGTCAATGTACGGACGCCCTGAAGATAGTGGGATATATATATATATATATATATATATATATATATATATATATATATATATATATATATATATATACAACCAGCTATCTTCCAGGCTTCCTTTCACAACTCTTTCTCTAAGCGTCCGTCGAGTGGATATCATAAGTCTCTTGTTCTACATATGTATATTTTTAAGATTTGAACATCAGGGGTCATAAAGGAGTGATCAAGCTTTCCTTTTCGACGATAAAAATTTGAAAGTTTCATTACACCTATTTCGTGGCGTCCTTTCATGTACCCGTCTCTGAGCGTCCAATATATTCACGAATTCACGCTACTTAGCGTCCGGTTTGTATAGTTTACTTTCATCCTACAGATTTGTGAGCGTCCAGCAATGATGCCAGATTTAACCATCGCCTTTAGCGGCGGTAATCGAATTAGGGCAACGACACTGTGTATTTTCCGAATGCCACTCATGGGTTGAATTTCACATATTATCTGATTAGAGCTTATGCAGCCTCAGCCAAGGGCAGAACGTAGCTCTACGATACTTGTACGGTATAGACGAGACACCGGTGCTCAGGGGGATATTGAGTCCGTTGTGGAGAATGAGAAGTGCTGAATCTATTGACACTACTCATTCCCCACCCTAAGGCAAATACAAGCCAATAAGCCTGATGTCCACCTCGACCACCAAATAAAACGATTTTTGTCATGGAGTTTTTCGCTACAGGTGGAATGAATATCGTTCGGAGAGAGGAGGAAAAACGGACTAAATATCGAGATATTATCTTTGAACACCGCAGGTTGTATCCAAACCATTCTGTCAAAATGGTGGTTTTGATCATAGGAGTCCTTGGTGGAATGATGAACATACTGTTCTCAAATTTGAAGATGATACCGGCTTGCCTTGATATGACAGAGATCTTAGCGGCACGAATGCAGAAGGCCGTCATCCTTGGTTCACTTCGTCTGCTCAGAACACATGAATCTCGGACCCAATAGTCACGTAGGAAGTGGTCATTAGGGTAAACGACACCAGCTCTCCCTTCGGATGAGTCGGAGCTCTGGAGATAGAGCCTGACTGGTACATTCCTAAAATAATGATAATAATAAATATTATTATTACTGTCAATATTATTATTGGGGTAAACGACACCAGCGCGCCCTCCGAATTGGTCGGAGCTTTGGAGACAAGGACTGACTGGTACATTCCCAACGAAAATAATGATAATGATAATAATAATAATAGGTCCTTATTTTTCAAATATACGTACAATATAAGAGGAAAAACCCCGAATATCAGATGATGATATACGTGTTACCTCTTTAATAAAATATAATTGTGCATACTGGTATGTTTTAGTAGTCAGTTGTAGGACAATACCTTGTAGATGAAACGACAATGTCAAAGAATTGTCATTATAAAATAATTATTAAAAAGGTTAAGAACTTATACGGATTATTGCTCTTAAACATGGCGCAGTCGAATTAGAAATATTCCAGCAATACTTCCGTGAGTCAGTAAGTGGATGGAAAGAATGGATTTCAATAAACCATGCACTTTAAACGTTGAGGGTAACCTAGCTGAAAATTTTAAAATATTCAAAGAAGAAATATTGATTTACTTTACGGCAACTGAGACAGATAAGAAGTCAAATGAAATACAAGTTGCACGTCTGAAGAACTTTCTTGGATCCGAGGCACTGAAACTATACAGCTCGCTGAATAAAACAGAAAAGAAGGATGAAACTCTCACGTCAGTTTTAACAGTTTTCGAAAATTACTGTTCACCAAGAACCAACGAGATAATGAATGTTTTCAAATTCTTCAGTAGAAAACAACAAAATACGGAACCTTTCGACAAATTTTTCGCAGATCTTAAATAATAATCCAAACAATGTAACTTCGAAAGCCAAGAAAAAAAATTAATGGAAGCTCAAATAGTATTAGGTGTTAGTTCAAGATCGGTTCAAGAAAGATTATTGCGTGATAACACCACTCTTGAAAAAATGATAGACTTTTGTAAATCAGTTGAACTAGCTGGGGAGAATATGAGAATCATTACAACAGAAACGAAACCAATTCAAGTTGACCATGTATCCAAAAAAACTAATAGAAAGGAGCAGATATCAACAAGAAAAGAATTCAGGTGTTCAAGATGTGGAAGTAAACATTCTACTGGTAGGTGTCCTGCTTATGGAAGGACATGTAGTTACTGCTCGAAGTTGAATCACTTTGCTACCATGTGTAGAAGCATGAAGACTCGGGTAGTACGTGAAGTGAGTAACACTGGTTGTGGAGAAGAAGACGAGTTAGGATCCTCTGATTCCACTTATTCAATCAGCATGATTAACAATATCAATGGCTTGGAAGACGGCAGAACCTGGGTTAAAACAATATTGGTGGAAGGATATGAAGTCAAATTCAAGCTAGACAGCGGAGCAGATATCAACATTTTACCTTACAAATTTGTTAAACAAATTGGTATGCACAAAAATATTACCATTTTAAAAAATAAAATAGAAGCCTATGGGGGTTTTCCTATTAAAACAATTGGTCAGATTTTAATGAAAATTGAAACGGATAAACTCATAGATCATAGATCATAGATCATAGATCTTTGATTTCGTTGTTGTTTCGGGAGATTTTGCCCCTATTTTGGGTTTGGAGTCATGTGTTAAGCTGAATTTGATAAAAAGAATTGATCATATTGTCGTGACTTGGGGTTGATTCACGACTAACTAGGTAGATACTGATCATTCATAGATTTAAAACACTTTAGAAAAATATAAAAACATTTATTTTACTATGTACAAATATGAGATTGAGACGATTGAAATTAATGAAGGAAATAATCAATGAAGAATTAATGAATTAAAGAATTGAAGAATCTCTCCTAGACTAGTTATTGATTGAATGAATAATTTTAAAAAAGATCTTTACTTACAATACATTTACATTTAGGGAACATTTTCCTTCTATCTAATATCTGATCTTCCAAACTCCCCCCATAGCTGTGGGCACGGCAGAACTCTAAACTCAACTACCAGATCGAACTATCAGTGGACTTTTTGAAAACTCTTGTTTATGTTTTGTTGAGGACAAGTTGTGTTTCAAAATAAAATATCTTCGCTCACGTACTGAATTGTAAAAAGGTTACCCACGTATTGAAATATAAAATATTTTAATGTACAGGATGTTCCATATATTTTTGACAATACTATGAAATTAATACTACGTAAATATAAATATACAAATAAATATGCGCAGAAGAAGTCAGCTTGCACCATCTCCATTTGATTTTTTCTCCCCCTTGCTGTCTATTCCATCTTTGATTGGCTCATTTCCCTTCCATTCAATAGCTTGTACCATGATTCAACGTTGCCTGGGTACAATGGGATTAGCGTAGACCCACTGTTTCAGATTCAGGCTTGGGTTGGCTTGGCTGGACTCAACATACTGGACAACTTGTATTTGGCATGGATCTGCCTGCCGGGACTTGACATGGCTACAGTGGACTTGACATGGATTTGCCTGCCAGGACTTGGCATGGCTTGGTCCTGTTGGACTCCATTTTGGCTCTGCTTCCCTGTATTTGGCATGTATCGGCCTGCTGGGACTTGGCATGGCTTGGTCCGGTTGAACTCCATTTTGGCTCTGCTTCCCTGTATTTGGCGTGTATCTGCCTGCCGGGACTTGGCATGGCTTTACTGGACATTGGCACTGCTTGGTCCGGTTGGATACCCTATTTTGGCTCAGCTTTACTAGACAACATGGAGCTTGACATTGTAGAACTTGGCTCTGCTCTATCTCATTGAATGTGAGAAGGCTCAACTCGACATGGCTGTGGAAACTGTGGCTTCATCACGATTCACCTGGGGATTCTCTTGGAGTGGTACAAGGTTGAAGACTCTTCCGCGTTCCTTACAGGAGTACAGTTCCTATAATACAAAAATACATAGTTTAAACGTAATGCTATCATCTAATTCAATAAAAAATACCGTGGCCCAAAATTTATCATATACCAATCAACATTATTCTCATTATACAAAATTATGATACAAGTATATGTCACCAATTCAATTTCAAAATACTTTTTCAAATTTTTTTGACATCAATATATAATTATTACACCATACTCATACTCTCATTTTCGAAGTATACCAATTTTCATATTGTCCATTTATCCTTGCCATTCTCTTTCTCTTTCACAACAATTAAAAATACCACCATTTCTCACAATACGAGGCTAATTTTGTGATGCGATACCCTGAAATTCTTTGCCTAGGATTGGATACAGAATATCACAAAACAATTTCACACTCGCTTTTCACATTCAACAATATTCATTCAATTCTTTTCGACCCCATTCGTTACTTCTTACTCACTAAAACACTGTGCACAGTTTTATTATTGATTTCATACTTCACCCTTTAAATTATATTGACATGTCGGCCATGGCCTCTTTACCCTTGTGTCGTTTTCCTATACGAATTCTTGACTTTCTTTGAGTTCCAACTCGCCTGAAGAAAATATTGTTTGCACACATAGCTTACAATCTACCTAAAACATAAAACAAATTATTATATAATCAAGATTCATCGACAACAGGGCTCCATGGGTCGTTATATTTCAAAATACGGCTCACGTGAATCACATCCGTTTTCGCATTTTTTGTAGATCCCAGTTTCACTCTATAGGTAACTGGACTCAACTTCTCTAAAATTGTGTAAGGGCCGTGGTATTTGAGGAGCAACTTTGTACTTTTACCTACTTTTCTCATGGGTGTGAACACTTTAACTTTCTCCCCCACGCTGTACTCAATATGCCGATGGCATTCATCATATCTTTTCTTGTCCACTGCTTGTCTTTTTTCAATATTTTGCACAGCTATGCTTCTAGCTGCAAGTGCTCGTTCTCTTATCTGAATAACAGTATTATTTTCGACTGGGGCCATCAGATTTGCGTCGGTTGGTAGAACGGGCTGTCTTGCATATACAAGAAAAAATGGACTGAGTCCTGTTGTACTTTGCGGCGTTGTATTCATTGCAAATTGAGCATGAGGAATAAAATGATCCCAATCGTCTTGGCTGGTAGAGGTGAATATGCTTAGAATGGCTGCTATTGTTGAATTCATTCGTTCACAGTTTCCATTGCATTGAGGATGGTACCCAGTTGTTTGCTGCTTTCGTATTCCCATGATAAGCAATAATTCTTTGATCATATCCGATCTGAAAACCTGACCTCTGTCTGACAAGATTTCCTTAGGGCATCCGTGGCGAGCTATAATATTATTCAAAATGAACTTTGCGACCGTATCTGCCTTTCCATCAGGTGCTGCAGCAATTTCGAGATATCTTGTTGCATAATCCGCCGCAACAATTATTGTATTATTTCCATTTTTGGAACGTTTAAATGGCCCTAAAAGATCAATGCCTATTTTTTGAAACGGCACTCCTACTGGGATTGGCTGTAAAAATCCTAAAGGTTTTCTGTTTGTTTCCCCCTTTCTTGCCTGACAATCTTGGCAACCCTTAATATACTTTTCCACGTCTTTTTGTTGTCCGTCCCAAAAATATCTATTTTTGATTTTTTGATATGTCCGCGAAATGCCCAAATGTCCTGCCAATGGTTCGCTATGATTAGAAAATAGAATTTCAAAAACTAACTGTCTTGGAACAACCAATAGATTTTCCAGTCCCTCTAGCGATACATTCTTTTTATATAAAACTCCATCGATTAACGTAAAATTTTTAGCTCTCCTCCTCAAGCTAATATTGACGTTTTCACCATTCGGATTCTCCAGGGCTTCTATCAATCTCTTGACATTATCATCTTTTCTCTGTTCTTCCGCCATATCTTCATTCGTAGTAAGAAAGGTAGGTACATCAAAAAATAAATTTTCTTCTTCCAATTTTGGTGCTAAAACTGCATTTCTGGACAAACAATCGGCATCTTTATGAGTCGATCCACTTTTATAAATCACCTCGTGTTCAAACTCGTTCAGCTTAATAGCCCATCTGGCTAACCTTCCTGTGACGTGCTCTGAATTCTTCAAAAAACACAAAGCGTGGTGGTCCGTGGTAATCTTCACAGGTTTCCCATATATAAAATGTCGAAAATAGGTCAACCCCCAAATTACCGCCAAAGCTTCGAGTTCCGAAATCGTGTAGTTTTTTTCACTTTTTGTCAATGTGCGACTTCCATAAGCAATAGGGTGCATTTCACCTTGAAATTCTTGTAAAAGTATCACTCCTAAACCTTCTTTGCATGCATCCGACCTTAACTCGCATCCAATGTCTGGGTTGAAATGCGCTAGTACTGGGGCCTCTGTAAGTTTTTCCTTTAGAATTGAAAATGCCTCCTCCTGATCTTCTTTCCAATAAAACCCTGGATCGTTTTTTATTATTTCATAGAGCGGTCGTGCTATGATTGAGAAATTTTGTATAAATTTTCTATAGTAATTTGCAAGTCCTAAGAAACTCTGGGTATGTCTTTTGGATTTTGGTCTGGGGAATTCCGAAATTGCCAATAATTTTTCTGGATCTGGATATATTCCTTCTTCGTTGATGATGTGTCCCAATACCTTGACTTCCTGAGACGCGAACGTGCATTTACTGGTTTTTAATGTCAATCTTGCCATTCGGAGTCTTTCGAACACTTTCCTCAATCTTGCTAAATGTTCTGGAAATGATTCTGAAAATACTATAACATCATCCAGATAAACCAGTACGTTTGACCACTTCATTCCCTGGAATACTCTATCAGCCAAATCCGAAAAGGTGGAAGGGGCATTACAAAGTCCGAAAGGTAATTTATTGAATTCGTACAGTCCAAATCCAGGTGTGACGAATGCGGTATACTCTTTTGATTTCTCTTCGATCCCAACTTGCCAATATCCGCTGAATAAGTCGAGGGTGGAGAAGTACCTAGATTTTCCGAAATATGTTAAAATTTCATCGATATTTGACAAGGGGTAGTTTGACTTCTTGGTGATATTGTTTAATTTCCTGTAGTCTACACAAAATCGCGTTTTTTCCTCTTCTCCCTTTTTCTTTACCAATACGATAGGGCTCGAGTACGGTGACTGTGATGGTCTTATGATACCGACATCTAACATTTCTTCTACTTGATCCTCAATTATTTTCCTTTCTTTAGGTGAAACTTTGTAGGGTTTACTTTTGAAGGGTGAATGTTCTAGTAACTCAATTTTATGTTGAACCATATCTGTAGATCCCATATCTTTGACGTCCATAGCAAAAATATCCTTAAATTCATCAATTAGATTCTCAATTTCCATTTTCTCCTGTACGGTGAGCTCAGTTCCCAATTTGTAACATTTTTCAATATCCTTCGCTTTTTCGTCTATTGTGTAGAGTACCATATTTATGTCATTTTCTTCTTCCATGAAGCCTAAAGTTGTACCTTCGAAGATAACCCGTCCAATACTTGAAATATTCTTGAGTTTCAAAGTTGAATTTTCCAGTGTTCCCGAAAACTCCATACAAACTAAACCTCTTTTAGTCAAGAACTGTTCTTTTGGTTTAAAAAATACTCTGCTCTTTTCAAGTCCTTGTAATTCCTGAATGTCGACATCAACGATTACTTCCTCTTGGGGTTCTAATCGACAATAGCACTTCAATATCACTTTCATTTCCTTTTTCTCAATTTCCAGTAGAACGGCGGAAGGGTCCAAATCTTGCAGAAAACTTGATTCTTCCACTTCAGTAGAGCTATCTTCCGTATTCCTATATACATACTCCTCATTTTTCCTATCAACTTTTTGGCTAATACCTTCTTTTAATTTTTCAAAACTTCTCTTTCTCAAGTCATTTTCCAAGTTCATTTTCCGTTGGTTTTCTATTTCTTGAGAAAGTAAGTCCATTCTTGTTTGATTCACATATTTCTCATTTTTTCTCTTAACTATTTTGCTTATTTCTTCTCTTAATTTCACAAAATTTCTCCTTCGGATTTCAGTTTCAAGGTTTATTTTCCGTTGATTTTCTATTTCATGCGAAGAAATGTCACTTCTTGTTCGATTTTCCGTTCTTCCAGTGTTATTTTTCCAATTGAAATGTCTTCTTACGCATCCATTTCCAAAACTCTTTCTTCTAGATTCATTTTCTCTATAAAATGCCTGATTCTTTATTTCAATATTTTCCCTTTTGTTATTTAGCCTCTTATTTCCGTACCCATATGAGAACAAATTCGCGTTGTCTTTTTCATATCGTATCTGAAAAGGAAGTGTAATTTTAAATAACCCCTGACTCAAAATGACAACTTTTTCCTCTAAATTTATTATTGATTTGTGTTGTGTCAAAAATTCCATTCCCAAAATAAAATCACACGGTAGATTTTCGATAACTAAAGCTTTACAATACGTTTCCATTTCACCTAATTTCAAATTAATATTTGTGGTCCCTAAAACTGGTACCCTGAAACCACCTGCTGTCTGTACATGTTGTGAATACCGTAATTTTTGGAAATTTTTAACGAATTGACGTGAAACTATATTATGATTTGATCCCGTATCACAAACTATGGTTGCCGTGTTATCATTTAGAAGTCCGTTTATTTTAAGAACACCCGTTTCATTATTTTTGAGAGAATTTGATTCCACGTTTAATCCCACATGAATTTTACTTTGGATACCTGGTAAATACCAACAATCAGAAGTAAAATGTCCATGTTTGCCACAAACTTTGCAGAAAATGGTTCTTTTCATGTTCAAAAAGAATGTATTCTGATATAGATGCTGCCCGAAATTCCATACCTCGTCGTTTTTTCCATAATTCTCTATGTCCTCGATTTTGAAAACAATATTCTTCAAATCATCCATATTTGTCTCAGCATTCTTCAAGAGTCGATAAGGGGTGTACAGTCTGCTTAGAAGCCCTCGTTCGAAATGTCTCAGAAACGTCTCTACGCTCATGTCTGGGTCGAAATCATAAGCTAACTCCCTGAGATCGTAGAAATATTTTCGTATTTCTTCATTTTCACCTTGTCTTCTACTGTACAGCTTCCATTCTTGTTTTTTCAAATAATATCCATTGTCAAATTCTCTGAGAAAATCATTTTTGAGCTCACACCAGGTTTTCAACAAGTTTTCCGATTTCCCTTTGTATGATTCGAACCAATAATATCCGGCTCCTATTAGGTAAACTCCGAAATAATAAATTTTTAACGCTTCTGTCCATGCATTCGCTGAAGAACATTTTTCATAATTCTTCAAAAATTCGTAAGGACAATCTTTCCTTGGGTCAAAATTCCGAGGTGCTACGAATTCAGGAAGGGCAGCGGGCGTCCCTTTCTTTCTTGCTTCTGCCAACGTAGTATCCATTGTGAGGGGGAGAGGAAGTTTCAGTAAAAAGTACTGTTAAATTAGTACCTACACGTAGTAGTTAGGTAGTTACTCTCATTTACCGTATACCCAAGATATAACAATTTTACACAAATTATTCTTGTAAAAATCAATAGGAAAAACAACAAAATTCAAATAATTATACTGAAAATAAATCGTTAGAACTTAACATCAATAGCATTTTTATTTAATCTTCATAAAATTCTCTGGAGTTTATTGCGTACGAAATAGCGTACTTTCGTCAAATAATATTTTTATTCTGAAATGCTATTGTTGCACAATACTTGGAGAGATTCATTCAGAAACAAAACATATGGATCAGCAATTTCTACCTAGTTGTACCGGATCTAGGTCAAGTTCAACGTTTATGAACTGCAATGTAAATACGAGTGAGTTGAATTTATCACTATACTTTCAAATAACTAACAATATATAAATTGGACCATTATGAAGAATGAATCCAAAACTAAAGCACGGCAGCCTCCACCACTTGTCGTGACTTGGGGTTGATTCACGACTAACTAGGTAGATACTGATCATTCATAGATTTAAAACACTTTAGAAAAATATAAAAACATTTATTTTACTATGTACAAATATGAGATTGAGACGATTGAAATTAATGAAGGAAATAATCAATGAAGAATTAATGAATTAAAGAATTGAAGAATCTCTCCTAGACTAGTTATTGATTGAATGAATAATTTTAAAAAAGATCTTTACTTACAATACATTTACATTTAGGGAACATTTTCCTTCTATCTAATATCTGATCTTCCAAACTCCCCCCATAGCTGTGGGCACGGCAGAACTCTAAACTCAACTACCAGATCGAACTATCAGTGGACTTTTTGAAAACTCTTGTTTATGTTGTGTTGAGGACAAGTTGTGTTTCAAAATAAAATATCTTCGCTCACGTACTGAATTGTAAAAAGGTTACCCACGTATTGAAATATAAAATATTTTAATGTACAGGATGTTCCATATATTTTTGACAATATATCTAATTCAACTGTTAAAGAGATGTTATTGAAGCTAAATAATGATTTTTTTTCTGGAATAGGGTGTTTTCCAGATGTTTGCAAAATCAAATTAAATTCAAATGCAATACCTCACACGAGTTCTGCTCGAAGGATTCCTGTTAAATTGAAGGATAGGTTCAAAACAACTTTAGGGTCATTAGAAAAAAAGGGCATTATAACACCAGTAAATGAACCAGTTGAATGGGTTTCAAACATAGTTATAGTTGAGAAACTTAATGGATCTCTAAGAATCTGTATTGACCCAATTCAATTAAATAAATATATAATTAGGGAGAAGTATACAATTCCTACTATTGAAGAATTGTCCCCAAATTTAGCCTATAAAAAATTCTTTACCATTCTTGATCTTAAAGATGGGTTTTATCAAATAAAATTAGACAATGAATCCAGTAAATTGTGTTCTTTTTCCACTATTTCAGGTACCTATAGATTTTTAAGAGCACCTTTTGGGTTATCGAATTTACCAGAATTATTTCACAAATTGGTATTCAAATATTTTGGAGATATCAGAGGTGTAACAGTCTATTTTGATGACATTTGTATAGCTACTGATACTAAAGAAGAAAATGATGAAATCATTAAAATTGTATTGAAAAGAGCTCGAAAATTTAACATTAAATTCAACCCCGATAAATTTCAATATTGTTTAAAAGAAATAAAATATTTGGGGTTCATATTCAATGAAAATGGTATGCTTCCAGTCCCTTCCAAAGTGGAAATAATTAAAAAAATTAAAAATCCTGAGAATAAAATTGAATTACAAAGAATCATGGGAATGATAAATTACTTAAGAATGTTCATTCCTAATCTCTCTAGTATTATGTCACCCTTACGTGACCTACTTAAAAAAAATATTGCATGGGTATGGACTTGTGCACATACTGAAGCATTAGATAAAATAAAGAAAATAATATGTAGTAATGAGGTTTTAGTTCCCTTTGATTCCAAATTATCCATAGTCATACAGTGTGATGCATCTAAGGATGCTTTAGGGTGTTGCCTTTTACAAAATAATCGACCTGTGTGTTTCGCGTCTCGAAGTTTAAATGATGCTGAATCAGAATATCCCCAAGTAGCTAAGGAATTATTAGCTGTTACCTTTTCATGCTTGAAATTTCATAATTATATTTATGGACACGAAAACGTTACAATTAATTCAGATCACATGCCACTGGTTTCATTAATATCAAAACCTTTATGTAAAATTCAGAATAATACTTTGAGAAGGCTGAGATTAAAATTGATGACTTATCAATTCACACTCACTTATCTTCCAGGAAAAAAAAAGTTCATCGCTGATTTCCTTTCGAGATGTGGAATTAATATTAAAGAACAACCTGATGATTCAATGAAAGATGAAGTTGTATTGGTGCAAAAGAACTGAAAATATCTGATGAAAAAATATCTGATTTCAAGAAAGAGACACTAAATGATGAATGTTTAAAACTCATAATAGAATATTGTAATACTGGATGGCCAAAAACACTTTCTAAAACAGTCAATGAAATCAATCATTTTTATAAAATCAAACATGACATTGAAATCAGTGAAAATTTATTATATTACAATTCGAGATTAATAGTTCCAAAAAAATTACGAAAATTTGTTTTGAAATTATTACATGAAACACATACAGGATTCAAAAAAATTAATGGAATTGTTCAAAATTTCTTCTATTGGCCAGCCATTACCAGTGATTTGAAAAATGTAGTATCTAATTGTTCTATATGTAATAAATTCATGAGATCAAAAAAATGGGAAACTTTACTGAACCATAATATTCCCAACAAACCATTTTTCAAAGTGGGTGCAGATATTGCAGAATGGGGTGGTAAAAGTTATTTTGTCTTAATAGACTATTACTCAAGATGGATTGAAGTTTCTGAAATAAATAATAAAGGTGCTTCGTCAATAATTTCTAAATGCAAAAGTATTTTCGCTTGTTTTGGTATACCTAAAGAATTTATTGCAGACAACGTCCCGTTTAATAGCTTTGAATTTAGACAATTTGCCTTTGATTGGAATTTAAATGTGATAACATCTAGTCCTCACCATCCGCAGTCAAACGGATTAGCAGAAAAAGCAGTTGGCACTGTGAAAAATATGCTAAAAAAAAGTTACGAATCTAAAAAAGATATAGAATTATTTTTATTGAATTATAGAAATGCCCCAGTTGCGAATTTAAAATATTCACCCTCCCAGTTATTGTGTAGTAGAATCTTGAGATCTAAGTTGCCTATACATGATTCCAAATTAAAAGCTAAATTGGTACCGAACAATATAATTGAAGATATGATTAAAAATCAAGAAATCCAAAAAAGTAATCATGATCAAAGAGGCGTTAAATCAAGTGAATTCGAAAATGGGGAAGAAATATTATTACAAAATATTAATACAAGAACTTGGGAGCCTGCAATAATAATAAAAAAATTAAATGTTCCAAGATCAAAGACCAAAATTCGAGATATGATTTATAAATGGTATCAAATAAGGGTAACACATGAGTAGGAGTTTCAAATTGATACCATCCCACCCTTGAGCATTAGATAACAAGTTATATAGGACATGTTGGGTTTCATGTTGGTTTCCATTTTGGGTTCCATCTGAACTGAAAATGGCCTGCTTTCTCATGAATACTATTGGAGTAGAATTCAATCAAAATTTGATCTGCAGCGACCGCTGCAATACCTTTCACGAAGTACTGATTCAATTCCTTTACATCAAACAAATGATCGAAAATGGTGGTCGATCTTTTTTAAGTGATGTAGATCCTTCCATATCTTGCATACCCCGCTGTCTAAAAACATATTGAAAATATGCCTTCTTTCCATTTTGACAAGCCAGGGTTGTGGAGCTTTGGAATGTCTTATAATATTCATAGTGACCTGGAGATTCTGTTTTCTGCCACCTAGAATGGGCTTTATTTCGCTGTGACATCTATAATTTAATATTATCTGTGATCCATGGTGCATAATGTTTGGTTATTCTAATCAGTTGAACAGGAGCATGCAGATTGAATTATGACATAATGTTTTTATTATGAAATTTAATTTTTTCGTCAATATTATCTGTCACATAAATATTTTCGAACGGGATTGATATATCTTCGTAAAATCGTTCCTTATCAAAATTTTTAAAGTCTCCAATCATTCTATATGTCGGTGAGCAGGAACTATCACCAAGATTATTTTTTTATACTATCAACTCTTGATATGAAATACCTGGTACCAAGACAACTTCGATATTCTTGGAAATATCATCACTGTTATTTGTGATGATCAAATCTATTAGTGAAAGTGATGAAACGGTCACTCATGTGGGTCTATCAACTAGTTGAACGAGTCCCGATCCCTCCAACATATTATTCAGCCTGATAGCAGCCCTAGACTCATTTTTCAACAAATCAATATTGAGATCACCCAGAATGAATTCATCATCATATTTGGGAATTAAAGATGGTATACCATTCTCTAGTGAACTGAGGAAATCAGTTTCGGAATAGTTTGAAGGCTTGTAGACAACTCCAACAGCCACGTTAAATTACATGGAAATTTATTGTCAACACACATACCAACGCCCCCTCCTCTTCTTCTCAGACGATGTCTTCTGAAGGAAACATAATCATTCACATTACATACATTACTATGAATTCGATCGGACAGCTAAGTTTCACTCAGGTATAGGATAGATTTTTCTGTAAAGTATTGAGATCTTTCGAAGATGATAAGTTTGGTAACAGCGATGTAATATTCAGGTGGCTAAATCTCTGTGAATGTGACATTTTATCTGAAACAAAACATGAGTGAAAATCAAAATACGGAAACACTATTGAAATAAATAAAGAAAAACAAATGTGATGAAAAATAAGAGATATAGGAAAAAAATCTATTTTGGAATCTCAAATGAAGATCTCGAAAGTTCGAGCTGATTTATTTACTCTAGGTCTGTCGGCATGTTCCAATTCTCCTGCTGTTCATTTCTTCGGGTTTTCTTCTTCATCTGTGCTTGATTTACTTGCAGTCGTATCTGTTGAGTTTTCTGCTGCCGACTTGCTCTCTATATAGTTCTTCGTAAGTATGGCTGATTCTATCCACTATCAGAGAGGTTCCTTTATTTTTGCTTCACGACCGTTTTCTTCTGCAGCCTTTTGTTGTGACAATAATAATGTATTGATCTGATATAGTCTTCCGGTATAATATCTCAGACCTCAGTCTATTAGTCAAGCACTCAATTACAATGGGGCGAGTTTTATTATTTTCATTCTGAATTCATCCCTTATTTCTATATCTTCCTCATCAATCCCCAATTTGAGATGAAATAATCAGGTTATACTTCTTCAGTCTCCTTTCAGTGGATTCAATCCGTTGAGATGTTGAGATAATTGTTTATTATCTTCCTTCAATATAATATTTTCCTGTTTGATTTCGTTCATATCAGTTAACGTCAGCGATTGAAAAAAAAGTTATTCTCTGTAAATTTAAAATAATATTTTCAAAAAGGCAAATTTGAGAATACGATGAGTTTACGAAAAAATGAAACAATTTTTTTCAAGATGACAGTCTTTCGAAGGCAGTAACTTATCGGGAAAATTGATTCGTTGCCCATCTACACTTTTACAAATTTTCGTGAATGGAATTTTGGTGGTGGAATTTTGTTTAAAAAAAAATGATTTTTGGATTTTTGTCTCTGAATAAAATTATGAATTTAATTTACAAGTTATAGTTATAGTAGAGACAACTTGTAAAAAATGCATTGAGGTACCCACATTCAAATGGGTTACTCTATAGATATTCAAAAGATAGATCTGTAACAGGTATAGGTTGTCAGGCAAATGAAGGTAGAACAGTATATATTAGGTTTATTGAAAATCAATAACAGAGTCTACCATTAGATCATCGGTCAGCAAAAAAGTATAGCTGTATTTCCAAAAAAACAAATATTCCAAATAAAATTAATTCATTAATATGGAATTAACAAAATATTCCTACAAAAAATAACATATTCATGTCACTATTGAAATAGAATAAATTCAAAAGAAATATCGATATTGTCTGTGTTTGCCCATTAGGAATTCATTTGAAGCAATTCATAGTACATTTCTTGAATCAGGTCAGCTCTTTGAATCTCAAAGGGAAAAACACTGGTTGTAGATTTGAAGAAATTTTCGGTGACACCATTACTTGAAGATGGTTCACCCGTCAAACGATAAACTTTTTATTTGTGATTTTATGAATTTTCTTTGAAGAGTTCTGCTTTCTAAGAAATTATCAAAATTAGACAAGTGATGTGCAGAGTGGTGAAAATACGCAATTGACGGGCAAAACTTGAAACATGAAAAAATGTTGCGAATAATGAAAAATTATTCACAACGAACAATTTTTAACAGAGTCATTTCTAAAATTACTTTGAATTTTGCATATACTCTAACAATATTGAATATTGAAATGGATTTCATCAGTTCTTCTTTTACGCGAAACGAAAAATAATAATATCGGGCCTCTACCCGCACATGCAGTGTGTTTGGGTACATTCTACGACTGTTTCAAAGAAAGTGTCATCATTATTATTGAAATTTCGCCTCTTCATGATCACATTCTCTTTGCATAAAAATAGCTGTCCTTGTAGAAAATTTTCCTAATACATTCTTCAGAACGTCTGGAGTTACATTTTTTGCTCTCAAATTGTTTTTTACGAATCCCTCAGTTTTTTGATGAAAAGCATTAGAAGCTCATTCCTTCAAAAATATTATCATTACATCTCTTGTACTACTGTGCCATCTATGAATTTAAACAATGAGATTTCTTAAGAGAAAATAATTTTGTTATACCATTTTGCTCGACAATCATAAGTTTATTTTCCACCACTGTACATGACAAGTCAATATTTGATACTTGAATATTATTTTCTTTAGGCTGCAAAACTCTTTAGAAAAAATCAGATTTTTAATAAAATCAATGCCTTTTCAAAAATGTTTTTTCCTTTTCAAAAATGTTTTTTTCCTTACAAAACTTGTATTTACAAAATAATTCAACTAGGATTTGTGTGATTATCATTTTGAACTTATACAGGGTGACCCAGGGTTAAACTGCCAAACGTTCAGGATCGTTTGTTTAGTTGAAAAGGAAACTTTTTTCCTATAACAATGTGTCCTTTGTTGCTTTGTTTTGGAAATACAGAGTGTTCAACGTTTTTACAAAACATCAGTTTTTCATCATATTATTTAAAAACCTTCTAGCTGATTTCAATAAAATCTGTTATGCTAATATGCGGTATAAGGGGTTTCTATTAATTTACTTATGGCAACATTATTATTTCCAGTGGCGTCCCAAGGGCTAATCTCATTAATGTTAGAACGAATCATTGTACTCCACAGTTTTTTTGCATGTTCAGTTTTTTTTCTGGATTAAGCCAATAAAAATACAATTTTTTTGTTTATTTCAGTATCTTCCTTCATTTTTGAGAAATAATTTAAAAACCGATTTCATGTAACAAGAAAAAAAACTTCCTGAGAAATTGATATTAGGACAAACGTATTCATTGTATTTTATTAGTAGGTAAAGAGAAAACAAAAATTCACAAAAATGGCCACCATTTCTTTCAATGCAAAGTTCGCACCTACGAAGGATGGATTCTGCAGCTGCACGGCATCTTGCTGGTGTGATCTCTACAGCTGCTTGTACAATCCTTTCTAGGAAAATACCTTGGTCGTTGATGCGCTCAGCATACACTTTGGTTTTCATTGTACCTTATGCAAAAATCCATAGGGGTTAAGTCAGGAGATCCTGCAGGGTAAGAAATTTTGACACTCTGTATCTCGAAAACGAAGCTAGTTAGGAAACATGAGTATAAGAAACAAAAGTCTTATTTTTACCTAGAAAACCGATCCTAAAAGTTTGGCGGTTTAACCCTGGGTCACCCTGTATATGAAATTCAATTCTGAACAACTTTTCTGAGTAGCATTTTTCGATGTTCTTCAAAATGAAGGTACTTTACTCTGAAGCTGAAATGATATATCCTTCTCTGCATATGAACTTGACTTCAAATCTACACACATCATTTGGAACAACTTTTCTGACTAGCATTTTTCGTCAGATTTCGAATTGACGGTCTTGAATTCTGGAGCCAAAATAATATTATCGTTGTCCCTCCCCATATATCAAAAGAGATTTTTACATTTGCGTTGAAGCGCTCCTAGTTTTGTGATATGCAGAACTTCTTATTGGGAGTTTTTCTTTCATATACCAAGTATCAAGAAAGTTTTCTGAGGACAACTTACAACCACTTGTACCAGTTGGGCCGTGATGGTGATGGTTCGCTTCTCTATCATAGGGGCGTGGGTGCAATTGTCGTACGTCTTCTATAGCTTGCACAAGTCTTTCGAAGAATACTTCTGAGGGCTGTGGTGAGGGTGCAGCAGGTTGACAAAAAAAAACAATTTTTGTAGTTTTTATTTGAAGGAGGTGAAAAACTTCTAGAGTTGGATGTACTTTTGGAATATTCAACTTTTTAATGACTTAGTTTTCCACTGATATGGACTGCAACACAATCCCATGAACTCTTTTGGAAAACAACACATATAAATTTGCCAAGATCAGAAATGAAAATAACTCTCGAAACTGACAAGGATTTTCACATAATTAGCTGTTTAATTTCCAAAACCTTTGTCGCAGATATGCATTTGGATTTGCTCGTTCATAAACTCAAGCTGAAATAATGAACAAGTACAACGATAAATATTACTGTGAGTCCATTCTTCATTTATTTTCCAACTTACTTTACTATCAGCACACCAAATATCATTCACGATTACTAACGAATACCGCAAATAACGATTTTCAAACAATGCTCATTGAAATTCTTCAGCGTTGCCGTATTCACCACAACTTGAAGGACGCTTGGAAATCGGCAGTGTAAAAGTAAATCATACTCCGAGAAATATACAGACGGTGCTCTTTGCGCCGCTAGCGGTAAACCCGGTGAACTAATAATATACAAAAGTATACAAAAAAGGAGGTCCTACTATTAAGACGGCGTCCGGCAAATTTTCAAATCTGTAAACTACTATGAAGATTTGAGCACATTTTCTATAGGAAATCAACAGAGCGTCCGTATACGGACGCTCAGTTGGAGACGGGCGCTTGGAAGATAGTAATTTGTCAATGTACGGACGCCCTGAAGATAGTGGGATATATATATATATATATATATATATATATATATATATATATATATATATATATATATATATATATACCAGAGGCGATAGAAAGCACGACTCATTCTTAAAATAATATTCTGCATGAAACCACGACTCTCGTCATGACGTGTTACGGCGAAGTTTTAGTTGTGTGTGACGGACTTGGAGTTCGTGACCTCTAGGACATAGATGGCGGTGGTGTTATTGGATTATTGCTAGATTTGGACTACTAATGGCGGACTACGACGTACTCTTGCTTGGCAATCATTCTTTGATGTTGATTCACTGATTTTATTTGTTAGAAATGTGAGGTTAGTTCATAAAAAACATTGAAGAAGTAATATTAAAGGAGAAAAAAGCATATCATTTACTAACGGCAGTGGAAATGAGTGCCATTGGAATACTTTTCAATTTGATATTTGATGTTTCACTTTCTTCAGGAAGGAGATTGTTTAAATGATAATAAATTAATAAGCGATGTGAAATTGGTAATCTCAAGATGGTTGCAGATTATTTCAATTCCATTTTTCACAAGTCTTTCAAGTTTTGGAAAAACTTTTAGGAATTGTGTTCAAGACCATGTTCTAGCTCGGTGATAAATTGTGTGCCATTTTCAACTTATTGTTGCGTTGATACAGGGAGAATCTCTATGAAAACTAAACCACTTCATTTTTGATGAAGAAAGTGTAAACCCTACTGGGATGAATCAAAATAGCATCAGTAATGTATTTTTGGCCGATGCTGTATTAAAAGAAACAGATGAAGAAATTAATATCCTTATTCATTCATGCGTAAAGAACAAACACAAGAAATAGTGGTTTCAGTATTTCATGAAGTGACGTGACGGTTATCGCTTGAGGAAATAATATGAAGTTCATTTTATATATATTATGCTAATGTGCTAGCTCGAAAATAGTTGACTCATTAAATGAGAATGAGTTATTCTTGAATCATTAAAATCTAGTGAAATTACTATTTTCTTGTTTATTCAAAACAGTACTTTTTCCTATTGAAAAGAAATAGGAGGAAAAGTTTTATTAGTGTAATATGTTCCCCCAAAGAGTTTCATATTTCAAAAATATGTTTGACTAAGAAATAAACGTTATAGAAAAAAGTTATTTTAAAATGTTTTGGTGGAGGAAGTAAGTTTCAATTTAGATAAGTTTATTCAATAATAAAAACTGTAGTGGATTATTCTGTTATTTGAGAAAAGCCTGTGTGGTACATTAACAAAAAAGATGTTTCGAACAAATCTCAAAAACAGAGCTGCTCACAAGGGGAAAACTGATTGACAGAAAACAATGAGAAAAGCTAGTATTTACGAACATCAATTATTTTCATAAAATGTTTGGTCGAAATAAAGAATATTCTGAGTATTTGAATGAATGATATCAAGGCAGAGTGTCATTTATACATAGTTGAATTATAAGAATTAAATTATGTCAACATTCACATTTCACTAAAGGTACAAAGCAAAATATCAAGTAAAAATTGTAAAATTTGTTTTTAACTAAACTCCCAGGTTTTCGGAGAAAACCTCTCAAGCAGAGCAGAGCTTGTGCGAACAAGGGAGATCCGGGACCTACAGTTTAAATGAAAGTGGAATCCGAACCACTTCAGCTCAGTGACACGCGACCGGGGATCGAACTCGGTCCATCTGGGTGGAAGCTAAACGCCCTAACACCTCGACCACTTCGCTACATGTACAAGTAGGTTACCTATCAGAAAAAAACCTTGTACCCTTATTTGTACATATATGGGAATAATTCTAGGTTTCTATTAAGAGGGAGGTAGAGAGAATAATTTGTATAAGTATTATGTTGAGCCCTGTGATGGATATCTGTTGAATACAAATGATTTATATAGCTACCAAGAATGAACTTGGGTTATTCTTACAGAAGCGTTGTGCAAGTGCTAAACCTGAAATCAAAATTTATACTGTTTTATGTTGGTTCTGTGTCTTATTCTCCACTAATCTCAATCATTCATGATAACTAAGAGAAGGTGCTCTGGGTAGCAAAGGGAAACCCAGTCTTTCTTTTTAGGTGTAGAGGGATCCTTGAATTTGAATCTATTTTCTCTTTTTTTGGGATAAATGATCCAAAATATTCGATTTGGGTGAGTAATCAGCTGTTAATCTGAGATCATTACATTTAATTAGAAAACACACCATCATCAATGACTATTTCGTAAATTATTTTAGTAAACATGAATGCATATGCAAATCCGATTAAAAGTGCAGGAAAAAATTATTATATTCAAAAAAAAAATATGAAAAATTTGCCATGATCAAAAACTAAAAATATAAAGCTCCCCAACCATATCGGTAGTGAACGAAGCATTTTTGATAAATTTTTTGGCGCTATAGCTAAAAAAAATGTTCTCGAAGATACCTGTCAGAGCATACATATTTCAGTGGAAGCAATCAACATTTGACACTGGTGTATTTCCATTCTGTCTGAAAACTGCATTAAGTATTCCACTGCATAAAAGAGGGCGGCCTAACGAACCTTCAAACTTCTGACCCATTGCGTTATTATCACTTCCACAAAAATAATTTAAAAGCATTGAGAAAAGGTTACAGGCTTATTTTCTTAAAGAACACAAGATTTTGTCTTCTCAATTTGGATTCTAATCAAGTAAAAGTACCAATGAAACAATTCTCAATGTGCCTAATGAAATGTATGTACACAAGTTCAAATAAAAGTGAAGCTGCTGGAGCCGTCTTTAATCTTTGACTCGGTAAATCACAGAATAACACTCAGCTATGTACTGTTATGGTTTCAGAGGTGTAAAGGGAACAAATGGTTTGAACCATTCCTATCTATTCGCGGTCAGATGGTTAAATTTCAGAATGAACTCTCAGATCCCTCCAACAATAATTATGGTGTTCCTCAAGGATCAGTGAACTGGTCCATTTCTCTTTTTCATTCATTTGAATGATCTCAGCAACGTCGATATCGAAGGAGCATTTACCATGTTTGCAAATGACAGTACATTAATCTGTCATGGAAATAATATTGAACTAGAACAAGTAAATATTCTGACCGACTTATAAAAATTTATATGATGAGACTCTACCTTCTCAGTTTTAATGTAAATGAAACAAAAATACTGATCCTCAATTCTGATTGTAACAGCTTATCTTTAGGTTATCACACCCTAGAAAGAAATCATGTTCAAATTTTTTGTGTATTTATCTTGACAATAAGCTGAGGCTCGCATAGGAAACCTGATTAATAAATATGTCTCAGGCTCTGCTAAGCCTTCAGAATTTGGCTAGGGAACTTGGGTCCCATACAGGCAGAATGACTCATTTGTATCTTTTGGAGTTTCTGCCACATCCATTTGATGAATTCAGTAATTATTTTATAACAAAGAGTAGTTAGGTACTTGTGCAAAATTTATTATCACCCACCCAATCACTTCAAAAATATGGTGAAATTTTCGAAAATCATTCAAATGAGAACTCTTAAACAAAGGTTACTATAGCGTGCAGAAATATTACAGTGACACTTTGACCTAGCATCTGATTTATAATCGTTTTTTAAACATTTTATCTACATTACTATTTGATAATTATGTTATTCATTGTATGGTTAATTTATGACAGGTACAAACTTGAGATACATTTTGCTTTAAAAGTTTTCTTACTTTGGTAAATAACTTGCTACTGAAAAACAGAATTGAACCGATTATGAGTATATTTTTATCGATGTTTGACAATAGTCTTGTACTTGCTCTTAGGTACGCTTCTGCTGGGGATGGACATGAACTTCAAAGACCATCTTAGTTGCAGCACTGCTAATCTGAACCCACCAGGGTAATAATAATACATCATGATATTGGTGTCTATGCTGACCAAGTCAATAACTTGGAAATAGAACACTACATGACTTGAAAAATTGCTCTTAACATATCCCAATCAGTTGTTACATAAAATTGCAACATATCTCCAATATTGCATGGTTAAAAAAAATGCTTCAACATTGAATCGTAAAGTGTTTCTCTAGAGTGAAAATTATTATCATTCAGTTTCATTCCAAAACCTCCAGGGCAAGAGATAAAGAGGCCTAGGTGTTATTTTTGTTCTCATACTATGGTGCATAGTAGGTACAAATTACAAAGATTTATTTTAATAAATTCAAAAGGATTATTAGTTTCCATTATAGGAAACCCTATTTGATATTTGTTAGTTGAATACAGACCAATGATATATGGTGGGATGCGGGAAAAGGAAAAAATCCAAAACCTCATGTAAATATATTTTATTATAGGCTATAAAAAGTACTAACCTTTTCATACATTTATGTCATATCTTTTCGTTTTTAATTTTTAACATAAAACAGAAAGCCTAAAGTTTTACAAAAATGCAAGCTTCTCTCTCAACTCACGAAAAGTATAAAACACTGTCTATTTTCCACAATTTTTTTTATAATTTGTTCACTAGTTTTGATTACTAATCATCTTCATAACTGAACATCCTCAATCAATACATGTAATTATATAATTACAGTATTAATGATCTATATACCTGCCTTCTATTCAATAACTACTTAACAACCTTGAAGAAGTGACATACTACCACACTAACATCTAGTTCATCTGAAAGAAAGGAAGGGAGTTACATACGAACTTTTTTTTGGTAACTCTTATATTAACAGACAAAAATGGGAGGTCCATATTCCATATATTTGACTAACTCTGAATACCTACAGCAGTAATACCTACCTTCCAATCAATAACTAATTAAAAAAATTCCGAGAAGTGACATACTGAAGGTAATTGTAGATTCAAGAGTGGGTTGTTATACAAATACTCCAACAGGTTCATCACCTTTTCTTTGTTGTTGTGGAGGTTTTTAAATCATCCTCATCAATTTTGGGTTTTGTATTTTGAAGATGTTCATACATAACTGGGGCGCTTTCCAGAAATGTAAATGGGAGACAGTCCGACCGAGATGAAACTTCATTTATTTGTGTATGTCATCGGTACTATATGCCATGTTTAGTATTGTTAGGAAGCTTGTTTTTTTCTTATTTCAGCAGTACTGATATCATTTCAACTCTCTCGATAGGTACAGTGTTTCGTATTTTTGTGTCCACCTCTGTAAGTCACTTACCTATTGCTTAATTTTTTCAACATTTTTCTCAATCATGGAATGTAGCTAGGTAGGTATTTTGAGCGATATTGCAATTTGATTCAGACAGTGGCGTACGTAAGTTTTTATAAAAAAAATATTTTTTATTTGCTACATTGACAGTTGTTTAATTTAAAAATTCCACTTACAATGTTTACAGTTAGTGTTCGCCTCATAAAATGAGTAATGGTTATAGGATATTTTCAAAATTTACCTCAATGGCTCAGCCATTCGAGACATTACATTTTTCATCTCAGATCAAGGGTTCAAATGAAAAATTAGTTTTCAGGACTAATGAATGAGTAAATGAAATAGCCGCTCTACATATCTGTGGCTGAGTTCAAGAAGGGCCAATGTCAAATTTTGAGTGTTTGGAGCTGAAAAGGCCGAATTGTATATTTTTTATTCTTTCACATGTGAAGAAATGGCCAACGTCAGTTAAGTTTATATCGTTGATTAAATGACCTAATAGTTATTTGTCAGTCAAAAAAAATCAATGCGATTAACCGTGATTTGGCTGATGTCTGTATTGCCCTTTCTCGTCATCCAAATATTGTAACTTTAGAGAATCTAAGAAGGCCGATGTCTGATATATTTTATTGATTTGTTTTTGATTAAACTGATATCATTGATTTTAGTAGTCCCTATAAGGCCAATATCACCTTTTTGTTGTTGAAGAATTACTCAAAATGTCATCAAAAAAATTTTGATTATGGTATATATTTTACTTTTGGCTACAATTAAAGTTATTGTAAGTTATTCACTGTTTGATAGAATCAATTCAGATTTATTGAGTTGGTGCAGTATATTATGATAATCAATTAAAAAAGATTCTGCAACTGTTCATCAGCATGATTCAAAAGTAACAAAATTGACATATGCCCTTCTTGAACTCACCCACAGATATATTCTCCTTCTTTTCATTAAAAAAAATGGTAATATTTTGAACTATTGAAACAAATGACTATTTCTGTTTTTTTCTCTTACTTTCTATATAAGAAAAATTCTGAATTAGGGCACTTCAATTATTCTGGAACAAAATTTTCTTTTGACATTTTTTAATAGAAAAATAACTAGAAATGTTCTTCAAAAAATAAGCATATGAGAAACTTATACATACGTACGCCACTGTCTGAATCAAATTGCCATATTTCCCGATTGAGAAAAATTTAGAAGTAATTAAGCAATAGGTAAGTGAGTTACAGATGTGGACACAAAAATACGAAACACACTGTACCTATCAAGAGAATTAAAATATTATTTGTACTTCTGAAATTAGTAAAAACAAGCTATCTAGCGATACCAAACATGACATATGGTTCCATTTGCTGGTTAACGGAAAAAAACAATTTTAACATTTTTTTTAACAATTTAAATTCCAAATTTAAAAAAATTGCTGACGTCACTTCTCCACCAATGGGATATCTAAAAAATATTTGAAGTCATAAAAATATGCAGAGTGAAATACCCTCCAACTTTCATTCGAACTTTTTTTTGATAACCCTCATATTAACTGAGAAAAAGGGGCGTGTCCACACATTTGACCAACTCTGTATAATCACATGAAATAATGTAAGATGTTCAGTTATGAAATGATATAATGATCAAAACTAGTCAACAAATTATAAAACTTTCTGTCGAAAATAGACAGAAGTGATTTAATCTTTTCATAATGCACATGAATTTCTGTAAAATAAATAAGTCATTGATCAAGTTAGCCTCTCTGTAAAATTAACACTGCCTGTTGAACAAACACAGTGCTATATATTTGAATAAAATTCATTAAAATTTCTCTTTAAAATTTACACTGCTTGCTTCAAAAACACAGTGCTATAAACCCCCCAAAATTCACATGGCCAGGTTATGCTCGATTTTCTTTTGATAACTTCGGTTATACTATAGCAACATGATTCTAAACACTGAATTTTGGAAAATGCGAATCTCTCTCTGAAATTCTTCGTGCTTATTCAGGTTCCGTTTCCTTCATTAAAATTAAACGGCAAGATATCCCCCTTCATTAAAAACTCACATAAAAAATCTTAGCCAATTCAACACTATATGCAGATTTTGATATGGTTCAAAATAGTTTTAATAAGAATCTATACCTACTATCCAGCTTTCCAAGGAAGAATGGAACAATTAGGGTTAGTAAGAACCGTTTAAGTGTCCAGAATACCTAGAGACTGGCCCTGGATGCTAGACAACTACTAGAATCTTGACATTTTTTAATGTCTCTGTACATTATTACCCCAGGTGTATGGGGTTTACTGTTGTTCTGTATGTGATCACATCCCAGCAACATCCGTAAGCTTTATATGTCTGTAAAGTATGCTCTTAGTCTCTCTGTTGGATTACAACTAGCACGAGAATTACCTAATTAATCCGAAAGTCATTCCGATGCATATAAAACCTTCCAGACAGATTCCTGAAATATAGGCAAGGAAGTTGTCCATTACCAACATCTTTTGTAAGATTCGTCTAGGAAAGAATAGTTAAGAGGAGGATTTCTGATTTTACAAAAGTTAACATTGAAAAACTTCCACCTGTCAGTTACCATCATCAATCAATTGTTGAGAAAGTCATTTCTGACAGGACTGAGATCTCGGGTCCATTTTGCAACAAAATTTTTACTAGAAAGGTTGATTGAGGTCCGTGTTTGGTAATTGCGGATTTTCTCTAGCAGAAATTGGAATTTATTGGAGAAACATAGATCTCACTCAGGTTTGAGCATAATTTTGGATTATGGTTTCTTTCGAGTAAATTCCTTTGGCATTTTTTAATTCTTCAAATTAAGGCCACCTACGTCCTATTGTCTCACTTCAGTTTGTCTAACACTAACCTCCTCACTTTACTTCTATTAACTACTAACTTGGGAGATTATTGAATCAAGGGAGGTTCACTCTATAATTCAACCCTCCTTTTTCTACCTCACTGTCATACAGGTATATACAGCCAGCAGGAGAGGGCACCATACCACTCAGATCAAGTACTGGAGTGCTGGAAGCCTCACATATTATTGCGCTGCAGTAAGACCCTGCCGTAGTGTCCACCCCGAGCAACGAAGAGTTGGAGTTGGACAGACAAGTGCCCTTACAAATAAGCCCCAACAGTGTATGAACCCTGAGTTCCTTGAGACAATCTAGTTGAATTTCACCCCACTGAATTACTAGTATTTGATATCATGCCTGTATGCTGCCTGGTCATTGGCTCCTAATGAATACAGTAGCAAGCTTGTTCACTATCTATAAGAGAACATTTTGTAATTCGAAATCGATGTACCCCAGAGGGATAATATATTATAACCATGTAGTAAATTCTCATATTATCATACCGGAGAGCCTTGTATATTAATAACAATGGGGATAGCATAGTCACGTATAATTTCTAGCTTATAATAATCAAATTTCATCATTCTACATTTCCATTTGTTTACTTTCAACATAATAAATAAAATTTTGTCATTTGTCTGACACATGCGACACATGACATAAATTCTTCTTCTGTTATGCTATTCGCGACCTGCGCGACGGTTGCGACACCTATAATTATTTCGTTGAACTGATGTAATGTTGCAAGGTCTCGTTTTGCCATAAGAGCTAGTGCATATCTAATTTATCTCTTTTCTCATAATTAATTCAGGATATTGAATTGAGTTTGGTGATATTCCAGCATGTTAATAGTTTCAGAATATAATAACCGAAATGGCGGCAGAATTAAGCAGTCCAAACAATGGGCGTATTTGTGTTGTGTCCCAATGCTTCAATCGTACAACAGGCAAAGTTTATTTTCATAATTTTCCAATAAAAAGTTGTATTCTTTAATGGCCGTTTGACGAATGATTACGTATGTGAAAATGTATGACAAATTTACTTCAACTTCCGACGTATTCAGTAATCAATTCGAATTTGAATGAAAATAAAATGAAATACTATGGTCTCTTATGGGCTTTGGCAGCCGATTACCATCAGACAGTTTGAATTCTGAGCGCTATCTAGAGGAAACGCATTTCGCGAATAGGCTGAAAAATCGAAGTATACGCCATGTAACAATTAATCCAGCAACTACTGTAAGGGTGAACAACAATAGTCCATTGTTTGCCATGTATAATGACTTTTCATTTCTCAGTTTTCAAGTTTCTATGATCAGATAACACCTAAAAGTGCTTAACTGTAGTGTTTGGCTGTTTGGTATTGGTGAATATAATCATGCAAAATATTCATAAAACCGTACCTACCAAATCGCGGAAATTAAAGACCAAGACCTTAAAGCGATAAAAAGAAAGAGAGGGTTAGTTCTTTCAACAATGTTCCAAGCACCTAACTCGTCGAGTGTCGATATCTGTGATGTGTGTGATTGTTTTATTTTCTTAATTTATATGAATAAGTAGAGGTACTTGGGATTGAATTTTTTGGTTGTTCCAGAATATTTATTTATTTATTTATTCATTCCCGAGTAACCATTAGTGTATGTTTTTTCTAATATGTTTAGCAGTTAGTTATATCAATGTATTGTATTTTAGTTTTCATATTTAAAATGTTTATTTTGCGTTAAAGATTTGTATGTTTTGTTATGAATAAATTAATTCCAAAATGTTTGTTATTTCATGATACAAATACTATAAACGAAGTTATTCTTGATAAATAACTAGAAAGACAGAAAATTTGTATTTTTTATGATTTTCAAAATTCCCGCCAATTTTTAAGTTTTTTTTTGGTTTGGATGTTGGTAGTGTCAGTACAATTCAGTTAAAACTAGTACAAGTTCAATGTCAAAAAATTTAGTACAATTAGTTCAGGTTTAGTACGTTTTCAGAAGAAAATCGTACAATTTTTGGTTTTCATTCTGGCAGCCCTGGATGTATGTCCTCGATTCAAAACAATATAAAAATTATGCAATGTCTTTGAATAGAGATAGAATGGAATTATATCAACCATATAGACCATTGAAATCGACTCAAATCGCAATATATGCTAAAATCTGACATACTACGGTTCGAGTGTTCGTAATTGCATCCCAGCACACCCTTCTCAAATGTCTACTAGCCTATGTCTCATGCGACAAAATATCTCCATCTGTTTTCAATTCATATTCGAGAGAGGCGATAGACATATATTTTGTCGCATGCGACATATGGTAGTCCAAGGAGACTAAAATTTAACAAGGAAGGAGAGTTTAATCCCCATAAGACAATGGGGACACTAGTAGAAAGAGATGAAAGAACATTTGTGACGAAATGTGACGTAGTTGGACGTGTCATGGCCACCGTTCTCTATAGACAGTGACGGACTAGCTCTTGGTATATGAGAGTTACTACTGACAGTTTTGTTGCTTGGTTCGAGTTCGATTTTGTACTCATATCCAAGTACGTCACTATGACGCGTTGATGCTACAAGATTCTGATTGGCTAGAGCTTATTAAACCCCCTTGCTAGTTTAGTCTCTTTAAATGGTAGTCGTCATTTGACTCATTTGAGCAAGATGTATAGAAACCATGGTGTTATCACTGATTTGCTTTTGTTTCAACAAAGTTGTTGAGACTGCAATTGCACTGATACCGTTGGCTTCATTCGTCGATGGATGGCGTATAAGTCGAAAATAGCGGAGTTTCCAGCATTCCGAAGTACTGAGTTATAATTATTTGATTGAAATTTGAATGTTTACAAATTATGGTTAATGAATATAACAACAAATAAAATTCAATGTTGAAAATTACATAACATGACACTTGTCCAAGCGTCATCATGAATCTGTAATTTTGCCGCCATCTGTGTGCTAAAGAGGTGAAACGGTATCAACGCAGTAAAAATATCACGAATCAAGTAGGCCGTACCTTAACACTTTTGTATGTCGGTTTCACAGCTATAAGAGATCACGCCATGGTTTCTATGTATCTTGCATTTGAGAATAGGGCCAAGATATCAGTCTTCATACATTTCCTCTTAGTAATAGAAAGCTGCCTGTCAAATGGAAGACAGTGCTCAAGATTAGAAAATCTATTATGAAAAATATGCATGTTTGCAGTCTCCACTTCAAAAAATTATTATTTACATGGTAAATACCTGCATCGTTTTATTTTCAATATGTTAACTTAATGATGATGACTTGTTCCACCTCTAACAGTTAGGAGAAAACTAAGGCCGGGTTTCTCCAAAACTTCAATCTCGCTTTAGAAGATATCCAACAATTTGAATCGGACATTGCTTTACTGGCGTAGATTTCACGAACTAAGATTACTTCTAACTGACCAAAAACATACGACCGATTCAAATTGTCGGTTATCTTCTAAATCGGGATTAAAGTATTGGTGAAACCCGGCCTGAAAATGAGTTATTCCGAGTCAAAAGATTCCATTATCGAAATATCGAAAGACCCAGTCAACGGTAACAGAAGTGAGAGAAAATGGAGAGTGAAAAAATAAAATGTGAAAATGGGTTCAAGATATTTCTAATTTTAATAATGTATTTGAAACCTATTCAAAGTTAATTTTGAGTTTCATGCACGATACAAACCTTATTACACATTTTCAATAGAGCTGATTCTGCGAAAGAGATATTTTGTTCGCCTTGTACTTTAAAAAATGAGTACGTTCACTCAGGAGACCGTATATTGTATTCATAAAGATGTGATTGGATTTTTATATGAAATTTTAGGTTGAAAATTAAAGAATACCCGGGAAAAAATCTGGATGCCAAGTGAAGAACAACTTGAGATTGAAAATAATGAAGAGGGTTAGGGTCACTTGTACTTTTTGCGTTTTCATAAACACAAATAGAATCTTGTGATTCTATACCTCGTAAAATCCAATAATCCAGGGATTATCTCAAAAATACTAATAATAAGGCCGGGGGTTTCACCAAAACGTTAATCTCGCTTTAGGAGAAATCCAACAATTTCAATCGGGCGTATTTCTCCACTGGCGTAGATGAATGGGCCACAAAGTGTAAATTACGCAACCTGAAGGTACTTTTTACAATTCAGCAATACGCTCGATTCAAATTGTCGGTTATCTCCTGAATGGGGATTGAAGTATTGGTGAAACCCGGCCTAATCACTGCGATTAACATTATTCTCAATTCTATAAAATCCATCGAATTAGAAAATTTCACCACAAAGCTCTTATAAAAACACAGTTTTGTTACATTTCTCTGTGCTATACAGTTTGTTGTTCGCCCTCATGGGTAGACATATTGTTTTACTCAGCGACATCTAGCGGTTGCCTATGGTCGTCTGCTGTTGCAACTGTCGCACAAGCCTTGAGCCTGATTCACATAATGGCAGTAGCAGTGGCACTAAAGGCAGTGACTCCGCCCCTTTTGACGCTGTTATCCGAATGAGTGATATTGGAATGGAAATTTTCAACTAAGTGTTTGTTAAAAGCAGTAGAAAGGAATCATAACAGCAATCTCGATTTCATGATGATTTTAAGGTTAGAAAGGCGAACACTGCCAGATTTTACTGCAAAAAGTTTAAATGAATCAAACTTCGTCGTCGTCGTCTGAACATGTTTGCCATTGGTTATCTTATCAATAGAGGGGGGTGACGCCACTGCTACTGCCATTATGTGAATCAGGCTTTATACTTCGTTTATGAGGTCTGTGAGCCGTTGATACATGGTGACGCCATTTGTACCGACGCCATCTACATGTCGCCTCCATTTGAATCTAATAATAATCCACTGAAATGAAACATATTATAATTTCATTTCAGCGTAATAATCCCATAAGGTTGGTATAGTTCATTTGACCCACACCCCTTCAACCGAGTTTCGTGGCAACCAAAATAAAACCTTTGCTACCTCTTTTTCGTAATTCACGAGGAAAGTTGGTAGCAATGGCAGGGATGAATGAAATTGCTCCCGCATGGCGGCGCTAAAGTAGTTGGAGTCCTTTTGTTTTTGACAGTCTGTGGTATTCATATGACAATAAAAAATGAGAGTTATCGGAAGCTTTCGTATACTGCAATGCAGTAATAAAAAACGACGTTATTTAAATACTGCATGACCGTATTTGTTTTGTAAAATAAGTGTTATCGGTTATCATCTGGTTTTCCCTTATTTATTACTTACCTTATTTTTAACCTTTCTTGGAAGTTGTATGGCAAATTGGTAATGATGTAGACTCTACTGGAAGCTGTTGTTGTTCTGGGTTTAAATTAAAATAATGCGGAACAACTTCTCTCAATTAAACCACATCATCATCATACGTAAACCGAAAATGTTTAATTCCTTCTTTTAGAATAGACATTTTTATTTACTTTATATCAAAACCTTTGCATCGCCTTTCTTATCTCCAATTTTTTAATACATGCAAGTAATTAAAGGACAAATATACAACAAAACAAATAGGGTAATCAGAAATATCAGGTATTATATTTTAATGGCAGAAACTGTACAATCTGCGATGGGTGGTCACACGTTTAGACGGAATAATTAAAATAAGGGAAAAATAAATCCAACTTAAAGCAGACATAAATAAAGTCAGGCACTATCCTTAATAAGGGAAATATAAGGTAAGGTACATGAGCGCATGCGCAGGTGTCAAAATAAGGGCAACTTTAATACTGCTCTTCCTAAAGTGCGCGTCCGATAGTGTTTACTAGTATATTGATTTATTTTAGTTGGTTTTGACTTTGAGAGCTTTTTCAGTAAAATGAGTGATAAATATGGTGGCTGGGCTGTAAAGCAGTTGAAAAATGAGTTAGGAAATAGGAATGCGAAAATTATTGAGAAAAAAGACGACCCTTGCGGACCTTCGCATTTTTTTGTGATTTGACTCATACGGCGAAAAAATTGCGGTGAATGATGAATTATACATGTAATTCTTCAATATTTGGGGTTAGTTATTAGGTAGGTACTGCATTACTGATTCATCATTCACCGCAATTTTTTCGCCGTATGTTTCGATTCGCAAAAAAATGCGAATATTTGCAAGGGTGTGAACAAGCCTTTAACAGTTTCCAGTCGAGCAATGATAAATTGTCATTCTCAGATTGGAATATGAATAAATTTAGCTTGTTTGATTTCAGATTGGCATCTTATGTGTATGACATAAACGGTTATTTTGAAACCAGCTTAATAGTTGAAAAATGTGATGAGACTGCTGTCTCGCAGATACTATGGCCACCTAATGATTCATTCAGTTTTAGTATTCAGATGACATGGACCATGGACTGTGCCTTCAATAGATATTGTGCACATGTATGTGACAATTGAAAAACATCAATATTTGTATATTTAAATAAGCTCACATTGACTAATGATAATTAAAAGACTCCACCCTAACTAGCGCCACCTACTTCATAAGCTTTCCAGATTGCCTACCATTGTAATACCATAGTTCAGTTCCTAAAAATACAGGGGTTCAAAAGTACGAAAAAATTAAGACCACATTTTTTTTTTCTTCAAATCAAAGGAAAAAAAATTGAGCTTGGTACACAATGTGATAATTTGAAGTTTGACTTTTCATAAAGCAGTAATAATCTATTATTGTGATATACATTTCACATGTGAACCCTCTGACATATATGTACATTACCGCTGGATTCGTAGTGGTGTAACTTTGTCAACAGTATCTGATGATCAACAAAAGTTTTTAAATTATACAAAATAGCCCCACAACAGGTCCACCACAATAAATAGCTAATTTTATATACTCTTTGAAGAAAAAATATTTTTTTCTCCTCGACGGCCAAACTGATTTGTTTGAAGAAGTTATTTTATATTTCAGAGAATGTTGTTTCTATATTTTTTTCTTCATTTGATATAACTTTTCTACCAATAATTACTGATGCTTTGTGTCAAATGGAATTATGTCATTTTTACTAGTTTTCTTCACACAATAGACGGAAAGTGTGTTGTCACGAATGTCATACTTGACAAAAAATGATTCCAAACAAATAATTTTAGGTGTTGATGATTTGCTGCTTTACTTATTAGTTTGTGTTTGGCTGTTTGGATTTTGTTTTCTCAGGCAAAATAAGTTGAAAAACCTCAACGGAAACAATATCAGAGTTATTGAACAAACTGATTCAAATTCGACGAAGGTTCGTTTGAAATCAGTTTTTGACAAGAATTACATTTGTGACGTCATTACATTCCTCGTCTATTGCAAGCACTCTTGGAATTACACCCGAGAATTTTTTCTAACAAAATAACTCCGATCGATGGAATTCGAAAACTAAAGCATTTTAAAACTCGATGAAATCCGATCTAGTCGGATGCATATTTGTATACCTGAGGATTTTTGTATACATAAACACATATTGACCTCACGAAGAAAGACCCGTAACTATAAATGGAAAAAAGCGGTCAATAAACCAGAGGGAGAGACTGGTTTAGGGCTCGATTATTCCCTTGCGAAAATTCGCATTCTTTTACGAATTGATTCTTTCTATAAAAAAATTGCTATTGATAGTTAATCATCGTATAATTTTTCAGTTATATATAGCATCATCTAACCCCGAATACTGGAAAATTAGATGTAATTCATCATTCACTGCAATTTTTTCGCCGTACGACTCGAATCGCAAAAAAATTGCTAATATTCGCAAGGATATAAACAAGCCCTTACGTATGAAGCCTCCCAAAGTCCACGCAAACACTCAAACAGCGGCAACACTGAATACTCGTTATACTTGATTTTTTTGTTTTTTTCTGCATCAATTCGGATTTCAAAACTAATATTCAGTAAAAATAATTGATCAAATCTCATTTGTACCGAAATTTCATATTTTCGATTCAAACGCAATTTGACCTTGATATCGAACAACTTTTTCTAAACACAAGCGCTCCTTCTGGATGTTTCCGGAATACTGAGTAATTTTGACAGTTTTAGATAAATAAAATAGTGTATTTAATAGCCCTGAAAATTTGAGCTGTGTGAAGTAACGATGCATACATCCGTTAGAGTAGAGTAGTAGAGTATGTTTTTTTATGGAATGAAATAAGTAGCATTTTTAATTACTAATTAGGAAGATGGAACAAAAAATTTCAAATTCTGAGTATGTCTCTGCTTCTCGGATAGTAAAATTCATGTGAAAATAAAAATATTTCAGAAAGGGTACACATGCCTGTTGTAGAAATTTCTGTGGAATCGTGTATAAAAATTAAAATAATTTCAGTTGTAGAAGGTTTGGTCATAAAGTTATGAATACATGTTTTCTGTACAGAAAGAAACAGTTTTCTAGGAAATTTCAAGTTTAATTTCTAGGGATTTTTTAACAGTTGAAAATCAGTCTGATAATCAGCTTCAACTTCATTTTTCAATTTATTTGCCAATGTTTGTGCTGTTATGGTGTGGTTGTTTGTATTCCCAAGTATAAAATATTTTGAAAATATTTTTTCGATCATACACTACGGTCAGGTTCCGATTATGACACACAAAATTACCTATAAAATTAATTCTGTCCATAAAATATGAATGACCAAAACCAAGACATACCAGTGATGTAATTACAATTTTTATACACGATATCACAGTCATTTCTACATTTGGATCTGCAGTAAAATGAAATGCGTTGCCAATTTCTGTTTCGAAATAGTTATTTTTCGGGTAACTTGAGCATAAAAATATAACGGTAGGAGTAACCAGGAAGTTTTCTTCGAGTGTCCATTTTGGCCATCAGTAATTATTTGGTTGATAAATCTGTTTTGAACACCATGAAAAGTAAACTGTTATCGCTGAGCGAGAGGCGCTGGTGTATAATTGTTTTTAAATAAACCCAGCAACGTTTAGAAAACGACCATCAGCTACCTACAGTTGGAGTTAACTGTTTCAAAAACCCAAAAATCATTGACCAAATTGGTGCAAAACAGGGTTGTGACAACGTTGTGTTGAGGTCGGCAACGCAACTTATGTTTGGTTGCGCAAGTTTTTTAAACACGTAGCCGCAACGTTGAATTGCTACTAGGGTTGTGTTCTTCAAAATGTGCACTAGTTCATTCCCAATAGAATACGAATTATTTTTGACAGACTCGTGAAACTTTGTTACATTGTCATTTTTCGTTTTCACAACCATCATGATAGAGAGGTAAAATTCATGTTCAAATTAAAAAAAAAACAACAAATATTTTTCACATGCAGTAAGTGTGTTCTTCAGGGGATAATCCCTCATCAATTCTTCAACAATATTTCCTCAAAAAAAAGTTCATGAGAGGTCAACCTTAAGGACAATATGTTTCATTTATTTCACTATTCAATTCGAATAATTCTCTCCTTGTCTTTACATCAATCCACTTCGAAGTCTCTGCTGGTATAGAATATCTGTCAACTTGTTCCTGGGTATATGTCCCACGACAAAACCCATTAAGTCAGAAATCAATCATGAATCAATCAACCTAACCTGATTAACCTTGCAACGAGAATAACGATGGAAAGTTGTTCACGATATAACGATCTATTAATTAAATAATTGTTAATAACATCAGTAGCCGGAGTGCTTATTTCGTGGATTTTACTGTATAGTGGAATGAAAGAATTACGTGGCGTGGGGTCAAACAATGGTACCTACATTTCGATTTCATACGTGTATTGTATGATTCAAAGTTAAATCATCAATAATGGAATGGACCCTGAAAACCCGTAAAAATACTCATTATTTACGCTGCTTTATTGTAATTTTTTGAAAATTATCGAATCGTTTGGATTTTTTAAATTTTTTTGGGAGTCTCAGATCTCAGATTCGTCTAATATCCCAGAATTCAACGAATATATTTGAAAGTGGGTATTTAATTTTTTACAAAAGAGTTGAAGGTAATTTGAAAAGGATTTTATTTTGAACTGGATAGGTGCTAGAAAAACCAATGCCACTAACATCAGATCACGTTTTCCCATCTACTGCACTTGAAAGAAATTACCTAAAATGTACTTTTGGAAGTATATCGGGAATTTATAATTAAGTTATTTCAGAACATCCTGTGGCTTCTTCAAAGACTTCAAATATAACAACTAGTTAAACAAAAACTCAACAACTTTTTTACAAGATAAATTACAAATTAAATATTCCAACTATCTGATCTGATTGCTACCTGTACTACTCTGCTGTCTTCGGTATCTCTTCAAATCTGCTCTCCATTTTGTCTAGACTGTTTTATATAATCGTTTTGAATATTATGTAATTCGTATATTTCACCTTTCAGAGTAGGTACCATCAAATGAATGAACCTAAAGATGATGGTTTTCCTTTTATTAAATTTTTATTTATTTTTTTAATGTCCCATGCCATCTATGTTGTTCACCTTGATGAAATGTGGATTTTTGTCGTAACTCATTTCTGAGTTACCTACTCAGAGTGAAGTGGTTAATGTAAGTGAACACAGCTTTATGCTGTTTCGTAATAGTATTTTATAATCATTAGTACAAAATATTCTTTATTGTAAATGAAGTGAATCTTCTGGACAAAGTAGTTGAACTGTAAAATTACATAAAATATATTTGAAAGCTACAATTGCTGAGATTACACACATCTTGGAACATTAAATGTCAAATCTTTCTGTTACCAGAAGTGGGAAACGGTTACAGCACTTGAAACTTTACCTTATCAATACTTACAACAGTTAATTTAATTTACATTCAAACATTTGCTACTTGAAACCTTTGGTGTAGTCATAAATACATTAATTGAGTTTGAGTACACCGAACTGAAGAGTTTTTGATCCATAAGTATGTATGGATCATCAAAGGGAAAAAGGTAAAATTCCTTCGAAAGAGGTGTTAAATTATCTGGTTTGATTTTATACATGTATTTATTTATTTCTGATACTTCAGGCGAGAAACAGTTTTAAAGTAAGTTTGTTGTGATTGTCAAATGTTTTATTTGTAAGTTATTTTTCATTGGAGTTGACATTTCATATCTTCCTGTTCACATGATTCACGCACATGAGCCAGTGTCTACGACAATCTCGTCTACTGTCACATTCAAAGTATCTACAAAATTATTATAATTTTAGCTACTGTCAAATTCTTATGTTTCGCAAAACTGAGCAAAGTTTATGACAATACGTTTTGAAGTACTGAATCAAAGTATATTACTTCAATAGCAATCATTTTTATGTGATTTCTTTGGGAGGGCCTAGTCTCACAAAACATGACTGTTTCAATTCTTTTTGATTTACTTTTCGAAGGATGGATTTCTTGCAAAACTATTTTAATTTTTACCTGTACTAGGTTTTATAATCTATAATGAACATTGATACCTAAGTGAGAGATTTCCTTTTTGTGTTCAACTTGTGGTATAATCTCAAAGACTTTCTTCCGTAACGGTGCAACCGAAAGACGGAAAAACGATATATAAAAAAAAACTTCAACCCACAATAATACATACTTCATGTCTATATATTGTTTTCTTATAAAGTGGAAGTTTTCTTCCCAATATCATCTAAACCTTGATAATTTTTTTCTTCGATGTACGTAACCTTCAACCTCCCAAAAATACTGAAATAAACAGATTTTTCATAACTTTCTGGAATCTGGCGCCATCTATTACATAGTAGTTGATGAACATAATTTCATCATGGCCGCCGTGTCGACCCTTGGAGAAATCACGACCTCAGCAGAAGTCCGTAAATTCCCTTACACAGGAAAAATTTTTATATATTGAGATCGAAAAATGTCGTGATGTTAATGGGTCGTGATTCCCGCAATGTCGTGGTATCATGCGGCGAACGTCGTGATTTCTATCGCGATGTCGTGGGCTCATGCGATTGACATATGACAAAGTCGTTTGTTCTCTCGTTTCAGGTATATATATATATATATATATATATATATATATATATATATATATATATATATATATATATATAAATCGCGGTAGCTGTGGTATCCGCGGTACTGTGGCATCTGATATACGGACGTCATAGTGCATCGAGCTCCAAAGTATCGCAAACGATTCCGTAAACCCTTGGGAACCTATTGCTGCTGAAATCAGCGGGACGTCAATGTGGTCGTTTTCTGTATAAAACTATACACCAAGGTTCACCGAGTTTCCGTGCGCGGCGTTATACACGCTGGCATCCCTCTATATACATATCTAAGAACGGTATAATGTGGCATCTGTATATGTGTTTTTCATGCAGAGTTGCATCCTGACAGGGTTGCCAACCTCACTTCTGATTACCAGAATCTTCCAACATTGAAGTTGATGCTTTCCATCTGATTTTCTCTCATTTATTTATTCCTAATTTCCTGATACCATCAATGATTTTGAGAATTGTGATTGTGAGGCAAACTAAAAGACTTTTGATAAAAATGAACAATGTTGGCGATAAAACAAACTACGCGGACGATAGCTGCTTCTATATTTGAGATAAGGAAAAAATGTTTCGAATGAAAGTTGTAGAGAGCAACGAAAGCTATGTTACACATGTAACTGCAAATATACATGGTGTTCCATAAATGTAATGATCAAAAATGTGTTTTTTAAAATGAAACATACCATATATTTTCACTCGACTGAATTCCTTAGGAAGAGTATTTTTCGAAAATGAAGGGTTGTATGGGTTTATCTAAGGTGTTTCATAGGTTGAGGTGGGATTTATGCGACAATAATTTAGAATAAGGAATTTTTTTGATGAAATATTCTCGAAAATGGTGTATTTTCATTTTCAATTTATAATTTTGCTGAAAGGCGCTTCAATCATACAGTGGCAACCAACACACAGTAACACTTCTTTCTCAGTTTCTTCAAATAGAACACCCTGTAGATAACGTAGCCATACCAGAACCGTTCACAAAATGAGATTGCAGAAAATGTATAGTTTGCCTACATGATTTTCATCGAAGATAAATCTAATTTTTAAGGAAAATAAGGAAAAGTTATAAAAAATAACGATTTCCTTTTCAATGCTTTGCAAAGAAGACAACGAAATGAACAAAAAAATTTGAAACGCGTAAATTCACATGAGATGTTCGGGGGTAATACCACGAGTGCTCGCAATACTATCGATAGTAATTCTGTCAGAAATCAACGAGATCATGTTGCTTGGTAATACCACGAGTCCTTTAGGACGAGTGGTGTTACCTCAAAGTAATTTGATCGAGCTTAAGATTTCTGACAGAATTATATAGTATTGATAGTAGATAGTATTGTGAGCACAAGTAGTATTTATTGAGATAATTTCAGGAACCAACAAAGTGAAAAAAGTTCCATTGTCGTGAATTCTTCAGTAGTTATATATAATGCCTGATAGACATGGCGTCTGTCAGACTGACATTCATATTAGTAGCAAGATGATATTAAGTTCTCCGTTGTTGTTTGGATACGTGGTTGCCATGACAAAGTGGTATTACCGGCTCGAAAGCTAGGAGCAGCGTATTATCGAGGCATACGTCCCTTATTGGTCCTAATATTGCAGGAAAGGAGGGTTTCATACGGCGAGTGAAATTATCGAACAATCTTCAATTCTGAGCTATGCACAAATAAGGTCTATTGCTCCTCGAACTTCTATTAGAGTTAATTTTGTTGATAAAACGAAAAACTTGTCCAATACTATTTTCTATGGATTCTGGTGCCGTTTGTTTCTCGCAGTAGTTCTTCTTTAAAATATCCCCAGAGGTAGAAATATAGAGAAGTGCTATCTGTCTCTGAGAGCTCTTGCAAAGTTGTTCCTTCAAAGTAAGGATCTTTGCACATATGTCTGACAGATATAATTCAATATCTGTCGAGGTATCAGCCAGAGAAGTAGTTGTTTTCTGTCGGACATATGCCATACAATCTATACAAAGGTATAGTGAGTTCCTAAAGGATTGTTTTCGACTGTTTTACAGTCACTGGAACATTTATTGCTCCTTGAAACAAGTATTCTGCATATATATATATATATATATATATATATATATATATAAAACCAGTTAATATATATATATATATATATATATTTATATATATATATATATAAAAACTGGTAAAATTCTTGAGGATGCAGTCAAATCACTGGGCTTTGTCAAACTCTTTGTTAAATTGTCAAGCTTTCGGAAAAATGTTATTCCTTCATCGGGACAGATCTATAAAACGAAATTTTGGATGTTGTACAAAATGGTGGGTAAAAACAAATAAATTCATTACTTACTACTTGAGGTTAGAAGTAAAAGTCAACGTGCACAACAAAAACATTAATATCTTCATAATCACTTAGACATGGACACATCGATAAAAACTCTTATTAGTTATTTGCATCATTACAATATTTTAAAAGATTTTATGTTTTCTTCGGCACACATGGTGCGTCTGCAGAGAGAGATTTCAACCTGAGAGAGAGGGTGAGTTCAATTTTGAAGGATGACAATATTTCAAAAGAGCAAACTGTATTACCAACCAAGTACTACCAGCAGTGTGAGCAACCCAAAAAGCCCTAAATCCGCAATAAGGACAAAGTACCGAACCCTACTTCACAGGTGAAGACTGGGCTCAATGCCAAAAGTCACAAAAATTACAAATTTCAGTCTCATTCGGGAAAACTGGAGGGATTAGTTCCAGCTTCGAAGACATGACATTACAAAAGCGAAATCTGAAAGAGAGACAAAACATACCGAACGACCTTACTTCAGTGATGAAAACCGGGCTTAAGGCCGAAATTCCACCAAGTTTCCGACTAAGCTTCATGCGGAGAAACTGGAGGGATTAGTTCCAGTTTTAAAGTATAATTGTAAATTACACTCAAATTTTGTAGATCAGTTCTCTTGTTCATACTATTGGTACCATTACATGCCTGTTTTTTATAACATGTTCAGCAAGAGCACATGTAGATTTATTTAAATTACAATCACTTTTATGTGACGTTAGGCGTCCTGATAAGTTTCTAGAAGTCTGTCCAATATATTGAAAGTCACAGGACGTGCAAGGAAATTTTTTTTTTTACAATATATTGGACAAACTTCTAGAAACTTATCAGGACGCCTAACGTCACATAAAAGTGATTGTAATTTAAATAAATCTACATGTGCTCTTGCTGAACATGTTATAAAAAACAGGCATGTAATGGATTACAGCAAAGTTTCTGTGTTATGTACTGAAAATAATTTAACTAAAAGGTTATTCAAAGAAATGTATTACATAAAGAGTGGTACCAATAGTATGAACAAGAGAACTGATCTACAAAATTTGAGTGTAATTTACCATTATATTTTAAAACTGGAACTAATCCCTCCAGTTTCTCCGCATGAAGCTTAGTCGGAAACTTGGTGGAATTTTGGCCATAAGCCCGGTTTTCATCACTGAAGTAAGGTCTTTCGGTATGTTTTGTCTCTCTTTCAGATTTCGCTTTTGTAATGTCATGTCTTCAAAGCTGGAACTAATCCCTCCAGTTTTCCCGAATGAGACTGAAATTTATAATTTTTGTGACTTTTGGCATTGAGCCCAGTCTTCACCTGTGAAGTAGGGTTCGGTACTTTGTCCTTATTGCGGATTTAGGGCTTTTTGGGTTGCTCACACTGCTGGTAGTACTTGGTTGGTAATACAGTTTGCTCTTTTGAAATATTGTCATCCTTCAAAATTGAACTTGCCCTCTCTCTCAGGTTGAAATCTCTCTCTGCAGACGCACCATGTGTGCCGGAGAAAATATAAAATCTTTTAAAATATTGTAATGTTGCAAATAACTAATAAGAATTTTTATCGATGTGTCCATGTCTAACTGATTATGAAGATATTAATGTTTTTTGTTGTGCACGTTGACTTTTACTTCTAACCTCAAGTTGGTAATGGTAACCTCAAGTTGGTAAAGGTAATGAATTTATTTGTTTTTACCCACCATTTTGTACAACATCCAAAATTTCGTTTTATAGATCTGTCCCGATGAAGGAATAAAATTTTTCCGAAAGCTTGACAATATAACAAAGAGTTTTCTTTGACAAAGCCCAGTAATTTGACTGCATCCTCAAGAATTTTAGCAGTTTTTCTTTAACTAGTCAGTCAAGACTACCTCTCCACTATATATATATATATATATATATATATATATAATATATATATATATATATATATATATATATATATATATATATATATATAAATGCTGAATACTTGTTTCAAGGAGCAATAAATGTTCCAGTGACTGTAAAACAGTCGAAAACAATCCTTTAGGAACTCACTATACCTTTGTATAGATTGTATGGGATATGTCCGACAGAAAACAACTACTTCTCTGGCTAATACCTCGACAGATATTGAATTATATCTGTCAGACATATGTGCAAAGATCCTTACTTTGAAGGAACAACTTTGCAACTTTGCAAGAGCTCTCAGAGACAGACAGCAGGACACCGCCTGATCCAAACAAGGAACCAACTACAGACCGGTTTCGGGATGAAGTCCCTCATCAGTGCAGTCCTGGTTATCACGGTTGTATACACGCGGGGGCCCGGTGCCCGTCATCGTTCGCCGGGATGAACACTGCAATCGCTTACAGGATCCACCACGGCAACAGATTAGAGAGCGCTCCAGAAGGACATTTCGGATGCGAAATGGTATATGCTGAATACTTGTTTCAAGGAGCAATAAATTTTCCAGTGACTGTAAAACAGTCGAAAACAATCCTTTAGGAACTCACTATACCTTTGTATAGATTGTATGGCATATGTCCGACAGAAAACAACTACTTCTCTCGACAGATATTGAATTATATCTGTCAGACATATGTGCAAAGATCCTTACTTTGAAGGAACAACTTTGCAAGAACTCTCAGAGCTCTAAGCGACAGTAAAAATTTTGCTTAGAATGTGATTCAGTTATGACCGCAGCTAGAAATTTAAATAACGGACGGAGTCTAACGGTAATATGTCATTGGTCCAGTCAATGGTGAGATACATTATATCCTTCGTTTATCCAGGTGATAAATGCGTCGATCTTCGTTTCGGGATTGTTCAATTTGCATGAGTAGTCTTTTCTCCACATCGCAATATCTGGTTTATCTATCTTATGTTTAGAACATATATGATGCGGATTTCTTATACAATTTTCGATAATGTCATTTTAGAGAAAGTTGGTTGACCCAGATCAACAGGGGGGTATCATCCATAAAGCAAACTAGGCACGTGCATAGGGGCACTAGGTTACGAAGGGGCACTAGGTTACGAAGGGGCGCGCGCGATTCGTTTAGAGTTGACTTGGCAAGAGTTTGCGCTTCGGATATCTACGTTTCTAGCATAATATACCTTGCTCCGCACATTCACTTAACCTAGTGGATGAATGAGCTCAAGAAGCTTGTTGGTTCTTTGGTCTCCTTCAAGAAATTCACACGTTTTTTATAGCTTCAACTCAAACATGGGAAACTCTACAAACACAAATACTCCTAGGTTATGTTAAAAAATACAAAAGTACCTACTGTCAAAAATCCATCTGTCACAGACAGATAAGCTCGAGCAGATGCTTGTAGAAGTTTGGAAGAGTCATTTCCGGAAAGAAACGATGCATTGATTGCTATCGAGAGCAATCCTGAACAAAACAAAAACGTTATATTGTATCTGAAGCTGAAGGCATTAGATTGTAATTAAAACGACTAGAAACTGCTTTCATGATCGTGTTTTGGGGTTTTATTTTGGTGCACATGAACAAAACCAACAAAATATTAAAGTCCGTTGGTATTGACGTTTGTGCACTTATTTAAGTGTATGACAGTCTAATTCAAATAATCTCTGCGTGAAGGAAAAAAATTTGATAAATATGAACAGCAAGCCTTAGAAATCTCATTTTTGAAAGAATGTGAAAAGAACACAAAGAGGTTACGGAAAAGATTAATTTACCGAAGATGTTACTCCTTCATTATCTGGTCGGGAAACATTCATAGTTACAATATATCTAGTAATTACAGAAAGACTTGTGGTTGAACTTCAAAAGAGACGAGAAGCGTACAACAATTTTTACAGTAAATTTTAGTTTCCAAGCATTTTGATCAATTTGGACACTGGAGAAATTCAAAAGAGAGCAAATATATTAGTAACGACGTATCCTTGAGATTTGTAAAAGTGCTTTGGTGATGAATGTATCCATCTACGTTCTTATTTGACAACGTCAGCTCAAGACAGTTAACTGCCACGAAGAACCATTGCGATTTTACAGGTTTCAAGAAATGAAGAACTTGAAATAATTAAGCCAAACATTGACATAGCCTTAAGAATACTTATGATTCTTCATTGTACTCGGATGTGGTCATGAATAGGCAACGTGTGTGCTCTCTGCCCCGAACATTAGTTGCTTAGTGTGAGATTGTCACATGTTACGTCCCAATAGTGTTCTGTGCTGGGAGTTTGCATGTTGATGTTCCATGTCACACCTAATTTTGACTTAAATGAATACTTGGCATATGACATATGATAGATTCTCTCCTTTCCATGTCTGCCTCTGCACCATGTGCTGGTGGATTCATTACGAATTTTGGTTGAAGGCTTTAAGCTTTCACTCCAAACTTTGAAAAAAGCTGTTCACAACAAATAATGTTTTTTATTGACACTATGTAATTTTAATAAATGGCTTCACCATAATGTTATAATTTGTTTTTCCTCTCCATGTAAGTATGGTAACAATGTGTTACTTTTATTGTAGAATTTATTCAGCTGATGATGGACCCATATGGGTTCGAAACATGTACTTTTTCTTTAACACCTAACTAATCGATGGTTATTCGCCTTTCCACCACTACATAACCATTCGTTTTGATGTTAAATTGTGGAGATGACTTTGAGTTTTTATTCTACGTAAATTCCATACCATACTCCACTTCAAGTTAAGAATATGTGCATCGACGGTAGTCAGCAATTGCAGTAATGGACGGAGATTTTCTTTAATAAAGATAATGAGGAATTATCTTCGCTCAATTATGACAGATAAGAGATTAAATTCGTTAGCAATACTTAACATTGAATCGAACTCATTGCTCTCTTTAAACTATGACGATAATAATGACAATTTCGCAATACAAAAATGTAGACGAAGAAATTTTTTATTTTTTAACAATTGTCACTGATTGTGATTGGTACTAATTTTAAAATGAATAATTCATAAATTATTTTTTTTATTCCTCGTTCTTTTGAAGTTACTAAAACTTGTGTGCTGGCCTAGGGCGATCTCAATGTTTGATGCACCTCTAATTTTACGCCTCAACCTCTGCTTCAACGATTCGTATATAGTGATCTGTGGTCAACACGGAGATGTTTATGGTGGTTGAAGAGCTCTATTTTTCTTTTCTCCCAATGATTTATAGGAGGTGGACTTCGCTATGTACATCATAGAATATGCTTTTGTAACAATCTCATATACACTGGCAATTTTGTTTTTATTTTGCAACGACCTAACAGTTTGACTACAATTCTTGCTTGTAACCAATTCTTATACCCTTCTATCAGTATCATCAGTAATAAAAAGGGCTGGTCTTTAAAAGATTATGTGTTCCGCACTTATACTAACCCGGTCAGCGAAATTACGGTACGTCTATGGAATCGATGAATATGAGCGGTTTATCACTTCATGCCTTTATTTACGAACTAACCAACATTTTCCTATTGTTATTTCGTGATCCAGTTATATTAATTTATTTCAATCCCTGAAGAGCTTTGCGTTTGAGTTGAAACATTCAATGAATGTGGTAGTATTCCGAAGTGATGGTGACTAAGATCATGTGATTGTACAGGTTGGTTAGAGCACGATTACCGTTACCTGGTGGATAAAAGCGAGAAATTTGATAAAAAAGGTAAAAAAATTGTTATTTCCGTCAATCTGATGCGCCCCAACGCGCAACCCTCAGAAATATTCGAGAGACCTAGGATACCTTTGGTATGCTGAGAAATGTAAGACAAGTCCACTTATTTCTAAAAGTTCAGAAGGAAAATACAAAAAAACCGACTGTTACGACGTTTCAACTCTTCAATAATCCGCCATTCTGTAAAAAAATGTCGAGTTGGATGGCATATGATGATTGTCCCGTACTTTCGGATAAAAGCAGTGAAGTACCTTGAGATGAAAAACCACAAATTTTTATTGAAAGAATTACACTTTTTTTTCTTGTTCGATTGCTAAATTTCATTATTGAAAATAATAATAATATACAGGTAGTGTTTCTCACAGAATTAATTCTAATGTCAATTAATCGTAAGTGGGATGTTGCTGTTACTACGAGGTGGATCATCATGAAATATTTGTAATTTATTAAGGATATTTACCTAAACTGAAATAATAGTTTGAATAATATTAACATAGGTGTTACAAATACATCTGGTAGAATGGGGTAATGAAGTAATTTATTATTTGTTATGAAAATGGACCATAAGTCGTTAATGGCAGTTCTTGGTACAAACTTTGACGGACTGAGTAGCTCTTCTACAATATTTCCGAAGGGCAGTTCATCAAGCAGGTATTCGTCAACCATCAGCACTGAAACTTAGCAAGTGATTCCTCCTCCACAGGATTTTACTTCGAATAAAGTTTCAGGGTCATAGGTAACGGCTTTGATGACAATTCCACAGGTTTCTGTTTATGCAAATGATTGATTAAATGTTTCTTCAAGTCAATCTAGACTACTTTGCAAGTGCAATTGATCTTAATTACATCTGGTGCATACTTAATTCCACTGAATTAACAGGTAATTTAAAAAAATTATTGTCATTAATGAACCTTTGCAATGGACTACACAAAAATGCAACTTCCCTTCCTAAAAATTTGATGTTTTACGTTTCTAGGTAGGTAGGTTATCCAAGGATCCTATAATAAATCGGTAATCATCTGCCATTCTGTCTCAAAAGAGCAAGCGATAAAAAATTCCCAACGACCATTTTGGATTATTGTATGGAATTTGTTTTTGGTTTCAGTAGAATCCTTGGTTAATATTCAGTTAAACTCAAAGTTATTTCCACAATATTTGAACCCCAATGGAAAGGAGATGTTGTCAACGCATCTTTGGCAGCTTGTAATAAAGTTGAATCGATTATGGATCAATGAATCAAAAACATGTCTTCAAGCATAGTAATGCTCATGTCTATTTGAAATTGATGAGAGGTTGAAATGGCATGGTAAATGTGGAGTAATTGAATTGAAAAACTATTAACCCATCATTGAAGGAGAGATTTTCTTTATGATCATGAATAATTCCTAAAATCAATGTTAGACTGACTCATCTTGCGTAAGGAAGTGGCTTGCTTCCTTCAAACTCACGATCACTCTACAAAATTGTACAAGTCCTTATTTTTCACGACTTTTGTAAGTCCTGGATGGAAATGAACAGTTCCGATAGCATGATATCAAAGAGTTTAATTCATACTCCCAGGCATCCTCAAAATTAGCAACAACCCCTTAACTGGTCACAATCAATCCAACTCTCATATATGAAAATGTGGATAGTCTTGAGGATACACTAAGAATACTGGGCTGTTTTAAAGAATTATTTTTGTTATTTAGTCGACTTTTCGGAAATGTTTATTTCCTTTATCAAGACATCTGAAGAGAAATGTTTGGAAATGCACTAATGTAGAAAATGAGTAAGACAGTCACTGATCTTCAGGTTCATAGTATAAAATAATCATTGATGAAGAACATACTGATACACTTGACACACATCTAGAATCTTATCTGGACGCTTAACGTCACATAATAGTGATTGCAATCCCAAAAAGGCAACTGTGCTCTTGCTTGTAATCATAAAAAAGCATTCAATGGATTTTAACCACTTAAAAGTACCATGTACAAAAAAAACCTACAAATGATGCTCTCTATGAAAATGTTTTTTTTTTCCAGGTGTGATGCCAACAGTATGAACAAACAAACCGATTTGAAAAAACTGAGTGACATTTAGAACTTCATTTTTCAATTGAAACTAATTCCGCTAGCTTTCTCAAATGGCGGGTAATTTGAGTCCAGGTAGAGTGTGGTCTTCCCGATATTATCATCACAAGAGTTGTGTTGGCAGCACTGGGTCGGATTTCAAGTCTTCCACTTTGCTTGTTTGAGTTGGCCATGCCGTTGGTGTGACTAGTGGTGACACTGACATTGCATTTGAGATGTCAAATTTCAACTGTTTCTTCTTTCTTTCTGGTTCAAACCTCTGACAGAAGTATTTTTTTAATTTCCAAATTATATTCAGTAATTCCAAAACAGAAAGTGGATGGTTTCCATCATGATGAAAAATTCCTCCGTATGTTCTATTACAATGTTGACTTTGACTATAAACCTAAAGTTATGTAATACAGCCTGGCCTTCCTGTTTTTTATGGTAGTGCATTTCCAAACCTTTTTTGTAGATGTCTTGATGAAGGGAAATGTACATTTTTGAGAGCTCGACTAAATAACAAAGTGTATTCTTTAATACAGCCCAGTATTTTAACTGCATCTTCAAGACCATTCACATTTCTATATATGAGTGTTGGAGTATTCGTGACTGGCCAGTTGAAAAAAGAACTTCGAAGCCAAATGAATGATTTATGTTTGTGGGGTTGCAGTAAATTCTGAGGATGCCAGGGAGTATGAATGAAACTCTTTCATATGATATCAAGCTTATCGAAACTGTTCATTTCCATCTTAGAGACTTACTTAAAAATTGAGAAATATAAGGACTAGTACAATTTTGTAGAGTAATGAGGAAACCCAACTTGTGAGTTTGAAGGAAGCAAACCACTTCATAACACAAGATAAGTTAATCTAACCATAATTATAGGGAATATTCATGATCATAAAAAAATCTTTGAAAATGTGTATTGAACTGGAAGGCATGGCCACTGAAACTGAATATTGCAGGTTGATCAGGTGGGCTGGTTGTGATATCTAAATTGACTTATGGCCACATGCACCGTAATGGATACCTGTGGTTCAAGGCCTGAGCTCAATTTAGTTCATACAATTACCTTGCATCATCAAGTAAACTCAGTTCATTCCCTTTAACTTATAGTTGAAAGTAATCCTACAAATTTGAAAGACGAAAGTTGAGATTGAAGTAGTTGACGACACACAATAATTATGTTTTTGTATTTCGCAATCATATTGAAAAGGCTAGATTTGTTATTGCTAGTAAAGTTGCAAGAGCGATTTCTAGGGGATTTTTCGTGAGAGGTTTCTTGTTTGCTGAGCCGCCATCGTAGAAGTTTGGATTTCACAACGGAACACAACCATACAAACCATTGTTTGTTGTACTCTTTACTCAAATTCACTGTATGACAAAAAACTTTAGGATTGATTATTTTCAATGACAAAAATATAAAGTTAGGAATATTTGTGATGGTAACAGAATATCCACAAATGAATAATTTTCATATTCTGTGACATTGCATGTAGCCAACCAGTATTAAAATACCTAAAACCATTGTTTCGTGTTTATCTACTTCAAAAACCAACGGTGCAATAGACTCAATTTAATCTAGGTTTACCAAAATGATTGTAGTTTTCTTAAAGTTAGATTGAACATAAAACGGTTATATAATATAAAAGAATACAATCTAAACATTTCATTATAACATATAACATAAAAAAAAATTAATATTAAAAAAAACAAATTTCGAATGTGTGAATAGTTCTCTCCTGCTCATAAAACAGTAGATATGCCTTTGCGCTCACTAGGAATTTTGACGAAATCATACATGCGAATCGTTGTACTTGTACCACGTGCCGGTATATGGATGCATACAGTAAGCAGTGTTGTGTTCTTCGTAGGTAGTCGCGCTGTGGTTCAACAGTGCGTACAAGTTATAGCGACAAGAGGCTACAGAGTACAGCTTGGCAAACATAGATGCAATTGTGAAAATGTTCACGCCCATAATGCGCATTAGTCGTACGACGGACTATCCAGTGATATTCACGTGATTGTTCGCGCAAGAAGTGGAAATTTCACAATCTCAGCTATGTTTGACAAACTGTAGTTGCTCATATCTAATTCTTCTAGATGAAAATCCATTGTGACATTCAATTTACGTCTGAATCTTTTTGTTTGCAAAAACCTATTCAAATGGATTACTAAAATTTTGGGGAATTGATGAATCGATAGAGACTTTGTACATGTCCTTTCTACTTTGCACTTCGAGCACGTCGATTTCTCATCACCTTCCAAAGTTTCTTCTCTAGTGAATGAATCTGAATATTGAAGGAGTATAAGTTGGCCCGTTCTTTGTGAAATCGGAAGGGAAGGTCCCAAAAAGTATTAAAAGTGACTGAAAAGTGACCACAAAATGAACATGAAGTTGATTTCAGTTGCCCAACATAGATTTCTACATCATGGAGTATGGGAAAAATGTTGTTATGACAGTACTTTCAATTTCTTGTTTTCAATTTTTATGGAACACATGTAAGGTTAATCAGCCCTATGCTGTATAAGTTCCGTTACGTTTAGCGGTCAGAGGTTATCCCAAATTAGTGGCATATTGCCATAAAGTTAGGATAACGTCTGACCGCTCAACATAACGAAAGTGATACAGCATCGGGCTGAATGTGAAAACATGGAACAACATGGTTAACTAGGAAGGTGAACGAACTTTCAGTATAATTCCATCAAAAATAATCCCCATTGCAGATACCATGTAGATAGAAGTCTAACATCAATTATATACCATGTAGTCAGAAGACTCACATCAAGTACATGTTTCGAAGAATTAATCATCTTCAGCAAAATAGGGGTCGGTTACAAGTTGATCGTATTATGGTGGAGAACTGAATTAAAAAGAAGAGAATTCATTGAATTGTATGTTCCTGATTAAGACCTTATGATCCGCATCTAGTGGAGGGTCAACATGTGTTAGGGACCGTGGTTGGTCCACTCCAACGTTTCGCAAAATCTTTGCATTGAAATTTGAAAAAGATCAAGCAAGTATTTGTCAGATGTGAACACTATTAATACAGTTCAAGTTGATATCCTCAGATGTATCCAGAACTGTCATTAACGACTAATGGTGAATTTTCATAATAAGCAATGAAGAATCTCATTTTCTCTTTCTACCACGTTTATTGGCAACACTAATGTCAATATTTTTTTAATATCAATTCAATTTGAGTGAATTGTTGGAATTGTTATTTCCATCAATATTCTGCACCCCTACGCGCAACTCTTAGAGAGACTTGTGCGAGTTAGGGAGAATTCAGCATTCACCTTTTAACGTGTCATGCCATGCACGAGACTGGTGACCATGCTGGGAATCGTACTCACGACCGTACGCTTGAGAGGCGAACGCTCTACCAGCCGACTACCACTGCCTAAATATTGTGAAAAATCTTATCCATTTTGGATTTTTCTTCCGAATTTCTCGAAATTCCAGAGGGCTTCTAGGCTGACATTCATAAGCATATCCTAAGGTACCTCCTCATAAAATTTGGTGCTTTTATCTACCAATTAACGATAATCGTAAAATACAGCTCTTAGAGACCTGACTAGTACAAAAACGGAATCTGAGTTACTATCACCTTGCATTTTTACTACAAACATTGAATTTTTCAACTCAAACACATTACTCTTCGAAGAATGAACTTAATTGAAACGACTGGGTCCTGAATAACTATAGGAAAATGTTGGAAGAGCCGTAGTTAGAGAGACAGAAACGTACAACACTTGAGTTGTTTTGAAAGAAAAATCTCCGAGAATACTTGGAACACTGAGATCCTTTGAACTGCTTGGTGATAAAAGTACACCAATAATTTATCTACAATTTAATCATTCATATTAATTACATGAATAATTCAACAATATGTCAGTATCGAGTAAAATCAAAGAACAAACTGCTGTGCTCGATGAATATGCAGTCCTTGATTTCAACTTCAGTATCGTGTGCCCCGAAACTGTCTTGAAATAAGTCAAGAAATTTCGACTGGTTCGAAACATTCATTATTTCTCACGAAGCTTCAACTATTGAATCAAAAGAAACCGTTTTTCTTGCTTTTCATGAACCCATACTGCTCGTCATGAAATAAAACATTGAACGGTCTTATCTTCAAAATACTGGTGACAAATTGATTGTTACGGTATGGTCCATAGCCCCCTGAAAAATATTCTACTATTTATTACATTCAGACCGATTCTGTCTAGATTACGATGTAAAAACTGCCAGGATTATTCAGATGAAGTTGAGGATAATCCTGAGCTGTATTTTTCACAAAAGAGTTTGAGCAAAGAGTAAAAGCGTTCAGCACCATCCAATTCGACTATCATTTCTTCTTACTTCAAGCAGAATTTGATCGCCAATTGGGTTTATGCGCGGTTTTCAATTCCTGTTAAAGTGAGAAATCGAAAATGAGAATGGAAATAAAACAGTTCTTGCAATATCTTGTTTTCTACATTGCCGATAATTGAATACAAGAACAATGTCTGTCAAATTCTTCGTTTCTTTGAATGAAGTTATCATTTGAGCTCTTCCTTTGCCAAAACACGCAAATCGCGCGAACTGTGACTACGTCGTCACTTTCATATTTTCTTGATTAAGAGCAGCGTGAATAGTTCGATGTCCAGTGATGACCACTGTATTGTTTCAATGGTATTCTTCTGTCCTAACTGTCCGAGGACAGCTCAGTCCTAATTACCTTGATTCCCTATCCAAGTCTGTACGGGATGTCTTCAAAGTTGTTGATATGAAGCATCAGAACATCAAATTGATGTATAAAGAGAAACATTTCCAATTTATACAACATGAATCCCTTCCAAGAGAGGTTATCTTGTACGATGGAAAATAGCGACTAAATTCCAACTTTCATTCGCAGATGATTCCACAACTGACTTTATGAACATCCTGTTCATAGTTTCAATAAAATCATCAAATTGACCTAATGGAGTTTTTTGTAAGATATAGGAAAACAGTGGAAAAAACGTATTAGACTCTACCTAGTGTATTCTAGTCATTTACTGGATATTTGAGTTTACATAGAAAATATCAAATTACTGGTAAATGAGCTAGCCCACCCTGCCTCCATCGCACGTTTTGGTGGCAAGGTTCTACCAGCTCTCTGACAACCCTAGACACGAGCAGGAATATACTCGAAACCTGGCGTAGTCTAGTAACGATTTCACATTTTTCAGACATTTGCATGTATGTTCTGTGCGCTTAACATATTTCACCAAAAAGTCAATTCCAAATAAATATTTTTGAATGCTTGATTTTTACAGATGGTCCAGGTTTGATGTCGGTTTGCGTTCCCTTTTTTATAATCTCCAAGAGGTATAGAATCTTATATCCCAGCAGGCAGGTTATTCTCAACAAAATTATTGAAAGAAGAAGTAGGATTTGATAGATTCAAATAAAGCTGGTGAATTTTTTGAGTAGTTATATCTCTAGTGGTCTAGTGAGATTACGCACGATGCATCAGTAATTATGAAGCAAGTTCAATACCGGCTAAGATTTCTTGGCATTTTGTTCAACAAGGAAGAAAATCGTCGTATCCAAATTCTGTAAACGGCATCTAGAAGTAGAGATCAATATCTACAATTTGTATATTTTGGATTTCCACCTGAGAGGTGGGAAATGTGTTGAAAATGTCACTGAAAGTTAATCAAAATGATTCAAAGTTTGTCCGAAGCCATCCGAAGTCACTCAAAGTCGAACACGAGTTGGGTTCGGGCGACATTGGGTATACTTTCTCTAATGAACTTTGCGATCTAAATACACAAGTAGCTATAATTTTTTAATGCGATTTGATTCAAATCTCGGTTTAAATAACAGGCTATCGTATGTTATACGCCCATTTAATGTGCGTATACAAATGATTTGTTCCATTAAAAAATTGTAGTCTTCATATTTCAAACTGTTGCCTTCTATAAAACTTACAACCTAGGAATGATTAAACATTTTTTTTGTGAAACATCGTCTCAAGCAACTCTGATATTCATCATCAAACATTTGAAAATAAGATTGTTTCGAAACCGTTTGACATCAAACAAAGAGTAGAGTGTAAAATTCTCTTTCCTCGGGTCTTACCCAGACGAGTCCAACCCTGATCCTATATGAAGCGAGTTCTCGGACGTGGGTCAGAAGCTGCCGATCTTGCAAACACGTATTCTTTCGTACTCACCGCACCATTTAAATCACCCAGAAGGATTTGATGGATTTGACGGGTCGGTCTAGGGTTTATTCGTATTCATGGATCACGGTAATGGGGATGGAGTTGGAGAAATGAATATCAATATTTCTTATCGATAGATTTGGGGTTCATCAACATGTCCAGACAACCTTTTACCCTTTTTATTTATGTGTCTCTCATGCATTTCCTTCTGCGTCCTTTCTCATGTGCGAGTTTTTCCTTCATTTCTGGATATGATAATCTTCAAACAAATCTCTTTGACATTATCAGAACAATTTTTCCGGTGTCTTCAGGGTAAGCCAACAAAATCGTTGAATGTCGGACATCTCAAATGGGAGATTCTGTCTACCTGAGGATTTTTTATTGAATTATGGTACATTGCATCATAGTAGATTGCTGTTTTCTTCCATATCTTCGGCGAAAATATTGGGAATCGAATTGAAATAGCAAACATATTCAATGATCATTATGCCTCTTTGGGTAAAGAATACGCCGAAAAAATACAAAAACCGCCAATGAACCCTTTAAAAAAAACTAGCGTATGTCATTCTTCATTCCTGAATCCAACCAACAAAAACGAAATTACAGAAATCATAAAACAATTGAAAAATAAGAAATGCCCCGGAATCGACAAAATTACCCCAGAAACATTGAAAGAAATCAAGGAAGAAATATCAGAACATCTCACTATCTTATTCAATAAAATACTAGAAACCGGGTACTACCCAAAACAATTCAAGGTGGGAATGATAAAACCAATGTTTAAAAAAAGGGATAAAACATATGTCTTAAATTATCGACCAATCACAATAATCTCTACTCAGTCTAAGATACTTGAAAAGATACTGAAACTCCGAATAGAAAAACACCTCAATCAAAATAATCTTATATCTAATCGACAATATGGATTTAGGCAAGGTAAAGCTACGCAAGATGCCATTCTCCTACTCACTTCAAAAATATCAGAGCTTAGATAATGGAAAACCTTCTATGGCAGTATTCCTAGACCTTGCAAAATCGTTCGATACTGTCGACCATTCACAACTACTGGAGGTACTTTCTGACTTTGGCTTCAGAGGTGTTACACACAAATTGATGACAAGTTATCTAAAGGATAGAAATCAAGTAGTCGAAATAGATGGAGAGGTTAGTGGAACTCGAACTGTAGATTATGGGGTCCCGCAAGGAACTGTCTTGGGTCCATTACTCTTCACTATATATATATAAATGATATTCTCACCACCAATAGCACAGGAACTCTTGTTAGTTTCGCCGATGATACTGTCATTTTCTATGAAGCACATACATGGATGGTCCTGAAAGAAAAAGTTCAACATGACATGAATATGATGATAGATTGCTTCAATCAAAAATTACTCACCGTTAACTTCGATAAAACGTGGTGCTTACCGTTTTCCTGCCGTTCCAATAAACTGCCGGAATATAAAAGCCTTGAAATTGATAACCATGGAAGAAGAATCGAAATCAAAATCACAGATCAAGTAAAATACCTAGGAATTCACATCGACAATCATTTGAGATGGGATATCCATATCAAATACACCAACCGATCAATTCGTGGATTATTATTCAAATTCAGATTTTTAAAAAACTTTCTAGATGAATTTCATCTCAAACTCCTCTACTACGCCCTTGTAGAATCACGCCTTACTTATGGAATTCTAGCATGGGGAACAGCAGCGAACAACCATATTAAACACCTTGACGTGTTACAGAAAAGGATTTTGAAACTTATTTTCAATAAAACTTCACGATATTCATCAGACCAATTATCCAGGGAAACAGAAGTATTCGATCTGAGACAAACATATTTCTTAAAAGAAGCTATCGAGCAATACAAACGTGAAAACTTCCACGTTTTAGTGAGTCACCACCATGATACCAGGATTAAAAAAAACAAAAACCTGAAAATAACAACATGCACAAAAACGGTTGGTCAAAAAAGTTTTATATATATATATATCCTCCACAATATACAACTATTTGCCGTATGATATAAAAGAACAAAAAACAATTTATTCCTTCAGAAAATCAGTAAAAAATCTTATCTTAAGTATTCCTCGAAGTGATATCCATGAACTATTTTAACATTGAAATATAAAATATCAATAAAAACTCAGTGTCATCCACAAAATATATATGTACATGTAGGTGTAATAAATAATATTATATGCTTAAATCAAAAGTTACTACCCATTAGTCGCCTGAAAAAATATTTTTTTTATCTTATTTTTTTTTCTTTTTCTATTGTTTCCTAATGTATGTTTGAAAGTGTTTCTTCTAATTTTAATTATACTTTATTATTATATTATATATTCTGTAAAAAACATCAAACCAATGATAAACTGTTTATATACACACAATAAATCATCGAATACCCGCGCCCTGGCCTTGCCTTAGCGGAACTTTCTTCAATTTATTCGCGTTGATACAAATATCTCCTATAGATGAAAATCAATCAACTTTTTTTTCTCATGACCCTTTCTCTATAATTGATGTTTTGTGTTATTTGTCATAATATGTTATATGTTAACAATACTACTAATTGTGCTAATTTGTATTACATAAATGATGAATAAATTATTATTATTATTATTATTATTATTATTATTATTATTATTATTATTATTATTATTATTATTATTATTATTATTATTATTATTATTATTATTATTATTATTATTATTATTATTATTATTATTATTATTATTATTATTATTATTATTATTATTATTATTATTATTATTATTATTATTATTATTATTATTATTATTATTATTATTATTATTATTATTATTATTATTATTATTTTATTTTTTTTTCCCTTTGGGAATGTACCAGTCAGGCCCTGTCTCCGGTGCTCCGATACATCCGGAGGGCGCGCTGGTATCGTTAACCCCAATAACCACTCCCTACGTCCGTAGGGTGAGTGACTATTGGGTCCGAGAATCATGTGCCCTGAGTAGACGGAGCGAACCAAGGATGACGGCCTTCTGAATTCGCGCTGCTAAGATTTCTGCCATATTACGGCAAGCAGGTATTATCTTCAAGTTGGAGAGCAGTGTGTCCATCATTCCACCAAGGACTCCTATGATCAGAACCACCATTTTGACAGAATGGTCCGGATATATCCTGCGGAGTTCAAAGAGAAGATCTCGATATTTAGTCCGTTTTTCCTCCTCTTTTCGAACGATATTCATTTCGCCTGGAGCGGAAAACTCCATGACGAATATCGTTCTACTTTGGTGGTCGAGGAGGACAACATCAGGCTTATTGGCTTGTATTTGCCTGAGGGTGGGGAATGAGTAGTTCCAATAGATCCGGCACCTCTCATTCTCCACCACGGACTCAATATCCCCCGGAACATAAGGCAACACCGGTGTCTCGTCTATACCGTACGAGTGTCGTAGATGGCAGTATAACACTCGTAGCGCCGCGTTATGCCTGTGGATATAGGCTGAGACCGCATAAGATGGGCATGCTGATAGCAAATGCATTACGGTCTCAGGTGCCCCACGACATGCCCTGCATCGGGTGTCAGGGACGTCTATACCCATCACGCGACTACGGTAGACGAGGGTGTTGAAGACACCATCCTGGCAGGCCATTATGAATCCCTCGGTCTCCGACTTTAGCTCACTCGACCTGAGGAAGGCAAAGGTCAAGCTTTTGGATAAGCCAAGGTCTTCGATGTTGTGAAAGAAGACACCATGCATTGGCTTATCCATATGTAGCTGTAGCAGGACCTCTGTCTCCGCAACTTTGATGTGAGCTTTTTGCTGAACGGGTCCCAACTCGGTGACAGAGTTTGGGTTAGCCCGTTCAGTGTCGAATACGAGACCGAGTTCATCGGCCGCACGGGTTGCTGCCTTAAAAAGAAATGCTCCAATCCCTGCATGGTCGCGGACCATGCAGAGAAGGGGATCTGAACTCCTGATGACTTTACAGGCCCCATCCAGAACCATTCTGTTATGCATACACTCCAAACTCAAAAGTCCACGGCCTCCCCGTTGTCTGGGAAAGTATAACCGTGGAACGGACGATTTAGGATGCAAGCACCTATTGAGATGCATCACTTTGCGAGTTTTAACGTCGAGTTGTCGCAGCTCTTCCTTAGTCCACTTCATTACTCCGAAAGAGTAGAGAAGGATCGGAACGGCAAGCATATTGGTTGCAGCAACTTTGTTCTTCCCCGACAGTTCTGATGACCAGATCTGTCGGAGTTTATGCTGATACTTGCCGCGGAGAGAGTTCTTAACTGTGAATACCTCTTGGGAGTGGCGTTGCTCCACTCCTAGGTAAGTATACGTCTCTCCGGCATCCAGATGATGTAGGATGCTTCCATCTACGAGCTGGACATCCTCTCCGTATTCCTCGCATCGTCCTCTTTTGAGATGAACCGTGGCACATTTGTCGATCCCAAATTCCATTCCGATAGCATGCGTGTACTCTTCCACCACCCTAAGGGACTGATGTAGGTCCCTTTCTCCAGAGGCATATAATTTGAGGTCATCCATGTAAAACAGATGAGTGACTTTATTATTATTATTATTATTATTATTATTATTATTATTATTATTATTATTATTATTATTATTATTATTATTATTATTATTATTATTATTATTATTATTATTATTATTATTATTATTATTATTATTATTATTATTATTATTATTATTATTATTATTATTATTATTATTATTATTATTATTATTATTATTATTATTATTATTATTATTATTATTATTATTATTATTATTATTATTATTATTATTATTATTATTATTATTATTATTATTATTATTATTATTATTATTATTATTATTATTATTATTATTATTATTATTATATGTACTTGTTGTTAGACACTAATGAATATTACATCTTCCTATACTTGTTGAAACTTTCTTGAGAAATTCAAATAATTTGTACGCTAAATTAACCAGAAAAAAAGTCACAGGAGATATTTACACTTTTAATAATCAATCAGTAATTTGTAACTAAAAAAAGTTTTGTTATTCAGCAAATGTGAGATAATGAATTACGTATACCAAAATCATTTTTGAAAATTTGTTTGAAAGAAATATTTATAATTTTATTTATTTTTTGGTATGTATTTATTATAGCTTTATTTATTTATAAACCATTAACGAGCCTCACTCCAAATAAATCATTTGGTGAGAATCATTCATCTTGCTAAGATCATTAATGTGCTCACATTTCGCTCAAATGTATTAGTCGAGCCGGCAGGGGCGAACAGCCCTAATACAGGTATTGAATTATTTTATTTAATTTTTCATGAACAAAATCAACAGATTATCAGGAATAAACAAAGAAAATAGAGAAAATTCAAAGTGGTGGTAAGAGGTGAAAAGTTTTTCAATGAGTCTTCCATTCGGAAATTAGGTTCCTGATGAAGCTCCATGCAAAATTTGGAAGCTCATGATTGAACCCAAGTTAGCCGTTCCTGCGAATTTTTCATTTGTTTATTTGGTCAACCCTGAGACCAGGCCCTACTAAAAAAGTCTTCCAGTCGGATTTTTTCGATGTAAACACCATAACAAATCAAAGGAGAATCGAATTAGGCATATAGGAGACGAAGGATAAACTTTTCAAAAATATAGATTTCGAGTAGTGCGCCTCAACCAAATCGTCTTCCGCTTCATAACCATCATAACGGAAGACATTTATAAATCGTAGACAAAATCAATAGACATTTTTCCTTCGTATTGAAGTGAAGTGTCCGATTTCAAAAATATTTGGAATTCGGGGTTTTCAAAAGATGGACTTTCATCTCACCAAAGGGAAGACGTATGTGGGTCATCGCGTCTCAGAACCCGCTGCTCTCTCACTATTCTTTTTTTTGGTGCCCCATTTCACCTATTTCAAGCAGGCATCAGCATGTTCGAATCGAAATTTCAAAAACGCGCGTTTTTTAAAGTTACCATGGCATCATCAACAACTCAAGAAACGTGAAGTCTAAATGACAATGTTTTGATTATTGATCTGACAGGAGTACCTTGTATCGTCAAATAATATATTACTAACAAATGCAAGACAGCACAAATCGTTCATTTATATGGTTATTTTTTCCATCCATTTGATCAACTTGTCATATTCTTTTTCATACGCATCATTAGATTTTTGCGAATATTTATGATTCCAGAGTGTTATCCGGCTGCGCCGTCGTGCTCGAAAAATCGCGAGTGTTTGAAAGACTTTTTTTATCCACTATACTTTAATACACTATTGTAAAAGCCGGCTACTCACACGCCTACCGCAGGGGCAATCTAGGGTGCAGGGTGATTGGGGCAATCTAGGAGGCGTCTCTACACACGTACCTGCCGTTCAGTGCGACAGTCAACGTACCGCAGAACAGACTATCACTTGAGTTGTGAAGATGGTGCCAACACCTTAAAAAAATCAAAAAATCGGCATTGCCTTGGCTACTTCCGTGATGCTATAGAAGAAAAAAAAGAAAAAAGGAGTACTTGAAGAATTGGTTACAGAAACGGAAAGAGTTGTGTCTTATCCCACATGTGGGGCCGGTCTTTAAAGACTTCTATAACCTGCGTCCAAACTTCTCGCTCTTGGTTGTTCTCGATTTACATGATAATATTTGACCAACCTCAGCGAGCTGCACAATGAAAACGAACACTCCACACGGCTTTCTCTACAGAACCGAGTCGAAATTGCCCCAATCATGCTACACACGCGAGTTGTGGCAGGGCGGTTGGAGCCGATCTAGGAAGCAAGGAAGGTCCGGCGCGCCTGCCGCCCTGCAAAGGAGACGATCTAGGAAATTGGCCCAACTTGCCTACACACGTTACAATCTAGGAGGCAATCAAGGGTCTACCCCACCTTTACACCCTAGATTGCCCCTGCGGCAGGTGTGTGAGTAGCCGCCTTAGAGTTCAACTAGATCCTAATAAAAAAAACTAACCAGACCAGGAAGCACCCTGTGGAGTAGGTACAGGGTGACCCAGGGGTGTGTGCATGGTCCATAACTTTCTTTCTATGCGAGCGACTTTATTTTATTTTTAAACGATAGCTTCAGTAATGATCACATTCTGAAAATATTTCCATTAATATACAGGATGTCTCAAATTGAAATACACAACTGAGTTCTATTTTTTTTAATGGATACTCTCCGTTTTTGTTACATTTTTGGATTCGCCACTAAATTGTTGATATAATGTTCCCTGGTTCCATAGACTTATCTGTAATAGTTTTTGACTTATGTCAATTTATGTGTCAAAATAGCGTCGTGCATGGACCCACAGAAAAATTCATAACTTCAGAACCATTCAAGATAACTCAACCTTCTATTTTTCAGACGATTCCTTAAGCTTCAGCGCATCTTTTGAAATACAGTTGAACTTACAGTTGAGTTAATGTTCCGTCGCCTACTACGATTTTTTTCAAATGACAATATACAAATGCCAATAACTCGATTTATTTTTGTAAGTTTAATTGAGTAGAAGTTCGTTTTCAAAGTTTACTTCTGTTGGATTCCGTTCAGAGTTTGAATATTCTTTAGTAAAGTTATGATACAGAAAATATTTTGGATGATTTTTCATGCCTAAATCCTCATTATTAAAGCAATTTTTGTCGATATTTTTGCTCTAGTTTGTAGCAAAACCGCCCATCTCCAAAATGGGTTGCAAAACCGGCAGAATCCAAAATTAAATTTCAAATTAACTCCTCCCTGCACGTCCTCTCAGATTCTCTTATAGTGCTTCAAAACCTGCTACTCTAGTGTTGTATGAAAAAAAAAGAGTTCTGGGTCTTATATCGGTTTCCCCTTCATGTGACAGAAAATCTGCTCTTCTGAAAAAAAATTTGTTTTGGAGTCTACTTAGTGGACTATTTAATTTTGTGACCAGTACATAGAATCATTTTACTTGGACTGAATAGTAAAGTTCACTGTCCATATTAAATGGAAGTTTGTTTTTGTGGAGGATATTCGTTTCTTGACATACCTTTTTGGGAATTTTAACCTTCCAGAGTCTGAAAATGAAAAAATGATAATTCAAAGAAATCTGTCTTCAAAACGCAGTAACTGATCGGGCCAAATTGATTATTGCTCCTCTACACTTGTACAGATTTCTTTGAATTAACATTTTTCATTTTCAGACTGTGGTAGGTTAAAATTCCCAGAAAGGTATTCACTGTCCATATATCCACTGTGGAACTAGCTTTGATACTGGTACTTTCTACAGTTTTTTTCATTTCGTGTGGGGGTTCGATTGTGATTTTGTAAATTTAAAATTAGAATTTCATATCAATTTGAATTTAAATACAGCAAAATCACGTTGTGAATACCTGAGTGAATTACTCTAAATTTACAGTGTGTATGATGGTGATTTAAAAAATCCAAAAATACATTTAATGTGATTATATAAAGTAACGTACCTCCTGGACAATTAGCTATATTTCAATTTGAAAGCGGATACGATGGCATGATTTAAAAAAAAATTGAATTTAAAAAAACTGTGTTCAATCCGAAAGAGAACGCATATCCTTTCCTCGTTTATTATTTCATTAAAAAACACTCGGGTAGGAAACACTTTATTTTCTTCCCTTGATAAACAACTAGCTATCATATGAAAAATGCTTTTAGTGCCGATGAGAAAAAACACCACGAGTATCTCGCACTCAAACTGAACTGAATAGAATATTTCACAATTACGACCGAGATGGGATCTCCTGCTTACAATAAAACTGATTACCAATACCCCGAATGGACTAATGCACTCACACAGAACTACCCTGTTCCTAATTAGACAAAGTTGCTTATCTGGAGACTAGTGTGGTCATTTGTGAGACCTTATCTTGTTATTTCTCCTTGGAGCAAACAGCCTAGAATTGGGAACTTGTAAAGGAAAGGGCAATTCAAGGGACACCCAGAAAAGTTTTTGTAGGGGAACAAGAAGTATGAATTTATAGGGTCTTGATGTACAGTATGACACAAACATTGGTGTGGTTGAGAGTTTCAAGGGAAGTTTCTGAAGTTTCGATTAAACCAGGTATTTACTAACATGAAAACGAGTTCCATATTTGGGTCATGTGAGGGAGAATGGAAAAGGAAGCAGTATACGCTCGTGGTAAACGTTTGTTTGATGTACAAGCAATAATTGCCTCTCACATATCAGTTCACTTTAAATTAATTAATATATCAGGTCGAATTTTGCAGAATATATTACATCTACAGCATGAACTCAAAAAAGTGTGAGCTTACCTCATGATTTAAAATTTGTATTATACAGAATACTTATTAAATGTTTTTCGACTTTTATTAAATGAACAGCTATGATAGCAGTTTCAACCGGTGTGAACAGAACAGTGCCAACGAAATTTGAAAAAAATATTGAATAGACCGTCACGATAGGGATTGAAAACCTTGATATTGACTTTTTCGAAATACTTTAGTAAACTGATGAGAGGGTTGGGAGTGGGTGTAAATTTTTAACTCTTTTTCGAAAAAACAATTTCAAATAGGAATTTCTTTTTCAAATAAGTAGATTTCTTTCTGTTGGTTTGAATAAATTCAACTAGCATATTATTCATGACGATACGATTTTTTTTTTTGAAAACTCATATACCACCTCATCTTTTCTGAATCTTGGTTTTATATTGGGACCAAATAGATATATTGTAAACGAGAAAATAATATTCATCCAATATTCCATTTCATATTCATGGACCATGGTGACCGTGCTGGTAAAGCGTTCGCCTCTCAAGCGAAGGGTCGAGGGTTCAAATCCCAGCATAGTTATCGGTCTCGTGCATGGCATCACACATGGAAAGGTAAGGACTGCGTCTTTTCTAGCTCACACAAGTCTCTCGACTACTTCTGAGAGTTGCTGCTCGTAGGGGTGCAATCGTTTGACACAAATAACAATTTTAACAATTTCAACATTATTTCTTGAATTAATCGTTTAGACCGCAAGTTGAAAGTTGAAATTGTTTGATCGGGAGGAACATAAATTGCCAAAATATGCAGGGTGTCCCATTGATAATTTTGAATCTGATGTCACGTGACTGAAGACAAATTGCTCATTGGGTAACATAATATCAAAAATGCTGCACCAATTGATTTGATCCAGATCCCCAAAATTACAATTCTCCTCTATTTTCGAAATCTGATATATAACCCTGTCCTAAACTTCGTGGGACACCCTGTATATGAAAAATACATAAAAAATTGGTAATGATGAATACTGAATTTAGCCATACCCATATGGATCTCGTGTGCATCTAAACTATCGAGGACAAATAATACAGAACAAATAAGACAGCATTATAAACGTATTTTTATTGAATGATAATAGTATAAACACACATATGGGCGAATACTTTCATTGTTCCGTGTAATATTTCACAAGACATGGAACACATAATCCGACGTTATATTTTATGACTTTACTCTTGCAGCTTTCTAAACCACATCTTCTCTGTCCATCGTTGGTAAAATCTACTAGATGTCCAACGCCATTGTAACGTATGTCAGTAATTACTCTTTGCGAGTTTGCAAGTGAGGTTTGATTCGGACTGGACTGTAAAGTAACAGTTTGATATTTGATCAAATATCCTTGCACTAAATTCCGCCTAAATGTTAGCTGCAGCATTTTTGTGCCCTGATGGTGGTACATCAGCCAAGCACTCTTGACACACAAATAAATAAGCCATGTAAAGGTATTCCACCACCACTTTTCTTCTCGTATAGAAAATTATGGAGCATGTTGCTGACGTCAAAATAAGAAGAAAAGTTTTTATAGACACATGTCCGCAAGTCATTCGTTTCCGGGATACCTGGCATCACCTACTTGTCTTTTCAGTCATTTGCATTGACATTTTTTGGGCGTCCCTTCATTACGTTTTCTAGTAGAAATATCGATTTTTCGAAAAAATTTGTGTGAAAAGATATTCCTGGTACAGGTCGCTGCGAGCAACTGTTTTCGGGTTATTTGAAATAATCGATGCAAGTGATTTTGAATTTAAAGATGTTTAAATTTAAAACTAATTTAAGTACTTAATGAAATTATTATTCTTCAATTTCATTTTAAAATAGGAATCGGGTGTCATTACAATATGACACAAATAATAATAACAGTAATTAAGACCAATTCAATGATAAAACAGTTAGCAAGAATCATTTTTTGACTACATTCAAGTGTTGATTGTAGAAGAGCACTGAATGGAAGAAAACCCGCTAGAGCTATGTACAGAAAAGTTATGACATTTCTAATGACTGAAAAGACATGTAGGTGGCGCCACCACCACGAAAGAGATAAACTAACACCATATTTGACACTGGCATTGAAAAATACTCCCAAATATCAAACTTCACTCGAATATGAAATTGATTCACAAAAAAACAAAAATAAGATTTGAACTTTGACACTCAGTATCTCAGAAACGAATAACTTGCGGACATATGTTTATATGAACTTTTCTTCTTATTTTGATGCCAGAAATATGCCCCTGAATTTCCTACACGTACTTGGAATCACGTATAAGTAGTCATATATCTATGACTATATCTTTGGCCAATGAAAACAAATATTCACTAAAATGCACCTACGAGTACCTACTATATTATAATATGAGATTGGAACATTTTCAAAATGAAAATTTAATATCTCATACATAAATTAGTCTACTCCATTTGATATAATTGACAAATGAAAACAAGAATTCACCAAAACTCACTGTAGGTATAGTGATTATAACTTAACTAAAATTCAGTACGTATGTGCACCTCGGACGACCGTAATTTTATAATTGTCTGTGCCTGATGAGTCCACACATCCAAACTGATATAATTCAACTAATAATAATAATAATAATTTTTATTGATCACAGGTACACCGTGGTGTCTGGATTAGTCAAAAATGTAAATAAAATATATAAAAAGTACAAAAATATAAAAACTATGACATACTACAACACAAATATACAGATATAAATATACACATAAAAATAATTTAAATTAAACATTACAATTGAATTTACACAACAAAATATTAATAAGCTTCGAAAATTATATACTCAAAAAACGGTAAAATCATTCACGTCTTGTAGTAATTTAATTTTCAATTGTTTTACAACATATTTTTTTGTTTCAGTCGAGAACAGCTTTGCCGCTTTTCAGTATTCAACAATATATTTTTTTTTTCTCAAATTCTGAATATACCAGGTGACACCGTATTATGGAATCAGTAAATCATTTTTTTGAGGCTGATTCATACGTTTCCAGTAGATGGCGCCAGTCACACTGGCATTATAGTGGCCCCGTATTTAGGGTGGCCACTTTTTTAATGGAATTGTATGGTTAACTTCCAAACCATACTAGTAAGAAGGTCGGTTAAATGGAGAAAAAGTTGCACATCTGCGTGCATAATCTATCGGTGGAAACTGATCTAAAATATCATAGCTGGTTCTTGAGATATGACAAAAAAAGGTAAATTCGATCATTTCTGATTTTTGGTTATACTTCATTCATTTTCAGAAATATCAAAAAATATTTTGCAGATTTTTCATTCGAGGGTAAATTCTCTCTGATTTGGCGTCTTCAGATTTTGTACTCAACGTTTCGTATTCTCAGGACCACCCTCAACAATTTTTTTTTGAGTACCTACGGACCTGGATATTTTATGACACTGTTCGAATTATATTTTCAGGGGTAATATAATAAGTGGCATGATTATTACCGATAATTTTTTCGAATATTAGTGAATTGTAATCCCAAAGCTGAAAATACAACGAGTCCGCAGGACGAGTTGTATTTTCTTGCATTGGGATTGCCAATGAATTGATATTCCAAAAAATTATAGGTTATTAATCATACCACGAATTATATTTGAATTGTTTGCAGATCAGCTTCTCTCAAAGGCAACGGAAGTTTATTATACAATTTTACACAGAGAGAAATAAATGTATGTTTTCTACAAAATTGTAAATAATTTCAGCACAATTTGTTTCTAAGAAGTTGACAGCTCCAATTTGTTCATTTTTCTTCCATAATATTGTATTAGAGATATTGTGTATAAACGATACACTTCAGTGTTGGATTATTCTGAATAGTTTTGTTTTAATTTTATACACAAAATATACAAAATTAATCGGTATGTTGTGCGACGAATGTCAACAACTTGTGTACTGTTTATGCATAAATTGTTATGAATGGCAACAATTTGTGTACCTAGTTTGTACAAATTGTGTAGGTATTTTAAATATAGGATGCACAAAATGTCACAAATTTGTGTACGCCTCATACATGAATTGTGTAGGTATATTGTACATAAAGTAAGGCCAATTTTTATAGGTATCATTTATAATTTCAAGAAAGGATACACTTGAGGCACATAATATCCAAACGGAATAAGATAAGAATAAGCTTCAGTTTTATTCTGCTCGCTTCTTCATATCTTATTCTCTTCAGAAATTATAAGCTTCATTTTCCAGAAGGTTGAAATAAAAGTAAATGTCATTCAAATAATGTTTATTTCATCACAAAGAAATAATAACAAAAATAACTGAACTATAAACTCTTATTACACATAAAATAACAGATACACAAACACATACATTTTGTTATTTTAGAACACGTTGAATAATAATAAAGTTTAAAGTAATCTTCGTGTCAAACTTTATTCATTCAAGTAGGAAGTAGGTACGAAGATGCACCTTTCAAACCGTTAAAAATAATGAAAATGAGTCTGTTTGAAGGTTTCATGTTATAACAAAAAATAATAGCAATACCAACATTCAAATATTAGTATCAGTTAGCAAATATTCCAACACTTCCATTTGACACAAAACCACATACACATGAGAAAATAATACACTCAACGAGCTTCGCGCTTCGATCAGCATAAAACAATCAAACAATGATCGACTAGACATTTGGAGTGCCGCGCATGCGTATTTAGATGTGTGAGACGACGCCTTGGTCAAGTTGTGGCAAATTACACAATTCTTTTGAAATAGTATACAATTTGTGCATATCAAATAGAAAGTGCACAACAGGTGTAATATGAGTTCAATGCGTTGTAGATGTTTTCCATATAAATTGTGTTACAGTAGATATCCGCGGGGATAGCTCGAACGGAGAGCGCCGGTTCACCGATATCTGAAGCCAAGCAACGCTATGCGAGGCCATGGTTTGGATGGGTGACCTACCGACCTCCTTTCGATATTCTCCTCGGATCGTGCTAGGAATCGCACGTTAAAAGGTAAGACCTCGTTAATCCCTGGCTCGCACAAGTTTCGACTTTTGAGGGCTGCCGTTCGTAAGGGGACGACAGCTGGTTGATGGAAAAAACAATTTTAACAATTTTAACAAAAAGATGTGCATATTTTTGTGTATTTTTAGACAATGTGGAAGTGCATGAATACTATACAAATTGACTTGCACAAATATTTATTGAATTTCACAAAACGCGTGTGATGACAATACGGACAATTGTGTAAAATATCTACACAACTGCGTCTTACACAACGTTGTGCATGAACCTGCTGCAGTATTTTCTCTCTGTGTATGCCTAGTTGGTTACGATTTGTACTGGTCAATCTATGTTTGGAAATAAGGAGATTTTGTCTGTTTCGAGTACCATAGTTATGATTAGAGCCCACTTCTTGGAACTGTGTGATATTTTTCCTCATAAATTGGTATATATTACAGCTGATGGTAGAGTGAGAATTCCAAGATTAATAAACCAAGGATTACAACTCTCTACCCGAGTTATTCCTACTATAGCCTGATTGCCTTTTTTGGAGTATGAATATGTTCTTCAAGAAGTAACACGAGTGTCCCCAGTTGAGTAAGCCATAAATCATAACATTATGAAATAATGAATGGTATGTTAGAAGTGCAGCTTCAAAATCTATATTCAGTCTCACATGTCTTATTGCACAGATTGTACCTACCGCGAGTCTTTCTGTATGTGTTCTCCAACAGAGATTATTATCTAAGTGGATACCTAGGAATTTGATTGATTGTGAATAACAATTTCTGGGTTGTAAATATCATCGACGCCTTCTTATTGAGATAAAATTTATTAGCACGAAACCAATCTGAAGCCGTATCAATGATTTTCTCACCAGTTTCATCCGCTTCGTTTCTATTCTCATCGAGAACGTGGTATCATCCGCAAAGAGAATGATATTGATATATAATAGGCACTAACACCCTGTATATCCACGTTTCACACACATTTGCGAACCACTGAAATTGTCTGTTCCTGAATGGTGAATGAATGCCGTTGAGATTTGGTTGTGTGCGTAACCGGTTTTTACCGAGTTGGGGCGAAAACGACTGAAAGCATGGAAATTATGCAGCATATCATTACTGGTCAATTTTGTATCCTGCAATAATAATTGTTCCCGTCGATAATGGAGACAAAATGAGCTGCTGTGTATTAGATATAAAGGTCCAGTATAAACAGATAATGTTTCTTTTCCAATTAGTTATCTGTGGCTCAGTATTATGAATGTGTTAAACAAAATTTTATTCCGAAGTAAATTTCACTTGGAAACATTTTTTCGGAGTACCCTTTTAGTTGCCTGAATCCTGACACAGCTGACATCCTTTTTTGAACGCATCAGTAGTGTTGTTTTCTTATCATCCAAAATTTTAAGGATTACATGGAATGATACTGCATCCTTACCGCTTTTTCTGCTTTATACGTAATTCAGAATTTTGCAAGCATGAGGCATTCTAAAATAAATGATTTAGAACAATATGACATTTACACAATGTAATAGCAAATATATTTGTTTTCACAATGGCTGAATTGACAGTTACACCAAGCAATAGAGCATAAAATGCATGAGTATTTAACAAAAATACTAGTAGGAAACCAACTATGCACAGAGAGAAATAAATGTATGTTTTCTACACAATTGTAAATAATTTCAGCACAATATGTTTCTAAAAAGTTGACAGCACCAATTTGTTCAATTTTCTTCTATAATATTGTATAAGAGATATTGTGTATAAACGATACACTTCAGTGTTGTATTATTCTGAATAGTTTTGTTTCAATTTTATACACAAAATATACAAAAATTAATCGGTATGTTGTGCGACGAATGTCAACAACTTGTGTACTGTTTATGCATAAATTGTAATGAATGGCAACAATTTGTGTACCAAGTTTGCACAAATTGCGTAGGTATTTTAAATATAGGATGCAAAAAATGTCACAAATTTGTGTACTCCGCAAACATGAATTGTGTAGGTACATTGTACATATTTGTGTACAAAGCAAGGCCAATTTTAATAGGTACCATTTATAATTTTGAGAAAGGATACACTTGAGGCACATAACATCCAAACGGAATAAGATGAGAATAAGCATCAGTTACAACCTGCTCGCTTCTTCATATCTTTTTCTGTTCAGAAATTATAAGCTTCATTTTCCAGAAGGTTGAAATAAAATTAAATTTCATTCAAATAATGTTTATTTCATCAGAAAGAACTAATAACAAAAATAACTGAACTATAAAGTCAAATTACAAATGAAATTACAGAAACACAAAATATCAAACAGAACATAAATGAACCATACATTTTGTTATTTTGGAACACGCTGAATAATAAAGTTTAAAATAATCTTTGTGTCAAACTATATTTATTCAAGTAGGAAGTAGGTACGAGGATGCACCTTTGACACCGTTAAAAATTATGAAAATAAGTCAGTTTGTAGGTTTCATGTTATAACAAAAAATAATAGCAATACTAACCTTCAAATATTGGTATCAGTTTGCACAAAACCACATACACATGAGCAAATAATATTAATTTAGGTAAGTACACTTAACCAAGCTTCGCCATTCGATCGGCATAAAACAATCAAACAATGATGGGCTGGACATTTGGAGTGCTGTGCATGCGTATTTGGTTGGGTGAGACGACGCCTTGGTCAGGTTGTGGAAAATTACACAATTGTTTTGAAATAGTATACAATTTGTGCATATCAAATAGAAAGTGCACAACGGGTGTAAGATGAGTTCAATGCGTTGTAGATATTTTCTATATGAATTGTGTTATGGTAGATGTGCATATTTTTGTGTATTTTCAGGCAATGTAGAAGTGCATGAATACTATACAAATTGACTTGCACAAATATTTATTGAATTTCACAAAACGCGTATGATAAAAGAATGAACAATTGTGTAAAATATCTACACAACTGTGTCTTACACAACGTTGTGCATGAACCTGCTGCAGTCTTTTCTCTCTGTATGCCATCACATGGAGGACAGTCCGTAGTTATATTCTGTTCTGTTTTCGACTCGCAACTGTCATTTATTAATTTGTTATAAACATTTAAATAACAAAAAACGAGTTTTTCAAATTGTTTCGATTATAAAATGAAAACTAATAGAGCAATATGGTTGCTCCAATGAAAAGAATTGTAGATAATTGAAATACGAACAAAATGGGTTGTCTTATGAGCCGGTCGGATCATTAGCAACGGAGAAAAACTGGAAAAACCGGAAAATTTTGCAATTTGTTGAAAAATTCATAACTCCGCCATTTTTCAAGTAGTAGGTTTGGCCTTTATCCTGAAAGTATCGAATCATGCGTAGTCTATGTGTACACAAAACAGGCGCTGTCGGTTAGTTTTGACACAATTGCACTTACATTTTTTTGCACTATCTTTCATCGTGCCTGGATGCTCCAGTGATAGCCCGATTTCAATTTCTCGAACAGATTAGGAAAGTATAGTACTACAAAACGTGTATTCTCATTTTGCGCTACAATAGTGCGAAATGGGTGAAAAATGCATGCAAACATCACCAAAAACGGCCGAGCTCGCGTTAGCTGCCGAGTGGTAGGAGAGGACGAGAGATGAGGGAAATTCTTCTAATGAAAGTGTTACGTGATAATACGCTTCCCCTCATCTCCCGCTCAGTCCTTCTGCTCCTACCAGCTCAGCCGTTTTGAGTCATGTTTGCAAGCATTTTTCATCTATTTCGCAACATTTTAGCGCCATATGAGAATATACATTTTGTGGTACTGTAATTCTACTTTCAAAATCTGTTCCAGGAATTGAAACACTAGAGCATCCAGGCACGCTGCAAGATAGTGCAAAAAAATTCAAATTACAATTGTGCCAAAACTAATGATCCGTCAGAGCCTGTTTTATGCACACATAAATTACACATGAATCAATACTTCCATAAGAAGGGCCAACCCTATTTCTTGAAAAATGGCGGAGTTATGAATTTTTAAATAAATCGTAAAATTTTCCGGTTATTCCGGTTTTTCTCAGTTACTAATGATCCGATCGGGTCGTAAAACATTTCATTTTGTTTGTATTTCAATTATCTACAATTATTTCGATTGGAGCAACCAGATTGCTCAATTAGTTTTTATTTTATGAGCGGAACAATTTTAAAAATACACGTTTGTAGTATACAGATATCGGAAATAAACGGATGATACTGCACGGATGAATCATGGTGTCACTCACTCTATGTCCAGCACGAAGTAATCGAGATTTAGGAATGTGTGTATGATCAAGTGAGTAGAGGGCAGTGTTTCATTTGATATACCAATCCCAGCATATTACATTGGCGACGTAGGAAAACAATTTGGAAAAACAGTAAGTGTTATTGCATTATTGGAATTGTATTCGCCCAGTTTGAATTTTGTTGAGTACACTACACACTTGTGAGGAACAGTTCAGCTCAAGAAACTAGTGCTGTACAGAAATATCATCTGAATTTTAATCTCATGGAAAATTACATTCAATATATGAGTGAAACACAATAAAATTTGCACTGGACAATGACAATGAAACACAAGAGAGAGTGTGAGTGTGAGAGGTCACAGACCTGGATCAAAGAATCCGAAGACCAAATGGTCAGGACGGCTACAGGCCGGGGAGTGCAAACTCAAATAGACGAATTGTCTGAAGGTCACAGACCTGGATCAAAGGATCCGAAGACCAAATGGTCAGGACGGCCACAGGCCGGGGAGTGTAAACTGAAATAGACGAATTGTCTGAAGGTCACAGACCTGGATCAAATGGTCCGAAGACCAAATGGTCAGGACGGCCATAGGCCGGGGAGTGTAAACTCAAGTAGACGAATTGTCTGGAGGTCATAGACCTGGATCGAAGGATCCGAAGACCAAATGGTCAAGACGGCCACAGGCCGGGGAATGTAAACTCGAGTAGACGAAAGGTCTGTAGGTCACAGATCTGGAAGACTGGAAGACCACAGCCTTCAGCACAAAGTGTATCTATTGGAACAATGGAAAAGAGCATTTTCAATTCACATCGAAGCTGCTGAAATTAATAACCCTTCGAAAAGAAGGGCAAACCTACTACATCAAGGTGGACCAGGATTTCAAAAATAATTGAAAAGAATAAAAATTAACCAATCGCTGAAACAGGACTTGAAAAAAGAACTCCTGGATCATCTGGTGATGTACAATAGCAACCCACACAGTGTGACGGGTTAAACTCCAGAGGAACTTTTCTTTGGACGGCAGTTTCGCGATAAAATTCCAAGTCTCCTAGATCTCGAACACACGGAAGACAGCGAAGAAAGAGATCGAGATAAAATTGAGAGAAAAAGGTGGAGAAATGTGATCGTTATCACATTTGAAAGTTAAAAAGTTTGTTTTTGCAACATTAAAAGATAATAGATTCGCATCGCTCCATGTTTTGACTTCTTTCAGACTTTTTTCTATATTACACCGTAGTGAGAGTGTCCTACTATCGTGCCAAGATATAGATGTGTCATCTGCGAATATTGTGAATTTTCCTTGCTAAATCATTTACATACAATAAAAAAAGTAATGGACAGAGAACAGACCTCTGCGGCACTCCAGATGTTATTTCCATTTTGATGGAAGTAGTGCCATTGAAAGTAACCATTTTCATTCGATCTGATAAATATGATTTGAAACAAGATACAATATTTCTTCTAAACCCATAAATTTCGAGCGTCTGCAGCAATATATTGTGATTTACACAGTCAAAAGCTTTTGTTATGTCGCAAATACAGCCGCCGCAACTTCTCCATTGTTCACTTGAAGATGAGTTCCTCAAGAAAAGAGAACATTGCATCGTTTGTGATTCTTGAAGTTCTAAAGCCAAACTGTTTAGGGTGGATAATTTAATTTTTGTTAAGGTAATTCAGATTTTTTTTTCAATAATTTTTCTATAATCTTTGGCATAGTCGGTAATAAAGATATGTGTCTGAAATTTTCTGGTATATCAGGATCACCCCCCTTGAATAATGGAATGACCTCAGCAATTTAAAAAAAAAGATGGAAAATGTCCGTTCATTAAAGCTAAATTAATAGAATCCGCCAAAATATTCAAAACCGTGTCAGGTAGTTTCAGAAAGATATTAAATGAAATATCGGCCCATCCTTATGGAAAGAGCACTAACTGTTTCGAATTAGACGAACTTCCTATTGTATCTGACTTACATTTATGGAAGCCGATGTAGGTCATATTTAGGCTAAAATTTGTCAACCAATTATAAACCAAGATATTATGATAATATTCATGGGGAAAGTTAACATTGAATGATTTATACCACATGCGCTCTTTTCCTTCAGTAATAGAGAAAATGTCACGAATAATTCACATTCTACCACTACGGCATTTTCCCGAAATTGAAACGAAAAATAACTGGTGATTCCATCAAGAACATTATTCAATTCAAAAGGAAATTTTGGTTCATCTGAAAAATGTTCACTTTTGTCTCGATTGCGCTAACAAACAGAACCCTTGGGTACTTATTATTATTATAATAATAATATTGTTTCAAATAAAATGAACAGAGTGTCAACAATTTGCTGTTTGTCAACTCAAACTTTTATGTCAGAAGTGCGGATGGATTCTGTTGTGTTTTTAGCGATATTCGACTCATTCTTGAAACATTCAGTCTTCCTAATACCGTGTAGACCATTGAAAAAAAAATAAATAGTTACTCATTTTGAGAGATATGTATATTGAGTATGTTTGCAGTACCTATATATATACTAATGTTTATAAACGACTTTGGGAGGCGAGTAAGCACGAGTGAAGTATAGCTGAACGAATGTTTAAAAGACGAGTGTCTAAAGGAGTTTATGAACACGTTATATGTTGTACTTTTTCTACGAATTCAAATTGAAACAACAAAATAAAATTGTTTTAGTTGATTTCTGTTAATATTCGTATGCCATTTTAGTAACATGAATATAAAAACGAAATATATCTGATCGCAGTAAGGCTCTCTTACGAGTCAATGCTTCAAGGCATTGGAGTACTCATTTGAACAAATTTACTTAAGAGAAAAAACAAGGAAAGAAAAGCAGCATAAAAAATAACAAACAATCCAAAAAACTAAATGATTATTTGACTTAATGTTTGTATTTGTAGTTTATCCAGAAGGTCATTTAGAGTTCTCATGAATGAAAGACCAAGCCAGAATAGAATATACTAAAAAATGTTGAGACCCAATAATTATAAATTAAATGAAAAGCTCTATTGAGCATTAATGAAATGAAAAGCCTACTGAGCATGAACAATATGAAGAGGTAGTGAGAAAAAAAGATGCTCTATAACATATATATATATATATATATATATATATATATATATATATATATATATATGTATATATATATATATATGTTCATATAGGGGTAGATATGAGGACCGAATGTATATATTGTGGAAAGCGTATATGTCGGTATACATTTGAATTTCAAGGTGTACAATAACTTTTATATCTTTATGTACACCGTTGATTTGAAAATATATCGATTTTTTCATTTCATATATCTCTTGTGTAATATGAGGCCCTTTAAATTTCATATATCGTTTATTATGCGGACCAGTAAATTCAAGATATTTTGATATGTATACACGAGTATCGGTGATTATGGGGGCATACCAACATTGCTTAAGAGGTTCATATCAGGACCGACTTTTACTCGTTTTATTATATCTGAAATTATACTTATCATATGAATCGATATCTCAGTTGACGAATTTAACTAGAATCAGATTGCAAGTTCCAGTACACAAATTTAATCCGGAGCGAAATAGACTTATTTTGTACATTTAGGCTCATGGACGTTTGGGTTCGTTCATACTCATGAAGATGAAGATGTTCATAATAATTACTCAACAGTAGCGATTATTTATATTCTATAAGCTCACAAACCAAATGCGATGCATATAATTCATGTATTTTAATTAATGAAGCAACCTAATAGACGAGGAAAGTGTGTCGTCAAAATTGTCAAAAACTGTTTCCAAACAAAGAATTTTATGTGACTTTCTCTGTTGATGATTTGCTGCTTTGCTTATTAGTTTGTGTTTGGTTGTTTAGATTTTGATTTCTCAAGCGAAAGAAGTTGAAAAATATTTACGGAAACAATCGGACAATCTGATTTAAATTTGACGGATGTTTGTTTGGAATCAGTTTTTGACAAGAATGACATTTGTGACGTCATCACTCTCCTCGTCTATTCTCTACAAAATTAATGACGAGACCTAATTTAAAAGAAAAGTAAATGAGAGGGTTTATTGGTTTTGAAATTGCTGTACTGAACAGTAAAAACCTGTTATATATCATCACATTTGGAAATAATGGAGAATTATACTGCTATTTTTTAAATTTTATGTGAATAAGATGCATTATGTATACTCATGTATGGGTTATTATGGGAACATATCCTTGGTGTCTCCGTGGTGCAAATCGGGACTGATGTTTACACGTCTTATAAAATTAGGATTTCTTAGAACATATCAAGGAATGATATTTATCATATTAATCGACATCTCAGATGCCGAAATTAACCAGTATCAGATTGCCAGCTCAAATTCGCAAATTTACTAAGAAGCGATATAGACTTACTTTGTACATTCAGGTATGGGTTATTAAGAGCCCCTATTCATGGACGCCGGATTCATTCAGTTTCATGAAAATGTTCAAAATAAAATCATGGATAGATACGTCACGTAATTATGTACAATTAAATATGCGTCATTATGGAGACCAAATACCAAAGATATGGGTTATCATGGGTCCCTATTCATGAACGCCCGGATTTCTTCATGTTCATGAGGATGTTCAGAATAACATTGAACATAGATATTTATTACATGAATCAAAATCTCAAATGAAGAAGTAAATCACGAATAAAGTGCAAGCTTCAGTTCACGAATTAATTCCGATATCAAACTCACGTAGGTACGTACATTTTAGTATTGGTCATTATGGGTATCTGGTATTAATTTCCAATTGAGAAATTACAGAAATATTGCAACTAGAGCATACTAACCTAGTAGTAGCGATCCTCTCAAGTCCACAAACCACATTTTATGCCTATACTGAAATTAATAAAAGCAATTCTCTACAAAATTGAAAGGCAAGATTTATGTTCACCTATACAGTGTCCTTCATAAAGTTCGCATCATATGGGAAAAACTTTTAATAATAATTTATTATGAAATTCAACTTGGGCGTTAAGTTGTGCTTCGAAAAATATAAAGAATGACCTACTCGGATGTGGTCACGTGACTTTCGCTACCTGTCAAAAGTAATATTTTTTCAAATTAATCGCTGAAAATAGTATTATTTATTCGAATTTCATCATTAAAAAATTCGTAACTTCGACAAAACTGTTTTATACCAGTAGCTCTAATGTGCGACTGACTTTCAATCACGAATCATCAACAAAAATATATTTTTCTCAAGAAAATGGGAATTGCTGCTTTACATTTCTGTTATGTTTGATGCAAAGTTGACGTATCTTCAAGCATGTAGGATAAGAATTCATTTAACTGGATTTTTTCAGCATTGAAATGATACCAAAGTCATAATTCAAATTATCAGAAAACTTCTTTACGTATCTAACCAAAGTTTACAACTTTTCACGGTACAAATCTCAAATTAAATACTTACTCCCCCGGCTGTGAAACTTTCATCAATTTTGTGAAGAAGGCTTTGGAAACAAATTTCGTACTTAGCATTGTTTGATAGTTAAATACGCGGTTCAATACGTTTGAATAAAAAAAAAAGGAATTATTTTATCGGTACAAGAAAAAATTGAGATTGTTTCAATGTGTGGAGAAAGTACACCCCATCGACAAGTCGCTGAGGATTTTAATATACGACACCCAGGAAAAGATAAAAAATGTACACAGAAGAACTATGTTATATATTGAAAAAGAAGGGTGACAAACAGAAATGTAAAGTTGAGAGAGACTCAAAAATTCTTTCTCATAATTGGTGTTTTTTTATTAAATAAGTTTAATTTGACTTTACACTCTAGAACTCTCAATTGACCGAGGTTGACAATATTTTTTTTGTAAGTTTGTTTAAATACATTTGATTTTTATCATAGTTTACCCATTTCTTTGTATCCATAGCCTACTTCACAAAATTGATGAGTTTCATAGCCAGGAGAGTAAGTATTTGATTTGAGATTTGTACCGTGAAAAGTCGTGTAAACTTTGGTTAGATACGTAAAGAAGTTTTATGATATTTTGAATCATGACTTTGGTATCATTTTAATGCTGAAAAAATCCACTTAAATGAATTCTCATCCTACATGCTTGAAGATACGTTAATTTTGCATCAAACATAACAGAAATGTTAAGCAGTAATTCTCATTTTCTTGAGAAAAACATATTTTTGTTGATGATTTGTGATTGAAAGTTAGTCGCACATTGGAGCTACTGATTTTAGACAGTTTTGTCGAAGTTACGAATTTTTTAATGTTCCAGAAATTTTGTAATTATCAAAAAAATGGAAAAAAGTGAAAGTTGCAATAGAACGTTCAAATCCGAAATGTAGATGTATAATCAATAAAGAAACAACTTTTTTCTCTAAATTTTTCTGAAATTCGAATAAATAAGACTATTTTCAGCGATTAATTTAAAAAAATATTAATTTTGACTGGTAGCGAAACTCACGTGACCACATACGAGTGTGTCATTTTTCATATTTTTTGAGGCACAACTTAACGCCCAAGTCGAATTTCATAATAAATTATTAATAAAAGTTTTTCCCAGAAGATGCGAACATTATGAAGGACACTGTACAACCCTTATCGAAATCTGAAATGAAATGAGATCTAACTTCAAAAGAATAGAAGTGAGTTTCCTGGTTCTGAAACTGCTGTATAATATGTATTGTACGGGAATAATACGATATTTCTTAACTTTTATGTGAATAAGGTGCCATATGTATATTCGTGTATAAGTAAGTCAAAACCGACATTTATACGTCTTATATCTGGATTGCTTAGATATATTAAGGAACGACATTTATCATATGAATCAACTTCTTAGTTGACGAAATTAAGTAAAGTCAAAGTACAAGTTCAAGTACACGAATTCATCTCGAAACTGTTGGGCCTGTTGGGCTAATAAAATCTGAATCTTTTTAAATAAATAGACCTAATATGTACATTATGTACATATGTACATATGTACATATGTACATAATGTACATATTATGTACATTTCACTAATGGTCATTATGGGGATCCGTAATTAATATTCAATTGAGAAATTACTGAAATATTACATCTAGAGCATACATACTCGATAGTAGCCATCATGTATATCCTTTAAGTTTTCAAAACACATTTTATGCATATATCAAGAATAATGAAGCAATTTCTTTACAAAATTGAGAGGCAGCAAGATTTATGTTCACCCCTTAACGAAATCTGAATTGAAATGAGATCTACCTTTAAAGAAAAACAAAAGAGGATTTTGTTGGTCCTGAAACTGCTGTAGGATATGTATTGTGCGTAATAACTTAATATATATTACATTTGAAAATAATTGTGAAATATACTGGCCTTTTTCCAATTTTATGTGAACGAGTGGCATTATGTTTACTCATGTATAGGTGATTATGGGAACATGTCAATAGTGCCTGAGAGGTGCATGTCAGCACCGACAATCCAACGTCTTATAAAACCTGGATTGTTCAGAATATCGTCAAGAAAAGATATTATCTTATGAATCGACATCGCAGTTAACTATAATCACAGTGCAAGCTCGAGTAAACGAATTTATTCCGAAACTGAATAGACCTATCATGTACATTAAGGTATAGGATAGTATGTGTTCCCATTCAAGGACGTCCGGGTACATTCATGTTCATGACGATGTTCAGAATAACATTATGGATAAATATTTATTAAATGAATCGACATCTCAAATAAAGACATAAATGACGAATGAAGTGCAAGATTCAGTCCACGAATTAATTTCGATCTCAAAGTCACCTAAATTTGTACATTTTAGTAATGGTCAATATGGGGATCCGTTATTAATATCCAAATGAGAAATTACTGAAATATTACATATAGAGCATGACTACTCAATAGTAGCCACAATTTATATCCTCTAAGTTCTCAAAGCACATTTTATGCATATATCGAGATTAAAGAAGCAATTTCTTCACAAAATTGAGAGTCAGCAAGATTTATGTTCACTCTTTAACGAAATCTGAAATGAAATGGGATCTACCTTTAAAGAAAAACAAAAGAGGGTTTTTTGGTTCTGAAACTGCTGTAGGATATGTATCGTGCAGTAATAACTCAATATATGTTACATTTGGAAATAATTATGAAATATACTGGTATTTTTTCAATTTTATGTGAAAGAATGGCATTATGTATACTCATGTATAGGTGGTTATGGGAACATGTCATTAGTGCCTGAGAGGTGCATGTCAGCACCGACAATCCAACGTCTTATAAAACCTGGATTGTTCAGAATATCATCAAGGAACGATATTGTCTTATGAAACGACATTAACTATAATCACAGTGCAAGCTCGAGTAAACGAATTTACTCCGAAACTGAATAGACTTATTATGTACATTGAGGTATAGGTTATTATGAGATCCCATTCATGGACGTCCACGTCCGTATTCCTTCATGTTCAGAAAAACATTATGGATAAATATTCATTATTTGAATCGACATCTCAAATAAAGAAATAAATGACGAATGAAGTGCAAGCTTCAGTCTACGAATTAATTTCGATCTCAAAGCCATGTAAATTTGTACATTTTAGTAATGGTCATTATGGGGATCCGTTATTAATATCCAATTGAGAAATTACTGAAATATTACATCTAGAGCATGACTACTCATTAGTAGCCATCATGTATATCTTCCAAGTTCACGAAGCACATTTTATGCATATATCGAGATTAATGAAGCAATTCCTTTAACGAAATCTGAGATGAAATGAGATCTACCTTCAAAGAAAAACAAAAGAGGGTTTTTGGTTCTGAAACTGCTGTAGGATTTTATTGTGCGTAATAACTTAATATATATTACATTTGAAAATAATTGTGAAAAATACTGACATTTTTCCAATTTTATGTGAACGAGTGACATTATGTATACTCATGTATACAATCCAACGTCTTATAAAACCTGGATTGTTCAGAATATCACCAAGGAACGATATTATCTTATGAAACGACATTAACTATAATCACAGTGCAAGCTCAAGTAAACAAATTTACTCCGAAACTGAATAGACTTATTATGTACATTAAGGTATAGGTTATTATGAGTTACCATTCATGGACGTCCACGTCCGTGTTCCTTCATGTTCATGACGAAGTTCAGAAAAACATTATGGATAAATATTCATTACATGAATCGACCTCTCAAATAAAGAAATAAATGACGAATGAAGTGCAAGCTTCAGTCTACGAATTAATTTGGAACTCAAAGCCATGACTCCAGACATCCAGAGCATGACTACTCAATAGTAGCCATCATTTGTATCCTCTAAGTTCTCAAAGCACATTTTATGCATATATCGAGATTAATGAAGCAATTTCTTTACAAAATTGAGAGGCAGCAAGATTTATGTTCACTTTTTAACGAAATCTGAGATGAAATGAGATCTACCTTTAAAGAATAACAAAAGATTGTTTTTAGGTTATGAAACTGCTGTAGGATATATATTGTGCAGTAATAACTTAATATATATTACATATGGAAATAATTGTGGAATATACTGGAATTTTTTCAATTTGATGTGAACGAGTGGCATTATGTATACTCATGTATAGGTGATTATGGGAACATGTCATTAGTGCCTGAGAGGTGCATGTTAGCACCGACAATCCAATGTCTTATAAAACCTGGATACTTCAGCATATCGTCAAGGAACAATATCGTCTTATGAATCGACCTCGGAGTTAACGACATTTAACTATAATCACAGTGCAAGCTCTAGTAAACGAATTTATTCCGACCGAATAGACTTATTATGTACATTAAGGTATAGGTTATTATGAGTTCACATTCATGGACGTCCACGTTCGTGTTCCTTCATGTTCATGACGATGTTCAGAAAAACATTATGGATAAATATTTAGTACATGCATCGCCATCTCAAATAAAGAAATAAATGACGAATGAAGTGCAAGCTCCAGTCTACAAATTAATTTCGATCTCAGAGCTATGTGAATTTGTACATTTTAGTAATGGTCATTATGGGGATCCGTTATTAATATCCAATTGAAAAATTACTGAAATATTACATCTAGAGCATGACTACTCAATAGTAGCCACCATTTATATCGTCTAAGTTCTCAAAGCACATTTTATGCATATATAGAGAATAATAAAGCAATTTCTTTACATAATTGGAAGGCAGCAAGATTTATGTTCACCCTTTGACGAAATCTGAGATGAAGAAGAAAAACAAAAAAGGATTTTTTGGTTCTGAATGTGCTGTAGGATATGTATTGTGCAGTAATATATATATATATATATATATATATATATATATATATATATATATATATATATATATATATATATATATATATAATATAGTATATATCACATTTGGAAATAATTGTGAAATATAACTACTGGTATTTTTTCAATTTTATGTGAACGAGTGGCATTATGTATACTCATGTATAGATGATTATGGGAACATGTCATTAGTGCCTGAGAGGTGCATGTCAGCACCGACAATCCAACGTCTTATAAAACCTGAATAGTTCAGAATATCGTCAAGAAACGATATTGTCTTATGAATTTACATCGCAGTTAACGACATTAACTATAATCACAGTGCAAGCTCGAGTAAACGAATTCATTCCGAAACTGAATAGACTTATTAGGAACATTAGAGTATAGGTTATTAATAGTTCCCATTCATGGACGTCCGGGTTCCTTCATGTTCATGATGATGTTCAGAGTAACATTATGGATAAACATTTATTAAATGAATCGACATCTCAAATAAAGACATAAATGACGAATGAAGTGCAAGATTCAGTCCACGAATTAATTTCGATCTCAAAGCCACGTAAATTTGTACATTTTAGTAATGGTCAATATGGGGATCCGTTATTAATATCCAAATTACTGAAATATTACATAATAGTAGCCACCATTTATACCGTCTAAGTTCACAAACCACATTTTATTCCTATATCGAGATTATTAAAGCAATTTCTTTACAAAATTGAAAGGCAGCAAGATTTATGCTCACCCTTTAACGAAATCTGAGATGAAATGAGATCTACCTTTAAAGAAAAATAAAAGAGGGTTTTTGGTTCTGAAATTGCTGAAGGATATGTATTGTGCAGTAATAACTTAATATATATTACATTTGAAAATAATTGTGAAATATACTGGCATTTTTCCAATTTTATGTGAACGAGTGGCATTATGTATACCTACTCATGTATAGGTGATTATGGGAACATGTCATTAGTGCCTGAGAGGTGCATGTCAGCACCGACAATCCAACGTCTTATAAAACCTGGATTGTTCAGAATATCATCAAGGAACGATATTGTCTAATGAAACGACATTAACTATAATCACAGTGCAAGCTCGAGTAAACGAATTTATTCCGAAACTGAATAGACTTACATTAAGGTATAGGTTATTATGAGTTCCCATTCATGGACGTCCACGTCCGTGTTCCTTCATGTTCATGACGTAGTTCAGAAAAACATTATGGATAAATATTCATTATTTGAATCGACATCTCAAATAAAGAAATAAATGACGAATGAAGTGCAAGCTTCAGTCTACGAATTAATTTCGATCTCAAAGCCATGTAAATTTGTACATTTTAGTAATGGTCATTATGGGGACCCGTTATTAATATCCAATTGAGAAATTACTGAAATATTACATCTAGAGCATACATACTCAATAGCAGCCATCATTTATATCCTCTAAGTTCTCAAAGCACATTTTATGCATATATCGAGATTATTGAAGCAATTTCTTCACAAAATAGGAAGGCAGCAAGATTTATGTTCACCCTTTAACGAAATTTGAGTTGATATGCAAAAAAGTATATACCATATGGGAAAAATTTTTATTATTGGAGTATTGGAAAAAATATTCTAGGGAAAAGTTTGTGCATGTCCGATAACCTAAAAATCGATTTTGACACATGTCACGTGATCGCTAGAATGGCGGCAAAATGAAAAAATTGCAATGCAAAGGCAAAAAAAGGGGTAAGATGGCAAGATATCAAAAAAATTTATTTGAAAAAGTCACTTAGAATTCAATTTTATACACATAAACGAAGTTTTAAGAGATAATTCAAAAAATTGAAAATAGCAATTTTTTAAAAATATTTTCCCATCTATTTAAAAATATTTTTTTTTTCCTCATGAATATGCTGACTATACTGAAACATTTGCATTTTTATGATATTGACAAAACTTTCTCATTTTCTCCACACCAGAGGGCACTAAATTTAAAAAAAATGGTTTTTGCCAGAACCCTCGCTGTTACACTGGTTCTTATCTAAAAGTTATATCAGAATTCCAAGACTATTGTGTTGATATGGCAATCTAGAAACACCATGTTTCCCGATTTTAATCAAGTTTCAATAATAATGCTGTACGAGCGTTTTACTTTGCACATAAACTTTAAGAATCTTTAATTTGACGCACTATTTTCAAGTTTATGTGCGAAGTGAAACGCTCATCCGCGATTATCATCGGAACTTGATTATAATCTGGAAATTACCATGTTTTTGGAGTGTCATGTCATCACAATGGTCGTGGAATTCGGATATAACTGTTAGATACGAACCGATGTAACAGCAAGGGTTCTGACAAATTCCCATTTTTTCAATTTAGTGCCCTCTGGTGTGGAGAAAATGAGAAAGTTTTGTCATTATCATTAAAATGCAAATGTTTCAGTATAGTCAAGCTATTGATAAGAAAAAAAAAATTTTTAAATAGATGGGAAAATATTTTTAAAAAATTGCTATTTTCAATTTTTTTTTAATTATCTCTTGAAACTATGCTTATGTGTATAAAATTGAATTCTAAGTGACTTTTTCAAATAACTTTTTTTCGATATCTTGCCATCTTACCCCTTTTTTTGCCTTTGCATTACAATTTTTTTCATTTTGTCGCCATTCTAGCGATCACGTGACATGTGTCAAAATCGATTTTTAGGTTATAGGACATGCACAAACTTTTCCCCAGAATATTTTTTCCAATACTCCAATAATAAAAATTTTTCCCATATGGTACATACTTTTTGGCGGTCACTGTATAAAGAAAAACAAAAGAGGATTTTTTTGGTTCTGAAACTGCTGTAGAATATTTATTGTGCAGTAATAAATTAATATATATTACATTTGGAAATAATTGTGAAATATACTGGTATTTTTCCAATTTTATGTGAACGAGTGGCATTATGTATACTCATGTATTATAGGCGATTATGTTATTAGAGGGCATGTCAGCACCGACAATCCAACGTCTTATAAAACCTGTATTGTTCAGAATATCGTCAAGGAACGATATTGTCTTAGGAATCGACCTCACAGTTAACGACATTAACTACAATCACATGCAAGCTCGAGTAGACGAATTTATTCCGAAGCTAAATAGACTTATTATAGGTATAGGTTATTATGAGTTTCCATTCATGGACGTCCGGGTTTCTTCATGTTCATGACGATGTTCAGAATAACATTATGAATAAATATTTATAACATGAATCGACATCTCAAATAACGAAATAAATGACGAATGAAGTGCCACAAATTAATTTCGATCTCAAGTAAAAGTCATTATGGAGATCCGTTGTTAATATCCAATTGAGAAATTACTGGAATTTTGCATCTAGAGCATAAATACTCAATAGTTAATATCCTCTAAGTTCACATAATATGCATTTGCATATATTGAGATTAATAAAGCAAATTCTTCACAAATTTGAGAGGTAGCAAGATTAATGTTTCCTTCTTATCGAAATCTGAGATGAGGTGCATGTCAGCACCGACAATGAAACGTCTTATAAAACCTGGATTGTTTAGAATATCTGTCATCAAGAAACGATAGGTATTGTTATATGAATCGACATCGCAGTTAACGAAATTAACAATAATGATAGTGCAAGCTCAAATACACGAAGTTATTCCGAAGTTCACACATGCATATGCATATATTGATATTAATAAAGCAAATTCTTCACAAATTTGAAAGGTAGCAAGATTAATGTTTCCCTCTTATCGAAATCTGAGATGAGGATTGTTCAGAATATCTATCATCAAGAAACAATATTGTTATATGAAATCGACATCGCAAATTAACAATAATGATAGTGCAAGCTCAAATACAAGTTATTCCGAAGCTGAATAGACCTATGTTCATTTAGGTATAGGTTATTAAAAAAGAATTCCGAAAAAAAAATTGTTGGATATTCCAACCAATACCACGAAAATCATCAATGAAAAAGTTATCTTTAGCGACGTTAGACTATCGTTTGAAAAAATCAAATCTCATATCAGTATGCGAACGGCTTTCATTATGTACACTGGTCCCACTAATAAACATTTGATGTATGATGAACAAGGTCCTCTTAAAATACGTTACACATAAAAAAAATTACCGGGACCAGTACCGATAATAACCACTATATCTATAAAATTACGGGGACCGGGCCCGTATGTGCCAAATGTCCTCATATGTACCTCTTCAGTTCCGTTTTGGTACCGATATGTACCCCTATATCAACATATATATATATATATATATATATATATATATATATATATATGTTTAAATATACGTGGTGGTGGTAATTTTGGCGATTTGTTTAGCATGATGGAAAAATATATTTTGCAGACATTATTCATAAGATACACATAATATAATACGAATGAAATGGGAAATTGGCGAATACTAATAAACACTATAAACAGGTGTTGGAAGATATTGCATAACAAACTATCACCTAAGAGAATGTCCTAATACTGGGCTCTTCTCAAAACTGAAACCATTATTTGACTATTTTAGGTACATGGGGAATCTATTGAATTCATTTAAACCTTGGAAAAATAATGTATAAACAAGTAAATACGTGTGTCTAAGAAAAGTTGCTGCATGTATGAATTGAAATGATATAACTAACGAACATCCACCAGAATGTTAATTTTAGCAGAGCCATATTTGAATGTCAACTTTCGTAAGTTATAAACTTCAAATGTTCAGAAAATTTCACTTCAGGAAAGAGACATTATTCTTGTTTTCCATTGTGATTGAAGAAAATTGTGTGTATTCGTTTTATATATATATATATATATATATATATATATATATATATATATATGTTTAAATATACGTGGTGGTGGTAATTTTGGCGATTTGTTTAGCATGATGGAAAAATATATTTTGCAGACATTATTCATAAGATACACATAATATAATACGAATGAAATGGGAAATTGGCGAATACTAATAAACACTATAAACAGGTGTTGGAAGATATTGCATAACAAACTATCACCTAAGAGAATGTCCTAATACTGGGCTCTTCTCAAAACTGAAACCATTATTTGACTATTTTAGGTACATGGGGAATCTATTGAATTCATTTAAACCTTGGAAAAATAATGTATAAACAAGTAAATACGTGTGTCTAAGAAAAGTTGCTGCATGTATGAATTGAAATGATATAACTAACGAACATCCACCAGAATGTTAATTTTAGCAGAGCCAGGCCAGATCCAGGCCAGAGCCAGAGCTAGAGAATAAAAAAAATGCTCGGGCAGCAATGTCTGTCTGAATGCGCCGAGCATGAAAAAAATAAATGCTCAGACAGCAATGTCTGTCTGAATGTTTATCGGACTACTGGACAGTGTCCGTCCAAATGTGAAAATGTTAATTTACCCGCTTTATCTTTACTGTTACAGAAATTGAAGCTAGAAGCTATCTGAAAACGAGACGAGGACTCCTAAATAGTCAGGATAGCCGAATGAATATAATAGAATAGAATATTTTATTTAACTACGTTACACAATATAATGTTTGTAGCAATTTGACGACCATTTCCGGATGTACCGGTATTATTGTTGTAATCATCATCGTATCCAACTCCTGTGCAGTGGGGAAGCACCATGTACATATCCATTTCATCTAGGGTTGGATACGAGCAGGTATCGCTCTCTGGCTCACTGGCGTAACCAGATAAGAGAGCGACTAAAGTATTATTCATAGCTTGAATCTGACTATGTGAATTGTAAAAGGGAATATAGAATAAATCGTTGAACCGTTCGCATGTGCTTTATTTTCTAGTCGTAACAGAATATAGTGACAACAAACGGAAAGCCCAGGAGGACTGTTTTCATAAAAGTTCTCCAAATTATATGGTGGCTCCCCACACTATCATCAATAAAAAAGGGGGAGATATCCAAGTCCGAAGTGATGAAACTGGACAAAACCTCAGAAGAAATGTAGTCACTTAAAAAAAAAAGAATCGATATGGAATGGACAGTATTGCCGGAAGAGAAAGATAGAGATTGCGAAAGGAATAACTGACCTTGTGCTCAGACCTTATGAGGAAATTTCTATTGCTTGGTAGCATAACTACTACGGATACCTCATTATTATTACTTACTATTTATTATAATCGTAACTGGTAATATAAATATCATATATTATTACTAATGTCATTGTCATCATTATTGTTGCGTTGTTATTCATTACTGTAATTATTATTATCATTATCATAATTATTATCATCATTATTATTGTTATTATAATTATTTTGTTACTACAATTATTACATATTATTATCATCATTGTTGTTGTGCCGTTGTTGAAGTTTTGTTACTGTCATTATAATTGTTAATATCATTAAGAAAGTTATTTTTCAACTGCATAAGAAAAAATATATTAAAACAAGAGAGAGATGTAGTATACAGATATAGGAAATAAACGGATGATACTGCACGGGTGAATCATGGTGTGTCACCCACTCTATGTCCAGCACGGAGTAATCGAGATTCAGGAGTGTGTGTATGATCAGTGAGTAGAGTGCAGTGTTTTATTTGATATACCAATCCCAGCATATTACAATGTTTTTTATTATTTAAATGTTTATAACAAATTAATAAATGACAGTGCGAGTAGAAAACATAACAGGATATAACAACGGAATGTCTTCCATGTGATGGCACAGTCGGTTTTCTACTAGTATTTTGTTAGGAAAAAATGCTCTATTGATTGGTCGGTTGCTGTCAGACGTGACCGAGTTCCATAGGAAAATTTGGTACTGCTTCATCTTAATATGAGCATCTGTATATTCAGTAAATGTGCCCCAAGTTGAATATTTTCATTATAAAAGACATAGTTCTTACAATTATTTAACCTACTGCAGCACTATTTTGTTCTGCCATAATATTTTAACATTTTAGGAAAAAATTATGACAGCTCGAATGTGACTTTTTTCGGCAGTCCTCGTTGGCACATACCTATAATTTTGAAACGAATACACACAATTTTTTTCAATCACAATGGAAAACAAGAATAATGTCTCTTTCCTGAAGTGAAATTTTCTGAACATATGAAGTTTATAACTTACGAAAGTTGACATTCAAATATGAACAAAAGACTTCATTTCATAATTCTGTTTTCTGGAATGAATAGTAAATGAATAGTAAATGAATAATTTCATTTCTATATTTGGATTGTACACTCGTATGCTTGCCAGCCAATTACAAAGATTCAGCGGTGTAATTCTCACGTTCTCAAAGGTGCAGTTTCGGTTTAATTGCCAATTAAATTGAAAATTATTATAATAATCAGATGGGCAGTTCCAAGCCAGACGTCGCTCATATTGTTGTGACGAGCTAAGTTTTAATTGGATAGCTAGAATTTCAATTGAATCAAAGACAAAGCGGTCCATGCAGAAGTACGGAATAGGTAATTCAGTTTAAGGTGATTTCAGAAATGTAAAAGTAGACTTGATGATTATGTTTTTCAACAAAGAACATATAGATATACTTATTGCTCAAAGTTATTAACAGTGGAATAACAATGTTTTTTTTCCTGTTATTCATAGAAACAATTTTGCAAAATGTGCGTACACCAACGAACGGCAAACAATGTATTGAAGCAAACGTTGGTTGTCAATGCGTTGGCGTTTGGCATTTCATCCATATAAATCAAAAGGATTGGTGTCATGTGAATCACAATTAATGGCTCAGGAGTTGCTGCCATTTTTTCTCAATATTTTATGTGTTTTATAACGATTTAATCTACCGATATTAGGGGATAATAAAGAATTTAACAATCTTTGTATGTGAATTATCAATTTTTCTGTAAGAAACTGAAGAGAAAGGAAACAAAAAGCGACGCTGGGGCATTAAAGCAGAATGGTGGGACCTAATTAATGTCTGACCTCGAAGAAAACGAGTGCGAATATGGGTTATTCCATTATTTCATCAGAATGAAAGCAGATTTTAGGTTTCCATAAACATTTCCGTTCACGTTGAAAATCTACGAGTTTTAAGGCGGCAGACTCATTGTTTCAATTCATCCTTCCCAACAATTTCCAACATAAGACGAAATTAAAATCTGTCGAAGGGGCCAAGAGGTTGGTAACATGGCCGACGACTCCTGGGAAGTAGCAGAGTAGGCGAGTCAAATATTTCGAAGAAACTAATTCCAAATGAATTGCATCCTACCAGAAGTGACCATTCTTCTACTGAATACGGCGGATCTAGTCAGGAACTCCAAAATCAGTGTGTGACGAAAGCCTCCCTTATATAAAAAATGGACCACCTGGGTTTCCACGAGTCTGGTGAAGTATTTAGGTTATTTCCTAGTGGATGGAACGTTTCAAATACGATTTGAAGAATATCTCTCTCTTTCTCTTTCTGATACACGAGAAATCAGCGCAGGCGGACCTCAGCTGGTCGTATTTTTGTACACTATATACACAAATAAATATCATAAGAACGGAGCTTGACATTAAATCCTTATACGGCAAGGATACTGCACCACAGTATAATGCTATACAGTTAGTTCACTCTAATTAAGTCTTGGTCAAAATTTTATTTTTTGCATTCAAGGGAGTAACCAACTCGTGTAATCATCATTCCAGTGTGCAGCAAAATGACATAGATGATGCAAAGTTGCCGGCACATCACTAAAGATTCGAGTTCTATAAAGCCGTTCCCTTTGAAAAACAATTATTGATCAGTTCCATACTAATCCAGGCTATCTCTGATCGATGACATCTTTCATATTATTATCAATCAATACTTCATATTGGTCGTGCATAGTCATTGATTGATTGTAATACCATCAAAATTATAGGTTTGTTGAATTATTGAATAATTTTTTTATTTGGCATGAAATATGTATGATTTATTGATTTCATTGAAAATATGAACAGGATGTTCATAAAGTCAGTTGTGGAATCATCTGCGACTGAAAGTTGGAATTAAGTCGCTGTTTTCCATCGTACAAGATTACCTCTCTTGGAAGGGATTCATGACTCCAGAGGAGTCATGTATTGATTCAATTTTCAATTGAGAATGTTTCTCTTCAAAACATGAATCCCTTCCAAGAGAGGTAATCTTGTACGATGGAAAACAGCGACTAAATTCCAACTTTCAGTCGCAGATGATTCCACAACTGACTTTATGAACATCCTGTTCATATTTTCAATGAAATCAACATGCCATACCCATGACAGGTTTTATGTCAGAAAAATATTCCAACAATATAGTCCAACAATTCCTCATTACAGTGTGAAATTGCTTCTGAAGAGTATGTTTTCCAATTCTTCCAACCTCCCTGATCATCTTAGAAGAGTGAAATAGATTTTTGTCGACCAAAATGTATTGGAGGCCTAGCGAAAGTGATGCAATCCACGAGTCAATGAAATGAGCGATTTTCTGTGAGTGATACTTCTGAATAACATTCTCCCTTATCTCATTCATAGATAAAAATCTCCAATGAAAACTGGACATTTAATAAATAATCAACTATCTGAATGAAAATGCAAATTTTCACTTACAGAATTTTTCTCTCAAGTTATATAGGGTCTTTCTCAATATCTATCAGATGTAGTTCAATGTCCAGCGTGGCTTTTGCCGGGGAAGTAGTTGTTTTCTGTTAGATATTACAAAAAAGTAACTTCAATTTTATCGTAGGGTTTTTCCATTTCCAGAGGAGACATGTATTGATTCAATTTTCAATTGAGAATGTTTCTCTTTAAAACATGTATGATTTAATTTTCACTTTGGGTAATAATCCTGTCTTCTGTTCATGACATCATAACACAACTGTCAAATAATTCTAACGATTTACCGCCATGTGTTGATATTGTTGAATTACCTTATCGCTGAAAAATACTAGGTATCAAGCGTTTTGGATGACAATGTTATAGTATAGGTAAAAGTGATTACACCAGGGTTTCTGGGCATCTTGGTCATTCATTTCATCTATACTCTATTCTGGAGCAATTTATGAAAGCTATTAATATTTTTGGATTTTTTTTACAGTTTTCGGATGAACCGGTAGTTGAATTTCATTGAAAAGCAGTGCTTTCACAGTCTCCAGCGGAAAGGACCCCGCACGAACACATATATGGGAAATTGGTTTTGGTCGAATTGTCAGAAATTTTATTTTGTTGGTATAGTATAGTGAACATAGTCTAGCAAAATGGGTCGTTAGGAGAATATGTGGTATCAAATGATTTTGCAGTTGTCGTTCATGAGGTATGAGCTGTCAAAGTTCGTGAAAACGTCGTACTTGGGTAGGATTGACGAACAACAAATAAGTCGAAATAAGACAAATTCAGAATATATTCATCCGAATTTGTTAACATGTCCAATTCAATTGATGAAAGTACATTATGGTGTATAGGGGGCATAAGTGGATAAAAAAAATCTTTTGGGATTTTTTTTCTAGCACTATTCCAAAACCAACAAGTTATATTCTGGTTAGAAATCATAGTTTCAGTCTATTCTAAGGGACAAAAATGTCTTTAGTTTCTTTAGTCTCTCTGTTTGAAATAGGAATTTTTGAACTTCAGATTTATACCCAAACACTAAAAACAATAGGCAAGTCGTTTTTTACGGAAAAAAAAATTCATTGCTACTGTTGGTTGAACAAATGATAAGGTGGCTTTTTCATGAATTCAATTGTTCAACATTACCTTTCAATTAAAAACAGTGTAGTTTGATAGCACATTGCTTGAATATTATTTCAAGAAAAGTCATCGAATTATATCAACCTAAATTGTATGAAATTATTACAACGTATTGAAATGATGACATTGATACGTTTTCACAAAGAAAACCTATTTCCATTATTTCTTTTGAATATTGGCCAGAAACTAAAACGCTAGGTGGCTTCTGAAACTTGAAAATGTATTAAATACTTCTCACAACTTGTTTCCAAGACAGTTTACTCCATGGTTATGGCAACCAAAAGGCCTACTCTGGTGTCACCTTAATTAACTGAAGGAGAACTCCAATAATTACATTTCGAATATTATACCAACTTATTCAAATGATATTGCAGCAATATCGCTGCACGTTTTGACGCCATTATTGCTTCAAGAATATTAAACCAACACTATTTTTGAAATATCTAAACAATATTGGACCAATATCGCAAAATGTTCACAATTTAATTCTTGCAAATATAATGTTTGAATATTTTGCCAATATTTTTAAATAATTGTAGCAGCCAATATCAGTGAATATTTCGATACTAATATTGCATCAAAAATATTTAGCCAATATTAATCAAGTAATATTGGACAGCCAATATTATTCAAGTGATTTGGACAAATATTGCCAAATATTCACATTTTTTTTCTCGCCAATATTGCGTTTCGAATATTTTGCCAATATATTCTCAATATTGTACCAACTAGTGCTTCGCTAGACCAAGAGACTAGTCTTGAGGAGACTAGTCTTGGTATTGTCTTGGTCTTGAAACAAGATCAAGACCGAGACCGAGACCGAGACCAAGACCAAGGGCAAGACCAAGACCAAGACCAAGACCAAGACCAAGACCAGAACCAAGACCGAGACCGAGACCGAGACCGAGACCGAGACCGAGACCGAGACCGAGACCGAGACCGAGACCGAGACCGAGACCGAGACCGAGACCGAGACCGAGACCGAGACCGAGACCGAGACCGAGACCGAGACCGAGACCGAGACCGAGACCGAGACCGAGACCGAGACCGAGACCGAGACCGAGACCGAGACCGAGACCGAGACCGAGACCGAGACCGAGACCGAGACCGAGACCGAGACCGAGACCGAGACCGAGACCGAGACCGAGACCGAGACCGAGACCGAGACCGAGACCGAGACCGAGACCGAGACCGAGACCGAGACCGAGACCGAGACCGAGACCGAGACCGAGACCGAGACCGAGACCGAGACCGAGACCGAGACCGAGACCGAGACCGAGACCGAGACCGAGACCGAGACCGAGACCGAGACCGAGACCGAGACCGAGACCGAGACCGAGACCGAGACCGAGACCGAGACCGAGACCGAGACCGAGACCGAGACCGAGACCGAGACCGAGACCGAGACCGAGACCGAGACCGAGACCGAGACCGAGACCGAGACCGAGACCGAGACCGAGACCGAGACCGAGACCGAGACCGAGACCGAGACCGAGACCGAGACCGAGACCGAGACCGAGACCGAGACCGAGACCGAGACCGAGACCGAGACCGAGACCGAGACCGAGACCGAGACCGAGACCGAGACCGAGACCGAGACCGAGACCGAGACCGAGACCGAGACCGAGACCGAGACCGAGACCGAGACCGAGACCGAGACCGAGACCGAGACCAAGACCAAGACCAAGACCAAGACCAAGACCAAGACCAAGACCAAGACCAAGACCAAGACCAAGACCAAGACCAAGACCAAGACCAAGACCAAGACCAAGACCAAGACCAAGACCAAGACCAAGACCAAGACCAAGAACAAGACCAAGACCAAGACCAAGACCAAGACCAAGACCAAGACCAAGACCAAGACCAAGACCAAGACCAAGACCAAGACCAAGACCAAGACCAAGACCAAGACCAAGACCAAGACCAAGACCAAGACCAAGACCAAGACCAAGACCAAGACCAAGACCAAGACCAAGACCAAGACCAAGACCAAGACCAAGACCAAGACCAAGACCAAGACCAAGACCAAGACCAAGACCAAGACTATCTCTCAAGAGTCTTGGTCTTGGCCTCAAAAGGAAAATAATGAACATAAATCTACTCAATATTGAGAAAAATCTGATGGAAAACGTTATGGCAATTTATTTCACCTATTTATTTTTCATATGGTGGGTTTTCAATTTTTGTTTGCTCAAAATCAAAAATACGTTTTTCAAATTCAGTATTGCAGTTTTACAGGTTAGAATAAATAGGTGTATGTTGTAAAGTCACAGTGGTCCGTACCTCCTACTATTAAAGATAGAAAAAAAAATGATACAAAAGTTATTAGGTTTGAATTTGAAACTTTTAAAAATATTTTTGATACTGCCTTGTTATCACTTCCAGCTGAACTTGGCAGATATTTTTTATTTTAAGTAAATCATCCTATATATTGATGCATACCTACTTGAATTTCAGGTTGAATATTTAATCATTATTCTATACCTACCTATCCTCAACTGTTTTTGAAATAATGACAGGTGAAAAGTGAGATTTTGCAATTTTCGACAGCCTATTACCGTAGCTTTATCAACTCACCCTGTATATGGGTTATATTTATATTTGAAAATACCACATGAACATATTCGTTTATTAAAAACCTTCAATAATTCAAATTTCCAGACGCATTTTGATCCAAGACAAAGACTACCAGACTGAGCCAGTCTCGTCTTGGTATTGAAACAACAAGAACAATACAATGACCACATTTATTTTTCTTGATCTTGGTCTTGGTATTGGTCTTGGTCTTGGTCTTGGTCTCGCGAAGCTCTAGTACAAACATTCTACCAATATAGATATGCTACTTGAGCTAGATCTCAGGATGAGGTGAATCTACCGTTACCTTTCGTTTGATCTTATGCTGCCAGAGGCACCGAGTCAACACAAAAAGTGGTCAAAAAAGTGGTCACTGGTAACTGTATCGAAAAATAGCCACGAAGGCAAGAAGAAGTCTAGGCCGTAGTGATAATACAGCGTTGGCATCTCAACCAAGAGGGCGTGGGTTCAAATCCCAGCACGGACACCGGTCTCGTACATGACATCACACATTGAATGGTGGAGACCTCGTCTTCCCTAGCTCGCACAAGTACCTTAAAGACGATAAATAGCAACAGAACTGCAATAAAGTCAGTTGTTGGCAGAATTAAAAGATGGTTATCTCATTGTCTCAAGCCAAATAACATCTGCAAAGTATACAGCACTGAAAAATCGATACGATTTGAACTGCATCTCAGGGCTTCTAGAAGTGTGAGTAACTGATTTAAAATCACAGATAAGCTTGAACGGTGCAATTGGAGCTGTGCCCTGGTGGAATAGAAGGACGTGGCTCATCATGTTGTCTCAATAAGAGACTGGAACACCTACAGCACCACCACGGGTGGTCGGGCACACTTCAAGCAAACACCAGCCGTCGTGATTGGCATCTGGGCCACTCACATCGCACTTGCTCAAACAACAAGGAATGCTCCGGATTCGAACCTGGTCAGATGCTAGCGGAAGATTCAACGGCCGAGAGAACATACGTTCTATGCATCAAACCGCTGAGCTATCAGCCACTACGGCCACATATAGAAATAGTTATTACGCCATAGCGATTAGAAGCCAAATAGTCCGTGTAATCACCAAGATACTGTGGAATGAAACTCTGACATCAATAAAATTCAGAGATCTGTTACACTCTCTTATCTTACGAACCTAGAAACATGATTTTTTCAAAGTTGCAAGAACTGTATGAGAATCGAGTGAAAAACCTTCGCATTGAGAAGATTAACAGAACCAGATTGAAAGAGAAAGCGCTTGCTTATGCCCTACAAGCGCAAGAATAAATAATGAGGTTCAAGTATTTGCAGAAGGCATGCAGAAAATAATGCAGGAAGCCATGTCATGTGATAACGAACATAAAGTATTTTTTGGCTGAGACTGCCTAGCAGTGCGCAAAGAAATTCCAAAGGTTTCCACTTCGATGGTAATTTTTTCTGGTTGTCAGAAAGAGTCAGTGAAAACTGTTCTAAACACCCATGTATGTATGATTTTGAATGGTAATGATAAGATTGATCAAGAGGCTGCATATTCACAGGTGAATCTTGTCTGAATCTACGACATCCTAGCAATCATTAGAAAGGGAATCACCATTGTCACTTCACATTAGAATGAAGAAATAGGCAGACACCAGTTCAAAAACAACTGCTATGCGGTTGAATCAATTGGGGCTCAATGTAAGCTTCGACAGAGTTCTTCAGATTGACAGCCAGCTTGCAACAGCTACCTGTGCTGGTTTTCGGACCAGATAGATAAGTCTTAACTATTTCGAAGGAAGAGAGCACAGAAGCACCAAACTGATCTGAGCTAGTTCAAACACATGTTGAAAAGTTAAACATCTATTGAACAGCCACGGCGAATAACAAGAGACTAAAGTGAGCCAACGACGAACAAGTCTCTCGTCTACATCAGGAGAAGGGATCAAACAATCCAACCCTTTGATGTTACCGTCAGAAGTCCGACCCTACTTTCCTACAGGGCACAACAACAAATAATCATATCAACAGTAAAATCCATAAAACAAAAAACAGTTGAAAACGAAATTATATTCACTAGAGCCGACGAGGGAAAGTCAGTCATACAGTCATTGCTGTTGACCAAACTGACTTTATACAAAAAACATAGGATTTTCTCAATTCATATATCATTTTACAGAGAGATCCCACTTGTATGTAGTAAAAGAAACACCAAAATCGATCCAAAATATTCCTAACGACAGAAAAAAAGTATAATTTCATTGTTATGAATCTACAAATTCCAAGACTTTATTCATTTTTGATATAACATAAGGAAAATAAGCCCATCAGGCATTTGTAACATCTCCATCGGTTGAAATTTCAGAAAAACGTATGTCTTCAATTCAAAGTAACAGCAATTTCGAATCAAAAGTAAGTGTGACAAATTCTTACGAAATTGTTGATAATATTGAAGATATTAAATTACCGAATGACACCGAATTAATTTCATTTTACGTACAAAACTTGTTTCCTAGTATCCCTCCCAGAGAAACAACAGTATTAGTAGAAAGACTATTAGATATAAATCATGTGAACCCCGTCATTAAACATGAGATATTGGATTTACTCGATGTTTCTCTGTCAAAATTATTTTCAGTTCAGCATTAAATTCTATTCTTCCAGTGACGGGTTGATTATGGGTAATCCTTTAAGACCTCTATCAGCTGAAATTTTTATGGATAATTCAGAAACTTAAATGAAAGTTGATAGAATGTTCAAAAACTTCATATTATATTGGTATAGGTATGTCGATGATAGTTTGGTAGGTTTCACAGGAACAATTAGACAATTGAATCAATTATTGGGATTCATCAATTCACTTAATTCTTCAAATAACTTCACAGTAGAATCAGAGAAAAATAATTCGATACATTTTTTGGACCTATCAATAATTAAAGTAAATAATAAACACGAATTTTCTATTCACTATAAACCGTCAACACGGATATTCCAATTCACAATAATAGCTCATCGCACTCATTTCAACATAAAGTAGCAGCTTACAATAGTATGATACATAGATTAGTTAACACTCTTCTCAGCACATCTAATTTTGATAAAGAACTAGAAGTTATCGAACCAATTGCAGTCAACAACGGTTATAAATCATCTTTGATTGATAACCTTTTGTCTGAGAAGCAATATAAGAAAGCAATTCAAGAAGTTTACCCCTCTTCCACTACTCTACCACTAAATGATCGAAACAATAACTTATCTTGGTGAACCAAGTAATAGAATAGGTAATTTCTAGATGTTGCTTTCAAGACAGACCATACTTTGGGCAAACATATTGAAAACTACAAAGATAGAGTGAAAAAACATGAAAAGTGTGGAGTCTATGAATCAACCTGTGGTAGTCGTACCAAGTCTTATCTTGGTCGAACTGGTAGAACCTTCAAAGTGCCTACCCGAACATAGACACAGCTTTGTGCACGAAAAAACAAATTCAACATATGCTACCCATTTATTAACCGGAAACCATTCTTTCGACCATGATTTTGAAATACTTCATGTTCAAAACAAGGGCATGAAGTTGAATGTTTTAGAAAGTATGGAGATTAATAGATGAATGAATTCCGAGAACCTTCTTAATGACCAATTGGAACTGAATAATTCACCCCTACTCAACACGTTTTCCAGGAAAAAATATTGGTACTTATCGGGGTCAATTTGGAGACAGGTTTACACCTCAATCCCAAATAATTAACGATGATTATTTAAGAGAACACAGCAAAAATGTAATTCAAATTATCTTCTCCACTTGAAGAAGCTGTTCTACACCGAAACGATCGTCGTGGTTTTGTGAAAATTTTCTAGTGAAAATCGTTCACTTACTTCCATTATAGATATAAACATGTATTTCTTTTACTAATATATTGTCTATTTCTATAAATGAAATTTGGCATCTCTTCAGCTTTACATGAAGCATATGTTACAATCAACTGTGAATTTTCAAATTCAATAAATCATCTATTTCCGATTACCATCTTATGTATCCTATAAAATGAGTACGCGCATTTTCAATTTGAAAACATCCACCTGTTCTTGGTAATTATCACTTTACACTGTATGTAGGTGTGTCAGAGATGGACAGTAACGTTTTTTCGAAAAAGATATTGGTGGTAATGCTCAGTTTTCTATTGTTTGTTGCTACCGTGAGATGGTTTTGCCGGCATCGCGCCCAAGCCAATCATTATACATTATTCAAAGTATCCGCTTTCAGTTTTCGTAAACCAACATTTGAAACTTAAGAAAACTGTGTTGTGAATTATTGCAAAATGGAAAATCTTTCTGGAGAGTGGGGTTTCTCTGAATTCCTGCAAGTATTCGCAGGTGAGTGAATAATTCTTCTCTGTTTCACGTGAATGTATTCAACTATAATGATTGAATTCATTCAAACTCAACTTTGGAAAAAAATATTTATACACAGTTATGCCTTTTTCTTGTCATATGCTTGAATTATCGGCTGGTGCCAAAACGAATTCTAATCGCTTAAAATAAGACAAAAAGTATCAGGCAAGGACCGGATGGAGGATGTTGAGGGGGTTTCCAACATTAAGGAGAAAGAAATTTAGGCACGAAAACATTGAAAATGGTGAAATGGGGATGCAATTTAAGGGTTGAAAACAGTTTTTTGAGATTTTCGGCAAAACGTGACCATTTAGCGGAAAATGTTCGTTGAAAAAGTTGTAGACGATGGAAAAATCGAAAACTTTTGTGAAAAACACTTTTCGACTCATCCTCAAATTATTCGTCAAAATGGCAAAAAACTGAATTTTCAGTATTTAATTTTTTTCTCTAGAATAATTTATTTAATTACATGAAAATTTGTAGGGATATGTCTTTTTTGGTGTCATATCAGCATGATTTTTTCGCAATTCAAAAGAGGAGTAATTTTTGAGTTAGGCATATTTTTCGAAAAAAATACCCTTATTTTCCACGAACAATTTGTTGTGGCTTTTGATGGTTTATTGAATAATTACCCGCAATGAAACCACACTTTGACAAACGTCACTTTATTCTATGTAAACTTCATAGCCATATCAACAGGGTTATCTGACCAAGTATTAGTGCTAGGTATCTATTAAATGACTAAAACACTATAATTCTCCCCTAATATTGAAAAATTAATGAGAATACGACAACATAACAAACACTGAAGTTCTATGAAAACGTTGGGTCATATATTAGACCTCACTCTGTATATTTAAAACGTGATCATTGAGATGTTTAGGTTGATGGCGAATCCGTTCTGAACGTCTCAATGGCTGACGTTGCACTGTAGGTAGTTGTTGCACTGGAGGTATTTCTGCAGGTATTATTGGAGTTTGATTAAGCTCAGGCGGCTCTGGTTCAGGCTCTGAAAGCATCGGAATCTCAGTAGAAGGCAACAAAAGATTCTGTAATTCCGGAAAATCCACTTCTTGACTTCTGTCGTCTTGTTCATGGGTATCTTCTTCAGTTGGCTTGGTGTCAGGTGCAAATGATACTGATTTCTGAAGAACTTTGGTGCTCCTGAGTTGATCTATATGACGTTTATAAATATAGCCATCATCAAGCTTCATTAGGTAATGCAAATAACCAAATTTCTTTAGTAGTACACCAAAGCGCCAAGTTGGCCTGTTGTTCGTATAATATCGAGATTGCACACGATCTCCAACATTGAATGAACGTATTCCTACAACCGGTCGAGAAGTATGTTGCTGCTCATGGAATGGCTTGATGGCATCCAACCTGATGCAAATACTTCTTTTAAAATATAATTCCGCAGGATTTTTCCCGTCCGCAAGAGGTGTCGCTCTGTAGATTTGCATGATCTCTTGAAGTTTTTGCTGAAGTGGACGTGGTTCATTCTCCATAGCCTTCAATCTACTTTTGAGAGTGCGTACATTCCGTTCCGCAAGTCCATTGGTTTGCGGGTGTCCTGGTGCAGAAAACTTTTGGAAAATTCCATTTGAAGAACACCATTTCTTGAGAATTCCACTTGAGAAGATGGCGGCGTTATCCGATACCAAGACTCGAGGAAACCCATGTGTCGAGAAGATATTTTCGAGTAGTTCAATGGTTTTTGTACTCGTAGGAACTATGTTTGAAACACGAACCTCTACCCATTTAGATTTTGCATCTACTATGATGAGCAAATATTTTCCTTCGTACGGACCTGCATAGTCCATGTGGACACGATCCCAATTCTCCTCAGGATCCTCCCATGGATGTATTGGTGCTTTGGGCGGACTTGATTTGATGATAGCACAAGTTTCACAAGATTTTGAAAGGTCCTCAATTGCACGATCGATACCTGACCACGTGTAATATCTTCGTGCTAATTGTTTAATTTTTGTACTACCCATATGTGTAGCATGTAGCTCCTTCAATATAGGTTGTTGAAGAGAGCGAGTAATCACTACTCTTTGTCCTTTGAATAGAACACCTCCATCCAGTGTATAATCTTGATTTTCACAATTGCTGTTGAGGAAGTCATTTTTGATTTTGAAGAGTTCGGGATCCTTGTCTGTCTCTTGAACAATGATCTCTGCAGTAACGGTTGTGGAAGAAATTTGAAATACTAAACATGAGCAGATTTCGGAAACTTCTTGATTTATAGAAATATCAATGGTTTGAATGTTCGATTCAACTGGTGCTCTAGACAAACAACAACATTAGTGTGATAAAAATGAGGCATATCGAAGGAGACGTGCTGATGTCATGGCTGGAAGTTTATTGGAGTGAAGAAAGATTCTTATCAGAGGCTGGTTGTCAGTGATGAGTTGAAAATGATGTCCATACAAGTACATATAGAAATGACTCACTGAGAAGACGATCGCAAGGGCTTCTCTGTCAAGCTGACTATAGTTTCTCTCAGCGGGTGTTAGCGAACGGGATGCGAACGCTATTGGACGTTCTTGTTCGTCTACAATATGTGAAAGATCTCCAGCGATACCTGTAGGGCTAGCATCACATGTGAGAACAATTGGCAGCTCTGGATCGAAAGGCACGAGAACCCTGTGGCTGGTAATTTCTTTCTTGAGCCTTACGAAAGCAGCTTCACATGACTGACTCCAATAGAATTTTCAATTTTTTCGAAGTATTTTCCTTAGTGGATACGTTTTTGTCGAACAATCCGGTATGAATCTTGAATAGTACGTAACCATACCAAGAAATCTTCTGACTTCATCTGCGTTTGTAGGTTTGGGCATATCAACTAATACCTTGACTTTGATAGGGGATTTCAATATTTGATTTTGTCGAATTGTATATCCAAGATACTGAGTGTCTGTCTTGAAAAATTTACATTTTTCCTTATTTAGATGAAGATCATACTTTTGAAGTCGTGCAAGGCATCTGTTTAACCGTATCTCGCATTCTTCCTTTGATATTCCAAACACAATTATATCAGCAAAGTAAGATAATGTTCCTTCTAATCCATAGAGAATTTGATCTAGAATTCGATTAAATTTGTTTGGTGCGGTTTTAATTCTGAAAGATAGGTGTAGGTTCCGCGATGTGTCGATATGGTTTGGATTTGTGCACTATCGGTATCCATTTCCACGTGGAGGTAGGCTTTGAACAGATCCAATGAACAGAAATATGAAGCATTTCGAAGGCTATTGAGAATTTCATCAATTCGACGAATTGGATAATGTGCGGATTGTAACTGTGGATTGACATTAATTTTATAATCAACGCATAGTCTAACTTTATTTCCAGTCTCATGAAAACATACCAGTGGAGAACCCCAATCACTATGATTTGCTTTCTTGATTATGCCATCTCTTTCTAGTATATCTAGTTCTTCATCTACTGCTGTTCTTAAAGCATATGGTACGTCACGTCACCAATCTTCTGTTCAAATATAGAAGCGTACTTCTCAAAAATGTCTTCTATCGAATGAATCTGTAAAGTTTTTGATGCTGTGATATCCTGATCCAACTCTCTCAATTCAATACCCAAGTGTCGTATCCATACACGACCTAATAATGGCGAATAGTCGTCAGGAACCACATACAGATTTTCAGTGGACATCTTATCTTTACACTGAACATTGACTTCTAGCATTCCATAAGGTGTGAAGAGATTTTTCGTATAAGAACGGAATATCAGTTTAGATTTCTGAAGAGGTATGTTCAATTTGAGTTTTTTGAAGCATGAACGGGGAAGAAGGGTGAAACCTGCTCCGGAATCAACCTCAAATGTTTGTGGAAGACCTTGAATACTGACTGTGACGGAATATTTTGAAGAATCTGCAGGCGCATTATCATTTTCATAAACATCAACAATATTATTGATTCCAAAAACCTGGTCAAAGTATGAAAATTCTTCTACCGAATGAGTACTACTTCTTGACTTTTTCTTTGAAGCCATAAGGGTTTTGATACATACTCATTGTACATGACCTCTCGAGGAACATGAGGTACAGCGAAGTTCGTCAGGTTTAGCACGACAATCCTTGACTCTATGTGAATTTGAAGCACACCTGATGCATAAATTATCAATTCCTAGGTGCTTGTAGTCGAGGCGTGACTTGGTCGCCAACGTCTTGAATCATCTCTCTTGCTTTTGGAACGATTCCTTGAGTGGGAAAATTGAACATCACTTCTTGAAGGGCGTGAAACTTTGTTTATATCTGTGGCAGTAGTCGAATCTGATACTGACGGTTGTTGGGACCCCAGCAAACGACTGTCTACTTTGGCAGCTTCGATAGCTAATGACTTCTGCACTATTTCCTCAAAAGATGTTTCTTCTGACTGTAGAATATGTTCCCTTATTGAATTATCTTTGAGTCCTCTAATAAACTGTGCTCTTAGGAACATGTCGGAAATATTAATTTTACAATTGCAAGGTGATAGAAAATCGCAATCACTAACATTTCGACGCAATTGGACTACAAAATCTGCTATTGACTGATTTTCTTGTTGGTAAAAAGACAAGAATTGATGTTGTGCTACTAACACGTTCTTCTTCGGGCATACATGATTTTCCAATTTTTGTAATAGTTCCTCGTACGGAAAGTCTGTGGGTTTTTTAGGAGATAAAAGAGAAACAATAAGCTGGTAATGATTAGAACCAATTGAATTCAGAAATTTGGAATTAACACACTTGATACTGGTGCTTGGAAGTGTCCTGTACTAGTACTGGAGGGTATTTGTGAAGTTTTGGTTTTGGTTTTGGTCTGCTGAAGTTGGATCTCCTGACTTTTGTTGAATGTCTCAAGTAATTTTGCGAACTACTGTGCATCCATATTGAAGTTGGGCGGAATTTCTCTTTAAAAATTGAATGTTTTTAAAGTAGAACAGCACACAATTGCGTTTCCAATCCTCGTCGCCAAATTTGTTGTGGCTTTTGATGGTTTATTGAATAATTGCCCGCAATGAAACCACACTTTGACAAACGTCACTTTATTCTATGTAAACTTCATAGCCATATCAACAGGGTTATCTGACCAAGTATTAGTGGTAGGTATCTATTAAATGACTAAAACACTATACAATTGTTCTGCGTTTTTTTGTATTTCGAAGGTCTTAAGTGATCATTTTGATTATATCCAATTTCAAATGTGTTAAGGGAGAGAATGGACTATTGGGGATCCAGTAAAGCGGTTATGGCAATATCAGAGAGTAGATATGGTTCAAATACAAGGTTTACTCGGGAACGATTATATATTTGACAATATTAATTGACAAGTTACAATACAGTCATATAAACATTATTTTGTTATGGAAACTCATCCAGATATGAATATACAATATGTTGCAAAATGGTTTGAGATATAATTCTCAACAAAATGGTATATGTATCTTAGTGGTTTATTGATCGCTGAAAAGCTTAAAATTGAGAAACACCCTCAACAAGTCTACCTGGATCATGATTTTCTCAATATTTTCAATGATTTTCAATAGTTGTTGAAAAAAAAGTAACAGGCAAGGACCAGATGGTGAATGTTGTTGAGTTTCCAACTTCAGGGCGTATAAATGATTTACTTCAGAGGAAAATTGTAGATATATTTTTTTCTATGTCGACTAAGCATGATTTTTCGCAAATCTCCTTATCTTCCACGACCAATTGTCTTGATATTTTTTTTTGTATTTTTAAAATCTAGAAGTGACCATTTTGATTGTTGAAATGTCGTCGTTGAAATGATTTATGTAACTAGTTGGTTAATTGATCGTGAAACCGCTTGAAATTGAGAAAATAGTCTCTCTAAATCATGATTTTCTGAATATTTTCAACTATTTTCGAATTACTTTATTTTTTTATAACAAAAAGTAGTTTATATTGAATCATTCATAATAAAATAATGGAATTCCTAATTGCACTACAAAATCACTTTAATCGGAAATCATTGAAAATATTGAGAAAATCATGATTCAGAGAGACTTGTCGGTTTTTTTCAATTTTTAGCGATTTTTAAAGATCAATAAACCACCAAGTTACATAGATCATTTGAAAATAGACATTTTGACAATTAAAATCACTTATACACTTTCGAAATAAAAAAACACCAGAAAAACTTTTCGTGGAATTTTTTTTCAAAAAATGTACCTAACTCGAAAACTAGTCATCTTCTGAATTGCGAAAATATCATGCTCATTCTTCACCAAAAAAGACATATGCTCACCTAATTTCATGTAAATTAAATATTTTATAAGCGAGAAAAAAATTGAAAACTGAAAAGTCAGTTTTTCGCCATTTTGACGGTTAATTTGGAGTTATGCCAAAAAGTGTTCAATACAAAAGTTTTTGACTTTTTCTTTACCTACAACTTTGCTATCAATCATTTTCCGTTAAGAGGTCACGTTTCACTGCAAATCGCAAAAAAATCACCCCTAAACTTCATCCCCATTTTATCATTTTGTGTGGTTTCGTGTTTGAATATTTTTTTCATCAAAGTTGAAAACTCAACAACATTTTCCACTTGGTCCTTGCCTGTTACTTTATCTTTATCAAAAATGTAGGCACCAGTCTATTAATATAATATAATTTTAGCACTACTGAAAAATCAAACTTCCTTCTTGGGGGGTGCGGTCGAGGAAAATATCCCTGCGGAATTCACCTTTTTTTTGTGAATGAAAAGTACCTAACTGCTTTCTATAGGGAATTTAACAAAATTCGAAACTGCATAGTTTTTCCAGAAAAAGTTTGAAAAGGCATCGATTTTAAGGTTCATGCTACAAACTCTCCGTCGTCTTGATTTTGTCGTCTCAATTAGGTGCGACGTTGCCATTGTCGAAGTTGATTCGTGGTCTTGAATATGAGTGTGTCGGTTGAGTTGACGACATAGGTGATGTTATTGGGCATTTTACATCAAGAGAAAAAAAATGAGAGAAGTAGGAACGACTTTTTCTATTCTCTAGTAAGTAATGTAGGAAGCCGATAATATTCCAATAGATAGCCAACTGCTGAAAAGGATGAATTTGTATTGCCAGAACTTCCTAAAAGACAAAAGTTGGATCTGATCTTCTCCTTTGACAAGCTGTTGTTGCTCAAATGATTGTATTCACAGAATGACATAATTTTTGGTTCAAGGATTTGCTTTACAATTTGGCAACACACTTGCTTTTCCACAAAGCAAGCGGTCACTTATTGTATTCCGATAGAATTGAGAGAAATTCTCTCATACGCCGGAATCGAACCGGCCAGCGCTTGCAGAAGTTTCAAAGGCTTGTGCGTTAGGCGGCTAGTCCATCGGCCCGTTTGTACCTACTACCTAAAAAAATTTCCATATATATGTACTTCTTTACGAATGCATGCAATCTCACAATCTCCAAAATTTGGGATTTCTGAACTCAGATCTGACAAAAAACTCAATACCTAACTAAAAAAATTCACTTTCGTCCTTTCAGATGTGATATCTCAAGGGGTCCGACTGTTTTTATTTTCATGTAACAGACCTCTTATAATTCACAATGATGAATCCTTTTTTTTTCTATCGTAATATGGGCACAATACTGTAAAATTCTCAAAAGCTTACTCAGCACTCACCTGTTATCAACCACAATTCCTTCAAACATTCTTCCCTTGTCTTCTGAAAATCTGCAGGAATGTCAGCTTCATCACCACCTTCAATTGCTTTGAATAAAAGAGCTCCAAGGAGGGCATATCCCGCCATCAGAACTAATAAACTAGTCCTTCCACATAAAATGGCCACTAGACAACGTTTAGTTTTCGAAACAGAGGTAGATTCATCCTCCATCTGAAAAAAATTGAAGATAACATTATTATTGGACAGATACTGAAAACGTATAGTAAGGATTTCTCTTGATTATTTTCAATAAGTAGGGGGTAATGAGGAGCAAAAATCGGCTAGATAGGGTTGGAACAGCGCATAGCCTTTCAAATTTAGAGTGTTCGATTATACATATTCATTTTCCCTTCATCAACAAATTCAATAAAACAAAATTTAATCCTTCATGTGATTTTTTTTGTAAAGTATAATGGACATAGTGTTTGATCCATAATTTTGAAAACATTACCATAGCAACCCTGTTCTTTGTAAACTTCACTATAATAATAATAATAATAATTTGGGTAAGGTTATTCTGGACTTTCATCGTCTAAAAAAGAACAAAGAAAAATTCAATTCTCTGCAATTTTTAATCACGACGTTTCAACTGTTAAAATCTACAGTCGTTATCAAGTGTATAATGAGACAATTTCAAGGATACTTCTTATATATGCTATAAATAATTATGTGTCATTAGCCTAGGGGTAATTTGGAGGTATTCAGGAAAGCTTGTTAATTACAGTGCCAGGTCCCTCCGGTACAGCATTGTTAATTCTTATCGCAATTTCAATTGATCCATGCCACTAATTAAGGGTTTTCACACATTCCGGATTTCTATGCTAGCTTGACTGAAGACTTTGTTGTTCATAATATATGCACTCTCTTTAAACTTCCTTCTATACCAGCTCTCTTCTTAATGGATGACTTCGGCTTCAGTCCATCTCATGTTGTGCTGGGTCATCCTGGCATGATCCGCTATCCCTGACTTTGATGTTTCTCCTCGTTGAGTGTTTCTCTTGTGTTCAGCGTGTCTAACGCTAAGTGGTCTCTTAGTTTCTCCAAGATAAGCTTCACCGCATTCACAAGGGATGCGGTAGATGCAGTTTTTGGAGTCAATGTCAGCGTTACGTGGTCTCGTCTTCGTGAGATGGCTGCGAATAGTGATACCTGACTTGAAACATGTCCGTATTTTGTATTTCGAGCCAATTCGCTTTATTCTTTCCGATAGACCTCTAACATATGAAACACAGCACAGGGTGGCTTGTGTCGGCTCGTCTGGTTTCTTGTTCTTATCCCCCCTGCGGGCTAGAACCTCTTCTATATGTTTTTTGGGGTACCCATTTCGTCGCAGATCTTTCTTGATATTGTTCAATTCGATGGTAAGACTTTCAACTGAGCTACATAGGTTGTAGGCACGGTCCACCAGCGATCGAACAACCCCTCTCTTTGTAGCACCATGATGGTTCGATTCGAAGTTCAGGTATCGTCCGGTGTGAGTCGGCTTTCTGTATACTGATGTTTGGCACTTATCATTGTTCTTTTGAACTTTCACGTCTAGAAAAGGTAAACCGTCTTGGGTCTCCTTTTCCATCGTGAGGTTTATGGACTTTCTGATGTTATTCAGATGTTCCAAAAAGACGTCAAGTTCCTCGTCTCCGTGGTTTCATATGACAAACGTGTCGTCAACATATCTCAACCACATCTGAGGTTTCTTATGGGCTGTCTCTCTAGCAAAAGTTTCAAACCATTCCATATGAATGTTTGCTACCAAGGGCAATAATGGGGATCCTATCGGTAATCTGTCTTCCTGGGAGAAAAAGCGGTCTTCTTCTTGAAAGTAACAATTTTTCTCTCATAGAGGTCGCTGTCGATGACGACCGTTGCGTTTCCTTTGTCCGCAGGCAGAATCTTTATTGTGTTGTCATTCTTCAGATCGTTCAGTGCTCTCTGTTCTTCCCGGCTGATATTGTTTTTCAGATGTGGCTCTTTTTCTAATAGGCCTCTCACCTTCCACCTGAATTCTTCTGGTTCAATCTGGCCGATGCGCGCACTGGTGGATTCTATGGCAGCGATAATTTCAAGAGTGGGTATTTCCTTCGGTGTCATAGCAAAGTTCAAGCCCTTCGCTAATAGGGATTCTTTGGTGTTTGATAGCGGCCGGGAGCTCATGTTGATGAGTTTCCTTTCGTTCGATCTGTTTTACGGATTCCTGTTGGCGTTGTTTCTGTACCAGTTTCTCCCACTTACGCTCGTGTGTCTTTTCGGCATTCTGACGGATCCATGTGCACTTTCTGTCAATTTTGGCCAGGATAGGTCGATAGTCTTCTTCTAGTGTAAGTCTCTTGATTTCCTCAAACCGCTGAATAGCATCATCCATTAGGTCAACATGAGCTCCCGGCTGCTATCAAACACCGAAGAATCCCTATTAGCGAAGGGCTTAAACTTTGCTATGACACCGAAGGAAATACCCACTCTTGAAATTATCGCTGCCATAGAATCCACTAGTGGGCGCATCGGCCAGATTGAAGCAGAAGAATTCAAGTAGAAGGTGAGAGGCCTATTGGAAAAAGAGCCACATCTGAAAAATAATATCAGCCGGGAAGAACAGAGAGCACTGAACGATCTGAAGAAAGATAACACAATAAAGATTCTGCCAGCGGACAAAGGAAACGCAACGGTCGTCATGGACAGCGACTTCTATGAGAAAAAAATCGAGGAGGTACTCGGTAAAGGTGAATACAAACGATTAGCTGAAGATCCCACTGCAACGATAGAAAGAAAGGTGTACCAGACGCTAAAAAAGTACGAACAATTTTTCTCAGATAGAGAAAGATCAATGCTGACACCACACCACAGCAAGCCACCGTACCGTTATGGACTTCCAAAAATCCACAAGGCAGAAGTTCCTTTGAGACCATTAACCAGCTCTACAGACTCAGCTACCTACAATCTAGCCAAGTTCCTACTGCCGATTATCCCACCACTGCAAGGCAATACCTCGACGTTTGTAAAGAACTCCAGGCACTTTGTAGAGATCCTTGAAGGGGTCAGAGTAGTACCAGGAGACCAATTCGTCAGTTTTGACGTGGAAAGTCTCTACACTAACGTCCCGGTAGAAGAGGCCTTGCAAATTATTCGGAAAAATCTGCAAGAAGACACAGAGCTGAAGAACAGGACGAACCTACCAGTACGTGGCATTATGGACCTGCTAGAATGTTGCCTGCGAAATTGTTGAGCTCGTATTGAAGGAAGTTTAAATAGAGTGCATAAATTATAAACAACAAATTCTTCAGTCAAGCTAGCATAGAAATCCGTAATGTGTGGAAACCCTCAATAAGTGGCATGGATCAATTGAAATTGTGATAAGAATTAACAATGCTGTACCGGAGGGGCCTGGCACTGTAATTAACAATCTTACCTGAATACCGCCAAATTACCGCTAGGCTAATGACACATAATTATCCACAGCAAATATAAGAAGTATCCTTGAGATTGTCGCATTATACACTTGATAACGACTGTAGATTTCAACAGTTGAAACGTCGTGATTAAAAATTGCAGAGAATTTAATTTTTCTTTGTTCTTTTTCAGACAATGAAAGTCCAGAATAACTTTACTCAAAGTGAAACATTGTCAACCACTTTCAAACAATAATAATAATGTTTATTCAGGATATCAATAAAAGAATAAAATGTATAACACAAAAGGAAACCTTGTGCGTGGGTATATCCATGAAATAGAATACAAAATAAAATTTAAAACACATTTACATCGGTATCAATCGGTATCAACATGTAAACATATAACAACAATAATAAAAATTCATATAATTGATGAAACAATGAAGTAAACTAAGTGAAGTAAAAAAAAATTAATTAATAGAGAAGAAATAGATGAGTTTTGAGAAATATGCTGTTTATTATGAATCAAGTATTCATTCTGTGTACATGTTAGATTTCATTAGTTTTTTGAATTTATGTCGATTATTTGTGTCTTGATGTTTTGTGGAATGGTGTTGTAGTATTTTGGAGCTAGGAATGAGTATGCTCATTGTCCAATGGCTTTCTGTGCTAGAGGTATAAGCTGTGACTGCTTTTGTCGAGTGTTGTATGTTTGGGATATGTGAATTTTTTGTTTGGTGGTATCTCTCAACAGTTTTGAAATAATAAAGTTGACGTATATCCAACACTCGCTTTGTATAAAAAGTTCATTTGATGAAAGCTATCTTTTCATCTTGTATATAATTTTAAGGTGATATTTTTAAACATTTGAAGTGAATATAAATGACTTTTCAAGGCACTTTCCCAAACGACCAAACCGTATCTTATGTGGCTTTCGATTAAAGCATGATACAGAGTTTCTAACTGTGGTATTGTTAGTATTTTAGTCAAGTATTCAAATTGTGATAACTTTGATCTAACTTTCTGGCATACATAGTTGATGTATTTTATTTTTGTTCCCATTTTCATTTCGTATGTTTGACTGCCGTCACGGATAGAAAGTTGATCAAAGGATGGAATTCTGGTAGTATTGCAACAGAAGGGTAGGTATCATGTTTTTTCGATGTTGAGGGTTAGTAATTTGTATTGTAACCATTTATAAATGTCTTTAAAATCCAATTCAGCGTTTTGTTTAAGCTCTGGCCACGTGTCAGCAGTATAGAGGACTACCGTATCATCAGCAAATCCCACAATGGTACCCTTCGACGCTATAGAGAATAAATTATTTACATAAATATTAAATAGTATTGGACCGAGGACCCAACCTTGAGTTACACCATATTGAATTGGGAAGTTGTCGCTGTTTGTGGTTTCTATTCTTACAATTTGATTTCTATGGTAACTATGGTTACTTATTCAATTGTGGTGGTTAAAAAACCGCCCGACAAACTAGGTTTTGGTCTGTTAATTGAAACTGTCATGACGACATGAGAGTAATCAACTTGAAAGCAGAATTTTGTACAGAGGTGTCGGTATTTCTGGAACGGTATACCGGGTGTCAACGTATTCTTTAGACAAGCCATGGTTTCCAGAGTTCAAAGGGTATGACATTAGAATTTCGCAGAGCCACTGAAATCTAGAATTGGTGAATTTTCCAAAATTACGTACTCGTCCATAACTTCCGGTTTCACTGAAAACGACCACAACTTGGAAAATCCAAATGGAACACTATGTATTTTTACTTTTTTTGGATTCTAGCGTCGATTCTGAGTACGATCACAAAGTTTTGAAACAAATGTACACACTTGATTGTTCAGAAATAAAAATGCATGTAGAGTGCGTTGGGAGCACTTCAACAAATGTGATGGACATGAACGATGGGTAATAAATATTGTATCCAGTTTTTTCTGCCTAATTCAGTACCTGTGGCGGTTTGAAATTGCTAATAACACTAATTGTTGACAAAGTTAATATTTTTCAAATGACATCTTTCATAGATTATAATTTTTTCGATAAATTCATAGATTGTTTTGAAATCAAAATAGGATGTATAAAAATCCTAATAAACTTATCACTTGTCGAAAAATCACAGGAAATTGGGGTAATTCGCTCATTGAGTTAGTTATGGATGGAAAATTTAATCAAACCGGATCTATACGTTCAAATTTAAGATCAATAAAAGTTGAAAAAATTAATCAGTCATTGAATGGGTCAAACATTTCAGAAGGGACCTCATTCGCTCGTAATTGAATCAAACTCAGAAATTCTTCATGAGCACTTTGTATAATCGTTCATTTTTTTATTCCGTAAATAAATCCTGTAGGTTGTCATCCTCGGCCAGAAATACTAAAATAAAATTTTACTCTGAGAGTATATCTGGGAGCGGAGCTCTAATGGGCTCCGCCCACCAGCGACTCTGCTTCGGCATTGGCCGAAGTAAATGCGTCCATTGCCTGCGAAATTGTTGAGCTGGTATAGAAGGAAGTTTAAAGAGAGTGCATATATTATGAAAAACAAAGTCTTCAGTCAAGCTAGCATAGAAATCCGTAATGTATGGAAACCCTTAATTAGTGGCATGGATCAATTGAAATTGCGATAAGAATTAACAATGCTGTACCGGAGGGGACTGGCACTGTAATTAACAAGCTTACCTAAATACCGCCAAACTACCCCTAGGCTAATGACACACAATTATTCATAGCGAATATAAGAAGTATCCTTGAGATTGTCGCATTATACACTTGATATCAACTGTAGATTTCAACAGTTGAAACGTCGTGATTAAAAATTGCAGAGAATTGAATATTTTTTTGTTCTCTTTCAGACAATGAAAGTCCAGAATAACTTTACTCAAAGTGAAACATTGTCAACCACTTTCAAAAACTAATAATAATGTTTATTCAGAAAATCAATAAAAGAATAAAATGTATAACACAAAAGGAAACCTTGTGCGTGGGTATATCCAGTGTAGGTTGTCATCCTCGGCCAGAAATACTAAAATAAAATTTTACTCTGAGAGTATATCTGGGAGCGGAGCTCTAATAGGCTCCGCCCACCAGCGACTTTGCTTCGGCATTGGCCGAAGTAAATGCGTCCATTTCTTATTTAAGAAGCCCGTTTTGGCTGGAATAACTAGTCATCCGGGAGCCACAGACCTGAGTAGTTGTCCTACCGAGTGGTAGCCTGGGTGGCTCACTTGTATATACCTATTATTTCTAAATGTAAATAATAGTTTTTCAATAGTATTTCTGGCCAGGTCATAGCTTCCCCTAGAAATCTACGGCCTGGCCTAGATAGATGGAACGTCGTTGGTTAACACCAACGACATTAAGAAACAATTCGTACTGTTCCTGACTGATCCTGAAAGAAGAGTTCCGGAGTTGCTGGATAATTTCGACGATGCTAGCTCAAGCGTGTCCAACGCTTGAGCTAGCCGGATGAGGCAAGTTGTTCTCCAATTTTCGATCCAAGTGCACGCATTTGTTGACATGGCGCCCAACGTGGGGCTTAGCAAACTATACGTTTAGCATTGCACTTCAGTGGAAGGCAGGGCCCAGAAAATTCCAGTAACCCGGACAAGGGAGAACTTATAGGAAAGTTTTCCTAGATGCACTTTCGAGATGATTCTGAAGCGAGTAATGCCAGTGGAACCGAGTGCCCATGTCCTTCGTGGGTTCGAGTGGTGATGTACCATTCCCGCAGCCAGCCAGTTGTTCCCATGCCGGGAGGCTGGGGTGATTTGACATAGGGGAAACTACCTCACCAACGGTTGATTGTTCTCAGCCAGTGGGCAAGGGCAAAATGATTATGTGGTATCTCCGTAGAAGCTGGATAACGAGCGTATGTGGAAATATGTAACATTCCGTTACATAAAAGTCTCGTAAAGGAGTATCCTGGAATCACTACGATAAGGTGAAGACTCAAACATCGATGAGTTTGGAAAGCCAGGAGCAGTATTTAACGTTTCAATTCTATTATTAATCATATCTCTTCTTTTTATGCTCTTTTGCAGCATGTAAATATATTATAAATATATAAAGTAAGAAGGTCAAGAGCCCAAAAATAAGGAAGGTCCTTTTCAGGACAAACCAACGACGTTTCATCCCTACACCAAGCGATTCCTTGAAGAGGGGAGTGTCATCCTCGGCCGGAAATACTAAAATAAAATTTTAATCTGAGAGTATATCTGGGAGCGGAGCTCTAATAGGCTCCGCCCACCAGCGACTTTGCTTTGGCATTGGCCGAAGTAAATGCATCCATTTCCTATTTAAGAAGCCCGTTTTGGCTGGAATAACCAATCATCCGGGAGCCACAGACCTGAGTAGTTGTCCTACCGAGTGGTAGCCCGGGTGGCTCACTTGTATATACCTATTATTTCTGAATGTAAATAATAGTATTTCTGGCCAGGTCATAGCTTTCCCTAGAAATCTACGGCCTGGCCTAGATAGATGAAACGTCGTTGGTTCACACCAACGACATTAAGAAAGAATTCGTACTGTTCCTGACTGATCCTGAAAGAAGAGTTCCGGAGGTGCTGGATAATTGCGACGATGCTGCACTTGGAGACGCTTGAGCTAGCCGGATGAGGCAAGTTGTCCTCCAATTTCCGATCCAAGTTGACAAGGACTACTTAGTATTGGAAACAAATAGTGATCACCCAATTTTTCATATTTAATCCCACTTTCATCACAGAATACTCACTGTATGGTAAATGAAAAGTGTGCTATGGAAACAAAAATAACTTTGGCAAGCAAGAAATTAGTTTAAATCGATAAAGTAATGAATTCGTGTCTTCAGTGTTAGTTAGGTCAATGCATTTTTCAACAAACATGTACAGTTTGGCAAACATAGCTGAGATTGTGAAATTACCACTTCTTGCGCGAACAATCACGTGAATATCATTAGATAGTCCGTCGTACGACTAATGCGAATCATGGGCGTACATATTTTCATAATTGCAGCTATGTTTGCCAAGCTGTACAAAAGAGATGAAAAAGTACGGAAATGCAATTAATTTATGGAATCCAAGAAAAATCAAAGGTACGCTGAAATTTTGTATTCTGAACGGTCTCCCAACAAACATCATCCATGTTTTCGATTTGTGCAGAAACAACTAAGATGAGAAACTTCCAACCATGAAACTTCTATCATTGATGAGGTGACGGAAATCAATGTTTTAGCATTTGTAGAAGGGAATTAGCTATGGACTACAAATGAGTCATGAGTCAGCCTGAAAGATTTTGACTTAGTATATGTACAAGTAGTTCAAGTATCAAGTGCATCAGTATTGTATGAAAGTGATGGAAACCTAAGATCAGTTTAATGCGATTGGTTATTTCAAAATAATAGGCAGGTACTGCGAGTCCTGATTTTGTTTTCCGATGAGAAATTATTTACGAACAATGTTATGTTCAATAGGCAAAACTGCAGATATTGGCGAAACGAAATCAGCATCTAATGAAGGGGGGTTATCTTCAGGAAAGATTCGGACATGTATGGGTTGAAAGTAAGATAATTAGACCTATTTCATTCCAATAGCAGTTGATTGAGATGAGGAATTTAGAATTCCTTCAGAATGATATCGATAAGTTGTTGATGGACTTACCACTTGCTGTTTCTGAAGTCATGCATTTTCGAAAAGATGGAGCTTTGCCTCATAACGCCTCTCTAGTCATGAACTATTCAATAAACCGGTATGATATGCGAGTAATTGCAACAAATGGTCCTTCCCGATCACCTGATCCCATCATCTTGGACTTTTCTTGATGGGCTATTTGAGAAAACTAGTGTTTTATACACCATCTCAAACACTTGAAATATTACAAAATCGAATTGGTGGAGCTACAACAATTCCCGATATGTTACGAAATGTTATGCGAAACATCATTGTTTCATTTCCACAGCATACTAGATGAGTAATACACTCCAATTTACAACTGACTTTCAATCATAATTGTCCCGTCTAAAAGTTGATAAAAATTGGAAAAAAATACTTTTTCAACAATTGGTGGTCTCAGAAATTTCAAACCGCCTAATTACTCAACTAGGCGAAAAAACATGTACACAATATATTTAACCCTATCCACACCGAGGGGTCAAAAGCGATCTGACGGTTTACGTAATTGCGATCATATACGTAAATAGAGTTCACGAATCTGTATATTTCAGTAGCTTCATTATTCGATGTGTTTCACTGATGTGATCACTACTTCACGATGGTCCAATAATTCTAGTCATTCATCATGGTTCGTGTCGTATAAGACCCCACAGTGTTATTGACGTTATTTAATTTTTTATTTGAGTTGTCTTACTAAAATAATCAAAATGGACACAAATAAGCGCTTTCCCATTGAAACAAAGCTCTGAAACCCTCTAAATGATGATTACAGTAAAGGTGAGCCAGAAAAGGAATTGCTGAGTGATTATAAAAATCTTGTGATTTCGACAAGTCCGATGAAAATAAAATAAATAATGAATTTGTTTTTGAAGATACTTCAAATAACGCACCACTGAGAGTAAGAAGGCATCTGAAGCAAACAAGGTTTATTCGAAACCTTTCCAAATAAAATATACCAGGATATCAAAGGAACATTTTGTTACAAGAAAGAAGAGGCTTATGAACTCAACATTGCTATGTAGACCGAGATATAGAGATTTTTCCCCCACAAAATAAGAGACGCAAATGGCCTATACTAATTTTTATAAGATAGTTCCATGATGAAAACCCTAGTTTTTGCCACAGCAAAATCGCTTTTTGGAAACGCAATAATAAAAAAAATTACAATATTTTTGGTTTCTTGGAAATATCTCAAAGATTATTCAAGGAATCGTTTTACAGTCTATAGAACTTTTGTAGAGATTCATAAAACCTATACGGAATGGATTTTCATACGACCAGATCGATGCATTTTCCACTGAGAAAATCTGGGAAAACCTCGAAAAAGAGACCATTTTTCAAAAATTCATAATTTTTATAAATCTGAAGCTGGACAAACAATATTGCGGAAAATGATAGATAATAATATGTGGTTCAACTGTGCACAAGATGTTTTCTGTGCGCTGTGTAGTTTCTGCACAACCGCGTTATAAACAATTTAAGGACACATCTTGCAAGATGCGCCGATTTAAGGGAAATCGTCATATTCAAATTCTGTAGAAAGCGTCTGGAAGTAGAAATCAATATCTGTAATTTGTATATTTTGGATTTTCACCTGAGAGGTGGAAATTGAGTTGAAAATGTCACCGAAAGTTGATCAAAACGCTTCGCAAAGTGCGTTCGAAGTCAACCAAATTCACCCGAAGTCGAACTGAAGTTAATACGAGCGACTTCGGGTACACTTTGAAGCATTTAGAGTAACTTCCAGAGACATTTTTTTCAGCACATTTTTCACCTCTCAGCTGAAAATCTAAAATATACAAATTGTAGATATTGATCTCTACTTCCATATGCGTGTATAGAATTTGAAGTTGATTTCCCTTAAATCGGCGCATTCAGAATTATTTTTCATAAAATTGTGTTTAACGCGATTGTGCAAAAACTACGTATCTGACATATACCACCTTGCGCACAGTTGAACTACATGTTATTTATCTATCAGTTTCCGCAATATTATTCGTTCATCTTCAGAATTACAAAAATGATGAATTTTTGAAAAATGGTCTCTTTTTCGAGGTTTTCCCGGGTTTTCTAAGTGAAAAATGCACCGTTCTGGACGTATAAAGAACCATTTAGTATGTTTTATAAATTTCTATAAAGATCTTTTGTCTGTAAAATGATTCCTCTAATAATATTTGAGTTATTTCCAAAAAACCAAAAAAAGTTGTAATTTTTTTCACTATTTCTTGTTTAAAAAATTCCATAAAGCGATTTTGCTAAGGCGAAAACCGGGGTTTTCATTTACGATCAATCTTATAAAAAAGAGTATAGGCCGATTGCGTATGTTATTGTGAGTGAAAAGAGCACGCAAAAAAATCCGACAGACTGATTCACAACACTTTGGCAGTCTGAAAATCGTGGTACTTGACAACCCGATCGTAGAACAAATCGCAGCTCCACCTAGTGAGCTGTACTCATACTGAAGTGAACGTGAACAATCAAATGTGGTTGAATATTTCGTGTATTATAGTGGGCGTAGTCGTATTTATTATTCAGTTACCAGTATCATCAAATGAAGTTGATAACGGTAGTTACCGCCCATAGAATGAAAGAAGTACTAACGATTTTCTGATAATAAGGGATAACAGTAATAATAACTACATTCTCAGTGAATCTTAACACGAATCAAGTTTCAAGATTACTTTTCATTTGAGGTGGATATTATTCACCTGAATTCATTGCGTTTTGTAGTGGTACTTACAGAACAGAATGGTAAACATGAAGTTATATTTGTTAAAATTATCGTTCAACGTTCAGTTGAGTTCTTGCACGGAAGAAAATAGTTTAAAATGACTGTCCTACAAAAGTGTATTATATACTAGGTATATGAAATTCCTATAATCTGTAAATGATGTGTCGTTAAAACAGATAACCAGTCGGTTACCGATAAAAAAATCTGGTCATACTAGAAATTGTCATTCACAGACAGTTTTCCAGCGTATAAATTCAAAAACGCATCGTATAAGCATTATATGCCGTGTCCTACAGGAAATTTCGTATACCACTAATACTCCCGTTCTCTGATAGCAATCTTCTAAGAAATTTAAACTAGTATTCTGGCTTTCTACATTAGAAGCCTTCCTAGAGAAAGTTGCAGCGGACTGGTACGAAGTGTACCGATTGTATACGAAGACGTTAACGATCAACGCCATTTCGCCATTCGGGTCAGTAGTGGAAGGTTGTATAGACTCGTATTTCGTTTTGTTTGGTATGTGTGTGACCGTCCATTTTTCTCAAGTAATACGGAAATCTATCAAAGAAAGTTGTACTGAAAATTGAAAGGTGTCTTACTTTGCACTTTTTCATGTATACTTTTTTTTTTATTTGGCATTGGTGGTGGAGTGACGTCAACGGCATTTTTTGAATGGAACTACTTATAGGTATGTCAAGTTTAGTATCGTTTGCAACTCTTGCTTTTTTCATTTCAGAAGCACCAACTTGGTTTAAATACAAATTTCGAATCTTGGCAATCCCCTGTAACTCAGTTATTTACCAACTATTTCTTTGTTTGAGACTTGACTCACTAGGGGAATGTAGCCAGACGAATATTATATAGCGATGTGACAATTTGGATTAAAGTTAACTAAAATTATTGAAAAAAAAAAAAAAATTGAATTCAACTTTCCCAGAGGATAATTTTTCTCAGAGCCTTACGACCTAGTTATTTTAGGTTTTCTGTGTGTTTTTTTTGTTCAACATGCATTGTTCTCGAACAAGTTTTTCGCATAAAATTTTTCAATAGGAATAGTTTGGCCCTTCGAAAAATCATCATCTAGGAAAGAGGGAAAGTGTCGTACATAGCTATAATGCGAATCTGATTCGTATACTGTCTTACTGCTAGAATATCCGACTAGCTACATTCCCCGGTTAATTGAAGTTTCGAACTAATAAAGCAATATGAGAATTAGATAAAAAAAAAGAAAGAAAGTACAGCCCTGTATTTATCGAACGAATATGTCTGTTGAAAATACAATTAGTACTGCTGAAATGAGATGAAAACGAGCTTTCCAACGATACTAAATATGACATATATTGAAAAATGTCGATGAGATATGTACATAAAAAGGTTTGTGTACATAAAAAGGTGCAGAGTAAAATATTCTTCAACTTTTACCTCTGCTTTTTTCAAATAACTCCCATATTAACTGATAAAAATGGACGAATCCAAACTTTCGACCAACCTTGGATACCGGGTGTTCCAGAGCTTTCAGGCCAGCAGATATTTCAATTATTTGCAGAAAAAAATTTGTTGCAGGAAACCATAAGCTCTTTCAAGCAGCATAGCAAAATCCACCCACTGGTAAACATCCCCTAAGAAACAACATCCAACTTTTCAGTCCTTTTCATTTCTCATTCAATGGTATCACGATAGGTAGGAAGTTGTGAAGACAGTTTGTCGAGATAATTGAATTCGTTAGTGGGTACGAATAATTGGACGGAATTAATTGTTTCACAACAAGGCACAAAAAGTTTTAACATTTTATTGACTCTTTTTCTTGTCTCTACAACTACAACTAGCTGTCTTTACAACTACTTATCATAATATATCATTGAATGAGAAATGAAAAAGGCTGCAAGTTGAACAAAAACAAACATGGAGGTTTAATTTGAAAAACTTGAGTTATAGGGGGTGTTTCTAGGGAATTGTTTTCTAGGCGGTAGATTTTTCTTTGCTACATAAAAGAACTTATGGTTTCCTGAGACACAATTTATAAATAAAATTTTTCGCAAATAATTGATATATCTGCTGGCCTAAAGCTCTGGAACACCCGGTATAGGCAAACGGACTACTATTTTTATATGACAAGGTTACTAGCATTATATGAAAATGTAACTGGGATCATAAGACAAGCGTACTGGTTATATCGGAAGGTAATGCAAGTTTTATATTACAGGGTAACTCATCTAATAGGACTGGTTATTTGATTATATCTGAATGTAGTATAATTATAACGTTATGAGATACCAAGTATAGCTGGAACAGTGACTAGCGTTGGATAATGACTAAAACGCGTTTTGCTGTCACCCCGGGTATCCGCCATTCAGATAAAGAGTATATGAATTTCGGATACTGAGTATCGAATTTTTTTTCCGTGTGGGCGATGACGGTTGAGAGACGGTTCGTACACTTGTGAAGTTTGTTTTTCTAGGAGCTAACGCCTGAGTCGAGAGGTCTGAGTTTATTATTATCGTGAGTGAGCAGTGAAATTAATTACTTCTCTTGAAGGTGAGTTTCAAGTCAACAGAATTTTAGCATATGGATTTTATAATTCTATAGGGTTTTGAAATTTCAGAGAACTTATTCAAATACGATTTGTTTTAGCCGCTTCTCTATACGTTCAATGGACCGAAGTCAATAATTGAACTTCATGGGCTCATACATAATCTGATCAAGATTTCAGCGTATGACTGCATAGATGAGCGTTGAAGAAAATTTAGATGATGCAACCCTTACTAGACGTAAATTAAATGTAAATACTTCCATGTGCTGAACAATAAGAAAAAGCGAGATGAAAGTTTGATAAAAGTCTTGAATCTACAAATTTGTGTTCCTGTTCCAGTATACCGGTAATTAAGGTGGCGAAAGAGAGGGGACGATACGTTACCACTAAATCATCGAAAAATAGTATCTCTGAAGAATAAACAACCTGATTATGAAAAACAAATCAACGAAATTACGAAGACAGTTAGAATTCATTTACTCTCTTTAGTTGAAGGTCTCTAACTAGTTTACTTTTCTCATTATTTTGACGAATAATATTTCTTGAATGATAGAACAGAACAATTCAGTGAAACGATCTTTTCACATCACCAGGAGTCGTGGTATATTATATATTATATAATGACGTTATTTTTCCTGTAGTGGTATGTATTCCGCTTCTTTCTCAAATTACCACGGGTCGTGATATATGATAAGATTGTTGTTTGTACTGTTCCTGTACTGGTATTCTATTTCTCACTGATTTTGTGAGGAAAAGAAATAACTGAAATCAGAGAAAATTTTCAGGTATTATATTGGTAGAAGATTGAGCATACTTTCTGTCCGACTATACCAGGATATAATGAATAAAGTTGTTCATTCACAGGAAGAAACGGACAGTACAAACAAGAATTTTCATATTGAAAAAAACAGACACTATTCAGGAATAATATAGATCATATAATCATATAGATCATATAGATTTATCAATTCAACTCAGAGTCTATATATATATATATATATATATATATATATATATATATATATATATATATATATATATATATATATATATATATATAATGAGAGCAATATCAAATCACCTGATGTATTTTTTTATTCGTCATTTATAAGATCGGAGTGACTGTATTTATTTCAAATATAAATGCCACGTAGACCTTTTTGACTTTACACTCAATTCAGAGTTTTATTATTTGCTATCTCAACTGTTCTCCTTTAGGAGAACATATATCAAATGTAGCTGCTGATATGAACCATAAATGACAATGAATTTTACAGAAAAACAAGAGACGAATTCGAACTGAAGACAAATGGAGTCGTGAAAGCATTCCATTAATAAAAAATCAAAATTGTTTTATTCCATCATAAAAAGTCAACAATATAATAAATTACAAGATAGGACATTATACGATCGTAACACTCATTACTGTAATAAGAGAAAAAATATGATGGAATCATGATGATGGACTCATGAAAAAAATCAAATGAGATCAGATGGGTAAGTATACCTTTTGATAACAAATGATTTAATTTTTGATAATAATTGAAAATTTCAATGAAAACTTTTTTTCCAGAATGTACCTGATTTCAAACAAAACGCGAAGTGTTACTTTCAGATATGATCATTTATTTATTTTCTGTTCCTTATACGTTTATGGACAAGAAATTGGATATTCATTTAGTCTAATCACCTTCTAGAATAGTTAACTACTGAACTATCTTCAAGCGAACAGGAATATATAGCGTGGTTGACTCCAGCCTCCAGAGAAAAGCCCAATCAAGATATAATTGAAAGCTTTCCTGCGTTTGAACATCAGCTAAATTAAAAGAGTTTGGTAAGTAGCTATGCTAATCTATTTTAAGTCAAAGTCTGAACTTTTTTTTTCAGTTTGAATAACACCTCCAGAAGATGTTGGAAGCAAGATATAACAGCATGTAAAAGTCTCTACCTGAACAGACCTTTGGAGAGAAATGAGCTGTTATATATTTTGATGTCTACCAATATAAAACAAATCAAGTCTATTTAGCATCTCTCAGTTTTCAGGGAATCAGCCAGTAATGAAGTATTGCCACCCTTTTACTGTCTGTATTCACAGAGAAAATACGGGATACTTATATTTACAGGCTATCTGTGCTAGGGACTATTTGTTAAGGTAAATATAAGTGAGCTTCTTATATTTTTGAGTAAACTTAAAATAATAGACAATATCTATAAATACTATGTAAGTATACGAAAAATTTTGAAATGAAAGGTTTTTTCAAGAAAACTCCTAGCGCCTGAGTATTTTCCTAATTTTTTGACCATATTCTCATTCAGATATATTCTATTGAATTCCTATATGTTGGATTTTCGTTTTCAGACTGTTCCATATATAAATTCAAATTTGCTCTATGAATGAAACACATATGAAACGTTGAAATTAGCTCTGCAACCGATACCAATATTGATCGTGCACAATCAATATTTTGTTTCTGGGGAAGATGATATTTGAACTGGACAAACATGTTATATTGTGGATAAGCTGTTTTTTAAATTGTGATTTCATTTATATTATTGTTATTATTATTTGCCTACCCATAAGAGACAAGTTCAAGTAAGTTTTTTAGAAAAACTTGTGTTCTGTATATTCTCATTGTTGTTGAATAAATGATAAATTGTTGTTATTTTCTTAAGTGGTTTAACCCTATAACATTATAACCCAGTTAATTATTGTTATTGTTATTTCCGTCAACCGATTGCACCCCTACGCGCATCACCGAGAGAAATATCTATTACCTGTTATACAAAATTGTATAACCTTTAACCTTCCGGCCGGGGCGCCTAGTCTCTGAGACCCGGCGCTCCGAAAACCGATCGGCAATGTTCGGAAAATCGTCGTAATGGCCTGGCGATCTATCTACCTGTTTATGCTTAGACTCAGTACGTGCACAGTAATTCGTGGATGCGCAAGTATTTTAGTTTCTGAATTATTTTGATTTTGGTCTGTGAGACCCGGCGCCCCGGTTCAGTGTATTTTTTCTACATCTGGCAGGATATATTTTTCTATGGTAAGTCAGGGTAAGTATCATTTATATTCTATAGATTTTATAAATATTTGTTTTATTTAGCAGCAATGTCTAATTATTATGAAGAAGAGCAAGAAAAACTGCGTCGTCTATGGGAGGAAGTTGAATCAGAGGAAGAGCCTGATGATGAAGAAGAGGAGTTGGTGTTTGAGGAAAATCATGTTGAAACTCGAAGCACCGATAGTGAATCCGAACAAGAGTGTTCTGATAGTAGTGACGACGATGTACCCCTTGCAAACCTTGCAAAATTAGCAAGAATTCCAACTTTTATTGGAAAAGATGGGACAACGCGGTGGCATAAACATTGCCCAAACAAAACAGTAAGAACGAGAAGGGAAAATATTATTGTGCGATTACCAGGCGTCAGAAACTGTGGGAAAAACGCCAAAACAGCCGTTGAATGTTGGTCGTTATTTTTTACTGATGAAATGCTCAACATTATAGTGGAGAACACAAATCACTATATTTCTGGATTAGCGGAAAATTATGCGAGAGAGAGAAGAGGAAAGCCCACAGACATTTGTGAAATAAAAGCTTTTCTTGGGTTGTTATATTTGGCGGGTACTCTCAAAAGTGGACGACTAAACACAAAAGAGCTGTGGCAAAGAAACGAACTTGGAATTGAACGTTTTTGGCTGGTAATGTCTCACGATCGATTTCATTTTCTACTTCGTTGCCTTCGGTTTGATGATCTAACAACAAGAGATGAACGAAAAAAATTTGACAAATTAGCTCCAATAAGAAGCCTATTTGACCTTTTTGTTGAAAAATGTAAAAACACCTATACAGTTGGAGTAAACACAACAATTGATGAGAAGCTTGAGGCATTTAGAGGAAGATGCTCCTTCAAACAGTACATACCAAGTAAGCCTAACAGGTATGGTATAAAAATATTCGCCTTAGTTGACTCGGCTACATCTTATGCGTCAAATCTTGAAGTTTACGTAGGTAAGCAGCCTGAGGGTCCATATGAACAGTCTAATAAGCCACAAGATATAGTTTTGAGGCTAATAGAACCTATATCCGGGACTAATCGTAACCTTACTAGTGACAATTGGTTTACCAGTGTCGAATTGGTAAAAAAACTGTTTGACGAACACAAAATAACATATGTGGGTACAATAAAAAAGAATAAAAGAGAATTGCCACCTGAATTTTCCAACACAAGAGCTCGCCCTGAATTTTCTTCAGTATTTGGCTTTCAAAAAGATATGACTATTGTGTCTTACATACCAAAGAAATATAGAAATGTAAATCTTATATCCAGTTGGCACCATGATGATAGAATTGATCCATCTACGGCAGAAAAATGCAAACCCGATATAATTACTTATTATAATCACACCAAGGGAGGTGTAGATAATCTTGACAAATTATCTGCTACCTATAATGTCGCTAGGAATACTAGAAGGTGGCCAATGGTAGTATTTTTTTCAATGATGAACATGGCTGGGGTTAATTCACAAATAATTTTTGCATGCAACAACAAAACATATAAAATCGAAAGAAGATTATTTCTAAGAGACATTGGGCTTTCTTTGACTAAGGAACATTTGGCAAGACGTTCCTATGAAACAAATGTGCCAAGGTCGGTGAGAGAAAGAAGACAAGAAGTCGCTGGAACACAAGAAAACATGAAAAATGAAGAAATCCAACCAGGTACCAGAAGAAGATGTTTTTTTTGCAAAAAGGATTCAAAAACGAAATATTTTTGCAAAAAATGTAAAAAATTTGTTTGTCTCTCTCACATGGAAGCTTGGTGTCCTGAGTGCTCAGAAATTGACATAAATCAATAAAAACTGTTGTTCTATAATATTTTTATAATGTTTCAGTAGAAAATCTTATTTTGTTTACTTATTTACCGGTTGTTTCCTAGTTTTTAGAAAATGATATATTTTTTGACAACAAATTTTAGAACAAGATAAAATTTGTCTATGTATATTTAAATCATGTTCCTATTATAATATTTGAATAAACTAAGGTATATTTTTTTCATTAAAATATAGTTTTTTAATTTTTTTGCCAAAAAAATGCGATATTTGATGATGGGTCTCAGAGACCCGGCGCCCCGGCTCATGAGCTACACAAAGGCGCCCCGCCCGCAGGGTTAAAAGATTTCTGAATTGAATAGGCGCCAACATAGTAACCTTTTCAGAATGATCAGGGTATTTTTTTCAAAAAAGTTGTATAACTGTTAAAGAACACTCGTATAAAAATGAAAATATTGTCATATCGAAATTACTTGCTTCCAATATAATGGTTAAATGACTGGCGTTTCAATATTATATGAAGTTATTATAAAAATCAAACGATGCTTATATCAAGCTTACTTGTTCTCAATATAATGTTTAAATGATTGACATTTCGATATTAAATGACGACTGTATAAAATTGAAAAGATACTCATTTCAAGATGACTTGTTTTTGATGTAATACTTAAATGATTGGTATTTCATTATTATACGATATCTTATAGTGGTTAAAAAAAAATTGTATAACAATCAAATGGTAAACATTTTTGCATCCAAAAACTTTCCTTTACCAGTTAAACGGTTTTTGAATAACCTGCATGAAAATAATTTCTTACTGTACAGTTCTGAAAATAGCATTCATTGACGTCTAAACACTGCCACAAAATTTTAAATAACACATGTGTCGATTTAGATGATTTTGAAGAGTTTCTGAGGATTTACATTTGTTGAACATCATTTTACAAACTTAAACAGTTTTAATATTGCATGAAGTACATCATGAAATTCGGATAATTAATACACATGAAGGTAAAGGCTATCAAAATTGAATTATTGAAATTTCAAAATTTTGCCCTACTGTTAATCCTCAAAAACTCTTCAATATCACCACATGAGCTATTCGACATTTTTCAAATTAAAGGAGTTGATGTGGTGTTTTGGCGTTAATGATGTTATCAGAGCTCTGGAGGAAGGTTATTTTCATGCGTATTCAAAAACGTTTTGGTCAGAAACAGTGTTTGGAAGCGAAAATGTTTGCCATTTGATGAGTATCATCAATTCTGAATTTCTACGAAAAATAGGTTAAACAGAAGTTGCAACACGGTGAGTGCCAGTGTCATATCTTCAGAATAAGAATTCAACAAGCACTCTTTTATAAATTTCAATCCTATAAATATTGTGAAAAATCTTCTTTTATTATAGAGATTCGTCATATTTGATTTAAATTATTTCCTGAAATAGTGACACATTAGTGGACAGTTCAGCATTGAAACTCATTGAAAAATTGATCAACATTTATTAAAGAAATTACAATATAGTTACTGATTTTTATTTTTTTGGGGATTTGAGGCCTTAAATTAAAGAAAAGTCTATTTGTTCAAAGTCAACTTTTCGTCGATTTATTGTGACATCTTCAGAGCACTAGAAGATACAAATAGGGGATGTTTCTTTTAAATTTTAAAACAATAGAAAAAACAAATAATAATAATATACTACTACTTGCTACTACTACTTTTCCAGAAACAATCACTGAACTTTGTTTTGCTGACGTATAAAAATTTAGATTGAATTATTATTAATTTACTTTGAACTACTCTGAAGTTTTATCTGTTACCAGAACATAGTTCAGTGATTGTTTCTAGAAAAGTATTAATAGCAAATTGATATGTGTATTATTATTTGTTTTTTTCAACTATTTTATTAATAAAAAAATCCCATTTTAGTTTCTTACAGTAGGTACCCTGAAGATGTCAATATAAATTAACGAAACGGCTTTAAAGAAATATATTTTTCTTCAATTTATGACCTCAAATCCCCCACAAAAGAAAAAATCAGTCATCATAACAAAGGTCGTAAAACTTACATATCAACAATAAAATATAGTGTTTCTTAAATCAGGGAATATTGAAAATACGCTATTTCTAGTAACCACGGATAAAGTTGACAAAAGGGAAGAATCTCCAATTCATACAATAAATTAGTCATCTGAAACAAAAAAAAAATCATTACTTACTTTTCAAATACTATTTTATTTCATGCTCAAGAATAATTAATAAAAATCAAATGAAGCCGAGTGGTTGAAGCGACATTGTTTCAATCACTTTTGGCTGCCAGTCAAAGGTTCAAACCCTATAGCGACTGCAGAACTTTTTCTCATGGCCCGAGAAAGTGCTAGGAATCGCACGTAAAAAGGTAAGACCTCGTTAATCCTTAGCTCGCACAAGTTTCGACTTCTGAGGGCTGCCGTTCGTAAGGGGACGACAGCTGGTTAACGAAAAAAACAACACAACAACAACAACAAAAGTGTTTCGTTACAATAAAATGTAAAATTCCAGAGGTTTGAAATCATATACTTCATAGAAGTCCGTGTTAGTAGTAGTTCACTATTTTTCTCACAAAACAAAATGAGCACACACATGGCTGAAATTCTGTAGAACAGTATGAAGTTTAAAAAATGAAGAGCTAAATTGGGGCTTTTATTATTACTTTGTATTTAATATATTCTTTGTTCTTTCCCGATTCCAAGTTATATCCATGGAAATGAAATTAACACTTTTTTATACAGCTGCTTTGTTATAAACACATCATGTTTCTGTTTGAAAAAATACACTGGTCTGTTACGATCAGTGCCTCAATAGGCTGGTGCCAAAACGAATTCTACACGCTTAAAAAACTTACAAGAAAAAAAAAACAATAATATACTCAAATGGTGAAATGGGGACTTGGTTTAGGGGTTTTTTAGATTTGCGGCGAAACATGAGCTCTTGAAATATCTACTTTCGAATGGTCTATGTAACTAAGTGGTTTATTGATCGTTAAACCGCTCGTTAAACCGCGAAAAAATCATGCTTATTCAACACCATAAACGACAAATTTCCACAAATTTTCATCTGATTTAAAACATTTATACGCGAGAAAAAAATTAAATGCTGAAAAATTGGTTTTTCCCCATTTTGACAGTTGATTTGAGGTTATGACGGAAAGTGTTGAATACAAAAGTTTTTGATTTTTTTATTATCTAACATTTCCATTGAACATTTTTCGCTAAGTGGTCACGTTTTGACGCAAATCGCATAAAACCGTTTTCAACTCCTAAACTGCATCCCCATTTCACCATTTTCAATGTTTTCGTGTTTAAATATTTTTTTCCTCAAAGTTGGAACCTCAACAACATTTTCACATCGGTCCTTGCCTGTTACTTTTTTATTTTTCACAAAAATTATTGCCACCAGTCTATAAGACATTAAACACTGCCTGATTTTCAATATACAATAAAACAATACATAATCATTCGTCAAATGCGAGATCAAAGGTATCCCTCTCGAACAATATATTTTATAAATTTTCTGCTTTCATAAACATCAAAAAATGAGTATTCAATTAAGAAAAAGTATTCGTGTTTATAACATTCCAGCTGTGGAGAAAATATTTTATTACATTTTACGTCTTATTAGCAAATAACATACTCACACAATAAATACCTATAATTACAATACTTTTGCAGCAGACAAGGTTTTGAATCTGGCAAAATCTGTGGCAACCCTACCCTACAAGAAATCGACAGATATTAAAAATGTTGATTTCATTCAGTTTGCAAATTTTAGAAATTATAATCTCAGGTTCCCATACGAAAAAATCATCTAACAATAATCATCATGTCATGAGATAAAAGTATTTTTATAAATGATAATAGGATGTTCCTTTCGAAAAATATTTAATTTGTGTCGTTTCTGTTCGAACCGGAATTAGGTATTACTGAACCCGTTTGGTTCCTTAAGAAATTGTATTTTCATTAAATTCCAGCCAAACTGTCAAAATTTTTGGTACAAATGAATATTATCTAAAATAAGAATGCACCATCCCTTAAGCTCGCCCAATACTTACTTGTTTGATTTTAACCTCCCACAAGTAATAACAATGGATAAAATCATTGTAAACAACTGTTGAAAACACACACACGCAGGTAGGCACTTACCCGAAATTTACTTCTTGTAAAAACAAACTATACACGAAGTGTATTTAACCTTTTCTGCACTTGCACAACACTACCAAATCTACACTTGAACTGATTGAAAATAAGAACTGAAATGACGCAGATGACCCGATGATGAAACGGCCTGTTATGGGTGGGTGAAATAAAACATCATTGGAAACACGTGTGTGACGAAGAAGGTGGATGATCATAGGTGGTGGAAAAAACCGTTACATTTCCAGAACTAAACGATACCCATTTACTGGTTAAAAGGTATCTTTTAACAGTTAAAATGTGAATTATAGTAGCTAAACAGTTTGTTTTTTCAATTCCATCTTTTAACCACAATCGTGCCCTTTATTAAATCTAAAAGGTAACCTTTTCAAAACAAAATGAGTGTTTTGAAAAAAAGACCCGTTTAACGTTTAAAACCTTCACTTTTTACATTGATCAGATAACATTTAGTTGCTAAAATAATTTATTTAGCAGCTATAAGATTTTTTTGAAAAAAAACTTGTATAACTGGATTTCTCTCGGTGCAACCCTCGGAAGTCTTCGAGAGACTTGTCTGAGCTATACAATACCATATCAAAATGTTCTATATGATATTTTCCATATTAGTTTAAGTCTTATTTCAAACCATGAGTATGGCAATGATAATCACGTATTTTGAGGGGACAACATAAATTTTGCCATACTCGTGGTTTGAAACAAGATTGAAACTAATATGAAAAATAGCAAATGGTACATTTCAATATGTTATTGATGCTGAACTGGCTTATAATATCATGGGCGAGAGTGTGGTAAACTGTTCGATAAACGTTTATTAGCTAATCGGTATAGTAACAATTTAATTATTTTTATAACTTTTCGCTATTTATATGGCAACGTTGTTAGCCGCAGTAGGTGACGGGCTCTGTCATATTGGCAGATGTCATTATAATTTCAGAATTGAACTGAAACGTCATGTAAGCTCGTTCATTGCACCTTTCGATTGCCAAGTAAAATATATTTTCAATTCACGAAGACGTTTTATTTATCTCGTTCCCGCAAGGGTGGTCCTTCAGCAGCACACGCAAAACATATATGGTCCAATCATGCCAATGAGAGAGGAATTCACGGTAAAGCAGTACAATTCTCGTCAAGATCAAGTCCCGTATATTCGTCTACAAGCATAGGTGTGGTGAAGAAAAGCTAATTTGCAAGTTCAAAGTATCCATTTCATGAAAGAATTATCAGTCAGAAGTTCTAGAAAATCGTAAACAAATTTTAAATAGCGTATCAACAAAATAGTTGAAAACCGTACTACTAGCAACAGCAACTTTACAAATAGATCCAGAGTTCCCGTTATAAGCAAAGGAATCGACAGATCAGCAATCAGGAGAGTAAGCGAAGCACATTAAACTGATTAATAGAATCTAGGTCAACAATAGTAACGCTATCAAAGTGAGATTTCCTTCTCTACCCTAATTACTAACCTATCACCAAAGGTATTTTTTTATCTGTTTTGACATTTGTATATTTCATTGGTTACCTATTTTTCTGAAAATGCATCACGATGGAAGTACATGAGAATGAAATTATGGAATTGAGACAGACGTAGTAAATTAAAAGGTCAGTTAACAAGATTTCAAATTTTAAGTGCACCCAATGACATAATCGAATTAGAAGTACGATTAAAAAAATCGAATCAGTATTTAAAAAATTTGATGAAGTACAATCGCGATTAGAGATTTTAGATGAAAATGAAATAGAACAACGCGAAGAACGAGAAGTAGATTTCTATAGAACGATTTCTAAGGAAATGGTATTTTAGTAAAATATTATGAATCTCAAAAGTTGGTCAATACACAAATCAATGCACAGAATACAAGCAATGCAACTGTAGCAAATTGGAATCCTTTAGCAAACATTAAGTTGCCAATAATAAATCATCCAATGTTTTCAGGAAACTATGATGAGTGGACAACATTTCATGATACATTTTCTCAAGTGATAAACGAAAACAGGAATTTGATAAACATACAAAAATTCTCAAATCTTATTAAAAACACGACGCTTCACGGTTAATTCACTCATTAGAAATCTCAGACATTAATTATACAGTAGTATGGAAAAGTCTTGTTAAAAGGTAAGAAAATAAATTTATAATCCTGAATACTCATGTAAGGGCAATATTTGATCTACCAGTAGCCACAAAAGATTCAGCAATCTCGCTGAGACAGCTAACAGACGAAGTTCATCATCATTTAGGTGCTCTGAAAAATTGGAAATTACCCACGGTCAAATGGGATGTTCTCTTGATACTGACATCTTGTCACATCGAAACATTATCACGAATCGCAAATGGGAAAATTCACTAGGAAATGAAAACCTTTCCACATATGACCAGCTCAACAATTTCTTGAATAAAAATGTTTCACGTTGAAACTCTCTCGAATAATAACAAAAATTTCGCTCACAACTTTCAAAAATACTCGAACGATCAATGTCATAGGTCATGCATACTCCATTCCATGAACAATCATTTGCAGTCACTGATTTAGGCAATGAAATATCTTGTCACTACTGTGAATAACGCCATTTCATTCACAATTGCGAAGATTTTGAATAAATTACACTGAGAGAAATCCAGTTATACAAGTTTCTTCTCAAAAAAATCTTATAGCTGCCAAATAAACTATTTTAGCAACTAAATGTTATCTGATCATTGTAAAATGTGAAGGTTAAATAAACTATTTTAGCAACTAAATGTTATCTGATCATTGTAAAATGTAAAGGTTTTAAACGTTGAACGGGTCTTTTTTTCAAAACATTCATTTTGTTTTGAAAAGGTTACCTTTTAGATTCAATAAAGGGCACGATTGTGGTTAAAAGATGGAATTGAAAAAACAAACTGTTTAGCTACTATAATTCACATTTTAACTGTTAAAAGATACATTTTAACCAGTAAATGGGTGTCGTTTAGTTCTGGAAATGTAGCGGATTTTTCCACCACCTCTGGTCATGCACCTTCTTCGTCACACACGTGTTTCCTATGATGTTTTATTTCACTCACCCATAACAGGCCGTTTCATCATCGGGTCATCTGCGTCATTTCAGTTCTTATTGTCGATCAGTTCACGTGTAGATTTGGTAGTGTTGTGCAAGTTCAGAAGTAAAGGTTAAATACACTTCGTGTATTTTTTGTTTCTACAAGAAGTAAATTTTGGGTAATTGCCTACCTGCGTGTGTGTTTTTTCAAGAGTTGTTTACAATGATTTTATCCATTGTTATTACTTGTGGGAGGTTAAAATCAAACAAGTAAGTATTGGGCGAGCTTGAGGGATGCTGCATTATTTTAGAAAATATTCAGTGGTACGAAAAAATTTGACAGTTTGGATGGAATTAAATGAAAATACAATTTTTTTAGGAACCGAACGGGTTCAGTAGTACCTAATTCCGGTTCGAACAGAAACGACACAAATTAAATATTTTTCAAAAGGAACATCCTAATATTATTTATAAAAATACTTTTATCTTATGACATGATGCTTATTGTTAGATGATTTTTTCCTATGGGAACCTGAGATTCTAGTTCCTAAAATTTGCAAATTGAATGAAATCAACATTTTTAATATCTGTCGATTTCTTGTAGGGTAGGGTTGCTACAAATTTTGCCACATTCAAAACCTTGGCAGGTGCAAAAGTATTGTAATAATAGGTATTTATTGTGTGAGTATGTTATTTGCTAATAAAATAAAATGTAATAAAACATTTTATCCACAGCTGGAATGTTATAAACACAAATAATTTTCCTTAATTGAATACTCATTTTTTGATGTTCATGAAAGCAGAAAATTTATAAAATATATTGTTCGAGAAGGATACCTTTGACAAATCATTATGTATTGTTTTATTGTATATTGAAAATCAGGCAGTGTTTAATGTCTTATAGACTGGTGGAAATAATTTTTGTGAAAATTAAAAAAGTAACAGGCAAGGACCGATGTGAAAATGTTGTTGAGGATTCAACTTTGAGGAAAAAAATATTATACAGTATAGGGGTTGAAAGCGGTTTTATGCGATTTGCGGAAAAACGTGACCACTTAGCGGAAAATGTTCAATGGAAATGTTAGATAATAAGAAAATCAAAAACTTTTGTATTCAACACTTTCCGTCATAACCTCAAATCAACCGTCAAAATGGCAAAAAACCAATTTTGCCATTCGTTTTGGCACCAGCCTTTTGAAGCACTGATCGTAACAGACCAGTGTATTTTTTCCCCATGAGACGATTGTACACAGATGTGTTTACAACAAAGCAGCTGTATAAAAAAGTGTTAATTTCATTTCCATGGATATAACTTGGAATCGGGAAAGAACGTTACTCATAGGAAAATCATATATGTATTACAAAGAATATATTAAATACAAAGTAATAATAAAAGCCCCAATTTAGCTTTTCATTTTTGAAACTTCATACTGCTCTTCATAATTTCAGCCATGTGGGTACTCATTTTGTTTTGTAAGAAAAATAGTGAACCTACTACTAACACGGACTTCTATGAAGTATATGTTTTCAAACCTCTGGAATTTTACATTTTATTGCAACGAAATACTTTTGTTGTTGTTGTTTTGTTGTTTTTTCCGTTAACCAGCTGTCGTCCCCTTACGAACGGCAGCCCTCAGAAGTCGAAACTTGTGCGAGCTAAGGATTAACGAGGTCTTACCTTTTTACGTGCGATTCCTAACACTTTCTCGGGCCATCAGAAAAAGTTCTGCAGTCGCCAGGGTTTGAACTGGCAGCTAAAAGTGATTGAAACAATGTCGCTTTAACCACTCGGCTTCATTTGATTTTTATTAATTATTCTTGAGCATGAAATAAAATATTATTTGAAAAGTGAGTAATAATTTTTTTTGTTTCAGATGACTAATTTATTGTATGATTTGGAGATTCTTCCCTCTTGTCAACTCTATCCGTGGTTACCAGAAATAGTGTATTTTCAATATTCCCTGATTTAAGAAACACTATACAGGGTGTTATTTAAGTACGTGGCCAAACTTAAAGGGGTGATTCTTTGAGTGATTCTAAGACGAAAAGTTCATATAAACATAGGTCCGGTAATGCTTCGTTTTCAAGATACAGGGTGTAAAATTTTTAAAAGAAATCGTTTTTGTAGTAAATATCATAATAACCCTTCAACCGATTTTATTGAAATTTGGCAGTGTTATTGAAGGTCGTAAAGGGCGAATTTAACCCTAACTTCATCGAAATTATCATGGCCAGTTGCGTCCCGGAAGGCACTCTAACCAATATTTTTGACAGAAAACATGTGCGCCACTGATTTTTTTGCAATTTTTGTATTTGTTTCACATTGAGCAACTGAAATTACAACTTTTTTATATCAAGAACTTTTTTCGTATCTTGCTTTGTTTTTGAGAAAAAACATAAAAATCACTTCATTGCACATCCCTGTGACAACACAATAAAACATTTCAACTACTAAACCATCAAAAACTGGGGTCTTACTAATTTTTTTTCATATCAATACTCTATTCTAGTCTTAGAATTTTCTATCAAAATTAATGCAATGAAAAAAAAAATATGTATGTATGAATTGCAGCACTTGCCTTCGGCTCTTGGCTTCGGCTCGTGCTGCAAAATGGGCTCATTGTTGTCCATGGACATGCAATAAAGACATGGCCGGATTACCACCTTTTTACGCCCTAGGCCAAACCTCGAAAGTACGCCCTACGGAGATGGTCTGGAGAGTGTGGAAGGTAATTCTCAACTTTTGTCAAAGTAGGGCTATTCAACTATAATATACTCGTAATGTAACATGGATAATTCCAATAACTGTGTCTTTCTTAATGATGAATACATGATAATAAAAAAAGGATGTTGTGCAATAATTTGAGAAGGCCTGCTGCCTACTTGTTAAAATTAGTTATATATTTATAAATATCACAATCGAAATATGAGATATGTACAAAAACACTCTCAACTTCTTCTTTCTGGCCTTTGCACAAGCAAATAACTGTATGGTATTATCAAAATCCCAAAATCTAGTAATATCAATTTCAATGTTCAGAAGAGCAAAAACGTTTGATGCATGTTTGATCTATGGTATTGTTCGATCCTTTTCAAACAGGAAAATGACCTTAAATTAGAATAAAACAAAAATAATTCGTACTCCACTTGTTACTTGAAAATTTACAGCAATTTTATTAATTGATAATTTATACTTTTAACTTATACAAACTTCTGCCACTAGAGAATTTATTTTTATAACAATTTTGATAAAAATATCGATGACAGGTATTAGTTAGTTGTGCAAACTCAACCCACAATATTTAGGTGTTCATGCGCGTCTGCCACTCATTTAGTCACGTGCGAAATGTCTGCCTGTGGAATATTTTTATTGCTTCACAGAACTCTACTGAAATGTCAATTGGAAGACACATTTCTATTGTTAATTGTTACTTGAAAATTAAGTGCAATTTTATTAATTGATAATTTATACAGGTAATTTATGAATACGTCTGCCATTAAAGAATTTGTTTTTTCATCACAATTTTGATAGAGATGTCGATGGCAGGCGTTAGTCAGTTGTACAAACTCAACTCGCAATTTTCACTCTGTTACTAATTCACACACGTGCGGAATTCTGCTTTATTCTGATTTAGTTTACAGAACTCTACTGAAATGTCAATTGGCAGACTTATGTCTATTGTTGATTGTTACTTGAAAATTTACTTTTGAAACATGTATGTATGAAAGTGATCATTTTTCAACCGGATACCCTACATGAAAGTGATAGTTTTTCACTCTAGAGATGAAAATAAAACAAATGAATATTATCAAGCGACCCGATGGGAATATACTAAAATTAATTGATGGATTTTTGACACTAATGACAGTTAATCTCACTACTGGCACTTGAATCAGTACCCAGTATTATCATCAAGTCTGTGTTATAAATAAATAAAAATGTACAAATTGTAATCCAGTATTTTATAAACAACATTCTATCATAGAAAAAATAGCATTTCCTACTCGAGATGAAATACGTTTTTTTCGTTCGTGATATTGCCACACTCTCTCCGCTCCGCTTCGCTCGTGGACAAACTCTTACATTACGAAAAAAACAGAATTTTCATCTCTTGTTGAAAAATATACCATTAAATGACTCGTGAGACTATAGAGAAAAAACGTAACAATACTAACGGTGCCGGCGGTAGAAGAGAGGCGACGGCGTGGACGTTTCATTGCTTCGTCTTGAGCGTCGTGTTTTCAGTTTTACCATTGAATTATTGAAAAAAAAATCTCCGTTATCTGCGCCCCCTCTAGCCTGCGCCCTAGGCCTTGGCCTAGGATGGCCTTATGGGTAATCCGGGCCTGAATAAAGACATTTTTATTTATGATTAAACAATTAATATTACATGGAAGTAATCTTTTAATTTTTTTCGCTCATATTACCTGTTTTCGATGAAACAAATAATGTTGTTATGTATTACTGCAGTGTTTTGAAACTAAAGTAAGAGGGCCATGGAAGAAACAACAAATGTTCAAACAAATTTAACTTCATAACTGTCACAAATTGAAACGGTACATACGTAATTATTTGATAGTAATTATTTGTGTTTTCATGAGTTTTGAAATATAAAATTTGTTACTGATATCTGAAAATGGTTCGGTTTACAAACTCGGAAATGGCCGATATGCATTTTGTCTATGGAATGGCCCAAGGCAATTCCAGAGCAGCTAGACGCATTTATCAAGAAAGATATCCTCAGCGAAATGTTCCAAATAGGCAAACATTTGTGAGAATACATGAAAGGCTGTGCGAATCAGGCACCTTTCAAAGGTCGGCTGCTCTTATTGGGAGACCTGCAACGGTAAGAACAGTGGCGCTGGAGGAAGAAGTTTTACATGAAGTTGAGCGATGCCCCGATACAAGCACACGCAAAATTGCACAACATTTCTCACTTTACTGTATGGAAGATTTTGAAAGAGTACCAACTGTATCCTTACCACATACAGCGTGTTCAAGCGTTATTTCCTGCGGATTTTCCCAAGCGAGTTGTTTATACTACGTGGCTTTTGCAACAACAGGTTGCATCTCCGACATTTTTATCCAGTATATTATTTACCGATGAAGCGTGTTTTTCCCACAATTCAATTATGAACTTTCATAACAACCATATCTGGGCAGAAGAAAATCCCCATGCGGTTATAAAAAATAATTATCAACAGCAGTTTTCCGTGAATGTCTGGGTTGGTATTGTTGGCGATTATCTCATTGGACCTCATTTTTTACCCCCGAGATTAAATGGTCAAGAGTATCGTCATTTTTTGGAATTTGTATTACCTGTACTACTAGAAAATGTCCCACTGGCAGTAAGAGGAACAATGTGGTTCATGCACGATGGGGCTCCACCTCTTATGGAGAAAACTGGATCGGTCGCGCAGGTCCACAGTCATGGCCACCCAGGTCACCGGATTTAAATCCCTTGGATTTTTTCCTTTGGGGACATTTAAAGTCCCTCGTTTATAAAACTCCAGTCAACACTGACGAAGAATTAATCCAACGAATACGGGATTCATGTGATCAGATAAGACATCCGCCGTGTTCAGGAATCGATGTTAAGACGAGTTAATGCTTGCATTTAAGTTGAAGGAGGACATTTTGAGCAACTATTGTAAGTTTTGTGTTAGTTATTATTGAATGTATTCTTACAGAAACAAATTGCCTAGGTACCATTTTTGTTTCAGTGTGGTTTTAATAAAGGGTGTTTCTTGTTTGATGTTGCTTTGGCATTTCCGGCGTTACCACTATGCACGCACTGGCCAAATGAAACAAACAATTTTTAAGCATAACAGATTCACCTGTAATCATTAAAAACCCTATAAAAACAATTTTTTATTGTGTTGTGCCAGGGACGTGCAATGAAGTGATTTTTATGTTTTTTCTCAAAAACAAAGCAAGATACGAAAAAAATTCCAGATATAAAAAAGTTTTAATTTCAGTTGCTCAATGTGAAACAGATACAAAAATTGCAAAAAAATCAATGGCGCACATGTTTTCTGTCAAAAATATTGGTTACAGTGCCTTCCGGGACGCAACTGGCCATGATAATTTCGATATAGTTAGGGTTAAATTCGCCCTTTACGACCTTCAATAACATTGCCAAATTTCAATAAAATCGGTTGAAGGGTTATTAAGATATTTACGACAAAAACGATTTCTTTTAAAAAATTTTACACCCTGTATCTTGAAAACGAAGCATTACCGGACCTATGTTTATATGAACTTTTCGCCTTAGAATCACTCAAAGAATCACCCCTTTAAGTTTGGCCACGTACTTAAATAACACCCTGTATTTTATTGTTGATATGTAAGTTTTACGACCTTTGTTATGATGACTGATTTTTTCTTTTGTGGGGGATTTGAGGTCATGAATTGAAGAAATATATATTTCTTTAATGCCGTTTCGTTAATTTATTTTGACATCTTCAGGGTACTAAAATGGTTTTTTTTTATTAATAAAATAGTTGAAAAAAAAACAAATAATAATATACATATCAATTTGCCATTAATACTTTTCTAGAAACAATCACTGAACTATGTTCTGGTAACAGATAAATCTTCAGAGTAGATCAAAGTAAATTGATAATAATTCAATTTAAATTTTTATACGTCAGCAAAACAAAGTTTAGTGATTGTTTCTGGAAAAGTAGTAATAGGAAGTAGTAGTATATTATTATTTGTTTTTTTCTATTGTTTCAAAATTTAAAAGAAACATCCCCTATTTGTATCTTCCAGTGCTCTGAAGATGTCAAAATAAATCGACGAAAAGTTGACTTTGAACAAATAGAGTTTTCTTCAACTTAAGGCCTCAAATCCCCAAAAAAATAAAAAATCAGTAACTATATTTTAATTTCCTTAATAAATGTTGATCAATTTTTCAATGAGTTTCATTCAATGCTGAACTGTCCACCGATAAGTATAGACAACTAATGTGTCACTATTTCCGGAAATAATTTAAATCAAATATGACGAATCACTATAACAAAAGTAGCTTTTTCACGATATTTATAGGATTGAAATTTTTAAAAGAGTGCTTGTTGAATTCTTATTCTGAAGACATGACACTGGCACTCACCGTGCAGTAACTTCTGTTCAACCTATTTTTCGTAGAAATTCAGAATTGATGATACCTACTCATCAAATGGCAAACATTTTCGCTTCCAAACACTTTGTTTCTGACCAAAACGTTTTTGAATAGCATACGCATGAAAATAACCTTCCTCTAGAGCTCTGATAACATCATTAACGCCAAAACACCTCATCAACTCCTTTAATTTGAAAAATGTCGAATAGCGCATGTGGTGATATTGAAGAGTTTTTGAGGATTAATTTACCTTCATGTGTATTAATTATCCGAATTTTATGATGTACTTCATACAATATTAAAACTGTTTAAGTTTGTAAAATGATGTTCAACAACTGTAAATCCTCAGAAACTCTTCAAAATCATCTAAATCGCCACATGTGTTATTTAAAATTTTGTGGCAGTATTTAGACGTCAATGAATGCTATTTTCAGAACTGTACAGTAAGAAATTATTTTCATGCAGGTTATTCAAAAACCGTTTAACTGGTAAAGGAAAGTTTTTGGATGCAAAAATGTTTACCATTTGATTGTTATACATTTTTTTTAACCACTATAAGATATAGTATAATAATGAAATACCAATCATTTAAGTATTACATCAAAAACAAGTCATCTTGAAATGAGTATCTTTTCAATTTTATACAGTCGTCATTTAATATCGAAATGTCAAACATTTAAACATTATATTGAGGACAAGTAAGCTTTATATAAGCATCTTTTAATTTTTATAATAACTTCATATAATATTGAAATGCCAGTCATTTAACCATTATATTGGAAACAAGTAATTTCGATATGACAATATTTTCATTTTTATACGAGTGATCTTTAACAGTTATACTACTTTTTTGAAAAAAATACTCTGATCATTCTGAATAGGTTACTATGTTGGCGCCTATTCAATTCAGAAATCTTTTAAAGGTTATACAATTTTGTATAACAGGTAATAGATATTTTTCTCGGTGTAACAACTGAAGAAAAATACAATGAAATTAAAAGATTACGATTATGCAGTAATTGTCTCAGACCCGGCCACATGAAATGGACATGTAAATCTAGCAAATGCAAGCGTTGTAATCGAAACCACAATACTATCAATCACAACAATAATTATCAATCACGCTATTCAAACGATCAGATGAATCGTCAGTCAAATTATGATTCGCAAAAAATTTAAAACACATCAAACACGAATGCTCTTGAACTGAATACCAATATCGTAAAAAAATCCTTAACAATTGCTCCCGTACAGATAGATGTTCACGTCACAAACCCCAATGCGCTAATCTTCATACAAACACATTCGTTACCACAATCATTCTCGGAAAATCACGTCAAAGTTTCAGATTCGAAAATATTACAAAGCACTAGCTTCTCAAAGACTCATGACAGTCAGATAGTTTTGTTATCCACGGCTCAAATATTAATTTATGACCCCCTCGGAAATGCTCACGTTTGTAAAGCTCTGTTAGACTCAATCAGTTAAAGCAACTTGATCATACTCTAACTTTGTAAAAGGTTGAACTTACTATTTGAAAATGCTCAAATACCAATTGCGGGTATCAGTCAAAAAGCTATCACGATCACGTATAAAACAAATGCAACTATTAAATTTTGATCAACGTCATTTGAGTACAACTCAACATTCTTGGTGCTGCCAACAATAACTGAAAAAATTTCATTCACAGAATTCAAAATTAATGCATTCAAACTTCCATCAGGTATCACTTTAGCAGATCCAGAAGTTAAAATAAAATAGACATTCTTCTCGGAGCATGCATTTTTTACGAAATGTTGTGTCCTAATTAACTATAACTTGGTGAAAACATGCCAAATTTGCAAAAAACTTATTCAGGGTGGGTAGTCACAGGATCTGTAAACTTACAAGAATATTTAAATCAAAGGTTTTTCTGCAATTTCACACGTAACATATCCAATGAAATGCTTGATGAATCACTAACAAAATTTTGGAAAACTGAAGAAATACCACATCAAATTATTTTCACGAAAGAAGAACAATACTGCGAAGAATACTTCGAAAAAACAACAACTCTAAACTCGGACGGTAGATTTTTAGTAAGATTACCTTCATCAAAACAAATTTCCGATTTAGGCAATTCAGCAGCAAGTGAATTAAAACGATTCAATTTTCTTGCAAACAGATTCAAACGGCGATTATAATTTAACCTTTTCCCTGCGGATGGCGCATAAATGTGTCATTTCATTTTCGTGTCACCTCTGCGGATGACGCATTTATGCGAAAGGTCTAAGAGATTACTCGGAATTCACGAAACAATACGAATCAATAGGACATATGACATTCATCAAACATTTTTATGGAACTTTAGAGCAACCCTCGTATGTATTACCGCATCATGCAGTAATTAAAAACAGTAGCACCTCGACTCGTTGCAAAGTAGTTTCCGACGGCTCAGCAAAATCAAATAAAGGTATATCAATAAATGATTTATTCATTACTCGTGGGTCCTATTGTTGAAGATGATCTTTTCGCAATCGTAGCTCGTCTCAGACTTCATCGATATGTATTGAGCGCAGACGTCAAAATGATGTTCAGGCAAGTATTGGTACATCCCGAAGATAGAAAATGTCAGTAAATAATTTGGCGATACAATGAGTCCGAACCAATTGAACTTAACACGGTAATGTATGGAACGGCATCTGCAAGTTATCCAGCGACAAATGTTTTACAAAAACTTTCATTGGAATTTGAACAAAAATATCCGCGTACATGCAAAATCAAATGCCATTCATTTTATATGGACGATTTGCTAAAAAGCGTTGACACGATAGAAGAGGCTTCAGTAGTTTTCAATGAAATAACTCAAATCTTAAACAGCGCCAACTTTCTCCTAAGAAAGTGGTGTTCGAATGAACAAATAAATCATTTTAGACTCGATTTAGATATAATTTTAGACTCAATGATAAATTAATAGAACTTCACGATAGTGAAGAGTTAAAAACTTTAGGAATATCGTGGGATCCTGGAAAAGATACACTAAGATATCTGGTAAATATTAATTTCGGAAATCAAGTCATGACAAAACGTTCAGTTCTAGCCGCTATATCAAGAATTTTCGATCCACTAGGTTTGATAGGCCCAGCAACGATACAAGCAAAACTATTTATGCGTCAATTGTGAGAAAGAAACATTTTCTTGGGATGAAAATTTACCACCGGACATGGTAAATCAATGGACAACTATCTTAGAACAAATTTATTCTATTAATGATATCAATATTAACAAACATGTTCTATGTGAAAAACCCATAACAATCGAATTACACGGATTTAGTGACAGCTCATAGCTTACCAAGATTAGAGCTTTTAGCTGCAACATTGCTCTCAGAATTAATACCAATTGTTAAACAAACGCTAAATATTGAAATATTATGTACAACATTTTATTGCGACTCAACAATAATCTTAGCAAGGTTGAAAATCGATCCCGAAAAATTTAAAACATTCGTTGTTGATCGAATAATAAAAATCACTGAACTAACAGATATATACGAATGGAAGCACGTACGATCAAGATAACCCGGCAGATATTATTTCCGGAGGTATGAATCCTAACGAATTAGAAAGTTTGAGAATTTGGTGGCACTGTCCTGCATTCTTACTTGAAAGTAGGGATTCTTATCCGCAAAATGTAGATGATTTGAAACAATGGAAAATATTCCTGAAATCAAACCATTCATCATCACATTAACTACGAATACATTTCGATATATTTGACAGACATTCATCATTAAGAACGCTACAGCGAATAGTAGCTTACTGCATTCGATTCAAAACTATCGGTCTACAAAAAAACAAACATGGTTCCACTTTAACAGTAGAAGAACTCGATTTTTCTTTAAAATTTCGCAAGAGGTAGAATTTTCACAAGACATTCGTCTACTAAATTTATCTCGGCCAGTACCTGTTAATATCTGACTCATTAGTCTCAATCCATTTTCATATAATCAGGGTTGGAGAAAAATTAAAACATTCACACGTAAGCTATTTCCAAAAGCATCCTATCATTTTGCCAAAATCACACAAACTCACAGGTGTTCAAAATTTACTTTCTTTGATAAGATTGAACTATTGGCCAATTGATGGTAAAAATTTGGTGAAACGAGTAGTCAAATCTTGTATAAAATCATCCAGAATCATCGAAATTTGATGAGCGAATTACGGAGCTCCAGAGTTACTCCCAGCAGGCCATTTTCAAAATGTGGAGTTGATTATGCTGGTCCCGTTCTTGTAAAGGAAGGGACTCTCTCTGCGGCGAGCAAAATTAGTTGAAAAATATATATGTATTTTTGTGTTTCTTAACACGTGTAGTGCATATACAACTCGTGGAAGATTTAAGCACGGATAGTTTTCTGAATGCATTGAAACAATTAATTTCTAGAAGAGGTAAACCATCAGAGATTATTTCAGATAACGGTTCCAATTTCATAGGTGCTAATAATCATTTCCTGGAATTGAGTGACTTATTGACAGTTTTTGATCATAAAGACAAAATCCAAAACTTTCTCGCATCAGATGGCATAAAATTATATTTATTTATACCGGCAAAATCGCCACATATGGGGGGTATTTGGGATGCAACCGTTATATCTTCCAAATTCCATTTAAGACGAATTTTAGGGCTTGCTTCACTCACATATGAAGGAGTGTTCACGGTGTTGACGCAGATCGAGTCTTGCCTCAACTCCAAACCCCTTTCACCCCTAACATCTGACCCTAACGATAACTTACCTCTCACTCCTGCTCACTTTTTAATCGGAGATACGCTAGCTGCAGCACCTCAGAGGGACATCCAGGATTACAACATCCATAGATTATTGCAACAGTACCTTTTGATTTTTCTTAAAATCCACGAACGCAAAATCTGCTACCACTTTTGAAAAACTCAATTCAACTGCTTGTTTTATAGGAATCATAGATGCATTAAAATGTGGCTGTGCCTCATTTAGACCTTGCCCTGGATAAGGACATAATGAAAGCTCCATTATTCCATAAGCCTGATCGCCAAAGATTACATACTGGGAACCATCAGGAAATCAAGCTTCTCGTTCCAACTGTTCATAAAGTCCAGATTCCCTAAATATTCCTGCATCGTGCCTATTTCCTTCAAATGCCCCCACTAAACTAACTGTCAAACCATCTGGAGTAACTAGAGCCTGATACTTTACACAGTGAAATCTCTTGTGGCCAGAGTAATAATCCTCCTGTTTGGAATGGCAGCTCCCTTTGCAACAATTACCTGTAACATACAAAAACATTATGAAATTGTCTCTTACCTATATATACTAATTGTTACTTATAAATTGCCGAGGTACTAGACGATGTCGAATAATCCAAAAAGGAAGAAAACTGACTTTGAACATCCCCACAATGATTCTTAGTCATGGACAGAGCAAAGACTATGTACAATGTAAGACTCAATAGTCTTCATAGACTGCTCTTCATTTGAAATAGTTGGGAGTTTCATATTTTTCAATTATTTTCAATAGACGCTTTTAGTTACATTAGCATAAACTTAAAAAATTTCTTGGTTTAACCATACATGAGCCTCCAAATACTCAAGCAATGTATTGAAATTTTGGTATATGAAGTAACAAACAAAGCTTATTATTTCAAACATTGCCGATATACTTCGATTAAAGTAAACTTTCAGGTCTTGCAGACGATTTGGATATGCCAACCTTTTCAGTAACATACACAGAGCTTCTGTTCCTGAAAATATATCATTATTAATACCTACCGATCAAATATAAAAAAGCCTCAAATTCCTTCCTCCCTCCAAACTCACCTGTAGCAATATGTGATCTGGTTGCAATAACTTCACTAATACCAAGAGCCTGACCAGGCGAGGTATATCCTGCTTTCGATACCTAAAATGAGACCAATAATCTTGATCAGTTCAGTTGTTGAGATTGAAAGGTTCAATAGGCCGGGGTTCACCTTCAGGTTGCTCCCAATCAAACACATCTCTTAAAATTATATTCCGTATTAATCTTCTATTTGGCTGCTCCATTCTTATTATAATGTCAATATTTTCATACATGTTTAAAAAACGAATATCAAAACGAAGACACACACCTCCTAAACTGTCAACAGTGTCAACTAATAAGGTTACCTTTCTTAACAGACTCTCGTTATTTTCAACGTTTCAAAAACTCTTCTGAATCGACCGGTTGTTACCGTTTTCGTTATGAGAATAACCACAGAAGAAGTTATTTTCTAACGTTATTTCAATTGGATTAAAAACTCCCTAATGTATGAATTCAATTTCCACGCACTCAAATGTCTACGTAAGGTTAGTTCGTTCTGATTCGATTATACTAAATAATTCCCCCTCACAAATTGTGTGTATTCAATTTCCACGCACTGAAATGTCTACGTGAGGTTAGTTCGTTCTGATTCGATTATACTAAATAATTTCCCCTCACAAAATGTGTGTATTCAAATTCCACGCATTCAAATATCTACGTGAGGTTAGTTCGTTCTGGTTCGATTATACCATTCTTTATATAGAAGATAGTTAGTCAACCTTATGGGATTATAATTGGATCAAAATGTCGTAACTTCAGTGATCTGGCCTCCAACTCATGTCGAAACTTGATTAAAACAATGGAAAAGCATTAAAATCAGGGTTTTTTGAAGAAACCTGGGTAGGGATCACGAGACTCGACTCGATCAAATCGACTTAACTCGTTATCGCGTCTATGAAGTTCTACACGAACGTCGATCAAATATGGAATCGAGTACTCGATTGTTCTTAACTCTCTAGTTAGGATAGCATATTCCATATTCGATCGACGTTCGTGAACAACTTCATAGACACGATAACGAGTTGAGTCGATTTGATCGAGTCGAGTCTCGTGATCCCTATGCTGCATTAAAATGACGTCAAATATTCATGATTGTAACTAATCACGCTAGATGACACTCGCGTTTGTGTCCAATACCTTTTCCACAGGCATTGACTATGTTCTATTTAAACAATGATTATACTGAATAATTTCTCCTCACCAAATGTGTGTATTCGATTTCCACTCACTGAAATGTCTACGTAAGGTTAGTTCGTTCTGGTCCGATTATACTAAATAATTTCTTCTCACAAAATGTGTGTATTCAATTTCCACGCACTCAAATGTCTACGTAAGGTTGGTTCGTTCTGGTTCAATAATTACACTAAATAATTTTTCCCCACAAAATGTGTGTATTCAATTTCCACGCACTGAAATGTCTATGTGAGGTTAGCTTGTTCTGGTTCGATTATATAAATAAATACAGTGTCCTCCAAAAAAACGGGTATGTATCGCTAGTCCTACAAAAATTATTCAAAATAACGGATTATCTATTTTGAAATTGTGGTTTAGCTAATTTAATATACTTTTATTCGTGAAGTAATGTTGCTTTCAATGTATAATTGTTTGTTCGATTCAAAAATATCTTAATTTACGTGAAAAGTTTATGAAATAAGTGGGAAATTTTGTTTAGCTTTCATAATTTTTATAAACATATTGAAAACAACAATAAGAAAGTAAAAACATTGAAATAATCAATCTGCCCTCCGGGGCGGCTTAAATGATGTCGCATGCGCTTTAACAGATGCGGAGAAACCCGGAAAAACACCACAACATCGTCTGAAGAGCTGAAATTTATAATTGAAAACTTTCAAAGAGGTCAGACGAATTGTGAAGTTCTGCTCAATGGTAAAACAGTATGTATGGTATCTTCAGAGGCCTCAAAAAGTCCAGTTCGAAAGAGATATTATACTTTAAGGGGGTCAAGTGGCCAAGTAGTTAAAATACTGATCTTTTATCTACTGTGGTCGCCGGTCGTGGGTTCGAAGCCTAGCGACTGCTTATATTTCACTGATGGCCCGAGAAAGTGAAATAGCACGTAAAAAGTAAGAATTCGTTAATCCTTGGCCCTCGCAAGTTTAGTCTTTTGAGGGCTGTCGTTCGTAAGGGAACGGCATCTGGTTAACGGAAAAAATAATTTTAAACAACAATGTATGCAACTATCATCAAAGGACCCCGCACACATCTAATGAAAAAAAGTCCTTCTGTGAAAATGGCTGAATTTTTGGTATGTTATAGCTGAAGCTATTCTGAGTGAAAGTCTCCATTGGCCCTACTCGATCGTATAACCAGATTCGGCGCTAGAGGGCGACCCATCATGAATTTTGTGATTTTTGGAAAATTTTTAATGTATAAAAAATATCAATATACCATTCATATGCTATATTGAACTAGTGAGCGACTGGTCATTACTGACATTCGTGAGAAATACGTTTCATAATACAGAATAAACGAAACTATTTTTCTACAAGGTAGTCAATAATATAATCAATTCTCCTGTGTATGAATACGCATACGAGTGTATAAGTTGATTGAGTTTATCATTGACAATCAATCAGAATGGAAGTCAAGGGAACTTTCAATAATGTTTCATATCTGTTATAATATGATATAAAACAATTTTCAATGCGACGTTTAGTTCATGAGATTCCATCATCAACTTAATTTTTTCAAATACGACCTCCAGTTTTTTTCATCGATCTTTGTAGCCACTTTCATAACAAATTCAAATAAAAATGTAATTGGATGCGGGTGGCTGTGAATCAGAGAGTGACGGGACTTGCTGGAAATAAGGGGAGTTGATAGGATTATTTCATGAGTATAATTTCACTTCAATTCTCATATTCTAGTAACAGATATGGACAATTCATAATAATTATTTCATTTTGTTCCTGAGATATAACCTTTTCAAGCATTCAAATTGTCGCTGTGTACATGGAGAACTGTTGAACTAGCAATCATAATATGAATCCTCATGTAATCGATAATGACCCATTTTTTTTTTTCAAAGAATTTGACCCATTCGTTTTCGAAGAATTCGTGAAATAAAAATGATGATGGTATTAATATTCATCTATTTCTTTGAACAGTGTCTTATCATGCTATGTAATGCAACACCCTTTGTGAAATATAATTTCTTAATCGAATGAAGGGACTTATGAGCTACAAACTAGATTTAATGTGTTTATTTCTTTAAAAAATCGATTTCGAATCAAAGCAAAAAAATCAAATCGATTCAAAATTCGCAAAACAGCAGTTATGGAATTTTTGACACCAAAAACTGGCCATAGGATCGATCTGTGAACTGAACAACGTAATGAGGATGGCAGGATCAAGAAAATATCATATCACAAATAAGGATAAATGGGCCTAATTACAAAATATTTTGATCATTTTTAAGTTCAGAAGGTATGATCGAAATATCTGTAGGCTAGTTAATCCCGAAGCTTACGGTTAAATAGAATGATTTTACTGCCTTGAAATGAAGCTAATTCAATTGGTTTGTTTCACCACGAGCCAAGAGCTTCAGATTTGGGTAAAACTAACAGTTAGCCATACAATTTTTGAGCTCTCCAGTTCATTAGCTACTAATATCAAGAATTTTCGTGGAATTGACAATTTCGGAGCGTAAGACTGGGAACACCTACCATTCAATTTGTAGGACAATATGTCCATTCAATTATACAAATATTAACCTAGCAACGGTGAAAAAATCCGCTGGTTATTAATGAATTTTTATGACCACGTCATTGGTAAATGTTTGGAGTGGGGGACTCTTCAGTCCTACCATCCATTTTGTAGGTCAAAAGTTATTTCGAGTACTTCATCGAATTATCTCGGGTATCGTTCATCTGGTATAGAATGAGGAATCGGAAAAAAAAAGTATCTTCAAAATCTGTTAATTTGTACTTTGTGACACGCTGAATCATCCTGTAGAAGCGTTTTTTCGAAAAACGATGTTTTCTTGGAGAAAACCTGTACAGTTCGTTTACGCACAACTTGTGACGTCACAAGAAGCCATTCATAAAAATTCATATTTTTTTCGCGGGAAATTCACGTTGGTTGCGCTGGTCCAGAACTTCGTCATATCCTACAAGCTCCTCCCCCCGGCCAGTTCAAATACAAAATGGTTGATTGTTGATGTCTAGCAGAGGACGTTCTCGTAAAGGAATTTACTAATTACATTGGAATTGTATGATATTTGTCTTGTTCTGGTGTTTGATATTGTGCTATCAGTTTGGCAGTGTCTAGTGAATAACAGCTAGTGATCATGGATGTCGGATTTGTGCAAAGAAAATCCGATAATTTACCAAAAATAGACTCCTCAACCATATGTTTCCATATCTTTCCAAAAATCCGGATTTGTTTGGTGCAGAAATCAAAGGCCACAAAATGAGGTAAGTTTCAATATATGTTGTCTTACTTTAACTTGAACAACACTTTTTCATCGTACTTATTTATGATTGTCAGTAAAATGCTCAAAAATATCGAACCCCATCAGTTAACTTTATTGAAGTCGTTTAAGGGTGGATTTAGTCATCTTAGCACAAGCATCATCATAAATAATATAACTGTAACATCAAAGGTTTTTAGCTTAAACTTAGCATTGTATAAATGGCGCCATTTGATATAACAGATTCAACTTTCGCTTTTAACATATATTTGAACACAATTTTAAAATGATGTTGACTAAATGCACCTTTATTTCCACATTCAGCTTATAGTTTCCTATTCTAAAGTTAAAAAAATAAACCTTTACAAACTACATGACCTTCATACATTCAACAAGGTTCTTAGAGCCGGTTGAATACGTTCAGTTCAAACTCTGAATCTACCTCGGGTCCCTTGAAATTGCTGAAAAACTTTATTGAATGAATCTTGGCCAAACAACATTTTTCAATCAGCTACTTAGGGGCAAGTTTTTAAATTCATCGATGGATTCATCGATGAGCATTGTATTCTTCTTAAACTAATGGACAATGACAGCACGAATGCACATTATCCATTGATGAATTCAAAAACTCCTAGATAATCATGTTTTCATTTCAATTTGTCTCATATTAGTTATGTTTTATTATCAGTTATATTAATGTTTTTTCCAAATCAATTTTGACAAGTCGTTCAGACAGGCATTCAAAGAAAATTTATAAATAAACACTTTGTGATAGCTTTGTTGCTCTAGAGCAAAAATACTGAAAAAACGCTCGATCTCTCTAACTTTTGTTGAAAACGAACTCATTCTTGCATGATGGAAACTGTAGAAAATAAACTCAATGCACTTAAGGACCTATGGTGGCGATAAGGTCAGGGAAACTTCCTAATAAACCGAAGGTCATGGGTTTGATCTCGGAGTTCGGGATTTTTTTTTAATGCAAATCCCATTCTTTCATTTTGTTAGAGATGAAAATTATTCGATATTTGGTAGCTTATACATTTTGAATTACTAATAAGTGTTAATTTTCTCTTAGGTAATATTATGTGCCTATGTTGAATGAGGTATCATTCGTTTTTATGTCTAAGAGCTGCGTTTGTAGAAAAATTTCGAGCATAAAGTGTCATTGCCGATCTGCAAAGATTACTGCGCTCTCTTTGTCGAGCGGCAATCAATCACTTTACGCTCTAAATACACAAGTTGCTTTTGTAACTCAGTTACCTATTCACCTCATTTTTTAGGTCAGGTAGAGGAAAAACTATGGAGACAAATGCTGTTGGTTCAAGTTAAATGTGATGGAGTATGCACAGTGAAAGGGAAAATACACTACACAATGTTGTAAAGAAGGCATATTCGGTATTTCTGGAATTCAATGAAAGATAGGAGGAAATTAATTATGTTAGGTGTCAAGCTTGTGAGTCTGATATGCATGTTCAATGTTTTTAGAAAAAATACCTAATTACCTTGATGAGTTCAATAACCCTTGCTCGCACAAGTTTTGCTATTAAGGGGTTTACTCTGAAATTCATATGAGATCTTGTGCAAACGAGAAACATACCGAACCTACAACTTTTGTGAGAGTGGATTCCGAACCACTCTTAGCTGGGTGACAGATGCTGAATTTGAATGACGGTGGCCTATTTTCAACTTGTGATCCCAGGCAAAGTTGAGAACCAATTGAATTATTTTAGATGTGCATTAGTCACCCATCTGAGAGGGTCAGCTTTGCTCGACTTCAGCTATCTACACTACCCAACATATAGATAATGTTGTCGTCTGGACAGTGGTATACATATAACTATTGAGGTGACATCATAGTCATCTAGCTCCTTTCATCAAAATAATATTGATATTCAAAGTAATCCAAGCACAATAAGAATCCATATTTTTCATTGTGACTATAAGAAAATAGAACTTCCAGGTTTAATTCAATATTTACTATCATTTATATTTATTTCACTATTTATAGGTATCATATATTTGAACAGTGAGGGTTTTCTCCCCCTTCCAGCTAACTTTTGAATGGCATCACGTACAAATATGGAACAAAAACCATTTTGAATGGTATCACTGAAACCACTTTTTGAAATAAACGACATTGTGATTGCTTGGGGGGCTTGGGCTTGGTGGCACATCATTAAAAAAAAATTATATGGCATGGGGGTCAGGTGACAGATTGTTGAAAAGGTAATTTAATTCACCTTTCAACCATCAATTTTTTTTTTCTAAATGATTTTTTTTACTATATTCACTCGAAATGTCAAATATAATTCGGATCTAAATGGTACTCTTTCTCGATAAATTGGAACGTTTTGATATGGAACAATGGGACAAAAATATTTTGAATCAATACTACTTTTTGAAACAAAATACACTGCAATTGACAGATGATGCTGGGGGCACATCAACTTGAAATTTTCGAAAAGCAAAGATATTGAAATTGTGAAAATACGTATTAACCCAAAACAAATTGTATGGTTGAAAAGATAATTGATTTATCTATTCAAAGATGTGTAATTTGACCCTGCCATGTCATCTGAAATTTTTAAATTGATGAGCCCCACACCCCTTCATCGTCAACCACAATGTCTTTTATTTCAAAAAGTATTTTCAAAATGGTTTTTGTTTCTTGTATGTACGTCAAACCGTTCAAAAGTTGATAGGAGGGGGGGGGCTAAAAAACCTGCACCATTCAATAATGTAGTTCATTTATGATTTTCGATTACAGGGGGGTGCAAACTTTCAATGATGAGAGGCTTGGATTTTTTGCTGCGGGGATCTTCTGTTAACTTCAAGAAGAAACACTGGAAGAAATCTTACATCAGGTTCATTCTTGGAATTTGTACAGGCTAAGTATATAAGAAGTTCAGGCTAAGCAGATTTAATGCTTCTCCTTGAAATCATAACAATTGCTCGATAGTAGAGTTGAAAGATTTCAATTTTGTCAAAAGAGAATGAAAGATGTGATCATATTCTGAAAAAGTATCATATCTGAAATATTTTCTTTTTCCATTTTTGTTTACTTCTGGTTCGTCCTCTAAAACATCAAATGCAACCAAAGAAATTTGACAGTATTTTATGTGTACTAGGGAGTTGAGTAAGTGTATCCAGAGTAATTAGTTTTCATTAAGAAAAAAATTAATTTCAAGAAGTTTTTCTCAATCAGAACTCGTTTGAAGTAAGTAAATAAAAATACTTAAGGTTTTTTAATCAAAAGAAAAGTGGTGGATCAAGAAAACATTGCAAATGATTACCAATCTATTAACCTGTATTAGTTTTAACAGAAAAAGTTTCAAAATTGAACTGACAAACTGAACCTTCTTTGGGTGTTCATTTCATAAATTCTTTAAGAATTTAATTTGCAGCAGAAAAGTTGTAAAATTTTTGCAAATTTTGATTTTATCTAGATCAGTTCAGCAACTTTGTCATAATTAAGAGTTTGTAAAATTGTTGTAAAATTTGATTTCTTCTTGATCATTTCAGCAACATTTGTTTGTCATAAATAAGAGTTCAAATAATTGAAAAAGTACTTCTGACTTTTTGTCTCAAGTACAAGAATATTCGACATTATCATGTAGAACAAGAATAATTGATTCTAGATGTTTTCTTGGAATTCTTCCAAACTTTTATAAATGTTCTACGCAGTTTCTAGAATAACTCACAATGCTTCCATTGAATATAAGGCTCATCCATTTTTTCAGAAAATATGATCTTGACTTTGTCTCCTTGAAACAATGTGTTTGCTGCACAAATGTAGAGAAAAGTTCACACAATTCAACAGGGAAAGGATACTCGTAACAAACGAAAAAACAAGTATTCTTCCAATACTCAATATATCCCTTGTTAGACAATCTATTATTTATAGAGATAAACAAATTCACAATCACTTGTCTATTCAGATGAGATCTATACATCATTTAAAGCAGTTCAGAAAATACGTTAATATTCTCCTGAAGGACAAATGTTTTTACAGTGTTGATGAATATATTGCTGGAAAATTCTGATATCCATGTCATAATAATTTGAGTATTTTACACTGAGTTTGTATGTTTGATTTAGTTGCATATACAAGTGTTGTTCTCAGAAACAATGTCTTCTTTATACTATATGTATATATAATTACTTACTTTTTCATTGAATCAAATAAATGATTATTTTGGAACCTTTGGTATGAATACAATTTAAGAAATGGGAAATTACCCAAACACCAAAACTACGTCACAATCACACTCGACGCGCGTTTCGCCAACAAAGTTAGCATCTTCAGGAGCTAAAACCTTACTCAGTAAGTTTTGGTGTTTGGGTAGTTTCCTTTTTCTTAAATTTTCATTGAATGTGTAGGGTTTGACTTTGTCAACAAAGTTTTTATTTTCGACAAAGTTCATTTATTATAATATTCTCTCGAAGGATTGTTTTCCACTTTAGTAGAATTTTATGATTTTTAGATTTTTGTATTGAATATTATGTGTATATTGTATTTTTTACATCAAGCTTATTGAAATATTTTGATTTTTGTATGTAAGTATATAATGTATTTAATATTTGAGTTTATTCTGATATTGTACCTCAAAACAATGCTTTATCAACAAGTTATTTCCAAAGACCATAAGTACCTTTTGAATTGATTAATTGTTATAAAAAACTGCAACCAAATGTAACCACAAATTTGATAGTATGTAAATATTATGTAATGTTGAAACACTAGACAAGCTCAAAATAAAAGCTAACATTTTATAAAAAATCTAAATGCATGGATCATCCTATTGAAACTTTCAAGAGGTTGGTTATGGATCTTGATAATTATGTTTATATGTTGAATAATATTCACTCAGACATTTGACTTGTACTTTATATTTACCCTAGTGTTTGAATGACTATATTTTATTTATTGTGTAAGATGAATTCCATTTGTAAACCATTGTTACTAGATGAATTAGATTCGTTTGTGTTGAAGTTTTCATTTGAAGTGATTGAATGAAGGTATTCGTTGGTCTCGACAAGTACTAATATTTACTTGAGAGTTGAGATTAACACTGCAAAATGCAAAGTATCTTGCTGTTGATACTAATGTTGATACATATTTAACGAAGCTCAGATTGGTAATGATACTGCGAAAGTTCCAGTAGTAAGATAATAATTTCCATTATTCCAGTGAAAGTGGCATTTTCTAAAAACATGCTAAGTTTTTTTTGTGATAACAATTTCAAAATTGTCATGAGAATTTTAGAACTTATAAAAAATTTTTGATTTTGTGTGGGAAATTCGTTTCTTGATCAGTTTTTGGAATTTTAACCTTCCACAGTTTGAAAATGAAGAAATGTAAAATTAGAGAAATCTATGCAACTATAGGAGAGGCCGTTTACCCCAAGTTGATGCGTTTACAAGACTTATTTTGAAAAAATTATTTGGTTTTGTCAGTAACTTATATTCAGAGTTTGCCGAATTCATTTGCCCTTCTATAGTTGTATATTTTTCTTTAAAATTTCCATTTTTTTTATTTCAAGACGAAGGTTTAAATCTGGAAAAAAGTATGTAGAATAGTCTTCTCAAGTGATCGAACACATGATGTTCATTCAAACTTCTCACAATTTGGAATATCCCCCATAAATGGAATTATAGATATTTTGTAAAAAGTTTTGATTGTTGAATAATTTTTCTCAAATCAACATTCTTTTGGGAAAATTATTATTTATTTCTAGTGTAAAATAATAAATTGTGATTCCAAATGCTCAATCCAAACAACGGTGGTCAGTTAAAAATTTCTCTAAAAACTTAACCTCTATCTCTTGAAAATACAAACCTTTCAGAAATCTGCTTGCCTTGTTTGATATTTTGAATAAGTAAAATGTACACAAACTCAGAAATTTATTTTTAGCTTCAGTAACTATACATTTTCTCTCCCATTTGATTTGTTTGTCACAGTAGAATTTAAAGAAAACTGAGCCTTTTTGTGAAGTAGTAATAATTTTTCATGTAATGATAATTTGCCAATCCGTGGAAATTCTCTTTCACCTGAAAAAGAACTTCTATTTTTATTTATTCATTTTGGTAAACAAAACTTGAGAAGTATACAAAACGCTTTGGGAGCTAGATACAATTTTTGAAGAATCTCTATGAGTATTTCTTGGTAAATTTAATATACAACATAAAAAGAATGTTGACAATTTTACTGAGTAAAATATTTATTTGAAATTGAATATTTCATGACATTATTTTAATTATATCACTGCTCAAACATTGAAGGGAAATCTGGTACATTTACCTAACTAACCAATTGCTATTTATCTAATTGATGAAACGTTAGGAAACAAACGAAGTCTCAAAACCTGACAAAAGAGAACTTAGCTCCCAGTCATGTATTAAAGTGAATGACAAATTTGAGATAGAATAAAAATAGCCTTGCTTTCCTGTTCTCAGTAATTTTTCTATATTTGTTAGTGTTAAGTTTGAATGCAACTTACATCAGCAACAGGTTCTCACTATTCCAGTTTCCTATCCTGATCAGATCTGCACAAATCAACTCGACTTCCAAAGATTTTACCCATCTTTTGACTGAAATGAAAAATCATTTTATTGAAATAGAAGGTCCAGTAACATCCATGAATAAATGAACGATAAAATTTACCAATATCGGTTGTATTTAAACATGGCAATTCATTTGCCAAATAAAGCTGGTGTTACTTTTGTAAGAAATGAACAAGCACATAATGATTTGAAATGACCAGAACTTCACTATATCTTATCAAATACTATGATACATTCTGAAATAACGTTTAAAATGGGCCTAGCATGGTCACGTTTAAAGGTAAGTGCTACGTTTTCTCTAGCTCTTTTCGAATACTTCTGACGGTGCAACAGGTTAAAGGAAATAACAATTTTAACAACAACAATGGTTCTGGATCTTCATGAACTAATGACGAACTTCCTTTTTTTGTGAATCTAGCGTCTATCCACCAACTCCAACATTTTGTTCACTTGAGTTTTGAAATGCACATTGATGTACATAATTATTGGCTTTTCTTCGTAAAATCGGTATACGATAACCTCAAAAATCTAAATTTATGTTTTGAATTGAATTATACAATGAATATAGGTTTCATAACAGGCCGAAATTTGCTGAAAACCGTGTGAATTCGAACTAAAACAAGAGGTAATTTATGTCCACTACAAGTAAAAAGCAATAATAGGCTTGAACAATCTTAAAACATATGTTTTTTTTTCCATTTTTCATTGTAACAAGAAACTGCTAAAATATTCGAAGCGTTCTAAAATATTAATTCATACTGTTTCTTCCTCACAAATTTTTACGTAATTGCTTTAAAATAGTTTTACCTCTATACTATCTAATTGTGTGATGAAAAGCATATCACTTATGAATCAATTAGCAAAATGATCTACCTATGTGGAAAACTCCAACGTCGTAAAGTTTAACCTTGCTTTTTTAACCTACTTCAAATCATCAGGGATGACAGAAATTTGAAAATCAGCCTGATCTACAAGCTATAGAAAGTGATAATATTGTCAATTCAATTGATATACTTACATGAAATGATCACTGCATATAAATCATGAAATTTTTTATGAAATGCACTTGCACATATTAATTATACACACACAAACTTCTGAATACTCCATAATTTCGCTGGAAATAATCGAACAAATATTCATCTCGACATTCAACATAGTTTTCAATGTCAAATTCCTGGAAATACACATCATTTTCAAGGAATAATCAAAACAAACCATTTGAAACTGTCAAAAATTCAAAAACATTCTGTATATGTCAATAGTGCATTTATTCAAGGAATTTTGTTGCCAACCTTGTAAAAATTACGTTCGCGTAGCTATGTTCACTTTGCCATTTTTTATGAATGAACTGTGTTTCCCGCGCAAAATCAGATTTTATTTTTTTTACGGCTCTGTTTCGAAAAGATATATAAGTGTTATACATATTCGGAATCAGCGCGTTGAGCTCTATCCACTGTAAAATTATAATTTTTTTTTTTGGATTCCGATTCCTCATTATTATCAATTTGGTTCATCTTAGCGAAATTTTGTACCTGTCTTTTGAAACGATACTTACTGGCAATAAATATCAGGGGCGTATTCTCTTCGGACATGGAAAATAATGATGAAGAAAATCGATCGGAGGGCTCGCCTCCCTTTTCTGTCACGAAAAAAATTGGAAAAAATCCGTAAAAATAGTTGAAATAATCTGATCACTGAATAATGAGGTTTAAAAAAATTACCCCTCTCTCTTCCTCGAAAGCTAGATAGAGAACGCGTAGAAATTCAGTAAAATTATGAACGGTTTCATACATGGAAAATCACGATAAAAAATGACCAAACTAAGAATCATATCCAAAGAAAACTAATAAATAAATAAACTTTAATAAAAAGTTTTAGAGAAAAGCTTTTAAAAGTACTGAAGGAAAGAATATAAATTTTGAAGTGAATCAAACCCATCAGTTTGTTATACTATGAAGTTTTAAATGACATAAAAGCTTGTCGCAAGAATGAATCTTGAGGTGATTTTAAATTCATTTTACAGTAAGAAATACATAGCTTTCAGGCCACTTAAAATTTTATGATTGTAATGTAACCAAATAATGGGTTTGATTCACATTGAAATTTATTTTCTTATTTTAAGTGTATTTAAAGGAAGGCTTTTCTCTGAAATGTTCTTTTTAGGTTTATTTATTCAAATTGAATGAATAGCTTCGGAAAACAAGGTGAAAAATATTCAGGTTTATATAATAATCTTGAAGATCTCCATATATTGCCTGTATGTTGTCAAAACCAAGTTTTCCTTTTCATTGAACTCGACTGAATTGTATCGATGTAATCCGATGTATACTGTGATTCAAATGGGTAAAATTCTTTCTTGTAAAGCAATCGTTCTCTGGGGACTCAAGGACGTTTACAATAATACAAGTGACGTCATCCCGCAGAAATGTGGCGTTTGAATCTTTCTCAATTTGGAACTGTTTGGAGTGGATCTTTTTCGATAAATAAATAAATATGTTCGTGAAATGATCTTACATGTATCATATATACAGATTAGATCATTTGTTACAAATAAAACGTAATTTTTGATCATAGTGTGATTCCCTATTTTACAAATTTCTCAAACATAAATGATAATGTGAAATGAAATGTACAGGTACTTGGTTCAGATTCTTATTGCAATGTTTTTTCTTTCTTTCATATTTTGAGTGGCTCGTAAAGGAAGCTTAGGCTGTTATTCGTGTCATCTATCGAGCACTCACAATGTCTTTATTTCAAAAAGAGGAACCTATCGGTTTTTCATTTGAGTCGAGTTACGTGGACCGTTGAAATATCAACAGGGAGACCAAGAGCTGCACGGTAATTGATCAAACCACAACAGAGCTTCTAGCATTGTTGCAATATCTACAGTGAGTCTCAACTTTCATGGAAACACCTCTAATTATCGAGATAGAATAATGAAACTCTTTTGACTGACATAAATGCTCTAATGTCTCAAATGTGTTGGCATATATGATAAACATTGCTTTCCCATCGTTAATATGGATCAACCCATTTTTACGGTAAATCATAGTAGGAGACAAATTATATAGGCTCGAAGTTTCATCAGATACGTGTTCAGGACCCACAACTTATCAACAATACACCATTTACGTGAAAAAATTTTACTAATGAAGAATCCGAAATTCTCTCACTTTTCGTGGAAGCACCCCCACCCCCGTAACTTTCGTTATTATCGAGGAAGAACGATGAAACTCTCAGGACTGATAGAAAAGCTGAAAATGCATCACCGGTTCGATGGTGCTGGCCTGAGTTAAATACACTTCTTGCCAGTCGCGATTGAACAACCCATTTTTAAGAGTAAATCAAATTAGGTGGCAAAATAGGCTTGAAATTTCTCCAAATACGAGATCATTACCCTCAACTCACCACAGATACTTCCTGACAGAATTTCAGGCATGAAAATTCCGAACTTGTCTCACTTTTCTAGGATGCACCCCCGTAACATCCGTAATTATCGAAAAAGGATGATGTTACTCTTAGGACTGATGAAAATGCTGGGAATGCACCCACTGGCTCAATGTTGCTGAAGTAAGTGGTATACACTGCCTGACAGTCACGATTGCACAAACCATTTTTTACGGTAAATTAAATTCAGATATACCTCCTTCATGAAAAACTGCCAGTCCTGAAAAATCCTAACTTGTATAACTTTTCATGAAAGCAACCCTGTAACTTCCGTAATCATCGAGGAAGGACGATGGAACCGTTAGGACTGATGAGAATGCTGAATATTTACCTTGCGGCTGAGTGATATACACTTCCTGCTAGTCGCGATGGAACAACGCATTTTTACGATGATTCAAATAAGGTGGCAAAATGGGCTAGAATTTTTTGCAGATTCGGGAGCAGGAACCTCAACTCACTACAGATACACCTTTTCTCTGAAAAAATTTCTGTCTTGAAAATTTCGAACTTTTGTGTCACTTTTCATGGAAGCATCCCCGTAGCTTCCGTAATTATCGAGGAAGGATGAAACTCGCAGAACTGAGGAAAATGCTAGAAATGCATCTATGCGCGATCAAAGGTGTTGGCTCAAGTGACATACACTGCCCGCCACTCCCGGTGGAACAACCAATGTTACGGTAAATCAGATTAGGTGGCCAAACGGAATTGAAATTTTTTCAAATTCGTGATCGGAAACCTCAACTCACTGCAGTTGCACCTCCTTCCTAAAAAATCGGAGCTTGTCTTACTTTTCATGGAAGCAACCCCGTTTATTCCATAATTTGCATGCCACTCGCGATGAAGCAACGCATTTTCAATAAGGTATTTGATTCAGATTCATGATCAGGACCCCCCAATTTACTACAGATATTCCATTTTCCTTGAAAATCCTAATTTGTCCCACTTTTCATGAAAGTTCTTCCATAATTGTTGATATATTTAGACAAATTCAGATTTTTCTGGGCTAAAATTTTTACAATAGAAAGTTGTATAAGTAGTAAGTTGGGGGTTGTGATAACAATTCTTAAGGAATTTCAAGCATATTCCATAATATGCATTATTGTAAAAATGGGTTGTTCCATAGCGACTGAAAAAACGGTGTATACCTGGTGTTCGCAGAAGGTAGCTCGCGCATAAAACTTTTTTGTTTTCGAAGATAATGGAATGAAATTTGAAAGATCTGCAAACGACACAAAACTGTATTTTTCTACAAGTGACGCAACATCCGGTTTCACTGGAAGTGACATAAAGTTACGATTTTTAAATCGGACACCCGGTATATATTCACTTCCTTTGTCTATACCAAGTTTTCTATACAACTATGCATCATTTGATACTTTTTGTAATGAATTTTAGTTTTAATTTGATTGATATTTCTCTATCTAGAGGGCTATAAATACGTTCAAATCACTAATATCGGACCTAATATATTTCGGGAAGAATGCGACTTAACTATTTTCGGTCCGAATGTATGTTCTATGTGGAGTTTAATTTTTATATTGAAATTACAATTGATGACTTAAAAACGGTTCGTCTTATCGATTTCAAACAAGGACAGGATTCTAGAGGACGTTTGATTCTAGGTACGTCCTTTAATGGAAATTGAAATTTCAATCTATTCCTTCACAAAAAAAATCTCAAAAATGTCCCAAAAATGCAGTTACTTTGAAGCAATTTTTTGGGTAGACGAACAAATAATAAAAAAATACAGCACGTACATATATCAACATTTTTGTCTTTTTTTACCCAAATTCATTTTGATTGGATAAAGATTGCTTCAAATTTTAATGGAAGAGAAATACCATTGCAGCTATCTCGATTATCTATGAAAAGCATCGTGAGGTGCTGCCGAAGATGTAGGTACATAGAATCGAACGTCCTCTAGAAGCCTGATGTCCTTATTTGAAATCGATATGACGAACCGTTTTTGAGTTATCGACTCTTTTACCAAAAAAACTGTCCCAAATATGATTGTGCTCATGGCCTCCTAAATAGACTCATAGAGCTGCGACCAATTTGCTTGTCATTATTTGCAAATAAAATAAGAAATACGGGAAGAATTGAATGATTTTATGATAACTTTAATCTATTAATAATTGTGAAATTAGACTTTAATGGAGGGAACGACTTTTGTTCCGTGATTCACCCTAATCCTTCCATCCCTGTTACGACGATCTCGGCTTCGCATTAAGTTTTAATCTGCAATTTAAACGGTACCTGGGAAGATGAACTTTTGCCATCTGAAATTCCGAAGGCTTCGGTAAAAAATTCAGCCACATTATTTAAAACAATTCCATCCACACAAGACGAATTTCTCACATTACTCATCAGCTCTAAGAACCCTGTGGATCGATTTTCTTAAACAGAAGATATTATTCACAGTTAGCAGCATTCATCTGACGGAAGATGGTAAACTATGGGGAGTCCTTGTGATTACTTTAGATGCTATTATTATAGTTTTATAAAGTATGTCCTCACCACATGGAAAACTGTTTAATTATTGATCTCACGAAAAAAATTACTCCTTGTAAAAATATCTGCATTGTCTAAAACCTGAAAAATATTTTAAAAAATTCAGTCACATATGAGGTTTCTTGAAAAGCATGAATTCCATGCAAGAGAAAATTAGGTACCTTTATTTTTGACTATATCGAAAATAATCATTGAAAAAAGTTGTTCAGAATTGAAAATTACATTTTAATATCCAATTACTCCCATCTACCATGAAATAGTAATTTTCTACATTTTCAATAATATTTTGTTAGTAAATTCAATTCAATTCAAAACTCTAAACACAAGCATCAAGTAAAGCAATTTCCATCGTGTACGAGGTACAATATCAGAAAATATGATGTATTTTATCGAGGCATTTCGACCCATCTGATCTATTATGCATGTTATCATGGTAACCCACGGAATCCAATAACTTATCGACAATTTACAAAAGCGATAGATAAGAATTTATATACTGTTACAGAGTTTGACTTCATGCTTCGTAACTTCAATAGCAGCTGCACCTATTGTTTGGCAGAATACTTCATATTGATTATTTTGATCAATGACTGAACATATTTTTTCAGATATTCATTATCTTATGTCAGGCGAAAAATACATATTCAGTTGGTCGGAATATGTATCGTATTGAATGTTTTTTTAAATATTCATATTTTGCCTAATGCCGGGAAAACTTTGGAAAGACAATGCTTGGAAACATACATATAAGAATAATACGTTCAAATTCGATTTGAATATGGTAAAGAGAAACATTCTCAATTGAAAATTGAACCAATACATGACTGCTCTGGAAATGGAAGAAACCTACGATAAAATTGAAGTTACTTTTTTGTAATATCTAACAGAAAACAACTACTTCCCCGGCTAAAGCCACGCTGGACATGGAACCACATCTGATAGATATTGAGAAATACCCTATCGACGCCCCTAACGAACAAGGTTGTAACTCATACTTAACAATTTTTCAGGAGAAGCAAAAAACCGTAAATAATATTTTGTAAAAATGATTACAAAAAAAATTTTTATTTTAACGCTTTAGAGCAACCGTCTATCATTTAGAATAATTATTTCCAAGTGTTTGCATGTTTTAAAAAATTTCTTCACGCATCAGAAAAGCGATATTCACAGACATACAACCCTCACTGTTTTCATGATGTTTTGAGAAATAAGTTTGTAGCTCATTGATACAACCTTTCTAAAAGGATTTTTGTTTGTGTTTTTTATTTATACCATTTAGAAGGTTGTATCTTTCATTTGAAGATTGTATTCTTTGAAATAATTCTGGTTCGTGAGATATAATTTACACAAATTTTAGTATAGCTAAAAGTAAAGACTGTTTTTTATGATATTATTTTATTTAAAGAACTGAACAAATTCAAACAAAAAACGTTCTTCTAGGAAACAGAAACTCTAACATTTACTTAAACATTAACAACGTTTACAAACAATTTTTTTTTTCATTCTGAATCTGAAGAAGAGTCCTGGGTAACTCCCTCAATATATTTTAAATTTCTGTAATAATTGTGGTACAATTCTGGAATAGCTTTGGAATTGCAAAGGCTGTTCAAATCTTTGTACTTCGCTTTTGAAATAGGTATGGGGGCTTTGTAGGCTGGGGATATAATAGTGGTACCATCAGGTAAGTTCTGTGTTTTTGCCAAGTTTCTGGAGGATTTTTTGCCATGTTTTTCATCTATATCAATTTGGTAGGATATTTCAGATAATAAATCATAGTGGACCTAGATTGGAATTTCCTTTTTTATTTTCAAACATCTGACTTCATTCCATTTGATTTTATCATTATCTAAACCAATATCAAAATTGTTTTGCTTATTCATTAACTCCTTGAAATTAAGGATTTTACCTTGATTTATTTCAGTCACATTATACGGCTTTCCAGAAGATTTGGCACATCGTATTATTGATATCCACTGCTCAGGAACATAAACAATTTGATTTTTTTTGCGTCTCTCTATGAGGGCGTGCATCGAGTCGCCTTCATTTTGAGTGTGCCATACTTCATGAAACACATGCGTTATATTAATATGAAATTTTTTTGCAGCAAAGGCATACATACAAAATAATATTCTGTTCCGGTTTTGCCCTCCACAATTGTCACAGTAGAAAACAAAATCTTTAAACCCTTCCATAACTTTCATTTCAATAAACCAGTAAACGGCACTACTAATTTCATTTGCTCCTTTTTTGCCTATTGTCTCATCCCAGACATAACAAAAGCCCTCATTTCTTCCAACGTCAAATATAATAAAATTGTAGACGGCTAATTTTCGTTTATAATAAAACAATGAAACTTCAGATATTGGAGTCGGCAAAATTTTCTAAAGGTCATACCTTGCTAACCGAGCTACTGCCTTGAGCGATTGATTTATGCTCGGACTTTAATTCCCTGACCACAAATTTAGATGCTATGTGAGTTGTATATTCTTTTTGTAAGGCTTCTCTTTCTTCAGTTGAAGCTCTGGCATAAATGTCGCAGGTTGGGCACTGGTCTTTTTTTGGCTTAAAAAAGTCAATATTGTACTCATTATAAAATATCTCGCGATAATGTCTTTCTGTAGCTGTCAGAGCCATTTCATATGCTTTTTCCTGCATCCACTATTTATAGAGCTTATACAATTTTTGGAATGTCAAAGATTCCTCAAAATATTTATTTTCTGTTCTAGCCCGAACATAATCGGAATCCACAAATGGTATTTGTGAAATATGGGCTCTGACAGTAGCTTTGACATCTTCAGGTATCTGATATGGCCGATTTTTATGATGCCCACGACTGTCGTCAAGCGCAACTAGATTCCTGCATGTCAATTTTCTTGTAAATAGTAGTGATCCATTTATCAGTTATATCTAAAGTATTGACGAACATCTTTTTACATATCTGAATTTTTTTGCTATCAATACAAAATGAGTACTTATAAGTCCAGTGACGCCTGGATCTTTCAATTTTCTCCAGCAGAACATACTTTTTGGACATTCTTTCTACATTTCTGCTTACAAATTCTACTTGTTTGTTATGGTCACCAAGGGCCCAGAAATCTCTAAATATTTTAGTTCTCATTGCAACAGACAAATTTTCACAGCATTTTTTTGAACATTTCTCATCACAGCCTTTCTTTATTTGTCGCATATTTATTAATTTACCACGCTTATTTATGAATTCCTTTCCTGAATTTTTCATTCTCTTTTGTATATTAGTTTTCCACTTTTCAGGATTTCTCTTCCTCTTACGCCCAGGATTAGATTTTTTTGGCATATTCCTCTTCGTATTCTTTTTTGTTTCGTCATTCTGTGCATTGGTAAACGCCATGGCATTCAAACGCGAACCGGTACTTGGCTGAATAATATCACGAACACTTTCTGCGGGAGTATCTTTCAACTCCTCTTCTTGCCAGCAATCTTTTTCGGAACCACCACTTTCTGAAAACCAATAGATAAATTAACTGGAAAAATAAAATAATTATTTTCTAACCATCATGGGACGGAACATGTCAGAGTTACATCGGGGGAAAACGGTTCTTTCTCCCGGCTAGATGTCGATTCGCAATAAGCAGGTAGAAAGTTACTGCGGCGTGGCCGTAAGTTTTCTTTAAATTGAAATAGTTCCTCGCCATTATGAATAATTGTTTTGGGGTCTATTACTGAACTCCTATCCGAATAAAACTGGTCATCGGCAGCGTAACTCACTTCTGCAAAGCAAAAATAAAACTCTATAAAGCTCAAACGCCATGAAATGATTTATATTTTACTGCCACAACCTCTCTATTATGTGTGCATTTACCATATAAAATGAGGACGAGTTTCATTTTTTTATTGTAAGAATTTTTAACTAATGCCATTTGATTTCGTATTTAAGAATAAAGATAAAACCATTTTTAAGGACACAAAATGATTTTTAAATAAAAAGCGTAAAAATAATATTAAAAAAGTGAGGTTAAGAATGAGAAAAACTACTTACTTGTCGGATTACTTGTTTCTTTACTGTCCCTTAAATCACAAATCCGAAAAGAAACCAGACAAACTAATATCACACACGCTATCAACAGGTAAACAAATGTTGGTCTGGTTAGAACAAAACAGTATCTGCGCAAGCATTGAAGGAGAGATATCCATGAAATAAGGTTGTAACTCGATTTGTGTTTTGTGTTTTAAAAATAGTACGAAAAATTATCCGAAGAACAAAGTTGTATCTATTTTTACATCTTTGTATCTTAAAAATACGATAATAATATCAGATTTGAAGAAAGACGTATTATTTATTACAATCTTTTTAGCGTTGAATCACAAAAATATAATATCTCATACAACTATGTTCAACTACTTATTAGCGAAACTATTGGATGTAGACATACGTCTTTAATATTGCTGAGTATGCCTATAGTTAAAACTCAAAAGTACCTTAAGTAGAGTTACAACCTTGTTCCTTGGGGGTGTCGCTATATAACTTGAGAGAAAAAATATGAAAGTGAAAATTTCATTTTCATTCAGATAGTTGATTATTTATTGAATGTCCAGTTTCCATTAGAGATTCTTATCTATAAATGAGATAAGGGAGAATGATATTCAGAAGTATCACTCACAGAAAATCGCTCATTTCATTGATGCGTGAATTGCATCTCTTTCGCTAGGCCTCCAATACATTTTGGTCAACAAAAATATATTTCACTCCTCTAAGATCATCAGGGAGGTCGGAAGAATTGGAAAACATACTCTTCAGAAGCAATTTCACACTGCAATGAGGAATTGTTGGACTATCTTTTGTGCGGTGAAACTTTGAAAATATTTTTCTGACATTAAACTTGTCATGGGTATGGCATGTTGATTTTATTGAAAATATGATCAGGATTTTCATAAAGTCAGTAGTGGAATCATCTGCGACTGAAAGTTGGAATTTTGTCGCTATTTTCCATCGTACAAGATAATCTTATATGGAAACTTATATGGAAATCTTAACAAAATCATTTATTCATCAAAATTCTGTTTTCCTTTCAATTTCTTTTTGAACAAAAATCCTCCCAGCGTCGAAGCCGTTTCCGACCGAAATGGCTGACCCTAGTGTGATGCGTCTGCTGAGTTTAAAAAATAAAACAGAAATTGTTGTAGACGAGATTTGAACTCGGAACTCCGGGGTGGTAGCTAGTTACTCTGTTGACAAACCTACCATGGGTTATTGAAAAATACTTCAATTCAACTAAGTGAGTAGTGTTTTTACGTACCTTGATCTCCTAATATCAGAAGAATGGTCATCTGGCCAAGCTAACAGGTAGGCATGCGAACCTAGTACATACTAACACTACTCAATCGTACACATTTCGTTCGTTTAAAAACAAGTAGCGTCTGACGGCCCTGGGATCTGGGACTATAAAGATTGACATCGTCGTATCAAATGCAATTATCATTTTGTATTTTGTTTTTAATATTATTTTCCAATTCCTTGGATTCTTGGAAGATTCCAAACAAACATATCTAATTTTTATTAAATGGGACTGTAACTTTATGACTCTAATTTCGAACAATGCTGTTGTTAAGTAGGATGCCTATTTGAAAAATAACGATAATTATTATAAATATTCTATAAAAGTTTACAAAATATTCAATCAGCCTTGACTGTCAGTAGACTACGAGCAAACATCGCGCATACATTTCGTACGGGAAACCGGTAAAAGATTTTCACAGTAAATCATATCAGGTAGCAAAATATATACGCTCGAAGTTTCTTCAGGTTCGTGATCAAGACCCTTAATTCACTACAAGTACTTACACCTTTTCCGTGAAAAAATCTCAAAAATGAAAAATCTGAACTTGTCTCACTTTTCATGGAAGCACCCCCGTAGCTTCCGTAATAATCGCGAAAGAATGATGGAACTCTCAGGACTGATGGAAAATGTACCTACCGGCTCAATGATGTTGCCTGAGTGATATACACTGCCTGCTTGACGCGATGGAACGACGCGTTTTTACGATAAATCTAATAAGGTGGCAAAAAAGGCTCTAAATTCCTTCAAATTCATCATCAGGACCCTCAACTAACTACAGGTACACCTTATCTCTGAAAAAATTTCAGTTCTGAAGATTCCGAACTTTTTCCACTTTCCTCACTTTTCATGGAAGCACCCCCGTAACTTCAGTAATTATCGAGGAAGAATGATAAATCACTTAAGACTGATAGAAATGCTGTAAATGCACCCACCAGCTCAATATAGTCGGCCTTAGTGATGAAAACTGTCTGCCGACGCGATGGAACAACTCATTTTTACCTTAAATTATATTAAGTGGCGAAATAGCCTCAAAGTTTCTTCAAATTCGTGATCAGGGAACTTGTACCACTTTCGATGGAAGCACCCGATAATTTCGTAATTATCTAGGAAGAATGATGACTCTCTTGGGACCAATAAAAGTGCTGAATATGCACCTACCGGCTCAATGGTGTTGGCCTGAGTAATTTACACTGCCTGCCAGTCGTGAAGGAACAACGTATTTTTACGATAAATCGAATAAGGTGACAAAAAAGGCTAAATATTCCTGCAGATTCGTGATCAGGACAATCAAATCAATACAGATAGTACTCTTCTCTGAAATAATTTCAGTCATAAAAATTTCGAACTTGTGTCACTTCTCATGAAAGCACCCCTGTAACTTCCGTAATTATTGAGGAAGAATGATGAAACTCTCAGAACTGATGAAAATGCTGGAAATACGTGCAAAAATGTGCTTGAAGTTTCTTCTAATTCGTGATCAGGAACCAAAACTCACAACAGTTACACCTTTTTTCTGAAAAATCCGAACTTGTCTTACTTTTCATGGAAGCAACCCCGATAATTCCGTAATTTTCAAGGAAGGATGATGAATCTCTCAAGACTGATAGAAATGTTGAAAATGTGATATTCACTGCCCGCTACTCCCGATGAAACAACCCATTTTCACAATAAATCATACTAGGTGGCAGAATAGGTCGGGTCCACTTGTGTCCACAGTGTTCGGCTGGGTGGACTCAACTAGGAGAAACATCAAAATCGGGAATTGCTGACCACTCCTGAACAAAGCACCACCGAATTCTTTGGAACGAGGCTAGTAGGTATTTTTCATAGAGAGGAACATTGGTTTAAACGAAAATTCATAGAAACTGCCTATATCGAAGCCAATTGTGCCTTCAGTCAACCTAGCGTAGAAATTAAAAACGTATGGAGACCGCTCATGGGCCGTTTTGGAGGCAAAAGCGCGAAACCACGCGCACCGTAATTAAAGACCTATATAACATCGCGTGGAATCTGAATTTGTCATTATTCATCAGAAGATGATTGCGGATTCAGGAAATCGAAACGTTGTGACATAATTTGAGAGAGATGAAAATCTTTCAACCATCAAGACGATGGACGTCCGAAGTGCAAGTAATCAAGTTACTTCATCGTCAACAACCTTCAAACAGATGATAATACGGTTTTCTTTTAATTTCAGGAATTCGAGAGTCATGTGCAAACTAACTGTGCCATTTCAACTTATGATGATCAACTACGAACTCTCGAAATACGGAGTCTTCACAACAAAAAGGAAACGTTAGCACAATTGAGGCTCAAATGGCAGATGCATAATAGTTATTTATGTATCTAGGGCGCAAAGTAGGCGTTTATGGCCTTAGGCCTGAATAATGGCCCGATGGCGCCAGCCGATGACCATTACACGCTGAAGACCATAAAAGGATTTTACGCAGGTGATACATACAAAATTTTATGCACTAGTGGCTAGCACGAATCACAGATACTGACTAGAATTTTAATGTGCTACACATTTCATACGTTATGGATATCTTCAATAATCAAAAGTACTATTTTGGATTACTTAAATCCCTATTAAATTTGTCGAATTCAAATTCTCTATGTCAACTTGTCAAGTCAATATATTTTTTCAATTTTTACAACAACTTTTTTTTCTTTAAAAACAAACGCTACCAAATACATTCAACATTCATATAAATACAGCATGTTCAAAACCTAACATTTCTTCCACCTCAAAAGTGTAAAATCAACCATTGCTAATAAACTTGAAAACATAAGCTGTGGATCTAATGAGTCGCAACCATTTGGAAAATCTGGTAATGTCCGGAAGAAAATGGATTTCAGTTTTGACGATCAATAAAGAAATCTTCATTTCTAAAGAATTGTCATGTTATTTCAAAATTTTCCTGTGGCCAGTCATTTTCATCTGAATAGAGAAATTCAGGACCCCGATACCATCGACTATTGGAATCTATTTGAAAATCCCTGTCATCTCTAGTTGCGTCATCTGCTACATTTAATTTTGATGGTACCCACCGCCATTATGATTTCATGGAATTTTCTTGTATTTCTGATTCTGTGGGAGACAAAACTTTTGAATTTTCCAGGTTGATTTCTTATCCAACATAAAACTGTCTTAGAGTCTGTCCAAAAGTAGGTTTTTTGTATGTCTAATCTATGTTCCTCTTGGACCTTTTTGGCGATTCTGCTTGCAAAGACTGCAGCTTGTAATTATAGACGTGGAATACTAGTTTTTTCCTTAATTTACTAGTTTTTTCCTTAATTAGAGCAACCTGAGTCCTGGACGTCACCAGTATAACCATTTTCTCTGCTCCTCGACTGAACCGGAAGAAACTAGCAGTTGCTAAAGCTTGCTGACTCGCATCACAGAAGATGTGTTGTTCGAAAATGTATTCTTCTGGATTTTTCATATAGCATCTTGAAATTTTCTCTAAAGCATCTAACCATTTGAACCACCTTTTCAAGATTTCTTCTGGTAACTCTTCATCTCATTGGATACCACTTTTCCATACTTTTTGCATCAAAATTTTGCTACGTATTGTGAAGTTTCCGAGGAGTCCCAAAGGATAGAAAATGGACATTACGGTTTTCAACATCTCTCTTTTTGTTGGAATTTTGTCTTTTTCGGTTATTCTCTTATCAATTTTATTCAAGTTTAGTGCAAATTGTATAGTGTCCTCTCCTGGTGTCCAATTTAAACCCAATATTCTTTGTGGATTGGTCAGATTTGTACTACCTCTCAGAGCTTCTGGAATGTTGTCTAACAGTTCCTTCGAGTTACTTGTCCAACCTCGAATCTTAAACCCTCCTTGTTGATGGACGTATATGACTTGATTTACTAATTTCATGGCTTCAACTTCTGTATCGACACTATCTAAGTAGTCATCCATATAGTGACTAAATAAAATGGCTTTGACTGCCTCTGGACCTCTGGATATTCATTTTGATATTGAAGAGCATTTCTATTTTTGACGTATTGTGCGCTGAAGGGTAAACAGACAGCTCCAAAAATCATTACTTGCATGGCATAATCTTGTGGTTCAGTTTTAGTGCCTTCATCTCTCCAAAGGAATCGCTGCAAATGTTGATCCTCTTCACGAATCATGATTTGATGAAACATTTCTTCGATATCTGAGCAGAATGCCAGGTTTTTTTCTCTGAATCGCCATAACATTCCTACCAGGGCATTATAAAGATCTGGGCCCTTCATCAGGAAGTCTTTCAAACATTTTCCATCAGCTTTGGCTGCAGCATCGAAAACAAAACGGAGTTTGTTTGGCTTATTATTATTGACTACACCAAAATGAGGAATGTACCAACAATTTCCACTAGCTGGAGAGTCGACTTCTTCTTTACTCAGTGGACGGCAATAATTCTTCCTTAAATACTCTTCTATTTTATATTTATACTGTTCGGCAAACTTTCTATCTTTTTCCATTTTTCTTTCCACGTATTTCAGTCTTTCGATTGCAATTTTCCTACTGTTATACTCGCAGATTCTATCCTGAGGATTTTTCAATGAAAGACCGCATTCCCATCTATCTCCCACCTTTTTGGTTATTTCTTCAATCATTGTTTCAGCATTTTTGTCCTCTTCTGATATGTTTCTGTTGTCTGGTTTCGTTCCAAATGTTTCCAAACTGAAATAAGCTTCTACTTGTTCATGAGTGTTTTCCAAATTCTCATTGCTATGATCTTTCATGAATAAGACTGTCTCATCAACTCGATGTCTGTAATTTTTCAGGTTCCCATGTAGAATCCAACCTAATTTCGTTTCGGAGAGAGCTGGGGTATTTTTTTGGACCCTCAATCACTTCTCTGGATACGATCAGATCCCAGTTATCTTGTCCAATGAGAAGTTTTGGTTTCATCAGACCTATATCTCGAATATTTACTTTATTCAAATGATGCCACTTTGATATCAGTGATTTCAGATCGATACTTTGAGTAGGTTAATCCAAGTCTCGCATCGTGTACACATTCTCCATCCTATAGTCTTGACCATCTTGTCTACAGATTTCAAAATTGATTTTTCTTGAAGAAAACGTTTTTCGAGACTCACTATCTGTCCATCTCAACCCAAGATCAGAAGATTCACCCTGTATGTTCAATTTGTTTGCAATTTGCTCATTTATCAGTGTGACAGTGGCAGCTTCGTCAAAAAGAGCATTGATTGACATTTGCATTCCGTTCGCTTTCAATGTCACTGGAGCAATTTTTAAAAGGACAACATTTTGTGGATAGTTAGAAGTATGGGCAACAATTTGAATTTTCTGACTTTCATTCTCTTTATTTTCTTCGGATTGTTGAAAGGTATGTAATAGTTTATGATGGAATTTCTTGCATTCGTCAATATTGCATGCCTTCTTTTTAGTGCACAATGCTATTCCATGTGAACCTTTTAGGCAACAAAAACATAATTTCTTGTTCACTTGAAGTCCGGAAAATTTCTCACATTTCTCTATGATATGGCCTTCTTCATTACAAAATCGGCAGAAAACATTGAGTTCAGGTTGATTCTTGTCTTTGGTCATGACTAAAGCAGGTTTGAACCTTTCTTTGGTGGAAATTGGGTATTTTGGTTTTTCATACGTAATTGGTGGTTTACTAATTGAAGAAGTCTGTACGTAACTTGCGGCTTGTGATTTTTTCCAGATCCACTCACTGATATCTTTCAAGTTCAAAGGAGATTTCACGTTACACAGTTTTTCTCCCCAGGACAATTGCATTCCATGTGGTAATTTTCGTATTAGTCTATCCATCATTTGCGGACAATCGAGGTAGTTCGTTATCTCCATCAACTCTAACATTGCTACAAGATTGGCAAATTTTTTCAGCAAAGTGAGTAAATGTTTTGAAGTCATTACTTTTGATGAAAGGTAATTAATTGTTCTACTTCATTCACTAAATGCTTCACTATCAAATCACTTCGTCCAAATCGTTGTTGCAGAATGTCCATGATTTTTCTAACTGATGTGGCGGATATGAGAAGACATTCCACTGCTCTTTTTGCATCTCCTACCAAACATTTTCTCAGTCTACACATATTTTCTTCTTGAGATAATTGTAACATTTTTGTAGTGGACTCATACTGTTTATAGAAAAATGGCCAGTCTTTCACTTCACCAGAAAATATTGGTAGTTCTTTGTCTTCTCACTGTCTTGCTAAAAGTATTTCCATGTTTATTTGCATCGGTTTATCATCATTCACTACAGTCTTTGGGATTTTTGCAGTATTACCTTGGAATTTTTCATTTTCATTATAATTTCTGTTCGATCATCTTTTGTTCATCATTAAAGTTTTTCAAATTCTTATCTTCATTGACTTGTGAATACTCTTCATCTATCATCGCTTTATCTAATTCTAGTCTATTTTGTATCATTGTCCTTTCTTGTTTTAACATTATTCTTCCCTTTTCAAGTATTCTAGCTAATTGTTCGTCTGCTTTCACTTGTGCTTCTATTTTCAATCCTGCTGCTGTCGTTGCCTTCGATGAATGTCCATTTCTCGACTTCTCAGGAATCGTCTTCGAAACTTGAACGTGAATATCAGGCGAAGAAATTCTATTTGCGCACGCCTGGTCTAGTTTGGGTTGGTTTATTCGTGCGGTCATACTTCTTGTCCTCATGCCTGCTTTGTCCATAGTTGCAGATACTATTTAACGAGCTCAAAAGGACCAAAATGTTTTGGATTACTTAAATCCCTATTAAATTTGTCGAATTCAAATTCTCTATGTCAACTTGTCAAGTCAATATATATTTCAATTTTTACAACAACTTTTTTTTCTTTAAAAACAAACGCTACCAAATACATTCAACATTCATATAAATACAGCATGTTCAAAACCTAACAAGTACGATGCCGGAACGATACATGTGGAAGATACTGCACAGAGAGAAGAGACTGCAGCATGTTCACTCACAACGTTGTATAAGACACAGTTGTGTAGATATTTTACATTTGTCCATTCTTTCATCATACGCGTTTTGTGAAATTCAATAAAAAATGTGTGCTAGTCAATTTGTATAGGATTCATGCACTTCCACATTGCCTAAAAATACACATAAAAAATATGCACGTATACCATAACACAACTTATATGGAAAACATCTACATCGCATTGAACTCATCTTAAACTCTTTGTGCACTTTCTATTTGAAATGCACAAATTGTATACTATTTCAGCACATTTGCCACAACCCAACCAAGGCGTCGTCTCGTCCTACTAAATACGCATATGCGGCACGTGTACCTATCATATTTTGAATGCCCAAATACTCCAAATGTCCAGTCCATCATTATTTGATTGTTTTATGCTGGTCGAAAGGCGAAGCTAGCTAAGGGTGCTCACCTAATTATTTGTTCATGTGTATGTGGTTTTGTGTCCATTGGAAGTGTTAGAATATTTGCAGGGTTGGGAACTGATATCTATCAATATCTGAAGGTTACTTTTGCTATTATTTTTAATTATAACATGAAACCTACGTGAAGAATCTCGGGTTCTATGACTTGAAAGATCCAACACGAGTAATTGAATTAATCTTCCAATTATGTAGATTTCCTTGAGAACTCACATTCCAGTTTCATTGAAAGCCTGATGTTCTTTTTCTCCTTTACTGAACAGTCTAATCCATATAATTTACAAACAACGTTGCACTAAATTCATCAAATTTGTGGTAACACTTTTCACAGAAATAAGCTGGAAATATGCGCACTATTTCAATTAGTCAAGGCGGTACATCAACTTAGAGTAAATTACTGAGGGTTTAGCTATTACTTTTTAACAACTAAAAACTATAAGTAAGTAATATTTTCTAACGTTTCGTACATCATCAAACAATACAATGATCTGAAATAATAAATATCACTCCTTAAATACCCTTAATTCTACCCGGGGCCTGTCTTAATGACTAACGGTCATTAATGACTTTTACCTGGACCTTGTTTATTTGCGACAATGTGACTGCGCTGCCTCAAAAACCGGTGAATAGACCAAATCCAGTTGATCATTCAGTAGGTTACATCCACAATATTTGTGTTTATGAATTTTTAGGGATTCTAAATAATTCGGTTTCCAACCCTTGCTTGCATGGTGCAAAATTTCCGTATCGTTCAGGCTCGGAAACTTGTGGTTGCATTTCAAGGAATGGTTTGAAAACGTCGAATCATTTTTTCCTAGTCTGAAGGACCTTTTATGTTATGTTATGTTATGTTATGTTTTTGAAAAATTACGTCCACATTGTCCCACATAAACACCGTTACACTCTGGACACTTGAACTTATAAACTCCAGATTTTTCCATTTCTGCTATTCTATCTTTGGCTTTGAAAAGAAAATTAGACAACCTGGTATGCGGCCTGTATGCTACTTCTATATTATTCTTTCTAAAGAATCCCGCAATAGCCTCTGGTCTTCTCCCAAAGTACGTTAAGGTTACAAATTTCTTAGTTTCTGATTGTTTGTGCGAAAATTTAAGACGATGTTTTCTGACTAACTTTTGAATTGTGGCCGCTTGGAAACCATTATTTTGTCCTATCTGTATGATTGTTTTAATTTCTGTATCTAGATTATTAGCAGACAAAGGTAACAAGAACACTCTATGTAACATTGAATTATATGCTGCTAATTTTTGACTATCGGGATGGAAAGAATCACTTGGGATTGTAATGTCCGTGTAAATCGGTTTTCTGAATACATTGAACTCAAATTTATTATGATTATGTGTGATGGTTAGGTCTAAGAAATTAATTTGTCTGTCTATCTCTGTCTCAACTGTGAATTGTATATTACTATTTAGATTATTTATAAATATCAGAAACTGGTTCAGCTATCGTGTGGTACCTCTGAAACAGGTAAGAATATCGTCAACATATCTATACCAAAAATGGATATGTTTTTTGCCAAGTTCGGAATTTAGTATAGTGGTCTCCAAGTTGTTCATAAATATACAAAGCACAAAGAGGACGAGAATTCAATATCGCTTCAATTTGGGCCAGTACGGTACTGAGTTCTTTAAATGTGAGATGCGCATCACCAACGTTACGCATCAGGTGGTTTTTGGTACTCTTGATAGCGGCTTCCCAAATTCCACCCCAGTGTGGGGAATGAGGAGGAATAAAGGACCCCGCAAACTCCTTATGGAATTTGGGTCCCGGTGGATTTTTTTGAATTTTTGGTATGATGTAGTCCAAGTAATTCTCAACCAATATCACCATTGCGCCAACCCAAAAAAATGAGCAGTTTTGCAGCTAGGGGGCGTTGAAATCACCCCTTGCGCAAATTAGACTATTTATTTTTGAGCCCGGTAACAATATTTTCACTTGTTTCATTATTGCTAATGTTGCACAATATTGTGCTGTTTTATAAAAAAAATTCCTATCCCCTCCCCTTTTTCCCCCAACTCCTATTACGGAACGCAAAAAAATATTTCTCGAGTTCCTTCAAATGTATCGTCGAATGTTTAAATATGCCTAAATGAGGAAAATAGCAGTTTCTTTTATGATTATCCCCCCACCCCCCAAATGACACAAAACGAAAAAAGTTCTGTGGATTTTTCTGAATTTTTGATATGATGCAGTTCAAGTTATTTTGAATAAAAATAAATCGGGTGACAAACCCTAAAAATGAACAGTTTTGATGCTACGGGGCGTTGCAATCATACCTTGCTCAGAACAGACTATTCATTATTATAGGCGGAAACAATATCTCTACGTATTTTTGTTTTATTTTATGCCGAACAATTGTGTAAACTTTCATAAATTGAAAATCTAAAACCTCTCCCTTACGCACAACCCCTATTTCAAAACACGAAAAAAAAATCAGGCACCACGTCAAATTCAAATTGTGGATGTCTAATTTTTATTTATTTTCAAGATATTCGCCCAATTGATTGATATTCAAAAATCATGAACTACGCCCTACTAAGAAGTCAGAAAACTCCATCAATATTTTTCTGAAGGGAGGAAAAGGTGATATTAAACAACTGTACGATTTCCTCAATTTGAGCTGATTAAAACATTTATTTTGATAAAGCATTTACAAGTAGTCGGGAGTACATTTTTTCGTGTTTCAAATTAAGGGTAGGAGGTAAGGGGGAGGTTTTATATTTTCATTTCATGAAAAATTAAAGAATTGATCAGCATAATCTAAACTAAAATACGTAGAGCTATTATTTCCGCCTATAATAATGAGTCCATTCTGAGCAAGGTATGATTTCAACGCCCCCTAGCATCAAGACAATTCATTTTTGAAGTTTGTCACCCAATTTATTTCTTTTCAAAATAACTTGAACTGCATCATATCAAAAATTCAGAAAAATCCACCGAAATTTTTTCGTTTTGTGTCATTTGGGGGGTGGGGGGATAATCATAAAAAACTGCTATTTCCCTTATTTAGGCATATTTGAACATTCGACGATACATTTGAAGGCACTCGAGAAATATTTTTTTTGCGTTCTGTAATAGGGGTTGGGGGGTAAAGGGGAGGGGGTAAGAATTTTTTTTATAAAGCAGTACAATATTGTGCAACATTAGCAACAATGAAAAAAGTGAAAATATTGTTACCGGGTTCACAAATAAATAGTCTAATCTGCGCAAGGGGTGATTTCAACGCCCCCTAGCAGCAAAACTGTTAATTTTTTTGGGTTGGCGCAATGGTAACATTGTTTGAGAATTACATGGACTACATTATACCAAAAATTCAAAAAAATCCACCGGGACCCAAATTCCATAAGGAGTTTGCGAGGTCCTTTCCAAGTAATTTGATTTTTAGCATCGAAAGTTTTAACAGTCTCTGTTACCTCAGGGTTTCTGAAATATTTGTACAATTCACGGACTTGATTTCTAGACCCAGAAAAATTAGTGGCATTATCACTATAAATTACTGATGGATTTCCTCTACGTGAAATAAATCGTTTAAGAGGCGTCGTAAAAGGCGTCTGTAGAAAGAGCAGTGACAAGTTCTAAATGTCATACAAACAAATAGAGCAATATAACATTTTTGTAGAGGGGCTTTTCTCATTTTAGAGGTTTTAATCGATAGCAGACCACCAAAATCTACTCCAACCTTTTGGAAAGGTCTATAGTTGTTGTGATTCTATCCTTGAGTGAATCTCCCATAATTTTCTGACTGGGTTGAAGATGGAATCTAAAACAGTTATTACAGTTTCTAATAATGCGTTAAATTTCTCGTAAACCATTCAGGGGCCAAAATTGCAATCTAATGTTTGATAGCACTGTTTGGGTACCTGCGTGACCAAGCCGATTTTTGGAGGGGAGCAATATGGGATGTTTCTGTGCTTCAGGGATTTCTGCATGGGTTAAACGACCACCAACACATAAAATATTTTCTTCATTCAGAAAGGGCTTGAGAGATAATATATTTTTATTCGAATGAGTTTTTCCAGATTTGAGTTCCAGAATTTCTTTTGGAAAAGATAATATTTGCAAGTTTTTTACTATAATGTTCATTGATGATTTAGTTTCATCAACATTCAAGGAGCCAACTTTATTGTCGTAGATGTTTTTGCTATTGTGAATAAATCTCTTGCAGTATGCAATCGTGTGGAGTAATTTCGAGAACTTGGAGTACCTTGAGAAAATATTTTCCCAAAATTCAGAGACAGAGTTAGCGGATGAATGAACAAGCAGCGTTACTTTTCTTTCTTCAGGTACATTGATTAGTGTGGGCTCTGTGTCGAAATGACATAAATCTAAGGAGGTGGTTTGTAAAAATTTAGGGCCGTGCCACCATATTTTCGAGTTTTACATTTCTTCGGCCAACAAGCCTCTATAAAGGGGGTCTGCAGCATTTTCTACAGAACTGATTTCCCGCCTGATGCAAAAGTTCATGACCTAGTTGAATTTTTTGATAAAGTCGAACATATTTTCGATAGTAATCGTCTTGATTCCTTCATAATAACAGGAGATTTCAACTTAGCTAATATCAGTTGGCAACCTAAAGCCGACATGAATAGCTTCATCTCGTCCAATGCCACGGATACCATGAGTGAATATTTTATTAATTTTTTCCTTCTGTTACAACTCAAACAATACAATAATATCAGAAATGTTAACGATAGGATACTAGATCTGGTGATGTCCCCCAAATTCGATATGCTCGTAACACATTGTAATTATCCGTTTGTCAAAGAGGACTCACATCACAAATCTTTGGAGGCTGTACTTAAACTGTCGAATCACAAATCATTGTCAAACAATAACTATAAGAAATTGTTATTCAAAAAAGCTAACTACGATCGAATTAACACTTTTCTCGATAACATCAATTGGAATAATATCCTCAAAGCTACAGATATTGAAGTGAGCGTTCAGAAGTTCTACAATGTTTTGAATGATATTGTCGAGGAGTGCGTCCCTAACAAAATTATTACAAAAGGCTCATATCCTCACTGGTTTGCTAAGAGAACTATCAGAATGATTTGTGCTAAAGATAAGGCTCATAATAAGTGGATTAGGTATAAAAATCGAGTTGATTATCAACAATTTTCTACATTAAGGAAAAATATTGAAACATGCATTAAACAAGATTTTAATAAGTACGTTGCTATATCTGAAAGTAATTTAAAGTCAAACTCAAAGGTATTTTGGTCAGTTGTGTCAAATAAAAAGAAATGTAGGTCCTTTCCTCGACACATAAACTTCAATGATAGGCATGGTACTGATTGTGCCATTATTTGTAAAATATTTGGTGAGTATTTTGGGAGTGTATACGAGTCCAACTCAACCCCATCCCTTCTGGAACTATCAAGCACATCTAATAATTTTGATATAAAACAAATTACTAGGGAAAAGATTCTTGCTGCATTGTCACAGTTAGATAATAATAAGGGAAGTGGCCCAGATGGATTCCCTGCAGTATTTTTGAAATCATGTAAGGAAAGTCTGGTTGAACCTCTTCACATACTGTACAATAAATGTCTGCATGAAGGTACATATCCCAAAGTTTGGAAAATAGCTCAAGTATTACCGATACATAAATCGGGTGACATCAACGAAGCTACAAATTACAGGCCGATATCATTGCTAAGTTTATTTGGTGAATTATTCGAATTCATAATTTGTAAGACAATGTTTTTTATGGTAAAAAATTCTATCACCACTACTCAACACGGATTTTACAAAAAGCGCTCTGCGCTAACAAACCTGGTGCCCTATGTACAAGATATTTATAGCAATATGGAAAAGGGAATCTCAACTTGTGCGGTGTACACCGATTTTTCAAAGGCTTTTGATAAGGTTCACCATCCTACCTTATCAATAAGTTTGAGAAATTTCGGTGTGCATGGTTACCTGTTGGGACTTCTCACCTCATATGTTCAGGACAGATTTCAGTACATAGCACTGAATAATACAAAGTCTGATATGTTGCCAGTTACCTCAGGGGTACCTCAGGGCTCCCATCTAGGGCCACTATTTAGTATTTATGTAAGTGATGTCGGGAGTTGTTTCCATCACTGCAATATCTCATTATATGCCGATGATATGAAAATTTTCTGTCCTATAAATTCTCTCTCGGATTATACTGAAATACTGGAGGACCTCGATCGCTTCTCGGATTACTGTAAAATATATAAATTTTCACTAAAAACTAAGAAATGTAGTCAAATCATATTTACACGTAGCCCGAATCCACTCATCTCTTGGCTCAGTATTGACAATGATAAACTGTCCTTTTCAGATGAGATAGTTCACTTAGGTGTTACTTTGGATACCAAACTGACCTTTGACAGTCATATCAAAAAAATTGTCAGAAAGTCCCTAAGAACTCTAGGATTCATATCAAGAAGTACTAGGGATTTCAAGAATTCTTCCTCGTTACTGATTATGTTTAACACTTTGATAAAACCTAATTTTCTATAACCTAGTGAGGCTATTCTTAGGCGTGATTTCAATGATATATATTTCGTCTACAAAATATTTAATAATCTCATAGATTCCAATGAATGCTCAACACTCTTTACCCTAAACTGTTCTCCATATAACATTCGTCATAGACAACTATTTTTTACTCCTTATTATTCCACAAATTATTTTGGTAATTCTCCAAGGATTAGATGTACGGTAACAATCAACACCATGATCTCTGAAGATCTGGTCATTTTTAAGCTTGGTGTTAACTGTTTCAAAAAGAAACTGAAAACGTTCTTAACCACTTACGTTATGCTCAACTAGTCCAATTTATAATTTTTACTCTAGATCTGTAAACTAGAATAAGTTTTTTTTTCTTGCTATTTCATGATTACACATTTGTTATTTTTTATTGTTATCGTGTTTTATCCTGTTATTGGGCTCGTCCTGTTGGGTAACCTATGTAATTAAATTATTAAATAAACGCCATTGCAAATTTGATGATAATTCTTGAACTTGGGATACTCTGTTGGCTACAAACGGTAACCAACGGGAAGGATGAGAATTCAACCAACATAATGCGATCTGTGAGTCTGTCCACAGATTAATAGATTTGAAGGTGAGTTTGTGAAAGATAGAGACAATCCTGTGAGTTAATTTAGCCAATAATAGCATTGCTTGTAACTCAAGTCTAGGGATAGTCACATTGGGACGTACAGGACCAATGCGAGATTTTGATCACACTAAATTACAAGTGACGGTATTATCGAAGTACAGAGTGCGAAAGTAAATGCAGGCAGCATGAGCCTCAATACTGCTATCTGCAAAGCCATGGATATCAATTTTCACAATTTCTTTTTGAAGAAAAAGCGAGCGAGGCATCTTCAATTCTTTGAGTTTGGGGATAGTTGTAATAAAATAATTAAATTCATTACATAAGGGTTGCGATAAGGGCTCGTCCCAGTTACATTTTTGTATCCATAAATTTTGAATGAAAATTTTTCCTAAAAGGATGAAAGGACCTATCAATCCGAGCGGATCAAACATCTGGGAGACAATCGAAAGAGCCTTACGTTTTGTCAAGTGTTCACAATTGGGTGAATTTGGAAGAGATATGGCAAATACATCTTTAACCGGTTTCCATGAGAGGCCTAACACTTTACTTGAAATATTTTCAATTTGTAAGTCATAAGTGTGAGAGTGGGGAATTTCTGATATATTTTCTAAATACTCCATAGAGTTTGATAGCCATTTATGTAATTGAAATCCAGAACTATTCAAGAGCAAATTCATTTCGAGATGATCTGTTTCTGATGATTTTGAATCATTTGTTCCATAGATAATGTCATCAACATAGGTTTGAGTTAAAATAGCATCAGAGGCGAACGATAAATTATTTCCGTCGGTGAGAGCAATTTCTTTTAGGGTGCGAGTATTCAAAAAAGGCACTGATTTTGTTCCATATGTGACAGTAGTAAGTTCAATACATTTTAAGGGTTCAGAGGAGTTCTCACGCCATAATATATTTTGCAAAAATGTTAGCGTTGGGTTTACCTTGATTTGACGAAACATTTTGGATATGTCTGTTGTGAATACATACAAAAATTGCCTGAACCTACACAAAATATCAAAAAGATCGGGTTGAACTTGATAACCTTTTAGTAGGATATCTTTCAAGGAGAGTCCAGATGAACTTTTACAACTGGCATCAAAAACTATACGTAGTGGAGTGCTGGAACTACTTTCCTTAATAACACAATGATGAGTTGAAAAATACTTATTGTGAGCGAATTCATTGTGAAGAGCGAGTGGAATATACCGAGCGTGACCAAGAGCGACATATTCGTCAATAAACTTCTTATACTCCGAGAAAAGCGATGAATTATTCCTAAACCTGGTTTCGAGGTTCAAAAAACGTTTTTTGCGATGTGAAAAGAATCACCTGATTTCAAATAATCACTTGGAGCAAAGAGGGGCAAATTAACCTGAAAGGTTCCGTTCTCTAAGACCTTCACATTATCTTTGAAATCTTGTTCAGCATGCTCTTCATCTGGAGTCAAAATTCTTTGTTTTGGCAATTCTTCGATTTCCCAAAACTTAGTGAGAAGGTGTGCTAATTGGGAATCTTTCGGGTTAATTTCAGAAGAAGTTTGAGCAAAAAATGAGACAGCTGATCTCGAACGAGAAGATTATGGTATGTTTCCAGCGATTATCCAGCCCAACATAGTGTTTTGAAGAACTGCACAATTCCTGCCTAACTTAATGAGTCCATCACAAAACAAAGAGTAATGAAGATCAGCACCGTTCAATAAATCAATATGTGAGGGTTTGTAGAACTTGTAGACTGCTAATGTGAGGTACTCAGGAATATTAAACGAGCTGGTGTAACGAGTGTTTGAGGTAACTTAAAGGTAATAGTTGGCAACACTGCACAAGTTGCATCAAATGATACATTTCTGAGGATGTTGGAGAAAATTCTAAATTCCGCCATTTTGTTGGACAGAAGTGAGTTTTGAATTATTCCCGAAATTTGCAATTTTTTATAAAAAATTTTAGCATTAATTTTTTCTAGTAGATACTCGGACATGAAATAATTTTGAGAACCATTGTCAAGGAGTGCCTTGACACGAATAGGTACACCATATGTGTCATATACCGTGACAATAGCAGTAGCGAGTAAAATTTCTGTATTTCTGAATGGTAGGGCAGGCATACTAAGAGAAGTAGAGGCACCTTGGGTGTGATGGGAGTTCTGTGACACTTCGTTATGTTGTTGGGAACTTGGTGAAGAAACATTTTCTATAGATTTATCAGTGGCAGAACGTAAACGATAGGCATGGTTATTACTCGAATGAGAACTACTTACGTTTTGTGCTGAGAAATTTCCTGATCGCCTAGATGACTGAGGTTGTTGAGTTATTGGACCTTGAAGCTGAGGGTTGCTATAGATATGAAGAAGAGTGTGGTGTTTTTTGGAACATATCGAACATCTCTGAGATGTATAAATATTCACCTTGTGTTTTGTGCCTAAACAATTTATGCATATACCATGAGATTCAACAAACTCAAATTTTTCATCGTGGGTACGAGACAAAAAACCAGTACACTTATAAATTGTATGAGAGGTTTCATTACAAAATAAACACTGCCTGTTTTGAAAATTTGGATTTATCTGACTATTGTTCCCATTTGAGTTTGTGTGATGCGAAGCAGAATACAAATTTTTCGAAAGGGACTTTTTTTTTTATAGCTAATGTAGGAGTAAGTGAAGAGAGGACTCTGCATCGTTCTTCCACTATTTCAAAAAATTCATTTACGGTAGGCAACTTACTCTTATCACGATGTGATTCATAATCACGTTTACTTGCAAAGTCTAATTTTCTACAGAAAATATTGACTATTAACAAATGATCACTATCACACTCCAGAAATAACACGACTCCTTAATCTACTGCAAATACATACTATTTCATTTCCGTTAAATATAACATATCTACACAATATGCAGAATAAAGATATATTTGACATTTTGGTAACATTTTTGGAAAATATTGGTCTAGATCTCTAAAGCTATAAGCTAACAAAAGTCTGTGGCAAATGGATTCATCTAATGCCAACCCACCCCTTTTACATACATACACATAATATTTATCGCTGAATTTTTGAGACATTCTAATTTTTGCTTCATTTCAGTAACAAATTCTCTTAAATTCTGAGAATTGCCTTTCGAGATAGGGGGAAAATCTATAATACAGTTGAAATGAGAATTGATTAAGGTCAAATTGTCGTCATATATATCTTGCAAAATCTTCCATGCTATGTCAAAATTCTTATTTGTGAGTTCAAGGGCGTCAATTAGTGATAAAGACTCTCTTTGAAGTGAAATTTTCAAGTAAATCAACTTTTCAACATTTGAAAGTGAGCTATTCTTGACTATAGGAGATGTAAAAAGATCTTGAAAAGCTGTCCACTTAGTCCCATCGCCATTGAATTTAGGTACTTCAAGTTGAGGTAATTTAACATTGTTTACCTGAGAAATTGGTGCAGAGATCGTACCTTGACTGTCCGAAAGGGAGCATAATTTCCTTTCAATTGCTGCTATATAATTCAAATATCTTTCTGAGAACGTTTTATGTTCAGTTATTTCAGAATCCATGCTGAGGCCTCCTGCCTCTGAAGTATCTTCAATCTCATTTTGACAAGTCTTATATTTCAAAAAAACATCAGTAAGGGCTTAGGGCTTCCCTGCGGAAAATGATATGAAATTTGTCAGTGCAGTCTACTAACTTGTCATCTAACCAATTGGCAATACGTGTAATCGAGGCTTTAGCACGTTTTCTATCTTTTTTCAAAGTTTCCATTTTTTCTCTTTTTCAAATTGACAATACAATCAAATATCCACAAATGATATATGCTAAATGCACTATCTAAGAAATGAGCGTGAAAACAGTACAAAAACTAATACATTAGCATCCAAGAAACGAGAAAGCAGACAACAATAAACAATATGTTTTCGAAGTATGAAATTCAATATCAAGTTTCTATATTTCCAACAAACCTCGACAGGTTACCTGAAACTACGACGTGATGATGAGTTGTATGCTAGTTCACCTCGTGTGTAGGCTGCATCGATGGCTTCTTCCGGTTGTTGGTATATTTTGTCCAGGGCCGCGAAGTGATGACAAACTACCGTAGATACTGCTGCGATTTTATTCTAAACTGAAGGACAACCCATAGAAAATGGAAAAGAGACTATATATCCATATGTTGCGTGTGCGGGTTCCTTTTCTATTTTCCAAGAATCCGGTTCGAATCGGGACCAAATGAAGAATCTCGGGTTCTATGACTTGAAATATCCAACACGAGTAATTGAATTAATCTTCCAATTATGTAGATTTCCTTGAGAACTCACATTCCAGTTTTATTGAAAGCCTGATGTACTTTTTTTCCTTTACTAAACAGTCTAATCCATATAATTAACAAACATCGTTACACTAAATTCATCAAATTTGTGGTAACACTTTTCACAGAAATAAGCTGGAAATATGCGCACTATTTCAATCAGTCAAGGCGGTACATCAACAGGGTAAATTAAAGAGGGGTTTAGCTATTACTTTTCAATAACTGAAAGCTATAAGTGATGTTTTCTAACGAAATAAAATTAATTTAATGGCTGTGATATGAGCCGAAAGCAAGCCGAAAGTATCAAGGGAGAGACGTTACCATGACAACTATCAACAAACTGGCGTTTATTTCAAAAAGCGACAATTGCATTATTCAATTCCACCAACTGTCAATCGAACAGTCACTAATACCAACAAGAGACACAGAACAAAAAATAAGTGATAGAAGGGCATACGAGATTATCAATAAATTATATACAGAAATGAATTACGAGGTAATAAGTGAAATGTATCAGTTCAGGAGAAATCTGAACACTACGAAATGACCCATTTTCATCATTTGTAATGGTTTGACACCTACTTTCTACTTGAATAAGTATAGTTTGACATGACTTTATTATTATTCAACGTGTTCCAAAATAACAAAATGTATGGTTCATTTATGTTTTGTAAGGTATTTTGTGTTTTTCTGTCATTTTATTTGTAATTACAGTTTATGGTACAGTTTACTTTGTTATTAGTTCTTTGTGATGAAATGAACATTATTCAATTTTATTTCAACCTTCTGGAAAATGAAGCTTATAATTTCTGAACAGAATAAGATATAAAGAAGCGAGCAGGTTGAAACTGATGCTTATTCTTATCTTACAACTATGTGCAATATACCTATACAATTCATGTATGCTGGGTACACAAATTTGTAACATTTTTTGCATCCTATATTTAAAATTGTTTGTTGTTGTTATTTCCGTCAACCGATTGCACCCCTACGCGCAACCCTCAGAAGTCTTCGAGAGACTTGTGTGAGCTAGGGAAGACGCAGCTCTTACCTTTTAATGTGTTATGCCATTCACTAGACCGGTGAATCGGTGGATCGAACCCACGACCCCACGCTTGCGAGGCGTACGCTTTTACCAGCCGACCACCACACAATTTGTACAAACTAGGTACACAAATTGTTGCCATTTATTATATTCAGGTTTATCATTCTTATACAATTTATGCATCAACAGTACATAAGATGTTGACATTCGTCGCACAAAATACATTTTGTATATTTTTTGTATACCACAAGTAATAATGCACAAGGTGGTGCAACAATAGAACATAAGTTGTGTTTGTTTTTTAATCAAAACATTTAGTTTTTATTCATTCATTGTATACGGTGAAGACATAATATTGGTTGATAAAATTAAAGAAAACAATCCAGAATAATACAACACTGAAGTGTATTATCGTTTATACACAATATCACTAAAACAATATTATAGAAGAAAAATTAACAAATTATATACGAGTATAAGTAATCAGTCAAAATGATTGATAATATTCAACTCACGGTCCCTAAGTATTCATACTAACTCTCAAGTAAGAATTCTGAGATTTTCTCTGTCAAATTTTGACGTTTCTTGACAATTAAATTATTACTCCCATCAGATGCAATTTATTTCTCTACAGGGTGACCAAACCTCAGTAAATCGAGTTTTTCGGAATTCCTGCTTTAGATTTAAACAATTATAATAATAAGTTGAGGTATTTCAAAACTATTAAATTTCAATTAATCACACAGAGAGAAATGAATGTGCGTTTCCTACACAATTGTGAATAATTTCAGATCAGTTCAGTTTGTTTCTGAAAAGTTGACAGCACGGCGAAAATCGTTTATAGTGGTCACTTCACAAATACTCCCCAGTCCAAGACAATTCACGTAATTTCCTATCCAAATAACTGGTCATTAACTATAAACATCAACTCTCAGAAGTATAAAGGAGATTAATTGACTGAATGAAGCTCAAGAAATTACGGGGTTCAAATTTTAAACTCGATTTTCAAAAATATTTGACAAATTCAATGACAGCTCTCATGAACATGATCGGATCGGGTATATACATGCAAATGCAACGTTGTCAACTTTCAGTTCCTTAGCGTGCGTCCACCTCCTAAAGGCTCGTTCATATAATTGCGAATTTTCGTAATTTTCTTCCGATTCGACTTACACGGCAAAAAAATTGCACTGAATGATGAATGATAACATGTAATTTTTCAGTCTGGAGTTAGATATTACAACATAACAGTTATTTTTTTGCCGTATGATTCGAATCGCAAAAAAATTGCGAATATTTCTAAGCGTTCCAATTTAGATTAGGTGATTTTCCCTTCTTTTGCGTTAAAAGATTGAATTTGTGAGCAGTTATCGAGCTCGAATAGAAGCAAGCGAAGCGAGCATAATGACGGCGAACGCAGCGAGCAACTATATTTTTATTAACGTTTTCAACGCTAAAAAGTGATCGGATCGTAAGATACTTCTGTAACAAAAGTGTCAAAGTTAGGTAGGTGGTTTTTTCTTCTTTCATGTTGAAAGTTTGAATATGTGTGCAGTTGTCGAAGCAGAATAGGGGCGAGCGAAGCGAACATAATCACGGCGAGCGCAGCGAGCATCAATTTTTATTTACGGTTTCAACGCTAAAAAGTGATCGAATAATCAGCATCTTCCGTTACAAAGTTGCCAAAGTTAGGTTATAGGTGGTTTTCCCTTCTTTTACGTCAGAAAATTGCATATGTGTGCAGTTGTCGGGGCGGAATAGGAGCGAGCGAAGCGAGCATAGGACGGCGAGCGCAGCGAGCAACTATTTCTGTTAAAGTTTTCAACGCTAAAAAGTGATCGGATCGTAATCAACTTCTGTAACAAAAATGCAAAAGTTGAGTTAGGTGGTTTTCCCTTCTTTTACGTGAAAAGATTGAATCTGTTTGCAGTTGTCGGGGCGGAATAGGGGCGAGCGAAGCGAGCAGTGACGTTTTAAACGCTTAAAAGTTATAGAATCGGTAGTAACATTTTCTAACACCTCTTTCTTTCAATTCAGAAGATTAGATCTGAGTGCAAAAAAAATATAAACTAATGTTTCTGCATACGTTCTCACGCCTTCATATCATCAACACAAAATACAGCCTCAAATCCACAATTTTTCAGATATTTTCAACATATTTCCAAAAAAGAATCACATGCATATTGATCTCGGTAAGCAAGATTTAAAAGAAAACTGGCAACGTCACTTTGTTTTCTTTTTAGTCTCTCCGCTTGTTTGACATTTGACACTTGCATCAATATTACTGTTATGAATTTCAATTTCGAATTAATTGAAAGTAATGATAATTTAAAACCGTTCCCTATATGACTAGTTTCTTGTATGGCTTGGAATGACCACTTTAAAGTTATTGGCATTTGTTGGAAGTGAATAAACAGTACAGAAGCAGTCAGTCGGTTCAATTTAAATTGATTATAATTTATATATCTGTACTGCCACACATTTTATCGAAAAAATACATAAACATGATTTCCGCAAAAAAATTAACTTGGCATAATTTATTCGCTGTTTTAAGGCATCTGTGAAAATTGCTTTAAAATTGGCCAAATGTCCATATTCGCAAGTTTTTCCTAATTCTCTTTTGTAGGAATTTGAGAATAAATATACATAATATTGTCAATTATACTCTGAAATACAGTTGCTAGTAAGACTAGTAAAATACAAGTTCTTTATTGATATGCTGCAAATTGGTACCTACCCATATTCATATTCAAACTTAATGTGGACTCAATGAAAACTTGTTCTGATAGCGATGAGGATGTTTACAAAGCAGATTTCCATAGGGAATCAAGAAAAGAGGAAACATTCCATCTCTAACATTGATAACTTCATTGTTAATATAAAATTTTGATATCCAGGCTTATGGCCTCGATGAGTAGATTATGAATGAATGTTGTTAAGTTAAATGAGTATTCCTTCATTGTCCTGAATTTATTGTTCCATTGTAGGTCTTACATGAATATTGATGTGTAAATATGGGCAGTTCGAAAACATTACCAACTTCACGGCCCGGGCCACATTATGGCATTTTGGCGTCACAGTGTCACTTTACGCCTGTAAAATCTGGCGGTTAAGTGTACTTTACCGCCCGCTAGTGCATAATAGCTATTTATATACCAAGTGCGTCATATAGTTCGTAACGCCCGGAGGGGGTAACATTCACCCGAGTGCCTTTAACCCGAGGGATGAATGTTGCCCGATGAGCGTTTAGATCTAGTGCTCGTGGTGTATACAAGATTTTAGTTTTCACGAAAAAATTATCTTGAACGACGTTGTTCACTTCATAAATTTCTTCTCATAGTATTTACTGCGTTCTGGTCGGCAAATGAGCACAATTGAGCTTGTATGCAATTGCTATGGAAACATTGAAGAGGTTGCTAAGGGTTGTTTATTTGATAAAATGACGCTGCATTCTTCTAAGAATTGATAAGCTTGTTAGTGGAAGAAACTAAAAATGGTTGTGTTCATAATATTTATGGAGATACCACAGAATGTGACGCTCAAAGCTGAGAAAGCGTTAGAAAATTTACTGCCTGTGAAATCCAAATACTTATACGAGAAGGAGTATGACCATTTTTTTAAATTGAAAGATGAAAACAGAGTGAATACCGTAAATGAAACTGTCTTAATGGCATACTTCCTTCATTCTTCAAATTATATAGGGTCTTTCACAATATCTTTCAGATGTAGTTCAATGTCCTGCGTGGCTATGCCGGGGAAGTAGTAGTTTTTTGTTAGATATTACAAAAAATTATCTTCAATTTATTGTGGGTTTTTCCATTTCCAGAGGAGTCATGTATTCGTACAATTTCCAATTGAGAATGTATCTCTTTACAACATGAACCCCTTCCAAGAGAGGTTATCTTGTACGATGGAAAATAGCAACTCAAGTTTATCTTTCAGTCGCAGATGATTCCCCAACTGACTTTGTGAACATCCTGTTCATATTTTCAATAAAATCAACTTTTCATACCCATTTTAAACAATTTTAATTACAGTGTGAAATTGCTTCTGAAGAGTATGATTTCCAATTCTTCCGACCTCCATGATGATCTTAGAACAGTGAAATAGATTTTTGTCGACCAAAATGTATTGGAGGTCTAGCGAAAGAGATGCAATTCACGCATCAATGAAATGAGTGATTTTCTATGAGTGATACTTCCGAAAACATTCTCCCTTATCTCATTTATAGATAAGAATCCCCAATTAGAACTGGACATATTAGAAATACTCAACTATCTGAATGAAAATGCAAATTTTCACTCTCAGATTTTTCTACAAATTATATAGGGTCTTTCACAATATCTATCAGATGTAGTTCAATGTCCAGCTTGGCTTTAACCGAGGAAGTAGTTGTTTTTTGTTAGATATTACAAAAAAGTAACTTCAATTCATCGTAGGTTTTTCCATTTCCAGAGGAGTCATGTATTTGTACAATTTTCAATTGAGAAAGTTTCTCTAATAATTCACCTTCATCATGATCATTCTGAATTGAATGATTTATTTTGAATTTTTTTTGGCATATAAGTATTTTTTCTATTTCTTTGAATGGCACAATAATATTGTAATGTAACACAATAGATTTCATTTCACACTTATTTAGCCAGATTTCATACACTCAGCCCTAAGAGACGTGAACCTAACATTCTGAATTGTGATGCATTCAGTCAACTGTTATAAGTGACGTAGACCTTGGGTTTGAACGTGCGATGCAAGGCGCTCTGCCATAAGAGGCGTAAGCTAACATTTCAAAGTGCATTCAGAGATTTTACATTTACATTTTGACGTGCGATACCATGTATTCAGTCATAAGAGACGTAGACCTAACATTTTAAAGTGGTCATGCACTTGTATATCAAATCTCAAAAGTCGGTCCAGTTTTGGAATTATGGAACGAATTATGAGGTTCGTTGCATTTGAAGGCGTGAGTATTTATTGTATTCAATATCCGTCATGGTATCTACCAGAAGAGTAGTTGCTTCAATATCCGTCGTAGTAATAGCCATGAGAGTACTTGTTTCAATATCAGTAGTAGTATTGCCAAGAGGGCAGTGTTTTCCATATCGGACATGGTATTGGCCAGGAAAGAAGTTGAAGAAGACAGAAATCTTTGGGAGATCGTTTGCTAACGAACAGTCGTTACCGACCGATGATGAACACTTTACTCCCATAAACACCTAACTATGTAGGCTTATTATGGCAAGAACCTGTCAGAAAACAACTACTCCCCTGGCTAAGACCACGACGGGTATTGAATTGAATCTAACAGCTACTTGTGCAACGTTCCTCAAAACATCAGAGGACGCAATTGCAAGTGCACTCTATGACCAACCAGCAGAATTATGTTTTGATTTGGACGGGGTGACCACCTGCAGACTAGTTTCAAAGTTGTTGCCTCTCATCAGTGCAAGGGCAGGTCAACACAGACAGCACTGAAGCCACCTTGTATAAGTTTATTAATCTGTTCGCATTAAAACTCCCCGTATACGTTTTTTTGAAATGATGTATTTTGAAACATCCTGTATTTGTTATTTGAGATTCTTCAACGAAGTATAGTCGCCCTTTATGCCATTTTTCTTCAACACCCCATATGTGTTTTGCTTCAATGATGTACTTTGAAACACCTTGTATATGGTACTTTCTATTTGGGCCGTTGTGCTCGTCGGCGCTTACGTTACGTTAGCTGGTTTTTTTGTTAAAATTGTTATTATTTTCAATTTGGGGCGGTGTGCACGTCGACGCTTAGGTGACGGTAGCTGGCTTTTTTGTTTAATTTATTATTATTTTCGATTTGAGGCGGTGTGCACGTCGACGCTTAGGTTACGTTAGCTAGCTTATTCGTTAAAATTGTAATTGTTTTGATGGAATTGTTTATATTCCCTGATTATTTGCGTTATGTACGCACGCGTACGTCCACGTACGTCGGTTCATTGGTTAGGTTACCCCGATATTGCTTGATGGCCGTATCCCCATAGCCATAGCCCCTCTACTGACGCAAGAGGAGGTGGTGGATGTTATCCCTGAATAAGACTCGTTTCTCGTCGGCTAAATTGACGGAATCTTTACAAAATCAACAAGAAAGTTACCAAGTTCCGTCACTGTGAAAGTAAAAAGCTATATCATTCATCAATTATAAAAACAGTGGAACGCACATTGTTGAGAAATTTCGTCTTCATTCTCCACTACCACGGGAGCCATGCCAAACCTGCTTTCAAGCCAACAATCACCCAGCCAACCAGAGTTGAGTTCCAGAAAACGCATTGTTGTGTAATCAAGTGAGCTGAGCAGAGCTAGCGCGTGGGTTTTATAACTGTTGAAATGGTATTTTTTCTATGTTGTAACTATTGTGAGAGTTAATGATTGTGACCTGATTCATTAAAGAAATCAGAATAAAGAAAGTAAATTTAATTCAACACACATCTTGCAGAACTTAAATGCATCTCTGGAAAATTTGAAAACTTTTGTCTAATGTCCGCGACAGAGTTTGATTTTCCTTTGGCAGAAGTAGGTTCATTATGTAGTAAAAAAGACACTCCTATGAGAAAATGTATACCACCCCAAAAGAGACTAGCTGTAATACTATGTTATTTAGCTACGGGCGATAGTTTTACCAGCCTAGGATATATATTCATTTAGAATTTCAAACCAAGTTGTGTCTAGTATTGTACACGAAGTTTGTGCTGCCATAATAATTGAAGAGTTAAAAGGTGAAATATGGCTAAATAAGTGTGAAATGAAATCTATTGTGTTACATTACAATATTATTGTGCCATTCGAAGAAATAGAAAAAATACATATATCCCAAAAAAATATCAAAATAAATCATTCAATTCAGAATGATCATGATGAAGGTGAATTATTAGAGAAACATTCTCAATTGAAAATTGTACAAATACATGACTCCTCTGGAAATGAAAAAACCTACGATAAATTGAAGTTACTTTTTTGTAATATCTAACAAAAAACAACTACTTCCTCTTCTAAGATCATCAGAGAGGTCGGAAGAATTGGAAATCATACTCTTCAGAAGCAATTTCACACTGTAATAAAAATTGTTTAAAATGGGTATGACAAGTTGATTTTATTGAAAATATGAACAGGATGTTCACAAAGTCAAATGTGGAATCATCTGCGACTGAAAGATAAACTTGAGTTGCTATTTTCCATCGTACAAGATAACCTATCTTGGAAGGGGTTCATGTTGTAAAGAGATACATTCTCAAGTGGAAATTGTACGAATACATGACTCCTCTGGAAATGGAAAAACCCATAATAAATTGAAGATACTTTTTTGTAATATCTAACAAAAAACTACTACTTCCCCAGCATAGCCACGCAGGACATTGAACTACATCTGAAAGATATTGTGAAAGACCCTATATAATTTGAAGAATGAAGGAAGTTTGCCATTATGACAGTTTCATTTACGGTATTCACTCTGTTTTCATCTTTCAATTTAAAAAAATGGTCATACTCCTTCTCGTATGAGTATTTGTATTTCACAGGCAGTAAATTTCCTAACGCTTTCTCAGCTCCGAGCGTCACATTCTGTGGTATCTCCATAAATATTATAAACACAACCATTTTTAGTTTCTTCCACTAACAAGCTTATCAATTCTTACAAGAATGCAGCGTCATTTTATAAAATAAACACCCCTTAGCAACCTCTTCAATGTTTCTATAGCAATTGCATACAAGCTCAATTGTGCTCAGTTGCCGACCAGAACGCAGTAAATACTATGAGAAGAAATTTATGAAGTGAACAACGTCGTTCAAGATAATTTTTTCGTGAAAACTAAAATCTTGTATGCACCACGAGCGTTACTAGATCTTAACGCTCATCGGGCAACATTCATCCCTCGGGCCAAAGGCCCCCGGGTGAATGTTACCCCCTCCGGGCGTTACGAACTATATGACGCACTTGGTACATAAATAGCTATTATGCACTAGCGGGCGGTAAAGTACACTTAGCCGCCAGATTTTACAGGCGTAAAGTGACACTGTGACGCCAAAATGCCATAATGTGGCCCGGGCCGTGAAGTTGGTAATGTTTTCGAATTGCTCATATTTACACATCAATATTCATGTAAGACCTACAATGGAACAATAAATTCAGGACAATGAAGGAATACTCATTTAACTTAACAACATTCATTCATAATCTACTCATCGAAGCCATAAGCCTGGATATCAAAATTTTATATTAACAATGAAGTTACCAATGTTAGAGATGGAATGTTTCCTCTTTTCTTGATTCCCTATGGAAATCTGCTTTGTAAACATCCTCATCGCTATCAGAACAAGTTTTCATTGAGTCCACATTAAGTTTGAATATGAATATGCGTAGGTACCAATTTGCAGCATATCAATAAAGAACTTGTATTTTACTAGTTTTACTAGCAACTGTATTTCAGAGTATAATTGACAATATTATGTATATTTATTCTCAAATTCCTACAAAAGAGAATTAGGAAAAACTTGCGAATATGGACATTTGGCCAATTTTAAAGCAATTTTCACAGATGCCTTAAAACAGCGAATAATATGCCAAGTTAATTTTTTTGCGGAAATCATGTTTATGTATTTTTTCGATAAAATGTGTGGCAGTACAGATATATAAATTATAATCAATTTAAATTGAACCAACTGACTGCTTCTGTACTGTTTATTCACTTCCAACAAATGCCAATGACTTTAAAGTGGTCATTCCAAGCCATACAAGAAACTAGTCATATATTATCATTACTTTCAATTAATTCGAAATTGAAATTCATAACAGTAATATTGATGCAAGTGTCAAATGTCAAACAAGCGGAGAGACTAAAAAGAAAACAAAGTGACGTTGCCAGTTTTCTTTTAAATCCTGCTTACCGAGATCAATATGCATGTGATTCTTTTTTGGAAATATGTTGAAAATATCTGAAAAATTGTTGATTTGAGGCTGTATTTTGTGTTGATGATATGAAGGAGGAATCTTGAACGGTTGGCGTGATAACGTATGCAGAAACATTAGTTTACATTTTTTTTGCACTCAGATCTAATCTTCTTAATTGAGAGAAAGAGGTGTTAGAAAATGTTACTACCGATTCTATAACTTTTAGGCGTTTAAAACGTCACTGCTTTCTTCGCTCGCCCCTATTCCGCCCCGACAACTGCAAACAGATTCAATCTTTTCACGTAAAAGAAGGGAAAACCACCTAACTCAACTTTTGCATTTTTGTTACAGAAGTTGATCACGATCCGATCACTTTTTAGCGTTGAAAACTTTAACAGAAATAGTTGCTCGCTACGCTCGCCGTCCTATGCTCGCTTCGCTCGCTCCTATTCCGCCCCGACAACTGCACACATATGCAATTTTCTGACGTAAAAGAAGGGAAAACTACCTATAACCTAACTTTGGCAACTTTGTAACGGAAGATGCTGACTATTCGATCACTTTTCAGCGTTTAAAACGCAAATAAAAATAGTTGCTTGCTGCGCTTGCCGTCATTATGCTCGCTTCGCTTGCCCCTGTTTCGCCCCGACAACTGCACACAGATTCAATTTCCTAACGTTGAAGAAGAGAAAACCTCACAACCTAACTTTCGCACTTTTGTTACAGAACTTGCTTACGATCCGATCACTTTTTAGCGTTGAAACCGTAAATAAAAATTGATGCTCGCTGCGCTCGCCGTCATTATGTTCGCTTCGCTCGCCCCTATTCTGCTTCGACAACTGCACACATATTCAAACTTTCAACATGAAAGAAGAAAAAACCACCTACCTAACTTTGACACTTTTGTTACAGAAGTATCTTACGATCCGATCACTTTTTAGCGTTGAAAACGTTAATAAAAATATAGTTGCTCGCTGCGTTCGCCGTCATTATGCTCGCTTCGCTCGCTTCTATTCGAGCTCGATAACTGCTCACAAATTCAATCTTTTAACGCAAAAGAAGGGAAAATCACCTAATCTAAATTGGAACGCTAAGAGATATTCGCAATTTTTTTGCGATTCGAATCATACGGCAAAAAAATATGTTGTAATATCTAACTCCAGACTGAAAAATTACATGTTATCATTCATCATTCAGGGCAATTTTTTTGCCGTGTAAGTCGAATCGGAAGAAAATTACGAAAATTCGCAATTATATGAACGAGCCTTTAGGAGGTGGACGCACGCTAAGGAACTGAAAGTTGACAACGTTGCATTTGCATGTATATACCCGATCCGATCATGTTCATGAGAGCTGTCATTAAATTTGTCAAATATTTTTGAAAATCGAGTTTAAAATTTGAACCCCGTAATTTCTTGAGCTTCCTTCAGTCAATTAATCTCCTTTATACTTCTGAGAGTTGATGTTTATAGTTAATGACCAGTTATTTGGATTGGAAATTACGTGAATTGTCTTGGACTGGGGAGTATTTGTGAAGTGACCACTATGAACGATTTTCGCCGTGCTGTCAACTTTTTAGAAACAAACTGAACTGATCTGAAATTATTCACAATTGTGTAGGAAACGCACATTCATTTCTCTCTGTGTGATTAACTGAAATTTAATAGTTTTGAAATACCTCAACTTATTATTACAATTGTTTAAATCTAAAGCAGGAATTCCGAAGAATTCGATTTACTGAGGTTTGGTCACCCTGTAGAGAAATAAATTGCATCTGATGGGAGTAATAATTTAATTGTCAAGAAACGTCAAAATTTGACAGAGAAAATCTCAGAATTCTTACTTGAGAGTTAGTATGAATACTTAGGGACCGTGAGTTAGATATTATCAATTATTTTGACTGATTACTTATACTCGTATATAATTCTATTTGTTAATTTTTCTTCTATAATATTGTTTTAGTGATATTGTGTATAAACGATAATACACTTCAGTGTTGTATTATTCTGAATTGTTTTCTTTAATTTTATCAACCAATATTATGTCTTCACCGTATACAAGGAATGAATAAAAACTAAATGTTTTGATTGAAAAATAAACACAACTTATGTTCTATTGTTGCACCACCTTGTGCATTATTACTTGTGGTATACAAAAAATATACAAAATGTATTTTGTGCGACGAATGTCAACATCTTATGTACTGTTGATGCATAAATTGTATAAGAATGATAAACCTGAATATAATAAATGGCAACAATTTGTGTACCTAGTTTGTACAAATTGTGTGGTGGTCGGCTGGTAAAAGCGTACGCCTCGCAAGCGTGGGGTCGTGGGTTCGATCCACCGATTCACCGGTCTAGTGAATGGCATAACACATTAAAAGGTAAGAGCTGCGTCTTCCCTAGCTCACACAAGTCTCTCGAAGACTTCTGAGGGTTGCGCGTAGGGGTGCAATCGGTTGACGGAAATAACAACAACAAACAATTTTAAATATAGGATGCAAAAAATGTTACAAATTTGTGTACCCAGCATACATGAATTGTATAGGTATATTGCACATAGTTGTAAGATAAGAATAAGCATCAGTTTCAACCTGCTCGCTTCTTTATATCTTATTCTGTTCAGAAATTATAAGCTTCATTTTCCAGAAGGTTGAAATAAAATTGAATAATGTTCATTTCATCACAAAGAACTAATAACAAAGTAAACTGTACCATAAACTGTAATTACAAATAAAATGACAGAAAAACACAAAATACCTTACAAAACATAAATGAACCATACATTTTGTTATTTTGGAACACGTTGAATAATAATAAAGTCATGTCAAACTATACTTATTCAAGTAGAAAGTAGGTGTCAAACCATTACAAATGATGAAAATGGGTCATTTCGTAGTGTTCAGATTTCTCCTGAACTGATACATTTCACTTATTACCTCGTAATTCATTTCTGTATATAATTTATTGATAATCTCGTATGCCCTTCTATCACTTATTTTTTGTTCTGTGTCTCTTGTTGGTATTAGTGACTGTTCGATTGACAGTTGGTGGAATTGAATAATGCAATTGTCGCTTTTTGAAATAAACGCCAGTTTGTTGATAGTTGTCATGGTAACGTCTCTCCCTTGATACTTTCGGCTTGCTTTCGGCTTATATCACAGCCATTAAATTAATTTTATTTCGTTAGAAAACATCACTTATAGCTTTCAGTTATTGAAAAGTAATAGCTAAACCCCTCTTTAATTTACCCTGTTGATGTACCGCCTTGACTGATTGAAATAGTGCGCATATTTCCAGCTTATTTCTGTGAAAAGTGTTACCACAAATTTGATGAATTTAGTGTAACGATGTTTGTTAATTATATGGATTAGACTGTTTAGTAAAGGAAAAAAAGTACATCAGGCTTTCAATAAAACTGGAATGTGAGTTCTCAAGGAAATCTACATAATTGGAAGATTAATTCAATTACTCGTGTTGGATATTTCAAGTCATAGAACCCGAGATTCTTCATTTGGTCCCGATTCGAACCGGATTCTTGGAAAATAGAAAAGGAACCCGCACACGCAACCTATGGATATATAGTCTCTTTTCCATTTTCTATGGGTTGTCCTTCAGTTTAGAATAAAATCGCAGCAGTATCTACGGTAGTTTGTCATCACTTCGCGGCCCTGGACAAAATATACCAACAACCGGAAGAAGCCATCGATGCAGCCTACACACGAGGTGAACTAGCATACAACTCATCATCACGTCGTAGTTTCAGGTAACCTGTCGAGGTTTGTTGGAAATATAGAAACTTGATATTGAATTTCATACTTCGAAAACATATTGTTTATTGTTGTCTGCTTTCTCGTTTCTTAGATGCTAATGTATTAGTTTTTTGTACTGTTTTCACGCTCATTTCTTAGATAGTGCATTTAGCATATATCATTTGTGGATATTTGATTGTATTGTCAATTTGAAAAAGAGAAAAAATGGAAACTTTGAAAAAAGATAGAAAACGTGCTAAAGCCTCGTTTACTCGTATTGCCAATTGGTTAGATGACAAGTTAGTAGACTGCACTGACAAATTTCATATCATTTTCCGCAGGGAAGCCCTAAGCCCTTACTGATGTTTTTTTGAAATATAAGACTTGTCAAAATGAGATTGAAGATACTTTAGAGGCAGGAGGCCTCAGCATGGATTCTGAAATAACTGAACATAAAACGTTCTCAGAAAGATATTTGAATTATATAGCAGCAATTGAAAGGAAATTATGCTCCCTTTCGGACAGTCAAGGTACGATCTCTGCACCAATTTCTCAGGTAAACAATGTTAAATTACCTCAACTTGAAGTACCTAAATTCAATGGCGATGTGACTAAGTGGACAGCAGTTGAAAAGTTGATTTACTTGAAAATTTCACTTCAAGGAGAGTCTTTACCACTAATTGACGCCCTTGAACTCACAAATAAGAATTTTGACATAGCATGGAAGATTTTGCAAGATATATATGACGACAATTTGACCTTAATCAATTCTCATTTCAACTGTATTATAGATTTTCCCCCTATCTCAAAGGGCAATTCTCAGAATTTAAGAGAATTTGTTACTGAAATGAAGCAAAAATTAGAATGTCTCAAAAATTTAGCGATAAATAGTGATCATTTGTTGATAGTCAATATTTTCTGTAGAAAATTAGACTTTGCAAGTAACCGTGATTATGAATCACATCGTGATAAGAGTAAGTTGCCTACCGTAAATGAATTTTTTTAAATAGTGGAAGAACGATGCCGAGTACTCTCTTCACTTACTCCTACATTAGCTAAAAAAGAAAAGTCCCATTCGAAAAACTTGTATTCTGCTTCGCATCACACAAACTCAAATGGGAACAATAGTCAGATAAATCCAAATTTTCAAAGCAGGCAGTGTTTATTTTGTAATGAAACCTCTCATACAATATATAAATGTACTGGTTTTTCGTCTCGTACCCACGATGAAAAATTTGAATTTGTTAAATATCATGGTATGTGCATAAATTGTTTAGGCACAAAACACAAGGTGAATATTTGTACATCTCAGGGATGTTCGATTTGTTCCAAAAAACACCACACTCTTCTTCATATCTATAGCAACCCTCAGCTTCAAGGTCCAATAACTCAACAACCTCAGTCGTCTAGGCGATCAGGAAATTTCTCAGCACAAAACGTAAGTAGTTCTCATTCGAGTAATAACCATGCCTATCGTTTACATTCTGCCACTGATAGATCTATAGAAAATGTTTCTTCACCAAGTTCTCAACAACATAACGATGTGTCACAGCACTCCCATCACACCCAAGGTGCCTCTACTTCTCTCAGTATGCCTGCCCTACCATTCAGAAATACAGAAATTTTACTCGCTACTTCTATTGTCACGGTATATGACACATATGGTGTACCTATTCGTGTCAAGGCACTCCTTGACAATGGTTCTCAAAATTATTTCATGTCCGAGTATCTACTAGAAAAAATTAATGCTAAAATTTTTTATAAAAAATTGCAAATTTCGGGAATAATTCAAAACTCACTTCTGTCCAACAAAATGGCGGAATTTAGAATTTTCTCTAACATCCTCAGAAATGTATCATTTGATGCAACTTGTGCAGTGTTGCCAACTATTACCTGTAAGTTACCTCAAACACTCGTTACACCAGCTCGTTTAATATTCCTGAGTACCTCGCATTAGCAGACTACAAGTTCTACAAACCCTCACATATTGATTTATTGATCGGTGCTGATCTTTATTACTCTTTGCTTTGTGATGGACTCATTAAAAAAGGCAGGAATTGTGCAGTTCTTCAAAATACTATGTTGGGCTGGATAATCGCTGGAAACATACCATAATCTTCTCGTTCGAGATCAGCTGTCTCATTTTTTGCTCAAACTTCGCTTTTCTCGGAGTCTAAGAAGTTTATTGACGAATATGTCGCTCTTGGTCACGCTCGGTATATTCCACTCGCTCTTCAAAATGAATTCGCTCACAATAAGTATTTTTTACCTCATCATTGTGTTGTTAAGGAAAGTAGTTCCAGCACTCCACTACGTATAGTTTTTGATGCCAGTTGTAAAAGTTCATCTGGACTCTCCTTGAAAGATATCCTACTAAAAGGTTATCAAGTTCAACCCGATCTTTTTGATATTTTGTGTAGGTTCAGGCAATTTTCGTATGTATTCACGACAGACATATCCAAAATGTTCCGTCAAATGAAAGTAAACCCAACGCAAACATTTTTGCAAAATATATTATGGCGTGACAAATCCTCTGAACCCTTAAAATGTATTGAACTTACTACTGTCACATATGGAACAAAATCAGTGCCTTTTTTGAGTACTCGCACCCTAAAAGAAATTGCTCTCACCGACGGAAAAAATTTATCGTTCACCTCTGATGCTATTTTAACTCAAACCTATGTTGATGACATTATCTATGGAACAAATGATTCAAAATCATCAGAAACAGCTCATCACGAATTGAATCTGCTCTTGAATAGTTCTGGATTTCAATTACATAAATGGCTATCAAACTCTATGGAGTTTTTAGAAAATATATCAGAAATTCCCCACTCTCACACTTATGACATACAAATTCAAAATATTTCAAGTAAAGTGTTAGGCCTCTCATGGAAACCGGTTAAAGATATATTTGCCATGTCTCTTCCAAATTCACCCAATTGTGACAAAACGTAAGGCTCTTTCGATTGTCTCCCAGATGTTTGATCCGCTCGGATTGATAGGTCCTTTCATCCTTTTACAAAAAATTTTCATTCAAAATTTATGGAAACAAAAATGTTACTTGGACGAGCTCTTATCGCAACCCTTATGTAATGAATTTAATTATTTTATTACAACTATCCCCAAACTCAAAGAATTGAAGATGCCTCGCTCGCTTTTTCTTCAAATAGAAATTGTGAAAATTGATATCCATGGCTTTGCAGATAGCAGTATTGAGGCATATGCTGCCTGCATTTACTTTCGCACTCTGTACTTCGATAATACCGTCACTTGTAATTTAGTGTGTTCAAAATCTCGCATTGGTCCTGTACGTCCCAATGTGACTATCCCTAGACTTGAGTTACAAGCAATGCTATTATAGGCTAAATTAACAGGATTGTCTCTATCTTTCACAAACTCACCTTCAAATCTATTAATCTGTGGACAGACTCACAGATCGCATTATGTTGGTTGAATTCTCATCCTTCCCGTTGGTTACCGTTTGTAGCCAACAGAGTATCCCAAGTTCAAGAATTATCATCAAATTTGCAATGGCGTTTATTTAATTATTTAATTACATAGGTTACCCAACAGGACGAGCCCAATAACTGGACAACACACGATAACAATAAAAAATAACAATTGTGTAATCATGAAATAACAAGAAAAAAAAAATTATTCTAGTTTACAGATCTAGAGTAAAAATTATAAATTGGACTAGTTGAGCTTAACGTAAGTGGTTAAGAACGTTTACAGTTTCTTTTTGAAACAGTTAACACCAAGCTTAAAAATGACCAGATCTTCAGAGATCATGGTGTTGATTGTTACCGTACATCTAATCCTTGGAGAATTACCAAAATAATTTGTGGAAAAATAAGGAGTAAAAAATAGTTATCTATGACGGATGTTATATGAAGAACAGTTTAGGGTAAACAGTGTTGAGCATTCATTGGAATCTATGAGATTATTAAATATTTTGTAGACGAAATATATATCATTGAAATCACGCCTAAGAGATAGGCTCACTAGGTTATAGAAAATTAGGTTACTTTCATATGGAAAGTACTGCCTATACCTGAAGAATCTATGATTTATAATATTGATTATCTTCTTTTGCACAAACTCTAGTCTCTCTATGTATTTTTGATATGACGGGTTCCAAACTACATTACAGTATTCAAGGATAGGTTTTATCAAAGTGTTAAACATAATCAGTAACGAGGAAGAATTCTTGAAATCCCTAGTACTTCTTGATATGAATTCTAGAGTTCTTCTGACAATTTTTTTGATATGACTGTCAGAGGTCAGTTTGGTTTCCAAAGTAACACCTAAGTCAACTATCTCATCTGAAAAGGAAAGTTTATCAATGTCAATACTGAGCCAAGAGATGTGTGGATTCGGGCTACGTGTAAATATGATTTGACTACATTTCTTAGTATTTAGTGAAAATTTATATATTTTACAGTAATCCGAGAAGCGATCGAGGTCCTCTTGTATTTCAGTATAATCCGAGAGAGAATTTATAGTACAGAAAATTTTCATATCATCGGCATATAATGAGATATTGCAGTGATGGAAACAACTCCCGACATCACTTACATAAATACTAAATAGTGGCACTAGATGGGAGCCTTGAGGTACCCCTGAGGTAACTGGCAATATGTCAGACTTTGTATTATTCAGTGCTATGTACTGAAATCTATCCTGAACATATGAGGTGAGAAGTCCCAACAGGTAACCATGCACACCGAAATTTCTCAACCTTATTGATAAGGTAGGATGGTGAACCTTATCAAAAGCCTTTGAAAAATCGGTGTACACCGCACAAGTTGAGATTCCCTTTTCCATATTGCTATATATATCTTGTACATAGGGCACCAGGTTTGTTAGTGCAGAGCGCTTTTTGTAAAATCCGTGTTGAGTAGTGGTGATAGAATTTTTTACCATAAAAAACATTGTCTTACAAATTATGAATTCGAATAATTCACCAAATAAACTTAGCAATGATATCGGCATGTAATTTGTAGCTTCGTTGATGTCACCCGATTTTTGTATCGGTAATACATGAGCTATTTTCCAAACTTTGGGATATGTACCTTCATGCAGACATTTATTGTACAGTATGTGAAGAGGTTCAACCAGACTTTCCTTACATGATTTCAAAAATACTGCAGGGAATCCATCTGGGCCACTTCCCTTATTATTATCTAACTGTGACAATGCAGCAAGAATCTCTTTCCTTGTAATTTGTTTTATATCAAAAATATTAGATGTGCTTGATAGTTCCAGAAGGGATGGGGTTGAGTTGGACTCGTATACACTCCCAAAATACTCACCAAATATTTCACAAATAGTGGCACAATCAGTACCATGCCTATCATTGAAGTTTATGTGTCGAGGAAAGGAGCTACATTTCTTTTTATTTGACACAAATGACCAAAATACCTTTGAGTTTGACTTTAAATTACTTTCAGATATAACAACGTACTTATTAAAATCTTGTTTAATGCATGTTTTAATATTTTTCCTCAATGTAGAAAATTGTTGATAATCAACTTGATTTTTAGACCTAATCCACAAATTTTGAGCATTATCTTTAGCACAAATCATTCTGATAGTTCTCTTAGCAAACCAGTGAGGATATGAGCCTTTTGTAATAATTTTGTTAGGGACGCACTCCTCGACAATATCATTCAAAACATTGTAGAACTTCTGAACGCTCACTTCAATATCTGTAGCTTTGAGGATATTATTCCAATTGATGTTATCGAGAAAAGTGTTAATTCGATCGTAGTTAGCTTTTTTGAATAACTATTTCTTATAGTTATTGTTTGACAATGATTTGTGATTCGACAGTTTAAGTACAGCCTCTAATCAACTGTAGGAAGTTTCGTAGCCCTAATATTTTAACGTGCGATGCATTCTACTATTATAAGAGACATTATTCTAACATTTCAATATACGATGCATTCAACTATTATATGAGACACTGTCCTTTCATTTTGTCATACATAGTCTTCAAATTTCAACGTGCGATACCCTACATTCAGTCATAAGCCTTTCATTTCAAGGTGTGATGCCCTGCAATTTATTTTTGTGATGTAGACCTTCATTTTTAAGTGCAATACCATGCATTCAGTCAACTATCCTAAGAGAGGTTACAATCTCAAATTCAGCTGTTTGAAGCACAAGTGACGAGGGACCTTAGCGTTCAACGTGAGAGACGTGAACCTGATATTTTGAAGTGTGATGCATTCAGTCAACTGTTATAAGTGACGTAGACCTTGGATTTCAACGTGCGATACCAGGCGCTCTGCCATAAGAGAAGTAGGCGTAACACTTCAAAGTGCATTCAGAGATTTGACATATACATTTTGACGTGCGATGCCATGTATTCAGTCATAAGAGACGTGGACCTAACATTTTTAAGTGGTCAGGCATTTGTATATCAAATCTCAGAAGTCGGTTCAGGTTTGGAATTTTTGGACAAATTATGAGGTTCGTTGCAGTAAGAGGCATAAGTATTTATTGTATTCAATATCCGCCATGGTATTAGCTAGGAGATTAGTTGCCCCGGTATCCGTCATGGTATTAGCCAGAAGAGTAGTTGCTTCAGTATCCGTCGTAGTATTAGCCATGAGAGTACTTCTTTCAGTATCAGTAGAAGTAATAGCCAAGAGTGCAGTATTTTCCATATCGATCATGGTATCAGCAAGGAAAGAAAATGTTTGTTTGAACGTGGTTCACAATGTTTCACTTTGTGTAAGGTTATTCTGGACTTTCATTGTCTAAGAAAGAACAAAAAAAATTCAATTCTCTGCAATTTTTAATCACGACGTTTCAACTGTTAAAATCTACAGTCGTTATCAAGTGTATAATGCGACAATATCAAGGATACTTCTTATATATGCTATAGATAATTATGTGTCATCAGCCTATGGGTAATTTGGCGGTATTCAGGTAAGCTTGTTAATTACAGTGCCAGGCCCCTCCGGTACAGCATTGTTAATTCTTATCGCAATTTCAATTGATCCATGTCACTAATTAAGGGTTTCCACACATTACGGATTTCTATGCTAGCTTAACTGAAGACTTTGTTGTTCATAATATATGCACTCTCTTTAAATTTCCTTCTATACCAGCCCTCTTCTTTATGGATGACTTCGGCTTCAGTCCATTTTATGTTGTGTTGGGTCGTCCAGACATGATCCGCTATCCCTGACTTTGAAGTTTCTCCTCGTTGAGAGTTTCTCTTGTGTTCAGCGGGTCTAACGCTAAGTGGTCGCTTCGTTTCTACAAGATAAGCTTCACCGCATTCACAAGGGATGCGGTAGATGCAGTTTTTGGAGTCAATGTCAGCGTCTCGTCTTTGTGAGATGGCTGCGAATAGTGTTACCTGACTTGAAACATGTCCGTATCGATCCCCGGTCGCATGTCACTGAGCTGAAGTGGTTCGGAACTGCACTGAGCGAACACACTCACGAACATGTTTTTGATTAGCTCAGTTCAAGTGTAATCTGGTCAAAACTGCACAGCACAAACTCGGTATCATGGATATGGTAGGATTATTTCAGTACCAATGGAATGTAGCCAAAACTACACTGTGCAAACTAGTTCAAATAAATATCAGTGAACTTTCACGCCGACAAAAAGAGGCTGATCAACAGGAGGCAGGACGATGGAGAAAAAATTATAAACAAAATTATTTTATTCGCACAAATCCTCATTGTCTTCAAAACCCTTGAATAGTTCATATTTTTGAGTAATGTCACTTGGTATAAATATTTCATTAGATCACCTATCATATTTTTTTCACAGAAATGAGATATGATCAAAAGTATTTCAATGAATGCCAATATCATGATCATCATTATAATAGTGCACTGAAATGTTATTGTTATCTACCATAACTTGTTGTGATATCAACAGCTTTGAGCCAATTTTCACTGTCGTACAACATCCACAGGATGAAAACTGAATATAACTTTTTATACTCATATAATCGCGTACAATAAAATGTTATTTAATCAAGTTCGATCATGACCCCGAAATGATCAGAACTACCGATTTAATTTCGAAATATTGTGCTCAAAAGCCGTACGAAAAAAATGTAAATTTCGTAAAAACTTGTTGGATTTGAAATTCCCAACGGGTAGTCAAAAAATTATCTCCTCATTGCAAATACTCAGGTTCATGGAAAAATAACCTTTGCTGTGTTCAAAGTCATCGAACTGCATGCTTTCAAACTGGTTTGAAACGCAAATATTCTGAATTTCAAGGTATCGACAAAACATCTGTGTTATTTTTCGAATAATTACCATCAAGAAAGCTTTCTGCCATACTATCGAACTGATAAAAAGATATCAGTTAACAAGGAGCAAAGGAGATAGGAAAAAAAATTATAAAAAGTGGTTGGATGACTTTGAGGGAGACAAAATGACTATATTTTTCTAGTTACACCTGGCAACAACACCACAATATTTTAAACAAAATTGCTGTAAAATAAAGAAACTATCGTCATCACCAAATTGTAGCATTTGAATTCTAATAGAATTGATGATGATTTTATGATTCTTGGTATTTGGTCAAGTGAAAATATTCATGAAACGAACAGTCGTTACTGACCGATGATGAACCCTTCACTTCCATACACACCTACTACGTAGGCTCATTATGGCAAGTACCTGTCAGAAAACAACTACTCCTCTGGCTAAGACAACGACGGGCATTGAATTAAATCTAACAGATACTTGTGCAACGTTCCTCAAAGCATTAGAGGACGCAGTTGCAAGTGTCCTCTATGACCAACTAGCAGAATTATGTTTTGATTTGGACAGGGTGACTACCCGCAGAATTGTTTCGAGGTTGTTGCCTCTCAACAGTGCAAGGGTGGGTCAACAAAGACAACACTGAAGCCATCTCTTTCCCGTCCAAATCACTACACACTCCGCTGGTTTGGTCAACTATGGTTCACGCGGTGAAGCGGTTTCTATGCCTCTCCACCTAGCGAGCAGTGGAAGAATACTCCGAATCTCCGGATTAGGAGATTCAATCGAAGAAAACAGAGTTCTTTGGGAGATCGTTTAGAAACGAACAGTCGTTACCGACCGATTATGAACCCTTTACTCCCATACACACTTACTACGTAGGCTCATTATGGCAAGTACTTGTCAGAAAACAACTACTCCCCTGGCTAAGACCACGACGGTTATTGGATTAAATCTAACAGACACTTGTGCAACATTCCTCGAAGCTTCAGAGGACGCAGTTGCAAGTGCTCTCTATGACCAACTAGCAGAATTACGTTTTGGTTTCGTTTCTAAACGATCTCCCAAAGAACTCTGTTTTCTTCGAAAATATTCATGTTAATTTGCATCAAATTAAATTTGGTGAATTTTAGTGATAAATAACAAAAGCAATTTTTCATTGCTACTGATACGAGTCATGTCATTTTTCAAATAGATGAAATCATGACCTAAATTATTATTTGTACTCTTCTTAAAATATGAAAAATTTGAGACTTGTACCAACACATATGTTTACAACCTGAAATAACATGGAAAGCTGTATGAATTATTGTTTTATATTTCATAATTCTCATATTGTTGCTTATTTTATCATCGTAGGGATGATAAACGATTTTCAATTTTGGTTTCTCATAGCTCATAGATCACAGTAAGCTTGGAATAACATACCAAGTGTTTGTTTCAGTATTTAAAAATACACCATTTAATAGATTACTTCGTCAGTTTTATCACAATCCATACAACAATTTTTGGTATTGTCCAACATTATGTCCGTAAATATTCTATTGGATGACAAGGTACAGAGTAATTTCTCTCGTCAATGTATGCTCACAAACGTACTTGCATTTCTGAAACACTGCACAAAAGTTGTTCAATTGGAACTGATCTGATGAATTAGACCTTACCACCTTTTTTTTGTATGTCAAATTTTATTAGTTTTCTGTTGGAATTTTACTGCAATTCTCCTATGCGACACCTTCAATACCACAAGTTAGTATCTAATTTTGATGGATGTCAATAGAAAAGTCTCTGAAATGTATTTATCAAAGTTGATGATTTCCTGTATTTTTTTCAACTCAGCACGAACACCGGTATCATGCATAGCATAACTCGTTGAAAGGTAAGGGACTCGTCTTCAGACATAAACAAAGATAGCCTTTCCAACGTCAACATATAAATATTTTTTTCAGAGGTTAGCTTCGGTTAGACATAGGGTATTGTTTTTAGGCGGTTAGCTACGGTCAGTATCAGTAGCAATGAAAAATTGTCTTTGTTCTTTGTCAACAAAATTGTCAACAAAATTCATCAAATTTAATTTGATGCAAATTAACATGAATATTTTCTCTTGACCAAATACCAAGAATCATAAACTCATCATATAATCTATTAGAATTCAAATGCTACAATTTGTTGATGATGATAATATATTTTTATTTTACAGCAATTTTGTTCAAAATATTGTGGTGTTGTTGCCAGGTGTAACCAGAAAAAACTTAGTTATGTTGTCTCCCTCAAAGTCATCCAACCACTTTTTATAATTTTTTTCCTAACTCCGTTGCTCCGTGTTGATTGATTCCTTTTTATCAGTTTGAAAGAATGGCGGAATTCTTTCTTGGCGGTAATTATTCGAAAAATAACACTGATATTTTGTCGATATCTTAAAATTCAGACTATTCGCGTTTCAAACCAGTTTGAAAGCATACAGTTCAATGACTTTGAACACATCAAAGGTAATTATTTAATGAATCTGACTATTTGCAATGAGGAGATAATTTTTTACGAAATCAACATTTGTTTTACGTACGGGTCTTGAGCACAATATTTCTAAATTAAATCGGTAGTTCTAATCATTTCGGGGTCATGATCGAACTTGATTGAATAACATTTTATTGTACGCGATTATATGAGTATGAAAAGTTATATTCAGTTTTCATCCTGAGGATGTTGTACGACAGTGAAGATAGGCTCAAAGCTGTTGATATTACAACAAGTTATGGATAAAACAATAACATTTCAGTGCACTGTGTTGGGACATTTGTTGAGCTATGGATCATGATATTGGCATTTTTCATGATGAAAACGAGTTGGAATTGTGTTAACCAAAAGAAAAAAGAATATAATGATGGTTATGATGTTTGCATTTATTGAAAGACTTTTGATCATATCTCAATTCTGTGAAAGAATCATAACATGTGATCTTATGAAATATTTATACCAAGTGCCATTAATAAAAAAATATGAACTTTTCAAAGGTTTTGAGAAAATGAGGATTTGTGCGAATAAAATAATTTTGTAAATAATTTTTTCTCCATCGTCCTGCCTCATGTTGATCAGCCTCTTTTCATCGGTGTGAAGGTACAATGATATTATTTTGAACTAGTTTGGGCAGTGTAGTTTTGGCAACATTCCATTTGTACTGAAGTAATCCTACCATATCCATGTTACCATGTTTGTGCTGTGCAGTTTCGACCAGATTACACTTGAACTGAGATAATCAAAAATATATTTTTGAGTGTGTTTGCTCAGTGCAGTCTCAGTAAAATTTGTAAAATTTGTTTTTACGAAACTCCCAGGTTCTTGGAGAAAACCCCTCAAAAGCAGACCTTGTGCGAGCAAGGGAGATCCGGGACCTACAGTTTGAATAAAAGTGGAATCCGAACCACTTCATCTCAGTGACATGCGACCGGGGATCGAACCCAGACCGCCTGGGTGGAAGCTGAACGCTCTTACACCACGACCACTTCGATTATTCGATTATTTCATATTCGAACAAAATCTGAATGAAAATAATAAATAATTTTTTTCCACTGACAATTTTGCATCAGTTTGCTCATAACTACCTATTGATGAAAATATTTTTGAAATTGTTATAATTATAAATGAATTTTATCACCTCAGCAGGATTTAAAGATGATACATCCCGAGTGGTAAGTTTTCAATGTTGTTTTTCTTCGTTAATCATTTCAATGATAGTTTCAATTTAATTCTTCAGCCGTTGTTTTGCTTCCAATGACAGAATGAGACATCTATTCAAAGCATCTTGTTCAACCAATAATTTCAATTCCTCAAACATGCTTATTTGTTGAATTTTTTGTTATTTTGCAAACTTTAGCATTTGAAATAAAAATTAGTAGTGAGCCTACTCCACTCAAAAATTCGATTTTTGTCCATGTACGGTTGATAAACTTGAAACAGTACCATTGATGATGATACAATTTTCGAAATTTGCTCCAAATAGGTATTGATCAAATTAGACCTTTGATTTGAATTTTGTTTTAGCTCCTTTCAAACATCAGCATTTTTTGTCAGACCCCTACCTTCTCTACGCAGTTTCTTGATATTGTTTTATGATACGATCTCGCCCTTCAACTTGAGCCAATTTGTTGCTAGTGATTTTAACTCGCTAATTTTCTTTTCACTCATATTAATTGAAAATGTAATGTTTCAGGATGCCGAAACACCTACGTCGAAAATGATAAGTCACTCTCAACAACTTTAAACGTTTGCTCAGTTAGATTCATGTTTTATGCACTGGAATATAATCAACACGTAATATAATTATTTTACTGTTGATCACAAATCCCAAATATAGACCGTGAACTGACTGACTGTCCCACTGACAGACAATTACGTCGGTTCACCAACGAACAATTACTTACGAATGAATACATTGAGCCGAAAGACAACTACACTATTCAGACGGGACGATTCATTTCAACCCTCTGGGGGCAAAATATATCTGTTTTCTCTCTGTAGACCCGAAAATGACTATTTGTGTAGCAAGGACCAAATATATCTATTTTGAATTACCACAGATTTCAATCCAAATTCTTGGATCAAAACGGATCTGAATATTTCCATACATGAAATTCCGCTACGGATCCATTTCCACTCATAAGCCATATCTTACAGTTCACTTGAAAATATTCCAAGTCATCTCAATATTGATATTGAAGTAACACAAAGTTCAAAAACAACTCGTCACTCGACATTGTCTTCAGCTTCTTGATGAAATTTTGTCTTCCTCACGAACCTGCTCACTATAACATAGCACAAGGCTTGTTTCATTGAAACCGATCTCATTAATCTTCTCACTGGTGTCGAATGTTATGTCTGATTGGTTTTGTCTATATAATTGTTCCTTGAGAAATACTAGAATCATGAAATATTCATGAAACTGTGTGGATGGCAAACTTTTGAATGTATGACTTGGAATACCATGCCTTCAACCTCAAACCTAACCTCGCTATCAGACCACATTTGTTCATTTGAGTTAACACAGAGTTCACCAAAAATTCTTCCAGATCAGCTCGACACAGCTCGAACTTGCTTACTGAAACATAGCACATAAGAAAATACAAATATTCTCAATGAAAACTTGACTTGTTTGATGTTAGCAGAATCTTTGATAAAACTATCGCACATTTTTTATCTCTCATTATTATTGAATAATATGGGTTATTTCCCTTTGGTTTTCACTAAAAGACAAGAAGTTTTGTCTCATATTCACAAAGCATTGCCCACAACTTCCAAGGGGTATACATTATCCCTCGCAACGGGTCCACATCTGCCTATTTGAATCAACACAGAGTTCGGTAAAAAAAAATTCCAAACAATTTGATATTGTCTTCTGTCTTTTGAAGTAGTTCATCTCGATGGTGGTGTACTTATTTCTCACAAACTTGGTTACTGAAAAGTAACACAAGGCTTATATTGAATTGAAACCGATCATGATAAATCTCATCACCCAAGTCAAATTTGATGTCTGATTGGTTTTGTCTATGTAATAATTATACAAAAAATGCTTAGAGATCTCGTCCTTGCGGCATACAACACTGAAATAAAATTCAAAAGAATATCATAGTCGATGCCTATTTAACTGTTCCATGCGGAATACCATCGTCATACCCACTGCAGTCGAAGACGGCGCCCAAACACCGCTGAGACATTCCCTTTTGTCATTGACTTTCTAATGTTTCATTCTGAATGATTGCTCCTATTTTGATCATTCAGAACAAAGAAATTATGGACAACAATTCTAATAGAAATTATTAATTTTTAGAACTGCAATGATAACATGATATTGGGGAATGATCATAGGATTAGTTAATTATTAAAGAAATGTATACAGACTGATTTCGGTAACAACTTCGATGGCATATTGGTCATTTGAAACAAAAAAAAATGTCGTAAATCTTTTCATTCAATAAAATCCTTTATGACCTATATCAAAATAATACTAGACTTGCAGTCCTCTTTACTCAAATTGAAATTGGCCGTACTCATTTATAAATCATCCATTAACGCTAAATTGTACATTCAAATACCCGCGATATAAACATGATGGTCGAAATTTAATGTCAACGGAACCAAGAGAAAGAAGATTATTCTGATATGGCTTCACATTCAAAATAAATTTTCATGGTGTGTTGCAAGGAACAGTACTCTGGCCAGTTTTTCTATATAATCTGATAATATGGTCGTGGGGTTCGAACTCACGCTACCATTCGGAAACCAGACCTTAAGCGTCTTAGAGAGCAAGGTCAAACTGACGTGATGAAAATAGGAAGTTTCTAAAAGATTGTTTATCAACCCGTGTTGTGGGACCACTGAACGACTGGATCTTTTTAGTCATATTAACTCCTAAAATGTGACGAATAATTGTCAGAAAACTACTTTCCTAGCTAATACCACGACGGGTATTGAAACAACTACTTCTCTGTATGATGTCAGGACGGGTATTGTAAGAACTACTCCTCTGGTTGATACCATGACGGGTATTGAGTCAACTACTTCCCTGGGTAATAGCAAGACAGATTTCGAAAAAGCTACTTCCCTGGCTAATGGTATGACGAATATTGAAACAACTACTATCCTGGCTAATACCATGACTGATAGTGAAACAACTACTTTCCTGGCTGATACTATGACAGATATCGAAACAACTTATCTCCTAGCTAATACTACCACTGATACTGAAATAAGTATTTCCCTAGCTAATACCATGACGGATATTGAGTCAACGACCTCTCTAGCTAATAGCACGATAGATATTGAAAGAACTACTTCCCTGGCTAATAGTACGACAGATATTGAAACAACTTCTTTCCTGCTAACGAACAGTCGTTACCGACCGATGATGAACCCTTTACTCCCATAAACACCTAACTATGTAGGCTTATTATGGCAAGAACCTGTCAGAAAACAACTACTCTCCTGGCTAAGACCACGACGGGTATTGAATTAAATCTAACAGCTACTTGTGCAACGTTCCTCAAAACATCAGTGCAAGTGCAAGTGCAAGTGCAAGTGCAAGTGCCCTCTATGACCAACCAGCAGAATTATGTTTTGATTTGGACGGGGTGACCACCTGCAGACTAGTTTCGAGGTTGTTGCCTCTCATCAGTGCAAGGGCAGGTCAACACAGACAGCACTGAAGCCATCTGTTCCCCGTCCAAACTAATAGACATTTTTTTTGTTTCAAATGACCAATATGCCATCGAAGTTGTTACCGAAATCAGTCTGTATACATTTCTTTATTAATTAACTAATCCTATGATCATTCCCCAATATCATGTTATCATTGCAGTTCTAAAAATTAATAATTTCTATTAGAATTGTTGTCCATAATTTCTTTGTTCTGAATGATCAAAATAGGAGCAATCATTCATAATGAAACATTAGAAAGTCAATGACAAAAGGGAATGTCTCAGCGGTGTTTAAGCGCCGTCTTCGACTGCAGTGGGTATGACGATGGTATTCCGCATGGAACAGTTAAATAGGCATCGACTATAATATTCTCTTGAATTTTATTTCAGTGTTGTATGCCACAAGGACGAGATCTCTAAGCATTTTATGTATAATTATTAAATAGACAAAACCAATCAGACATCAAATTTGACATGGGTGATGAGATTTATCATGATCGGTTTCAATTCAATATAAGCCTTGTGTTACTTTTCAGTAACCAAGTTTGTGAGAAATAAGTACACCACCATCGAGATGAACTACTTCAAAAGACAGAAGACAATATCAAATTGACTTGGAATTTTTTTTTAAAGAACTCTTTGTTGATTCAAATAGGCAGATGTGGACCCGTTGCGAGGGATAATGTATACCCCTTAGAAGTTGTGGGCAATGCTTTGTGAATATGAGACAAAACTTCTTGTCCTTTAGTGAAAACCAAAGTGAAATAACCGATATTATTCAATAATAATGAGAGATAAAAAATGTACGATAGTTTTATCAAAGATTCTGCTAACATCAAACAAGTCAAGTTTTCATTGAGAATGTTTGTATTCTCTTATGTGCTATGTTTCAGTTAGCAAGTTCGTGAGCGAGATTTCACCGGATGAATAACCTCAAATAGCTGGAGATAGTGACGAGCTGATCTGGAAGAATTTTTGGTGAACTCTGTGTTAACTCAAATGAACAAATGTGGTCTGATAGCGATGTGAGGTTTGAGGTTGAAGGCATGGTATTCCAAGTCATACATTCAAAAGTTTGCCATCCACACAGTTTCATGAATATTTCATGATTCTAGTATTTCTCAAGGAACAATTATATAGACAAAACCAATCAGACATAACATTTGACACCGGTGAGAAGATTCATGAGATCGGTTTCAATGAAACAAGCCTTGTGCTATGTTATAGTAAGCAGGTTCATGAGGAAGACAAAATTTCATCAAGAAGCTGAAGACAATGTCGAGTGACGAGTTGTTTTTGAACTTTGTGTTACTTCAATATCAATAATGAGATGACTTGGAATATTTTCAAGTGAACTGTAAGATATGGCTTATGAGTGGAAATGGATCCGTAGCGGAATTTCATGTATGGAAATATTCAGATCCGTTTTGATCCAAGAATTTGGATTGAAATCTGTGGTAATTCAAAATAGGTATATTTGGTCCTTGCTACACAAATAGTCATTTTCGGGTCTACAGAGAGAAAACACATATATTTTGCAACCAAGCGGGTTGAAACGAATCGTCCCGTCTGAATAGTGTAGTTGTCTTAAGGCTCAATGTATTCATTCGTAAGTAATTGTTCGTTGGTGAACCGACGTAATTGTCTGTCAGTGGGACAGTCAGTCAGTTCACGGTCTATATTTGGGATTTGTGATCAACAGTAAAATAATTATATTACGTGTTGATTATATTCCAGTGCATAAAACATGAATCTAACTAAGCAAAAGTTCAAAGTTGTTGAGAGTGACATATCATTTTCGAAGTAGGTGTTTCGGCATCCTGAAACGGTACATTTTCAATTAATATGAGTAAAAAGAAAATTAGCGAGTTAAAATCACTGGCAACAAATTGGCTCAAGTTGAAGGGCGAGATCGCATCATAAAACAATATCAAGAAACTGCGTAGAGAAGGAAGGGGTCTGACAAAAAATGCTGATGGTTGGAAGGAGCTAAAAAAAATTTCAAATCAAAGGTCTAATTTGATCAGTATTTGGAGCAAATTTCGAAAATTGTATCATCATCAATGTAACTGCTTCAAGTTTATCAACCGTACATGGACAAAAATTGAATTTTTGAGTGGAGTAGGCTCACTACTAATTTTTATTTCAAATGCTAAAGTTTGCAAAATTACAAAAAATTCAACAAATAAGCATGTTTAAGGAATTGAAATTATTGGTTGTACAATATGCTTTGAATAGATGTCTCATTCCGTCATTGGAAGCAAAACAACGGCTGAAGAATGAAATTGAAACTAGCATTGAAATGATTAACGAAGAAAAACAACATTGAAAACCTACCACTCGGGATGTATCATCTTTAAATCCTGCTGAGGTGATAAAATTCATTTATAATTATAACAATTTCAAAAATATTTTTATCAATAGGTAGTTATGAGCAAACTGATGCAAAATTGTCAATGGAAAAAAATTATTTATTATTTTTATTCAGATTTTGTTCAAATATGAAATAATCGAATAATCGAAGTGGTCGTGGTGTAGGAGCGTTCAGCTTCCACCCAGGCGGTCTGGGTAAGATCCCCGGTCGCATGTCACTGAGCTGAAGTGGTTCGGATTCCATTTTTATTCAAACTGTAGGTCCCGGATGTCCCTTGCTCGCACAAGGTGCTTTTGAGGGGTTTTCTCCAAGAACCTGGGAGTTTCGTAAAAACAAATTTTACAAATTTTACTGAGACTGCACTGAGCAAACACACTCAAAAATATATTTTTGATTATCTCAGTTCAAGTGTAATCTGGTCGAAACTGCACAGCACAAACATGGTAACATGGATATGGTAGGATTATTTCAGTACAAATGGAATGTTGCCAAAACTACACTGCCCAAACTAGTTCAAAATAATATCAGTGTACTTTCACACCGATGAAAAGAGGCTGATCAACATGAGGCAGGACGATGGAGAAAAAATTATTTACAAAATTATTTTATTCGCACAAATCCTCATTTTCTCAAAACCTTTGAAAAGTTCATATTTTTTTATTAATGGCACTTGGTATATCACATGTTATGATTCTTTCACAGAATTCAGATATGATCAAAAGTCTTTCAATAAATGCAAACATCATAACCATCATTATATTCTTTTTTCTTTTGGTTAACACAATTCCAACTCGTTTTCATCATGAAAAATGCCAATATCATGATCCATAGCTCAACAAATGTCCCAACACAGTGCACTGAAATGTTATTGTTTTATCCATAACTTGTTGTAATATCAACAGCTTTGAGCCTATCTTCACTGTCGTACAACATCCTCAGGATGAAAACTGAATATAACTTTTTATACTCATATAATCGCGTACAATTAAATGTTATTCAATCAAGTTCGATCATGACCCCGAAATGATTAGAACTACCGATTTAATTTAGAAATATTGTGCTCAAGACCCGTACGTAAAACAAATGTTGATTTCGTAAAAAATTATCTCCTCATTGCAAATAGTCAGATTCATTAAATAATTACCTTTGATGTGTTCAAAGTCATTGAACTGTATGCTTTCAAACTGGTTTGAAACGCGAATAGTCTGAATTTTAAGATATCGACAAAACATCAGTGTTATTTTTCGAATAATTACCGCCAAGAAAGAATTCTGCCATTCTTTCAAACTGATAAAAAGGAATCAATCAACACGGAGCAACGGAGTTAGGAAAAAAATTATAAAAAGTGGTTGGATGACTTTGAGGGAGACAACATAACTAAGTTTTTTCTGGTTACACCTGGCAACAACACCACAATATTTTGAACAAAATTGCTGTAAAATAAAAATATATTATCAATATCAACAAATTGTAGCATTTGAATTCTAATAGAATTGATGATGATTTTATGATTTATGATTTTGGTCAAGTGAACATATTCATGTTAATTTGCATCAAATTAAATTTGATGAATTTTGTTGACAATTTTGTTGACAAAGAACAAAGACAATTTTTCATTGCTACTGATACTGACCGTAGCTAACCGCCTAAAAGCAATACCCTATGTCTAACCGAAGCTAACCTCTGAAAAAAATATTTATATGTTGACGTTGGAACGGCTATCTTTGTTTATGTCTGAAGACGAGTCCCTTACCTTTCAACGAGTTATGCTATGCATGATACCGGTGTTCGTGCTGAGTTGAAAAAAATACAGGAAATTATCAACTTTGATAAATACATTTCAAAGACTTTTCTATTGACATCCATCAAAATTAGATACTAACTTGTGGTATTGAAGGTGTCGCATAGGAGAATTGCAGTAAAATTCCAACAGAAAACTAATAAAATTTGACATACAAAAAAAGGTGGTAAGGTCTAATTCATCAGATCAGTTCCAGTTGAACAACTTTTGTGCAGTGTTTCAGAAATGCAAGTACGTTTGTGAGCATACATTGACGAGAGAAATTACTCTGTACCTTGTCATCCAATAGAATATTTACGGACATAATGTTGGACAATACCAAAAATTGTTGTATGGATTGTGATAAAACTGAAGTAATCTATTAAATGGTGTATTTTTAAATACTGAAACAAACACTTGGTATGTTATTTCAAGCTTACTGTGATCTATGAGCTATGAGAAACCAAAATTGAAAATCGTTTATTATCACTACGATGATAAAATAAGCAACAATATGAGAATAATGAAATAAAACAATAATTCATACAGCTTTCCATTTTATTTCAGGTTGTAAACATATGTGTTGGTACAAGTCTCAAATTTTTCATATTTTAAGAAGAGTACAAAAAATAATTTAGGTCATGATTTCATCTATTTGAAAAATGACATGACTCGTATCAGTAGCAATGAAAAATTGCTTTTGTTATTTATCAACAAAATTCACCAAATTTAATTTGATGCAAATTAACATGAACATTTTCGAAGAAAAGAGAGTTTTTTGGGAGATCGTTTACAAACGAAACCAAATCATAATTCTTCTAGTTGGTCATAGAGGGCACTTGCAACTGCGTCCTATGAAGATTCGAGGAATGTTGCACAAGTATCTGTTAGATTTAATCCAATACCCGTCGTGGTCTTAGCCAGGGGAGTAGTTGTTTTCTGACAAGTACTTGCCATAATAAGCCTACGTAGTAAGTGTGTATGGGAGTAAAGGGTTCATAATCGGTCGGTAACGACTGTTCGTTTCTAAACGATCTCCCAAAGAACTCTGTTTTCTTCGATTGAATCTCTTAATCCGGAGATTCGGAGTATTCTTCCACTGCTCGCTAGGTGGAGAGGCCTAGAATCCGCTTCACCGCGTGAACCATTGTTGACCAAACCAGCGGAGTGAGTAGTGATTCGGACGGGAAAGAGATGGCTTCAGTGTTGTCTTTGTTGACCTACCCTTGCACTGGTTAGAGGCAACAACCTCGAAACAAGTCTGCAGGTGGTCACCCTGTCCAAATCAAAACATAATTCTGCTAGTTGGTCATAGAGGACACTTGCAACTGCTTCATCTTATGCTTTGAGGAACGTTGCACAAGTATCTGTTAGATTTAATTCAATACCCGTCGTGGTCTTAGCCAGAGAAGTAGTTATTTTCTGACAGGTACTTGCCATAATGAGCCTACGTAGTAGGTGTGTATGGGAGTGAAGGGTTCATCATCGGTCGGTAACGACTGTTCGTTTCATGAATATTTTCACTTGACCAAATACCGAGAGTCATAAAATCATCATCAATTCTATTAGAATTCAAATGCTACAATTTGGTGATGATGATAGTTTCTTTATTTTACAGCAATTTTGTTTAAAATATTGTGGTGTTGTTGCCAGGTGTAACCAGAAAAATATAGTCATTTTGTCTCCCTCAAAGTCATCCAACCACTTTTTATAATTTTTTTTCCTATCTTCTTTGCTCCTTGTTGACTGATTTCTTTTTATCAGTTCGATAGTATGGCAGAAAGCTTTCTTGACGGTAATTATTCGAAAAATAACACAGATGTTTTGTCGATACCTTGAAATTCAGAATATTTGCGTTTCAAACCAGTTTTAAAGCATGCAGTTCAATGACTATGAACACAGCAAAGGTTATTTTTTCATGAACCTGAGTATTTGCAATGAGGAGATTATTTTTTGACTACCCGTTGGGAATTTCAAATCCAACAAGTTTTTACGAAATTTACATTTTTTTCGTACGGCTTTTGAGCACAATATTTCGAAATTAAATCGGTAGTTCTGATCATTTCGGGGTCATGATCGAACTTGATTAAATAACATTTTATTGTACGCGATTATATGAGTATGAAAAGTTATATTCAGTTTTCATCCTGTGGATGTTGTACGACAGTGAAAATAGGCTCAAAGCTGTTGATATTACAACAAGTTATGGTAGATAACAATAACATTTCACTGCACTATTATAATGATGATTATGATATTTGCATTAATTGAAAAACTTTTGATCCTGCCTCCTGTTGATCAGCCTCTTTTTGTCGTCGTGAAAGTTCACTGATATTTATTTGAACTGGATTGGCTACATTCCATTTGTACTGAAATAATCCTACCATATCCATGATACCGAGTTTGTGCTGTGCAGTTTTGACCAGATTAAACTTGAACTGAGCTAATCAAAAACATATTTTTGAGTGTGTTCGCTCAGTGCAGTTCCGAACCACTTCAGCTCAGTGACATGCGGCCGGGGATCGAACCCAGACCGCCTGGGTGGAAGCTGAACGCTCTTACACCAAGACCACTTCGATTATTCGATTATTTCATATTTGAACAAAATCTGAATGAAAATAATCAATAATTTTTTCCATTGACAATTTCGCATCAGTTTGCTCATAACAACCTATTGGTGAAAATATTTCTGAAATTGTTATAATTATAAATAAATTTCATCACCTCAGCAGGATTTAAAGATGATGAATCCCGAGTGGTATGTTTCCAATGTTGTTTTTCTTCGTTAATCATTTCAATACTAGTTTCAATTTCATTCGTCAGCCGTTGTTTTGCTTCCAATGACGGAGAAATGAGACATTAATTCAAAGCATCTTGTTCAACCAATAAATTCAATTCCTTAAACATGCTTATTTATTCGGTTATTTCGCAAACTTCAGCATTTGAAATGAAAATCGATAGTCATTCCCGTATTTTTTTCGTGAGCCTTATCCACTCAAAAGTTCGATTTTTGTCTTTGTACGATTGATAAACTTGAAGCAGTAACATTGAATATGATACAATTTTCTCCAAATACTCCAAATTATACTGATCAAATAAGACCTTTGATTTGGAGAATTTTTTATAGCTCCTTTCAACCATCCGCACTTTTTGTTAGACACCTTCCTTCTCTACGGAGTTTCTTGGTATTGCTTTATAATGCGATCTCGCCCTTCAACTTGAGTCAATTGGTTGCTAGTGATTTCAACTCGCTCATTTTCTTTTTACTCATATTAATTACAAGTAGCACAATGAACTTTTCTTGGTTGATTTGCCAATTCTGAAACTATTCTACTATCAACTTTTTGTATATTTTGCTTAACTCTTATGTTTTTCAGATATCTCGTTGTGCTAAGAATCCAAGAATGCCAAACTGTTGCATGTTCATTTTGACTTGTATTCTCAAATATCACTCCTTCACCCATCCAATAGGTGAACTTTTTGGAAATTGGTAATTTTAATGAGAAAACCAACTTTCGAAGCTTTGCTTCGTTGATCATTACTGTGTCTTGCTTCCAATATAGGTGAGTTTTGATTATGGCGAAACCAGCCTTGGCCGTCAAAGCTTGCCAATTACACCTCACTTTTTCATTTATCTATTCATTTATTAGCTCTTTTAGGATCACTATATACCGTGGCTCTAGCAGTTTCTGTTCCAGCAAACCACAAATGTAACGTTTCAGGATGCCGAAACACCTACGTCGAAAATGATAAGTCACTCTCAACAACTTCGAACGTTTGCTTCATTAGATTCATGTTTTATGCACTGTAATGTTGATCATTACTGTGTCTTGCTTCCAATATAGGTGAGTTTTGATTATGGCGAAACCAGCCTTGGCCGTCAAAGCTTGCCAATTACACCTCACTTCTTCATTTAACTATTCATTCAATAGCTCCTTTAGGATCACTTTATACCGTGGCTGTAGCAGTTTCTGTTTCAGCAAACCACAAATGTAACGTTTCAGAATGCCGAAACACCTACGTCGAAAATGATAAGTCACTCGTAACAATTTTGAACGTTTGCTTCGTTAGATACATGTTTTATGCACTGTAATATAATCAACACGTAATATAATTATTTCACTGTTGAACGCAAAACCCAAATATAGAGTGTAAACTGACTGACTGTCCCACTGACAGACAATTACGTCGGTCCACCAATGAACAAGTACTTACGAATGAATCCATTGAGCCGAAAGACAAGCACACTATTCAGACGGGACAATTTGTTTCAACCCTCTGGGTTGCAAAATAATATATGTTTTCTCTCTGTAGACCTGAAAATGACTATTTGTTTAGCAAGGTGAGCGCTGCGAGACCAAATATACCCATTTTGAATTACCACAGCTTTCACTCCAAATGATTTCTTATGAACTTGCTCACTTTTCTGAAACATTGCAAATCTGTTTCATTGAAATCGATTAATTTGATCTTCCCACCCTTTTCTATTAATGCGTCAACCATGCCTCGCTGCTAGACTAAATCTGCCTATTTCAATAAACACAGACTCAACGCCACATCCACCAAAGTCATCTTGATATTTTAATCAGCTATTGTGAAATAAAAATCTCGTCGGTGATTCCTTACAAGCGTGGATACTTAAATCTTGATATTGTAGTCAGCTTTTTGAAGTAATTCATCTCGTTGGTGATGTATTTATCACGAACCTGCTTAATGAAACAAAACAAGACTTTTGTTGGATCAAAACGGATCTGAATATTTCCATAAATGAAATTCCGCTACGGATCCATTTCCACTCATAAGCCATATCTTGCAGTTCACTTGAAAATATTCCAAGTCATCTCAATATTGATATTTAAGTAACACAAAGTTCAATACAATTCGGCACTCGACATTGTCTTCAGCTTCTTGATGAAATTTTGTCATCCTCATGAACCTGCTTACTATAACATGGCACAAGGCTTGTTTTATCGAAACCGTTCTCATGAATCTCCTCACCCGTATCAAATGTTATGTCTGATTGGCTTTGTCTATATAATTGTTCCTTGAGAAATACAATAATCATGAAATATTCATGAAACTCTGTGGATGGCAAACTTATGAATGAATGACTTGGAATATCATGCCTTCAACCTCAAACCCCACCTCGCTTTCAGACAACATGTGTTTATTTGAGTCAACACAGAGTTCACCAAAAATTCTTCCAAATCAGCTCGAAATTATCTCCAGCTAATTGGACTTATTCATCCGGTGAAATCTCGCTCACGAACTTGCTTACTGAAACATATCACATAATGTTGAAAAGAGATCATTCTCAATGGAAAATTGACTTGTTTGATGTTAGAAGAATCTGTGATAAAACTATCGCAGTAAGTTTTGTCTCATATTCACAAAGCATTGCCTACAACTTCCAAGGGGTATTATCCCTCGCAACGGGTCCACATCTGCTTTTTTGAATCAACACAGAGTTCGCTAAGAATTTTTCCAAGTCAATTTGATATTGTCTTCTGTCTATTGAAGTAATTCATCGAGATGGTAGTGTAATTATTTCTCACAAACTTGCTTACTGAAACGTAACACAAGGCTTATAATGAATTGAAACCAATTATGATCAATCTCCTCACCCATGTCAAATTTGATGTCTGATTGGTTTTGTCTAGGTATGTAATAATTATATTATTCTAATATGGCTTCACATTCAAAATAAATTTTCATGGTGTTGTTGCAAGGAATAGTACTCTGGCCAGTTTTTCTATATAATCTGATAATATGGTGTGCTAATGACTGAAAGATGTTGTCATGAGGTTCGAACTCACGTTACCATTCGGAAACCAGACCTTGAGCGTCTTAGAGCGCTAGGTCAAACTGACGTGATAAAAATGGGTAGTTTCTATAAGATTGTTTATCAACCCGTGTTGAGGGACCACTGAACGACTGGATCTTTTAAATCCTATGAACTCCTAAAATATGACAATAATTTCTAGCCAATACCACGACGGGTATTGAAACAAATACTTCTCTGGATGATATCATAATGAGTATTGCAAAAACTACTCCTCTGGTTAATACCATGATGGTATTGAATCAATTGAATCAATTGAATATACTTCCCTGGCTAATAGCAAGACAGATATTGAAAAAACTACTTTCCTGGCTAATAGTATGACGGATATTGAAACAACAACTATTCTGGCTAATACCATGACGGATATTGAAACATCTAATTCCCTGGCTTTTATTATGACAGATATCGAAACAACTACTCTCCTAGCTAATACTACCACCGGTACTGAAACAAGTAATTCCCTAGCTGATACCATAACGGATATTGAGTCAACTACCTCCTTAGCTAATAGCTTGATAGATATTGAAAAAACTACTTCTCTGGCTAAGGGTACGGCAGATATTGGAACAAATACTCTCCTGGCTGATACCATGACGTATATTGAAACATTTTCTTTCCTGAGTAAGGTTATTCTGGACATTCATTGTCTAAAAAAGAAAAATTCAATTCCCTGCAATTTTTAATCACGACGTTTCAACTGTTGAAATCTACAGTCGTTATCAAGTGTATAATGCGACAATCTCAAGGATACTTCTTATATATGCCAGGTATAATTATGTGTCATTAGCCTAGGGGTAATTTGGCGGTATTCAGATAAGCTTGTTAATTGCAGTGCCAGGCCCCTCCGGTACAGCATTGTTAATTCTTATCGCAATTTCAATTGATCCATGCCACTAATAAAGGGTTTCCACACATTACGGATTTCTATGCTAGCTTGACTGAAGACTTTGTTGTTCATAATATATGTACTCTCTTTAAACTTCCTTCTATACCAACCCTCTTCCTTATGGCTGACTTCGGCTTCAGTCCATTTTATGTTGTGTTGGGTAGTCCAGACATGATCCGCAATCCCTGACTTTGAAGTTTCTTCCGTTGAGTGTTTCTCTTGTGTTCAGCGAGTCTAACGCTAAGTGATCGCTTAATTTCTCCAAGATAAGCATTCTTGTTCTCATCCCCCCTGCGGGCTATATGTTTTTTGGGGTACCCATTTCGTCGCAGATCTTTCTTGATATTGTCCAATTTGATGCTAAGACTTTCATCTGTGTTACATAGGTTGTAGGCACGGAGGCACAAGAAACCAGACGAGCCGACACAAACCACCATGTGCGTTCCGTATGTTAGAGGTCTATCGGAAAGAATAAAGCGAATTGGGTCGAAATACAAAATACGGACATGTTTCAAGTCAGGTTACACTATTCGCAGCCATCTCACGAAGACGAGACCACGTAACGCTGACATTGACTCCAAAAACTGCATCTACCGCATCCCTTGTGAATGCGGTGAAGCTTATCTTGGAGAAACTAAGCGACCACTTAGCGTTAGACTCGCTGAACACAAGAGAAACACTCAACGAGGAGAAGCTTCAAAGTCAGGGATAGCGGATCATGTCTGGACTACCCAACACAACATAAAATGGACTGAAGCCGAAGTCATCCATAAAGAAGAGGGCTGGTATAGAAGGAAGTTTAAAGAGAGTGCATATATTATGAACAACAAAGTCTTCAGTTAAGCTAGCATAGAAATCCGTAATGTGTGGAAACCCTCAATTAGTGACATGGATCAATTGGAATTGCGATAAGAATTAACAATGCTGTACCAGAGGGGCCTGGCACTGTAATTAACAAGCTTACCTGAATACCGCCAAATTACCCATAGGCTGATGAGACATAATTATCCATAGCATATATAAGAAGTATCCTTGAGACTGTCGCATTATACACTTGATTACGACTGTAGATTTTAACAGTTGAAACGTCGTGATTAAAAATTGCAGAGAATTGAATTTTTTTTGTTCTTTTTTAGACAATGAAAGACCAGAATAACCTTACACAAAGTGAAACATTGTCAACCACTTTCAAACAAACATTTTCTTTCCTGGCTGATACCATGATCGATATGGAAAACACTGCTCTCTTGGCTATTACTTTTACTAATACTGAAAGAAGTACTCTCATGGCTAATACTACGACGGATACTGAAGCAACTACTCTTCTGGCTAATACCATGATGGATACCGGGACAACTAATCTCCTAGCTAATACCATGACGGATATTGAATACAATAAATACTTATGCCTCCTACTGCAACGAACCTCATAATTTGTCCAAAAATTCCAAACCTGAACCGACTTCTGAGATTTGATATACAAGTGCCTGACCACTTTAAAATGTTAGGTCCACGTCTCTTATGACTGAATACATGGCATCGCACGTCAAAATGTATATGTCAAATCTCTGAATGCACTTTGAAGTGTTACGCCTACGTCTCTTATGGCAGAGCGCCTGGTATCGCACGTTGAAATCCAAGGTCTACGTCACTTATAACAGTTGACTGAATGCATCACACTTCAAAATATCAGGTTCACGTCTCTCAGGGCTTAGTGTATGATATCAATAAAGAATGCGTCTGGCATCGCACGTTGAACGCTAAGGACCCTCGTCACTTGTGCTTCAATCAGCTGAATTTGAGATTGTAACCTCTCTTAGGATAGTTGACTGAATGCATGGTATTGCACTTAAAAATGAAGGTCTACATCACAAAAATAAATTGCAGGGCGTCACACCTTGAAATGAAAGGTTTATGACTGAATGTAGGGTATCGCACGTTGAAATTTGAAGACTATGTATGACAAAATGAAAGGACAATGTCTCATATAATAGTTGAATGCATCGTATATTAAAATGTTAGAATAATGTCTCTTATAATAGTAGAATGCATCGCACGTTAAAATATTAGGGCTACGAAACTTCCTACAGTTGATTGAATGCATCACACGTTAAAAGATGAGGATTATGACTGGATGTAAGGTATCGCACGATAAAATTAAAAGACTATGTCTCCTTTAATAGTTGAATGAATGCAGAGTATCGAACTTTGAAATTAAATGACCAAGTCTCTTATAATAATAAAATGCATAGCACGTTGAAATGTTAAGGCTAAGGAATTTCCAAAAGTTGACTGAATGCATCGCACGTTGAAATAACTTTCTCTACTAACGACTCTGGTGGTCATGTTCATACTTATAAGTCTGGTTGACCGAGCGGTCTAAGGCGCCATATCTAAGCTATGGTTCCCGGAAGGAAGCATGGGTTCAAATCCCACACCTGACAAATTTTATTTTTTTTAATTCCATTGGGATTGTGCTGGCTACGTGACTGAATGCATACCTTCGTACTCTAATATGTGAGGACTACGTCACCTAAGACGGTTGATGGAATGTGTGGCATTGCACGTTAAAATGCGAGGGCTACGTCTCTTCTTCACCGTTAACGGAATTTCGTCTGGAAAATATTTTTTTTCCCACGCGAGAAACCCTGTTTTTTTTCTTAAATGATGTATATCGAAACACTCTGTATGTCTTTTTTTCTTTAACGCTTTATTATACAGGGTGTCAATTTGAAAACTTCCCACCCTTAATATCTTCCTTCCAGTAAACAATATGAGTAATCGAAAAAACAGATCAATTTTATTGTCAAGGAGGACACTTTCAAGGACTATTTGTAGCCCTCGTGGTTCAACCCCCTAGGAGGGGTAGATGTTACCCTTAGAATTTTAAATGGGAAGGGGGGTCAAGTGGCACATCATTTTGATGGGCGTTCAATTCTTGTTCCAATGGTACCCTGACTTATTATTTTTTAATGAGCATTTTCCGAAAAATTGCGTTCTAAACTAACAGAAGTAATTATTAGAACGCCTATACTGAGATGCATGGTTTGGCCAGAACTGGTTAGAATATTAGGTGGTACCGTTCCAACCCTTTATTAGGGGTAACATTAGCCATTAGCTCCAAACACTTTACATAAAAAAGTAGTCTAATAGTAAAACGTAGATGGTAGTAAAGTTGTGTTTATTAAATGCTGAATTTTTAAGTGTCATCGCAGAAATTGTACAGATAGCCTTCCTTTTTTGCTACTTCTGCTGTAAAAAGTTTCTGTTTTCCGGCAAAAAATTGGTTAGCAAATTTGAACTATGTGGTAGTATTGTGAATACCGTTGTACCTATTGGGCTGTTTAGGAATTACTTTAATAAGTGTATAAAAGTGTAAAAATGGTTTACATTCTTCAAGACAGAATTGAAATGATTGTAATTTATGGCGAAGTTGGAAAGTGCGCACGAAGGGCGGCATGTCTTTTTAACGAGAGACATCCAAATTGTAATGTAAGTCACCGGTATGTGCTTGATTTGGTGAATAAGTTTTACGAAACTGGTTCAGTGACAAATAAAAAAAGAAATAACCCCAGAGTACTAAATGAAGCAGCTCAAATTGAAGTTTTGGGAACATTTGCTGCAGAGCCCACGAGCTCCTTACGATCAGTATCAGAACAGACGGGAATGTCACGCGAGACTATAAGAAAAGCATTGAAAATGCATAAATTTCATCCATATAAAATGCAGATTCTTCAAGAGCTCCACGAGGATGATTATGGTAGAAGAATAGAGTTTTGTGAAATCATGTCTCATCGAGTCAATACCATCCCTAATCTTCTGTTAAACATCTGTTTCAGCGATGAGTGTTCATTTTTTCTGAATGGCAATGTTAAATGACAAAATTGTCGCTATTGGAGTGACGAAAACCCACATATTTTTCGGGAAGGGCATACACAACACCCACAAAAAGTTAATGTTTGGGCTGGTATTCTTGGAAATGCCATTCTTGGTCCATTATTTCTGGAAGAAAACTTGACTGGCAATCTGTACCTTGATATGCTTGAAGAGACTATCGATCCTCTTATAACTCACGAGCTTGAAACTCAAATTGATGCAGAAGGTAATGAACTTTTGCAAGAGGATCTGTTACATTTCCAGCAGGACGGTGCTCCACCTCATTATTTTCTTCCCGTCCGACAGTGGTTAAACGAGAGATTTCCGGGTAGATGGATTGGCAGAAGGGGAGCAGTTGAATGGCCTCCGAGATCACCGGATTTAACACCCTTAGATTTCTTTCTTTGGGGGCATCTTAAATCCGTTGTTTATAAAACACAACCTTCTGATATTGACGAACTTAAAAGACAAATTACAGCAGCATGCCGGTCAATTCCTAGTGAAGTTTTCCGTAATGTTAGAGGAGAGTTCGAAAACAGACTGTATTACTGTTTAGAGCAAAATGGACAACATTTCGAACAGCTAATAAGATAAGCGTAAGTAGATTTTATGTTGGAAATGTCTTTCTCGCAAATTGAATTTTATTGTGTAGAAGGAAAATAACCACCAAATAAAAAATCCCATGCGTAATAAATTTATTCCTGTCATTCAAGGGTTGGAGCGGTGCCACCTACTCTTCTAACCATGTTTATTAAAGGGAGTCAATACAATAATGCATCTCAGTATAGGCGTTCTAATAATTACTTCTGTTAATTTAGAACGCAATTTTTCGGAAAATGCCCATCACAAAATAATAAGTCAGGGTACCATTAGAACAAGAATTGAACGCCCATCAAAATGATGTGCCACTTGACCCCCCTTCCCATTTAAAATTCTAAGGGTAACATCTACCCCTCCTAGGGGGTTGAACCACGAGGGCTACAAATAGTCCGTGAAAGTGTCCCCCTTGACAATAAAATTGACCTGTTTTTTCGATTACTCATATTGTTTACTGGAAGGAAGATATTAAGGGTGGGAAGTTTTCAAATTGACACCCTGTATATATTTTTACACACCATGTATAAGTTTTTTCATCTGTGCATTGAAATACCCCGTATGCGTTTTTTCAAAATGATGTACTTTGAAACACTCTGTATATGTTTTTTTTCCTATCCGCTCGCATTGAAACACCCCATATGTGTTTTTCTTCAATGATATACTTTGGAACATCTTGTATATGGTATTTTGGGCCGTTGTGCACGTCGGCGCTTACGTTACGTTAGCTGGCTTTTTTGTTAAAATTATTATTATTTTCTATTTGGGGTGGTGTGCACGTCGACTCTTAGGTTACGTTAGCTGGCTTATTCGTTTTGATAGAATTAATTATATACCCCGCCTTATTTGCGTTATGTACGTACGCGTACGTCCACGTACGTCTGCCTATTGTTTTGGTCACCAAGATATCGCTTGATGGCCATATCCCCATAGATATGGATGTACTGGTCCCAGTCTCTTTGTTGGGCAGAGACTACCTTGGATAGGTGGCGGTTTATCATCTAATTCATTCGTTTTACTATCCCGTCAGACTGTAGGTGTACAGCTGTTTTTCTGGTTTTTCGAATATACAACATTTTGCACATTTCCTAGAACACGTTAGATTCTAAGTTACTGCCTTGGTCCGAATGCAGCTCCAATGGGACACCAAATCGGCACATCCACTCCTTAACCAGGACATTTGCGACGGAAAAGGCTTCCTGATTTGCTAGGGCGTAGACTTCCGCCCATTTGCTGAAATAGTCCACTGCCACGAGGATGTATTTGTTTCCATGATCAGATTCGGGAAACGGGCCAGCGATACCTATTGCAATTCATTCAAATGGGCTGCCTTAGGTCGGGTCAGATGCCCCTTGCTGAACCGATGTCTCCGTTTCTACAGAGTCTTTGTCACTCCCAGATGTCCTTCGGCGATTCCGTCATGTACATTTTGGAGCACATTCTGTCTCCTGGACTTGGGTACCATTGTCTGGCGTCTTTTCTCTCCGCCATCGTCGGACTCCAACACACGTTTCAAGACTCCATTTTCCAACGTGAGAGAATTCCACTGGATCCAGTATTATTAAACCACGGGAGGATAGCGTACGACTTCCTGCCATTATGGTTTTCGGTTGCCTTTTTTCCAGCCGATATCTAGACCAAGGTCTGGTCTTATGCAGTCTTTCTAGATTTTGTCATCTTTCCAGTCATCGTCACCACCGTGGTCCTACGAACGGTTGCGTTCTTCTCCTCGGCTCGACGACAGTTTGAGCAGTCGCCTGGACATGGTCTTCGTGATAGTGCATCGGAGTTTTTATGACTGATCCCTGCTCCATGTTCGATGTCGAAATCAAATTCTTGAAGTCACTCGATCCAGCGTGCTGCCTGTCCTTCAGATTTTTTGAACTGGTACAGCTATTTGGGGGCTGCATGGTCAGTCCTCACCAGCAATCTCCTTCCGTAGACGTATCTGTAAAAATGTTCTACCTCTTTTACTACAGCCAACAGTTTTCGTCCGGTGACGCAATAATTGCGCTCCGGTTTGCTAAGGGTTTTGGTGAAATACCCAATGACCTTCTTTTGTCCTTCCTGGTTCTGGGACAGGACGACTCCAAGTCCTACGTTACTATGGTCAGTGTCCAGAATTAATTTTCCATTAGGTATTTTGGCATTCCGGAGACCACTGGACTTGAGTATGTCTTGACAGACCATCCCAAACCGCGGCCACCTCACAGACCAATGCCAAAGCACCGCAATCCGGACCAGGAAGTCCCACTAGGGACAGAGGAGGGGACCTGAAGTGACGAAAGCCAGGAAGCAGGAGAAGATTCTTGCGAGGCCTTCAATTACGCTCCCGACTGCGCCAAGGGCGGCGAGGGACGTCGGACCTAACGGGGACCCCCTTGAAGGGATCGGGAGGACGGCACCGTCTTCCCAGAAGAGAGTGGAACCATCAGGAGCAACGTGATAATGCAGATGCTCCGGACCATGGAGGACCCTAAAGGGGGACTCCGAGGCCCAGAACTGCGCTTTAGGAACTCCGGCGTCGTTGAACCAGGGTGGTTTTTAATAACCGTCCAAAACCCAACGTCGCTGGAGTGGCTACTTGGTGGCTGGACTGCACCGGTCATAGCGGGCGTCACATTCAAGGGCGGTGCCCCCAGCGGACGCTCCGTGGCCGGTAAGGATCGGCTTCTGGTTAAGGGGCCAAGAAGTGGACCTCCCGAGGTTGACGCGGGTTCTGAGCCTCCAGAACCGTTCTTTGAACGTGGAGAGGTGGAAGCACCTGGAAATGGCAGGAGATGCAGGAGGGTGGTTCCTAACCTTCGTGGTTAGCCAAGAGACCACCCAGGCCTTGCAGGAGCAAGGCATGACGCTCTTGTTGAAGAAACAAACTGTGAAGTTGGCGTAGTATTTATATTTTTACTCTGTGTGTTTATATATGAAGTTGGTCAGTTGTTATTGAAATACGTTTCACGAAGTTGTCACTGTCTGAATAAAAGTTGAGTTTCTCCATTTTCTGATTTATTCACGAGTTGAATACTGCGTTTTATTCTGATTCAATTGGTTATGGGCCCAGAGTAAGCGGAAAACAGAAAAATGGAGGTAGATGCAGTTAAAGTCGAAAAGTTAAAGGATCCGATCAATTGGAATGAATGGAAGTTCCAAATGAAAGTAATTCTGAGATCTGCAGATATTCTTGGGGTCGTGAATGGTGAATTCAGCAAACCACAGAAACCATTACATGAAAATGAAGGAGCAGCGGATGAGCAGAAGGCTAAACAGAAGAAGGAAGAAGATGAGTACCTGAATAACCTAACGAAGTGTAACAAAGCGGATGCAAAAGCTCAAAAGTACATTGTTACTTCAGTGGAGAAGAAAGTTTTACAACATCTCATGTGTTGTGAAACAGCAAAAGCTATATGGGAAAAACTGCATAGAGTATTCGAACAAAGGTCAGATGAAAGTCTACATCTGATACAGAAAAAGTTCTACAGTTACAATAAGTTGGACAGCGATGATATGGCTACCAATATATCAAAGTTAGAATCCTTGGGAGAGCAGCTCAGGCAATTAGGAGAACCTGTTCCAGAATCTATGATGATTACCAGAATCCTTATGACACTGCCACCTCACTTCAATCATATCTACAGTACATGGGAATCTACTCCTGATGAAAAGCGGACCATTAATAATTTGACATCGAGATTATTGCTGGAAGAATCCAGAATGTCAACCCAAAGTCCAAGAGAAGAAACGTCAGCTTTTATTACAAAGAAGTTTGATTATAATAAACAACAGATGAAAAGAGAAAAAGGAAACTTCAAAGCTGTACCATCAGGAAGATGTTTCATTTGCGGAAGAAAGGGCCACTACAAAACTGATTGTTGGTATCGAGCAGAAAATACATCCAAGAAACCAAACAGAAAAGCCAATACTGCAGATCTGCAGGATAATGTTGATGCATTCGTTGGAGAATTGTTAACTATGAGTAAAGCAGGATATTCTGATAGATTTAATGACTGGTTCATGGATTCAGGAGCAAGTGATCATATGACCAGCAGATATGAATGGTTCTCAGATTATCAATCCTTTGAAGAACCTATACCCGTCAGAATAGGTAATGGTGAAAGTGTTCTTGCTAAAGGAAAAGGTTCCATCAAGATTTTATCATTGATCAATGGGAAATGGCAACCAAAAATGCTCATAGATATATTATATGTTCCGGATATCAAAATCAATTTATTTTCTTCGGGAGCAGCATTCGATAAGGGATTAAAAATGACATCAGATGACAAGAAATGTATATTCACTAACAATGGAAAAGTTGTTGCTGTTGGAATTCGGCGATTCAAGCTGTACCAGATGGAATTCAAAGTAATTCATCCAGAACATGACAATGGAATAACAGAAGTTAACATCACTGAACAAGTCGAACCATTACACCTATGGCATGAGAGACTAGCACATCAAAACAAGCAGCAGATTAAGAAGTATCTTAACAATAACCAAATTAAGTTTAGTTCTCTTGAAGACTTCAGTTGTGAGGCATGTTTGTTTGGAAAACAACATAGATTGCCATTTCCATCAAGTTCGACAAAAAGCAGCAGACCCCGAGATCTCATCCATACAGATGTGTGTGGACCAATGCAGAACTTATCAGTTGGTGGAGCAAGATATATGTTACTATTCAAAGACGATTTTTCCCATTATAAGATGGTTTATTTTCTGAAAAACAAATCTGAAGTTTTTGTCAAATTGAATGTCTACTTAACATTCGTCAAAAACCAATTTGGCATAAGTGTCAAGAAATTACGTTCAGATAATGGTTCAGAATATATAAACGAAAACGTTCGAAAATTACTTGAAGATAGAGGAATTCAACATCAGAATACTGTTCCATATACTCCCCAGCAGAATGGATGTGCTGAGAGAAAAATGAGGACAATCATTGAAGCGGCCAGAACGATGATACATGCTAAAAATATGAATTTGGAGCTGTGGGTGGAAGCAGTCAATACAGCTGTTTACGTTCTCAATAGGACTGGAACCAGCACAGTAGCAGACAAATCTCCATTCGAGTTATGGACTGGTGAAGTTCCTAGAACAAATCATCTAAGGATATTTGGTTCCGAAGTGTTCACTCATATACCAAAAGAAAAACGACAGAAATGGGATCAGAAGTACAAAAGGGGCCTATTCGTTGGATATTCCGAAAACGTCAAAGGTTATCCAACAGAAAGGAAAATAGAATTCAGTCGAGACATCATTTTCAAAGAAGAATTATCACAAAGTCAGAGAAGAGGGCCAAATTGTGTTGAAAATGAAACACGGGACAAGCAAGATGTAATGACAAGCATAATACAAAATGAAAATGAATCGTCAACAGAAGAGGAGACTGTTTTAGCAAATGAACATGAAAACGTCGAAACTATTGCACAATCAAACGAAATCGCTGAAATTGAAAATCCTGAAAACAGTTCATATCAGCTGAGAGACAGATCAAGTTTAATTCCACCTTCGAGGTATGGCAATTACTTCATGGCTATGACGATGGTAACAGAAATGAATTTACTAAGAAACTACAGAGAGGCTGTTACATCAGAAGATTCTGTCGAGTGGAAAAAGGCCATGGACGATGAAATGTCATCTCTTATTCAAACTAATACATGGAAAATAGTGAAATTGCCAGAAAATCGATAAATCATTGACAACAAATGGGTATATCAGCTGAAAATGAAATCTGATGACAGTATCAAAAGATACAAGGCTCGATTGGTGATCAAAGGTTATTCGCAGCAATACGGCATAGACTATAAGCGTGTTCCGTTTCATGCATTCATTGCATCACTGTTGCAGACATAATCAAGCGTTCCGTTTCAACTAACATTGACGTTGGTAGGTTGAATCGGAACGATTTTTGCTTGCGTGGTGCATGCCGTTTCCCGCAGATGTTGACATTTATCACTTTATCAGTTAACCAAATAATTATGTAACAAAAACAAATCTGTTAATCTAGTAAATAAATTAATATGGGTCGAACGAAAGTGTTAAAGGCAAGAGTAGGAGGCAAGCTTTGTGAAAATGAGAGTAGCTCAGATTCTGATACAAGTGATAGTTATGAGGATAAAATCGTCTCTCCCACGCCAAAACCGCGAATATGCTAATTCCAGGGTTCTGAGATCAATATGTAAAATACTAATTTTCTACCAAAATTTTCAATGCCAAACTCACGAAAGTGCTATCAGGTTGTCTACTGTGAACGAGAGTGAATTCGCGAATGTGAAAACTTACCTAGGTTTCCAAAGCAATAAGTACGAATATTCTTAAAACTCTTCTCATTCGAAATGACAAATTGCACATTCGTGGTTTTGGCATGAGACCGACGATATGATGATGAATGAAATGACGATTTTTTCTTTCATTGTACGGTAAATCAGGTAAATGTGATAATGCACGATACTCGACACTTCATCAAATATCAAATTTAAACTTTTAATTCGGTTTCTGACGTTTCTGTTTGAACGTGACGTTTGAGTTTGACAGATCTAATTTGGATCGCATTCATCGCTGCTAGACGAACGGGCAGTAGTTCATGCACTTTCGATGTCTCAAGGCCAAATAGGGAAATATAAAAGTGGGCGTGTCAATGCGCTCCTAATGTAGGAAACGGAACGATCATATGCGCATTATGTCCTCAATGCATGAAACGGAACACGCCTTATGAAGAGACCTTTAGTCCAGTTGTCAGATTTGACACAATTAGGATGATTTTGGCATTAGCAGCCGCACATCAATTCAAGTTGAGACAATTTGATATAAAAACAGCCTTTTTGAATGGTAATTTGAAAGAAGACATTTATATGGTTCAACCTGTGGGATATGAAGATGGTACCAATAGGGTTTGTAAACTTCTCAGAGTCCTTTATGGATTGAAGCAGGCATCACGAGTATGGAACGGAAAATTTACAAAATTCTTGTTGGAATTGAATTTTGAAATTACGAAAGCAGATCCATGTGCCTTTGTGAGGAAAAATCCTAGGTATTTTGCCTTATATGTCGATGATGGGCTGGTAGCAGCTTCAAATGAAACTGATATTGATCATTTGATAGCTCACTTAGAAGATGAATTTCAACTCAGGACGACATTCCAATACTTTCTTGGATTAGAAGTAGAACGAAGACAAGATGGTTCCATACTTCTCCATCAAGCAAGTTATATTAATAAAATCCTAACTAAATTTGGTATGTCAGACTCAAATCCTGTAACTGTACCTGTCAGTCCTGGTTGTGATGAAAACTCAATTCAGAATGAGAATCTCAGCAGAATCCCTTATAGACAAGCCGTTGGAAGCCTTATCTACCTTGCTATAGGCACTAGACCAGACATTTCATACGCAGTGGGCAGGGTTAGTCAATTTTTGGAAAATCCCAACAATAATCATTGGAATTCAGTAAAAAGGATTATGAAATATCTGAAAGGAACCATGAATCTTGGAATTTTATACCCTTCAGATGCGAATATAACTCTAAGAGGCTACAGTGATGCAGATTATGCAGCTGATACGAGTACAAGACGATCAATCAGTGGATATGTTTTCTTTTTGGGAAATAGTCCAGTAACGTGGGGTTCTCAGAAACAAAGTTCTGTTCCTCTATCCACGACAGAAGCAGAGTACATAGCAGCTAGTGAAGCACTTAAAGAACTGATCTGCTTGAAGCTTCTATTTGAAAATATTTCGGAAGACCCTACTCCTGGCCTGTTTTATTCGTAGATAATCAGAGTGCTATAAGATTAGTGAAAAATCCCGAATTTCATAAACGTAGCAAACATATTGATGTTCGTTTTCACTACATTCGTGAAAAATTTCAAGAAAATGTATTCCTGTTGGAATATATTGCTACTGAACATCAGATTGCTGATATATTCACGAAACCTTTAGCCAAATTGAGATTCCAGTATCTACGAAGCCTTCTGGGAGTAACCTGATTCAGAGAATTCAGAGAGTCACCAATTATCAGTTTGAGGGGGAATGTTGAAGAAACAAACTGTGAAGTTGGCGTAGTATTTATATTTTTACTCTGTGTTTTTATATATGAAGTTGGTCAGTTGTTATTGAAATACGTTTCACGAAGTTGTCACTGTCTGAATAAAAGTTGAGTTTCTCCATTTTCTGATTTATTCACGAGTTGAATACTGCGTTTTATTCTGATTCAATTGCTCTACTACGAGCTAGTTACCCTCACGGTACGCAGAGTGTCACCAGGGTATAAGCCAGGCTTCTCCAGGCAAAGCGGCGGTATCTCGGATGAGACAGGGAAGGGACCACCCCAATCCAAATGAGAGGACGCAATGGCGAAATTGAAGGTAGGCCAAATCAACGTGCAGCACAGTATGGATGCAACCGGGGAACTGGAAAGCATCCTAACTGGTGAGTATGAGATAGTTTCAATACAGGATCCATAAGTTTACAGGAAGAAGGTGAGGAGTTTGAGAGGCAGCGGCTACCAGCTACTCGTAGGCAAGGCAGACGGAGAGGAAGCACCAAGAACGGCGATCCTGGCGTTCAGAGAGATTGAAGTGGTCCATGTACCGCAGCTGGGGACCGGGGACGCTACAGATGCCGTCTTAAAAATCAAGGTAAGAGAAATCAACCATAGGGTAATAGTAGGAAGCGTGTATCTACCATACGATGATGCGTACTTGCCTCCTACTGAGGAATTATTGAAGGTATAGTGAGAAAAATGGTTTACGCATGATATTGGGGTGCGACGCCAACTCGCATGACACGATGTGGGGCAGCACGGATGTCAATGCGCGTGGTGAAGCACGACCAACGGGCTCTGCCAACACAGCAGGTTGCCCACGGGGACTGGCAACTGGCAGAGAGGGTCGTTACGTCTGATGCCATAGGGGCAGTGACCGAGTTCAACCCATATAAGGCAGCAGGACCCTACGGAATTTTCCCGGCAATGCTACAGAGGGGCCTGGAACTTCTCCTCCCAATCTTGGGAAGGATATTCCGGTCCAGTATAGCGCTAGGGTACGTACTTAAGGTCTGGAAGTCAGCAAGAGTAGTCTTATCCCCAAGGCGGGAAATAGAGAATTCACAATGGCAAAGTCCTTTAGACCCATCAGCCTAACACCGTTCCCGCTTAAAACGCTGGAGAAGGTGGTTGACAGATTCCTGGTGGAGGGGCCCCTAAGGGTGAGCCGTTTGCACAGAAATCAGCACGTATACAGAAAGGGAAGGTCGACTGAATCGGCCCTCCACGCTGTAGCGCGAAAGATCGAAAGGACAATAAGGTTTATAGACATTAGGAGTATTTTTCACAAGGCATAAACAGCGACAATGGAGGCAGCACTAAGGGCCAGAGGAACGTTTCAATCGATGGTCAGCTGGGTTGTATCGTTGCTTACGAGAAGAAAAGTCGAGGTATCCCGAGGAGACATCAGACTGGAATCCAAGGTGGGGAGGCTGCCCTCAGGGGAGCTGCCTCTCTCCCCATCTGTGGTGCCTAGTAATGGATGAACTCCTGGGTAAACTCACAGATGAAGGTTTCGAGGCGCAGGCATACGCGGACGATGGAGTTGTCCTAATTAGCGGACGATTCATCGGAGTCGTCTGCGACCGTATGCCTGCAAAATAATTGAGAGATGGTGCGGTGATGCAGGACTCTCAGTGAACCCGACAAAAACCGAGATGATCCTGTTTACCAAACGGAGGAAAAAATATGGATTCAGGCCACCTATCATGTTTGGGCAAGAGCTGGAGCTTGTTCAGAAGGTCAAATACCTGGGGGTGGTCCTGGACTCCAAACTTTCATGGAGGCCGCATGTAGATAGGGTTATTCAAAATTCGGTAGCAATCCTATGGCAACTGCAGATAATTGTAGGAAGCAATTGGGGCACCAATCCAGAGATCATGCGCTGGCTGTACACGGCAGTCGTAAGACCAAAGATCCATTAAGGGTCAGCCGTGTGGTGGCCAGTCGCTCAGGGTAGCCGAAAACTCATCAAGGTTCAGAGGTTGGCCTATTTGGTAATAACGGGCGCAATGAGAACGACTCCAACCGCAGTGTTGGAGATTCTGCTGAGGCTGCCACCGCTTCTAGTCTGGATCAAGGAGGAAATGGCAGCCCATTTGAGAATGCGGGACTCGGGAGTCTGGGTGAACGAAGGAGCGATGATAGGTCATGCGGAAATCGCGAAGTGGGCGGAACAGGACAGACTGCGATGGAATAGAGAGTTTAATCTCATTATTCCAAGCAGAGAACAATGGGAAGGAAACACGGTGGAGTTTAGCACAGGAAGCCTAATATGTTAAACGGACGGTTCGCGTCTAACTGAAAAACAGGCTTCGTGTTGTGGCACTTATTTTTATTTTTGCCAAACAGCGAACGGCAGCTCTTCGTCTGGCGGCACTGGGTCGTGGTTCAAATAATTAAAATTGAAAACGTTGATAGTTACATTAAATGCCTTGAGCGCCACTGAATTTTTGATGTCATGGAATCCAGAAACCTCTGAATTATTTGAGACAGAGTATTATGAAATGATAGTCAAAAATCCCCAATGATACTTTATTGTTCTTAAATGAGCAATACTAGTAATTATGTATAATTATATACCGTGGTGATTCAATGACAAACAAAATGCATGTGATTTTCTGGAACTGTATCCAGAATGATTATCAAAAAAAAATACGTAAATGAAATCTGATCAGTTTCAAACGATTGTCAAATATAATGATATACCTGTAGGTACTAAGACCTATTGTTGGACATGTAAAAATATACAGTTAAACAGAAAAAATGTTCACAAATAATCATAGACACATAATACCTATTTATCTGAGGTTCTCTCAGATATCCTCTCCTTAGATCATTTTTCAGAGATGGTAAGTTCCAGACAGGTATCCAACGATGAACAGCAATGGACAGGTAGGCATTCGAAATTCAGACAGCTACTCAGATCGACCTTGACCTCTGGATTGAAACGGAAATCAGGACAGGAATCGACACATCACAGTTTGTGTATCTCAGCAAATATCCAGATGAACCATAGGGACGTAGGGTAAGGGTGAAATACGCCCTCAGCTAAGAATGAGATAGGCCCGCCGGTATGAATGGAAGAAGCCCTCCAACAGGAACAAAATAGACCAGCAAGAAACGGACTAGGACATCCAGTAAAGGTGAAACAAACCGTCTGGTATGAGTGAAACAGATCGTCCGGTAGGAGTGACACAAGCCGTCTGGTAAGACCCTGTGAAATAGGTAAAATGATAACCCATTTCAACACGTGTTGAGTGAAAAAAAATTGTGGTGGAGAAGACAAAAGACCTAATGAAATTACTATCAAGTACATACCTCTTTACTCCAGAGGGTAAACAATAAGTGACGAAATTATTTATTTCGAAACACTAAAAAGGGGCATATCCCCAAACTTGAAGATACGAAAAGACTATGAGGGACTACTGATCCCCTCGGCGTCTCATTGATCTTACCCACATCAAAATGTCTACCTTCCTCATCGGAACTGTTTCCCCCAGAAACATTTTGTATGAAAATGTGGGAGTGACAATCGGTGTTCCCAACAGTCGAAAATCATAATAACGTTTCTCTCATTCACACGAGGATAATATGGAACAAGTTCGGTACAACAATGAATGTCGAATGAACCAAGATTCCACTCCAAGTAACCTGACAGTCAATGAAACAAAACTAGAATTAGAAACGGCGCTATATTCGCTGGAACAGCTGATAAGTGTCCACAATCTGAATGTCACCAGTCATCCACTATACTCTTGAAAATGAAAACAAAACAATACCATCTCGAAATATGATCTAAAGACTCTGGAATTAATAACAAATATTATTGTGGGAACCAGAAACATAATAATACAAAGAAATAAATATAAAAAATAACATCTAGGTACGTACAATAATATTCATTTCGGTGACAATCAAATGATTGTACAATGAGTCAATAAACGCTAAAAGATTTTCATTTGTTTACAGAATCAACCTCAATGTAATTGTTGTTCAGTTCAGGACTATGATACATTTTAACACATATGCGTATTCGTCAGAATAGTATAGAAGTATAGTTTTGATGGAAAGCTTTGGTCGCTGAACGAACAGGTGATGGTAAAATAAATATACAGTGGGTGAAAATTGATAGCTAATTTTATTTCAGGATATGACGGACCTTTTCAAAGTTTTAATAAAAACTTGAATACTAAATACGGAATTGGAAAATATCCATTAATTGAATAATATTAAATGAGTCCTGTCGAATATCATTTAATTTTTGACACGTCAAAATGTGATTGAATATTTCCAGAAATAAAATGAATAAAAACCATAGTATCACAAACTCGAATAAATAATTATACTGATCACCGACAATGAAAATGAAATAATCTTGTGCAATAAAATAGCATTTTGAAATTTTATTTAAATATACTGGGTGAGTAAAAGAAAAATGCTATAGTGTGCCGGAATCTACCTGGAGGGGAGAGAAGTGCGAGAGAGCTACGCTTTGGGCAGATATACAACAGTTTTTCAAGCTGAAGTGTTCGCCATCCTATCCGTAGCTACGAGAAAAGCAGTGAAAGATGGATACGAACAGAGAATTCATATCTGTTCGGATTGTCAGGCAGCGCTCAGAGCCGTCTGCCATCCTGAACCAAGCTCTGCGCTTGTACAGGAATGCGGAGTTGCGCTCGAGAAGCTAACTGAAACGAAGGAAGTTCAGCTGGTATGGGTCTCGAGACACAGAGGAGTGCGCGGAAACGAGGTGGCAGACGGACTTGCCACATCCGGATCCGCAACGCCGTTCTGTGAACCGGAGCCTGTACTAGGCATCGCAAGAAGCCAAACTTCTTCAGCCCTCGACGAGTGGGCAGAAAAAGAGCTGAATAAACTTTGGAGGGATAACATCGGCTGCAGGCAGTCGAAATACTTCGTGGCCGGCTCCAATAAGTCAAGGACGACATGGCTTTTAGGCCGAAATCACCAAGAACTACGTCTCCTTATAGGAATACTAACAGGACATAACAAGTTAGGCAGACACCTATCACTTATAGGTATAGAAGACAGTTCCACTTGCCGAAAATGCGAAGAAGACGAGGAAACTCCATCTCACTTCCTCGGCGAGTGTGAGGCATACGGGAGGCTAAGATTTGGAAACTTTGGAGTTGACAAACCCCAACAAGAGAAACTAATCAACTCGGAGTGGTCGGACATACTGACCTTCATTAGGAGGTCACAAATGTTGCGGCCTCCCCAAAGAACTACTACTACAACTAGTGTCAATGCTTGTCTGGTTTCCTGGTCACGTCAAGTCCATCTGAGAATGTTCAAACTGCTAGACGCTCCATTACCTTTTTCGGTGTGTGCAAGGTGAATCAAGCGTAGAATGACTGCATCAAATTCCTTAAGGATTCGCTTGATTTCTGGCAGCGGATTTTGAGGTGTAAGTGGTATACATGTTCTAGATGGGTCTGTCCATACCGTAATTCTAGATGTTTAATCAGCTGCTCATCGTGCTCTTGTTTTTGGGCCGTAAGAGTTTGTGAGTTATTTGTTGTTTCTCCACGCCAGTGGAGCTATTACAGCTATTTCTCATGCATCCCATCCATTCTATTATTTATCTTCACCATTCAATGCGAATTTTTGACTTGACTCTCCAGTGGCTAATCGCAGCGTTATATAGTCGGAAAAGACTTTCCTCAGACTTTTCTGAACAGCTCGACATAGTTCTATCTACATCTAGATGTCTTTGAGTCGCTGTTAGAGATCCAGCTGACGGAGTCGATTTTCCATAACGATTGCAATGCATGTTCTGTTAGAGTTAATTTGTTACTAAGTTGCTACTAATACTTTTACTTGCAGAGATTTATAAAATGAAACAACGATGTCAGGTTCGTGGGAGTACTTGTTTAACTGTTTTATTATTGTCACTTGTCACATTTCAGAAGCATAGAACATGGAACATTGTACAGCAGAGAGATGACATCAAGTGTGACTACATTTACGTCTGTACTTAATAATAACCTCAATAGCCAACACCCCCCCTCATGTTAAAATCTTTTATTTATCAATAGTTTAACTTGTCTCTAATCAGAGCATAAGAGAATCTTGAACCTTGTAAATACAAAAAAAAATACATATATATATATATATATATATATAAATGATACACAATTTTCAACATATTGCAACAGTGGTTAAATTTAGTTTGACACAAAGATTTAGTAAAAATATCAGCTGCATTTTCGTTAGAACAGATATATTTTAAAGCAATTTCTCTTTTTGCAACTCGATCTTTTATAAAGTGCATTCTGATATCTATATGTCTTGATCTTTTGCTATTTTCATAGCTTTCGATCATGTTTATTGTACTCTGATTATCAATGAATATCAAAGGAATGTTTTGTGAACTGAAATCCAAATCAATGAGAACTCCTTTCTAATATATCAGTTTTGTTATGGTTGCAGCACAAGCAATATATTCAGCTTCACAGGTGCTCAAAGCTACACTTGTCTGCTTTTTCCATGATATTACGTTTCCGCAATGATAAATCACTGAGCCACTAACACTTTTTCGGTCGAGGAGATTGGCCATTCGCCCCCCAATCAGCATCTGAGTATGCGTAGAGTCCATCATGGTTGGTCCGATGAAACGTCAGAGCTTTGTACTGTGTTTGCTTCAGGTATCGTAGAATTCGATTACCGGCCTTCCAGAGCTGTTCTGTGGGATAATCAAGATATCTGCTCAAGTATGATGTGGCAAAACTAATATCTGGCCTGCTGACTGTAGATATATATAGTAGTGAACCAATTAGTTTCCTTAGTGGAATGTTTTTGCGAATTTCACTCTGTAAATCCATTTGAAAGTTTGGTTCCATTAGGGTGTTTATACCTTTGCTATCTTTCATTTTGAATTTCACAAGAATTTTCTCAATGAAACTGCTTTGAGAAATCTTAAGTTCTTCTTCATTTTGAGAGATTTCTGTTCCTAGAAAACTCTTTAATGTACCAAAATCTTTAGCATTGAATTTCATTTTAAGAGAATTCACTAGCTTTTCACATTGTGATGGCAATCCAGTAATAAGGATGTCATCTACCCAAATCACGAGCCATATCTGTTCTCCAACGTATAGACAAAAATCATTTCCTGATGTTCTTAGTCCATTGTGTTCTGCAAATGAGTGGAATTTTTCGTTTCACTTTCGTGGAGATTCACGTAGGCCATAAAGAGCACGCTTTAGTTTGAGAACTTTCCCCGGTTTATTTTGCACACCTTGAGGAATTTTTTTAAAAATGTTAATGTCCAGATCTCCATTGAGAAAGGCAGTGGGAATGTCTAGTTGTCTCACATTCCACTTGTGTTGCAGTGCGTAAGACAATAACAGCCGTATGCATAGTCAATTCCAGCGACTCGCCGGAGTTTCGCCGCTTGCTACACAAGAACTATAATGCACAGTCGAGCTCCAAAAAAGTGGAACATCGCCATCGTTTTGCCAAAATGTGACTTATCGCGTAGTTCTCACTTTTCTGGAGCTCGACTGTGCATTATAATCCTTGTGTAGCGAACGGCGAAACTCTAGCGAGTCGCTGGCGATTGACTATGCATACGGCTGTAAGAGTCTTATTGTGGGTATTCGTGCTACTGGAGCATAAACATTATAAGTTGTTTCCTCCTGATACCCTTTAGCAACCAGTCATGCCTTTTTAATTCCATCTTGCTTTACTTTGAAAATCCACCGTGTGTCTATTGCTTATTTACCGCTGGGCAGAGTAGAGTATGTCCATGTCTTGTGTTTTTCGTGGGATTCAATTTCGCTGTTGATGGCTTCATCCCATCCCTCTCCCATTGACATTGCTTCGTCATAGTTTTCAGGTTCACCTGCAATAAAGCAGTAAGCTGAATAAAGCTCGTATTCAGCAATCCGAGTTGTTGGGTTTACTGTCCTGGTTCTCGTCTGTGATGGTATCACTTTTGCTTCATTTTCATCTTCGTCTGAAAATTCTTCATTTTTTGAAAACTGTTCTGTCTCACCTACTTCAGTCTGTTTTACTATACTGTCCTCTTCAGCTTCTTCATTTACAAAATCACTTTCTAGAACTGCTTCGCTTTGTTGTTTAGTTGGATTGTATATAATATCGGTTTCATCAAAGCGAACATCTCGTGCTATAAAGATTTCATCTGTGACAGGATCCCATAGTCTGTATCCATTGGTACCATAGCCTACCATTCTTACTTCTTTAGCTCTTGTGTCTAATTTATCTACAGGAGTTGGTAGTATGTGTGCCCGAGCCTTTGAACCAAAGACACGTAACTTCGATAAGTCAGATTTTCTATAATATAAATCGGTTGGTATCCGATTTCTTAAAGCTGATGTCGAAGATCTATTCAGTTAGTAGACAGAACATCTGATGGCCCTCACCCCATAGATATTTGGAAAGGTTTGTCTCGGCAAATAAAGTTCTAACCTTATCTAATAAGGTTTTATTTGCTCGCTCACTAACACCATTTTGCTGACTTGTATATGGGAGTGTGTACTGTAGTTGAATCCCTTTTTGTTAGCAAAAGTTCTTCAAAGCATGGGAGCTATACTCTCCTCCACGGTCTGATCGGATTTTGCAGCATTTACTTCCGATAGCCTCCAACTGTCGAATATAGTTCAATAGGTTTCCTTCTGCCTCGTCCTTGGTTTTTAAAAGGTATACCACCATGAAATGGGTATAGTCATCAGTTATGGTCTGATAGTACCTATTACCTTGTTTTGTCGGGGTTCTGATTGGTCCGCCCAAATCACTATACAAAAATTCCCCTCGCTGTTTAGATCGAGGAATGGTAATCTCATTGATTTCCCTTGTTTGCTCGGACTGCAAATTTTATCACTGTATTGAAGGTTCATTCTTTTCAAACTTTCATTATTTAAATGGCCAAGCCTTTGATGCCACAGATTTTCTTGACTTGTAAAGTTACATAAACTATCAATGTTTATTTTGTTTACATATCTGAAACTACAGCTTTGTGTTACAACATTGAAACTGGCTACAAACAAATTTCCTCTTAATTCACATTCCATCTGAAAGGATTTATTATTTGTTATAATAGCTTGGTCATTTTGAAAAATAACAGTATTTCCTTGACTGTTTATTTTCTTTACAGATAGAAGGTTATGTATTAATTTTGGAACTATCAAGGATTGGAACGTGATAACCTTTTTATCAACTGACAAAGTTAATGTTCCTCTTCTTTGTGCTACCAACCTTTCTCCATTGGCTATTTTTATTACCAACTCTTGTTCTAGTTCCTTGATGTCTGTCATCAAATGACTTACTTTGTCTGTAACTAAATGCTTTGTAGTCCCACTGTCTAGAATAAAGTGTAAACTTGTTGACTGTTCAGCAGAATTGATTAGAGCTACTGCCTTCTCCTCGGTTGCAATGAATGATATTTCTTCTTCTGTTATATGTGCATTTTCTGTCCTGCCTCTTCCTTTGTAGTTACTTACTCCTCTAAAGCGACCCCGTCTCCTCTGATTTCTTCCAGGGTATGTTTGATGCCCCTGGCTCTTCTTGGGACAGTCAATCTTGAAGTGTCCTAGGGCTCTACATTGATAACATCCTTTGGACTGACTTGGATTTTGATTATACTGATTGTATGCATTGAATGAACAGTCACCTGTCTGTTCATTATTTCCTTTACAAGCATCTTTAAGCTTAAGTTCAGCATCCAAGAGTCGGCTTTCAACAAATTCAAATGCTATACCACTGGACATGATTTCCAGAGCTGTTGTTACTATATCGTGCTTCTCTGGCATGGTTAGAAGTAGAAAACAGGCTTCATCATTATCATCTAGTTTCGAGCCTAATGATTCCAGTTCTCGTAACAAAGTTTCTACATCCACAAAGTGGTCTTGAAGATCTCCACTTTTGAATTTCAATTTCAATAGCTATTTCATCACGAAAAGCTTTGACAAAGGGCTTTTTCTTTGAAACACGTTTTCTAGCGCTTTCATCATTTGCTTGGCTTTTGGGTAGTCTTTTATATACTCAATATGTTTATCGGTAATATATTGAACGATAATACATTTGGCTTCCTGTTCTTTCTTGCGCTCAGCTTCCGTACTTGTCTCCGTAATTTCCCATGAGTCTCCCAGAACATCGCTCACTTCTTCTTTGTCGATAAGTACCTCAACCCTGAATTTCCATTTCGAAAAATTTGTCCCACTCAGTTGAGGTAACGACATGGCTGACGACGCCATCTTGCTTTTTCGTTTCTGTCCTGACCAAATCCGTATTTCAACCGAAATACGATTTTACTCCTGCAGATTATCTTTATGAACCCAAAACAGCTTTACTGGGCCCATAACATGTTAGAGTTAATTTGTTACTAAGTTGCTACTAATACTTTTACTTGCAGAGATTTATAAAATGAAACAACGTTGTCTGGTTCGCGGGAGTACTTGTTCAACTGTTTTATTATTGTCACTTGTCACATTTCAAAAGCATAGAACATGAAAGATTGTACAGCAGAGAGATGACATCAAGAGTGACTACATTTACGGCTGTACTTGATAATAACCTCAATAGCCAACATGTTCAACCCGCCGCTCCGTCCGCCACGAGCTGTCGAATCCAAGGCCGCGTCAGATACGCAACAATATACCACGTTCATGTAGAGGGTTCTGAGACCCCAAGTTACTCGAAGTTTGTATGGCATAACGACATATTCAGGGGTTTGTTCTCTTTTCAAAAAGTAAAAGGACTACAATAGGTTTGTTTGAATCTATGTTTTCTAATCAGTTCCTCCAACAAGTCCACAAAATGACCTGTCATCTCATTCACCTCCCAGATAATTTTTTCTGTTTTTCTATTTTCAGTAAGAAGAACTTTTGTGCTGTGTGCAATGGTGTTAAGAGGTATTTCTGTATGTATGTAGGTAGCCGAGTGGTTAAAGCGACATGATTTAATCACTTTGGAATCGCACATAAAAAGGTAAGACCTCGTTAATCCTTGGCTCGCACAAGTTTCGACTTTTGAGGGCTGCCGTTTGTAGGAGAACGACAGCTGGTTAACGAAAGAAACAATACAACAAACAAACAATGTTTTCTCGTGACTTTACTGTATACATCGAATTCAAACTGATTTTGTTCGTTTCTGATTACTATTACTCCTGAAAATGGCAAATGTTTTTTGTTTTCAGTTTCATACATGTACGTGGTTTGAAAAAAACTCTTCAATTCTTGAACAAAATTGTCCATGTCCACCTGTTTTGTATTAATGAGTTAACTATTTAGATGAGTAGTATTAATAGGATTACGGTAGAAAGAGTAGTTGAGTAAGCTTTTAGCTCCTGAAGATATCAACTTTTTTGGCAAAACGGGCGTAGAGTGAAAATTGACGTAGTTTTGGTATTTCTATTTCTTGAATTGATACAATAAATACTTGATTGTTGAAATTCCTCCCTTCTTCAGAAGGAAGTATGATATGTAGTCAGTACAACAAATTCAAGGGACTGCGTGTCAAGTTGAAATCCTAACCGAACCTGCAGTTACTGAATCTTATGCTTCATTTGCTTCATTAGCAGTGTTGATATATTGAATACATCAACAAAAGGTTTGTACCAACATTATTGGTAACCGACTGATGATTTTATTGATGACGCAGTTCCTTGTCTCAGGTAGGTTTTTCTCTGGTCATCATGTCATTAAGCTCTAGCCAATAAATCAAAACAAGTGGTATGAAATAAAAATAGGAATAACCTAACACGATTAACGATTGAATTACTCACTGGCTTGAAGTATTTGCGCCTTGAAAAACGTCAGCCGCCTGATGGCAATTGATAAATCTTATTGAATAAGATATTCAATTGGCATTGCGGAGCGATTTGTAGACTTTCCTTTTTCTTTCACGATAGCCTTTTAATTGAATTATTGAAAAGTAAGTTCACTGCATCTTAATCGATACCCAACACACTTCTTTTATTCTTCATTCAAGGAGAACTCGGAAACTGAAAGAAATCTATAAAAGCGACGGTGGTGTGATACTGTTCCATATTTTTGTATACAATGGTGGAGTAATTCGGATAGTCAGCCGCACAAAGCTATTCCCGAATTTTCAAGGGTGTGCTCGCGGTTGTCCATTCTCCTTGTGTTCTTCAGGAACGACTAGTTGAAATCACTGTCATCCCTTACCCAAGAAACCCGATTGATCGGCATGGATTTTCTATTTTTTTTTAATCCCTATTTCAGCTGCTTATGATGATGCCCAATACCTATTTCACAACATTCGTGTGTCAAATTAGCAGATTCATTCTACCCAAACTATTACTGTTTGTGAACTCGATGTCTTGAAAAAATTTTGGTGAATCTCGAGTTCAGTTTCATTCATGTTCATGTATTCCGGGTATGAATCATAAGGGAATATTTATTTACATTCAAATATGCTTCATTGTACATGTTTGATTCTCTATTTGACAATTTTTTGTTTTTTTTTGTTAGCCCCTGCTCATGAAAGAAAGTTTGGAACTTATATATAGGGAGAATGAATAATAATTGAACTAACTTCTTCATTTCTCATGAAGCAAAACACAAATAATCACTACAAATTATAAGAATAAAATGTACATAGTAATTTATCATTCGTCGTCTTCTTGTTCTACTGAAACAAGATATTTCTCATTCAGGTCCAACACTAACATCCTAAGAAGACTACGATTGAACCTGGTTATTTACTGAATCGAACATAAATAAGATGGACCGGTATCTAAGCGTGCAAGAGTTTTCAGTCCAGATTGATTTTTATAAAAACTAATGCCATATTACTGAGTTTCTTTAAAGTGCTTTTTATTTGGTCTTGAAACTCTTTTATGAATATTATCTCCTACCAAATGTGATCATGTGATGTTACTGCTCTTTCAGGTTCTCACAGCTTTCCTTCTTCTATTATAACGTTATCGCCCACAGCTGAATCCAGTCTCACCTCAGAATATATTACATAAAACACTTTGGATTGCTTTTCATTTTCTATCATTATATCTCTACAAGTTCGTTATATAGTGTCCGCCAAAATCTTCGAACCGTATGGGATTTTTATATTGATTGTTTCTCAGAAAATTTCATTCTCCATGAAAGTTGGTGAATTCAGTAAGACTGAATGCGCTCATAGCTCTTATCATCAGAGGAGTAAGGCTAAGCGAGAATAGGCCGATATTCTGAATATACTATGGTTTTTCTTGTTTTTTTTTTTTTTTGGTTTTGGTAGATAGGTGTACCTACGTAACAAAATTCGTTAACTAACATTTCAGTGTAACGTTCTTCTCTTTCAATGGAGCCAAATGTGCGTTTCTAGAATTCTCTCGGCATTTCCCACGTGTAGTGGTGGAGGAATATATGTTAGCAGGTACGAAAAATTCCTGATTTTAACCTCGAGTTGGCAAACGTTTCGAAACGGTCTGTTTATACTTCGGTCTTGACACATTCCCAGAACCGCGAATGGCGGACATAAATGAATGTTTGATTCAGCCAGCTGCCTACCCAATCTGGTGAAATTTACACCGCAAGGAGTCAGAAAACCAAGAAAATAAAGGAAGAAGATTCAGCCAAATTGTGACATTTCTCGTACTATGGATCGATGCTCCAATTTGCATGAACCCTATAAAATCTGATGGCATTTGATCAGTATAGGCGCCAAATTCAAATTCCAAACAATGTATTCAACTTGCGTACATAAAATTACCTAAGAAAAGACGCAATTATTCCTGTATTGTATTGATCTCCGCACTCAACAACAAAATTAGGATACTCGTCTAAACATCAGCAGTTCTGTGAACATACTGCCCATTAGATGCGAAACTAGCTTCGTCAGAAAAAAATATTTCACTAGCAAACCTGCGATCATATTCAATTTGACTCTGCTCCTACATGCAAAATTCAACTCTTTTATCATAATTGATGAATTTTTTTTCCGGTCGGTACATATTCTTTCCACAGAAAGCTGATTTATTGAAGTATTTGGCTCCTCGACCATATTTTGCACACATTCTCCTCATCTTCAGTTTCCCCCGTTTGCATGACAGTTTTCGAAATAATTTTCCACTGTCCCCGTCAACTTGAACTCTTTGATCATTTCAACTACGATAGAGTTGACTAAATTTTTTTTTTCATTACGGCCAACATCAAGTGGCACTTAGTATTCATCACCGTAAAATAGAACTACCTCCCCTTTTCCATCACGATAAAGTGCAGGTATGAGCTCACACGAAACGCAGTTGAGAATTCGCCGTATTTTCTTAAATTTATCGGTACTTTGTCGGATCGGCCACCCAAGCCAAAGTGGCGGAGCTCATGTCTGCTATAGCCGATGTCATTTAACGCCGTTTTTTAGGCATTTACACAGTGTAGAGTTTGGGCTCCTGTATACTTCTTCGGGCCGTGGGCTCACCATGTGTCCTTGGCATCGGGCGGGGAGCGCCCGCGGTTATTCCAAACACCTTTGGTTGATACTTGAAAGCCGCTTGTCTTCGTCCAGTTACCATGGTTGCGGCTACACAGCCACTTACGGTTACCCATCCACCGTAGGCTGGAGGGATCCAGTCCGACATAGGTGTGCAGAATGCTTGAAAACGACTGCAGACAGAGACCCACCAAAGGTTGTTGGAGAAATCTGACTGACATAGGTACTTCAAGGCAGCTTGACGCTCCTCCACAAGGAGTTTGCCTTTAGGGGATGGGGTTTCCAGAGCTGTGCCGAGCACTGACAAAAAGTGCTTTGAGCACTAAGCACTTTTGAAAAGTGCTCAAAAATCTCGAGCACTAAGCACTTCATTTATGAAATGCTCGCGACTACTAAGCTCTTTCAAAAAGTAATTCAAGTAAGGGAGCACTAAGCAATAATAGACAGGTGCCTATAATTTTTGTGGAAACAAAAAGTAATAGGCAAGGACCAGGTGGAAAATATTGTTGAGGTTCCACCTTGAAGTAAAATAAAATATAAACACAAAATCACACAAAATGATGTATTGGGGATGCAGTTTATGACTTAAAAACGGATTTTTGCGATTTGCAGTGAAACGTGTCCTCTTAGCTGAAAATGTTCAAAGGCAAAGTTGTAGATAATAAATAAGTCAAAAACTTTTGTCCCCATCACTTTCCGACATAACCTCAAATTACCCGCCAATATGGTGAAATGCCGATTTTTCAGTATTTGATTTTTTTCTCCCTGGTCCTTGTCTGTTACTTGTTTTCTTATTTTAGGCGTTCAGAATTCGTTTCGGCACCAGCCTATAAGCACTTTTCAGACTGTTAGATACTTGATTTGAAGAAACTTAATTAAACGTAAGATTTACACAAATAATAAGTATTACATCACGACATGTTACTGTATTAATCATTTGAAAACGCTACAGTGTAGCAAAATATGTCGTGATGTATTATACTTATTCTGGAGCCGCCTCGAAAACAAATTTTCCGATATGATTTATTAAAAAACTTTATACAATTTTTTTTCTCCACTTTTAAAAAGATTTCTTCACTTTCGGGACGGTAGGAATATATGGAGAACGATTCAAAATAAAAACTTGAAATTTTGTGGTAATGTGTTTTACAAAATGTCCTACCCAACTGAAATATTTTCAACTTCCGGTCTCTTGCGTTATACCGGAAGTTGAGGGCAACTTCCTTATTTCTAATAGAACACATTACATTTTTGAATTTCTCAGCACATTTTATGCCCACTTTGTATAACAATGCCTATACCCAAATTCGATAGTTTTCGATTCAATGATTTTTTTCTGAAAAATTTGACAGTTACAGCACCACTCCGAAAAAAATCATAACTCATAGACAGTAACAGTTGAAAATGTGAAATTTCACAGAATCACACCTTAAGCATCAATTTATGAACAGGTCCATCAAATTTTCGAAAATAATTTACAGGGTGGTCGAAATTTCCACCCAAAACATAACATCGAGAAAACTGATGAAACATGATTTTTTCAAATGGAAACCATACACTATTCCTTTATTTTTGGATAATACGAAAAAAAGATATCAATTTCCTGAAGAATGTCCTATAACTAAAATACACCCCTGGCAAGATATATCCGATTATGGGAAATATTTGAAATGTAAACCATTCGAAGCAATACCAAACCAAGCAAGCTTTGAAAACAAATGAAGTTACAACAAATATGTTAAAATTTGATGCGATATAACTGACGTACTTTTCTATTTGTCTGCAAAATGTCTCGTTTGGTGTATTCTAATGAAAATTTCCTTAATTTAATAATCATTTATGGCGAATGCAATAAGATAATGGACAGAACTTGTGATTTTGCAGAAAGATTTCCAAATCTACACAGACCCAATAAAAATATTCTGAGAAGACTTCTAAGAAACTGCCGTGATTTCGGATCTTTTTCGTCTGTCTATAACAAAAAAAACCAGTCGTAAACAATGAGGACATCGAAATTGTAGTTTTGGCTTACTTCACAGCCTATCCCGAAAATTCGTTGAAAGACGCAGAAAAGTTACTTAGAATTTCATGTTCGTCAATAAACAGTATTTTAATCAAACATAAGTGGCGTCCCTTCAAATATCACCAGGTTCAAAATCTGAAACCTCACGACTTACCTGCACGTATGGAATTATGCAAATGGTTTCTTATCAAGATACAGGAGGACCCTGAGTTCATGAAGAACATTATATGGACAAATGAAGCCAAATTTGCCAAGAACCGCCAAAATAGTCATTTTTGTGCAGCAGAAACTCCAAAGCTCGTTCGCCAGGACAATTTCCAGGATTCATGGAGTTTTAATGTTTTTTGCGCTATAAAGGAAGACCGAATTTTATGTTTATATCTTTATGATGAGAATTTGAATAGCGGTAGATATTCGCATATAATTAGGAATGTGGTTGGTGAATCCATAAGGAATGTATCTAAACAATACCGTTCCAGGTTATGGTATCAGATGGATGAGCCCCTGCACATAGTACTGCTACCATTGCTAGGTTGTTGTATGGGATGTTCGAAGATGGCTTTGCTACAATGGGCCATTTGAATCTTCTCCTTGCTATTCAGACCTGACGCCACTGGACTTCTTCATCTGGGGATATATCAAAGAAAATATTTATGCGGATCCTGTGAGTGATACAGAAAACATGAAACGAAGGGTTCTGAGAGCTTTTAATAATTTGATTCCTGACTCCATACAGAAAGCTACAAATAGTGGTATGCAAAAAAGAATATATTCTTGTTTAGTCAAAACGACAATGTCTTTGAACATCTGTTGAAATGAACCACAATATTATTTGAATTTAAAGAAATTAAGTTAAATTCTAAAATTAAAGTAAAATCTAACCTTAAAAAATATAAGCAAAATAAAAATACTGTATTCGATATCAATAAACAAAGATATAATTCATTTCCCTGATAGTATTTTATTTCAATCCATCCATTTTCATGTTGAGTTACCTTTTACCAACGACAGAGTTAATATTAGTTTATTTGTTTTCAAAGCTTTCTTGGTTTGGTATTGCTTCGAATGATTTACATTTCAAATATTTCACAAAATCAGATATATCTTGCCAGGGGTGTATTTTAGGTATAGGACATTCTTCATGAATTTGATTTATTTTTTTTCATACTAGGTATCGAAAAATAATAGAATAGTGTATGGTTTCCATTTGAAAAAATCGTGTTTCATCAGTTTTCTCGATGTTATGATTTAGGTGGAAATTTCGACCACCCATGCAGAGAAAAGAAAGGTAGAAGTTACTAGAATCGTCAAGGATTTAACCACGAATTACTTTAAGAATATGGACAAACTTTGATCGTAGTGAGATGTACTCTTCAAAAACGTTGAAACAACCCAGAGAAAGTATTGCTAGGTAATGCAGTGATACTGATTGCAAAAAACAAAGATCGATCAACTGAGCATCGTGGTTAAATTTACCACGACTACGCAATATCGAATAACCACCCGCTGATTATTTTATACTATAATTCATTGAATCTGGAACAGTCACCTCCACCTATTCAACTGTTAGATTTGAACAGAGAATTTTTTACTAAAGTTTGTGGTATATTTTTCTTCTATCTGTAATATCACCTGTAGAGTATTTTTTACCACGACTAGCTAGTAAACTGATTATCGAACAATTTACCACACTCTCGCCAATGATATTATAACCCAGTTCAGAATAAAATACTATATCAAAATGTACCATTTGCTATTTTTCATATTAGTTTTAGTCTTGTTTCAAACCACAAGTATGGAAAAATTTATGTTTTCCTCTCAAAACTCGTAATTATTATTGCCATACTCGAGGTTTGAAATGAGACTAAAACTAATATGGAAAATAGCAAATGGTACATTTTGTTATAGTATTGTATACTAAAATGGGTTATATCATGGGGTTAAACAACGTAAAAAATACCAACAGCTAATATTTATCATTTATTCAACAACAATCAGAATATACAGAATACAAGTTTTTGTAAAAAATGTACTCGAACCTTAATGGAATCTTAATTTAAAGAACAGCATATCCACAAAATAACATGTTTGTCCAGTTTAAACATCATCTTCATCGAAAACAAAAGAATGATTGTGCACAATCAATATTGGTATAGATGGCATAGCTATAATTTCAACGTTTCATATTTGTTTCATTTATAGAGCATCTGGGTCAGTCTGAAAATAAAAATCCAACATATAGGAATTGAATTGAATATATCTGGATGATAAATGGTCAAAGAATTAGAAAAAAATTTAAACACTAGGAATTTTTTTGAAAAAACCAAACATTTCAATTTTTTTCATATACTCATATAGTAAGTATGGATATTTTCTATTATTCTAAGTTTACCTTGAAATATAAGAACTTCACTTATATTTACCTTAACAAAAAGAATAAGGCCCTAGCTCTAATAGCCTGTAGATATAAGTATTCCTTATTTTCTCTGTGAATATAGACAGTAAAAGGGTGGCAATTCTTCATTACTGGCTGATTCCCTGAAATCTGGGAGACGCTATAAAGACTTGATATCTAACAGCTCATTTCTCTTCAAAAGTCTGTTCAGGTAGAGACTCTTACAATATGTTGGTACATCTTGCTCCTAACATCTTCAGGGGGTGTTATTCAAACTAAAAAAAAAGTTCAGACTTTGACCAAAAATGGATTGGCAAAGCTTCTTACCAAACTATATTAATTTAGCTGATGTTCAAACGCAGGAAAGCTTTCAATTACATCTTGATTGGACTTTTCCCTGGAGGCTGGAGTCAACCCCGCTATATCTTCCTGTTTGCTTGGAGATAGTTCAGTAGTGAACAATTCTAGAAGGTTATTAGACTAGATGAATATCCAATTTGTTGTCCATAAACGTATAAGGATCAGAAAATAAATAAAAGTCATATCTTAAAGAAACACTCCACGTTCTATTTCAGATCAGGTACAGTCTGGAAAAAAAGTTTTCATTGAAATTTTCAATAAGTATTGAAAATCTAATTATTTGATATTGAAAGGTGTACTTACCCATCTGATCTCATTTGAATTTTTTCATGAGTCCATCATTATGAGTTCATCATACTTTTTTTCTTATTACTGTAATGAGTTCAGCGATCGTATAAAGTTGACTTTTGTTGACTTTTTACGATGGATTGAAACAATTTTTTTTTTATTGAATGAATGCTTTCACGACTACAATTGTCTTTAGTTCGAATTCGTCTCTTGTTTTTCTGAAAAATTTATTGTCATTTATGGTTCATATCATCAGCTACATGAATATCTCTTTGATATCTGTTCTCATACAGGGGTACAGTTTTTGAGATAGCAAATAATAATGCTCTGAATTGAATGTGAAGTCAAAAAGGTATACGTGGCATTTTCATTCGAAATAAATACAGTCACTCCGATCTTATAAATATGACGAATAAAAAAATATATCAGGTGACTTGATTTTGCTTTCATTACTTTCGATAAATATAAAAAATTCTTTCATCATCATTAATTGAATATTATTTTTATGAAATACATAAAGACTCTGAGTTGAATTGATAAATCTATGTGATTCTGTATTTGTCTGATTTATTGAAATTTTTGAATTATTCCTGAATAGTGTCTGTTTTTGTTTCTATATCAAAATGTTGTTTGTACTTTGCGTTTCTTCCTGTGAGTGAACTACATTATTTATCATTTTCTGGTATAGTAGGACAGAAAGAATTATGATTAATCTTCTACCAATATTATACCTGATAATTTTCTCTGATTTAAGTTATTCCTTTCCTTCACAATATCAGTAATAAAATAATAAAATAGAATACAACGATAGGAACAGTACAAACAACAATCTTATCATATAGCACGACCCGTGGTAATTTGAGAAAGACGCGAAATGAATACCACTACAGGAACAGTAAAAACAACGTCATCATATAATATACCACGTTTCCTGGTGATGTGAAAAGGTCGTTTCACTGAATTGTTCAGTTCTATCATTCATGGAATATTATTCGTCTCAATGATGAGAAAAGCAAACTAGGTACATACCTTCAAGTGAAGGAAGCGAATGAATTCCAACTGTCTTCGTAATTCTGTTGATTTGTTTTTCCTAATCAAGTTGTTTATTCTTCAGAGATACTATTCTTCGATGATTTAGTGGTAACATATCGACCCCCTCTCTTCCGCCATCAGCTCATGGAAGTAAATCCAGATTTAATTCACGTATAGTGATGATTGCATCATCTAAATTTTCTTCAAAACTCATCTATGCAGGATCACGCTGAAATCTTGTTCAGCGTATGTATGAGCCCATGATGTTCAATTATTGGCTTCGATCCACTGAACGTCATAGAGAAGCGGCTAAAAAAAATTGTATTTGAATGCGTTCTCTGAAATGTCAAAACCGTATAGAATTATAGAATCCATATTCAGAAATTCTGTTGACTTGAAACTCACCTTCAAGAGTAGCTCACTCACGATAATAATATACTCAGACTTCTCGATTCAGATATTAGCTCCTAGAAAAATGAAACTTCAATGAATCTTCATAGGTCTAGGAACCGTCGTCACCCGGCAACTCAAGTAAACGTTGAACGATTATTTTAACAAATATAACTTCGTGTTTACCATTCTGTTCTGTAAGTACTATTACTTTCGTGTTCAGATTCACTGATTATTACTGCTATCCCTTATAAACACAAAATATTTAGTAATTCTTCTATTCTATGGGCGGTAAAAACTGTTATCAACATTAGTTGATAATACTGGTAACTGAATAATAAATACGACTACGTTTTTGCCAGGAGAGTATGATGAACTATGACACATCTTAAAACGATTTTCACCGAAAAAAGATAGTTTCATTTACCAGAATATTGGAGAACTGTGAAAAATCTCAATAGGGTAAACTGTTATATTAAAATGTACCGTTAATTTCAGTATCATTTATCTACTAATCCCGAAATATTCAACCACATTTGATTGTTCACGTTCACTTTTGTGAGAGTACACCTTTTTTGAAAATAAAAATAAATATTAGCAAGGATGAATGGACAATGGGACAATTAGTATACTTCGGAAATTAAAGTATGAATATTTTATAATTAGTATAAATTGAAGTCCAAAAATTTGAAAAGTATTTTGAAATTGTAATGGTGGGTTATACTTGTATGATAATTTTATAATGAGAATAAGGTTGATTAGTATTTGATATATTTTGGGACATGGTATTTGTTATAGAATTAGATGATTACAGTACGTTAAAAATTTTTATTTTCGTATTATAGGAACTTTACCTCCTGTAAGGAACGCGGAAGAGACTTCAACATTGTACCACTCCAAGAGAATCCCAAGGTGAATCCTGATGAAGCTACAGTTTCCACAGCAATGTCATGTTGAGCCTATTCACATTCAATAGGGCAGAGACAAGCCAAGTCCTACCATGCCACGCGCCGTGATGTATAGTCAGATCGAGACAAAATGGTGTCCAACCAGACCAAGCAATACCAAGTAAAGCCATGCCAAGTCCCGGCAGGCAGATACATGCCAAATGTTATTTTATTTACATAGTATTAATCTTATGTGAACCTGTATTGAACTGTCGGTTGGTTTGTAATATAATCGCTCGGGGCGCGCGATTTTGAACGGGGGACCTATTGTCAAAAATATATGAAACATCCTGTAATTTTAGATATTTTATAATCATTCAATATGTAGGTAACCTTTACAGAGAAGAAGTAAGAGAGTAAATATGCTATGTCTGTTCAGCCTTTTTTCTAATGTTAATTTCCATTTAAAATTGCCAAGCTCCAAAATGCGACAATTTGTCTCATTTTGTGGTGGTGGTAACAATCAGGCTCACGTTCATCGTGACGTAGTCGAAATTGTGCTCGCGTCCCTCAGGCTTATGTTAGACGTACGGAGTATATAAAAAATAATGAAAAAATTTTAACTACCCTCGTTCATCCCTCCAGCACCCTCATATTTAACAAAAATCAACCAATCACAACGTATGACACCTCTTTGGAAGGTATTGTCTTATAAAGTACAAAAAAACGTGGTCGCATATCATACAGAGTGTTTGAAAATACATCGCAAAAGAAAAATACAGCATATCATATAGGGTGTCCCAAAATTATTAAAAATCAGTCATAACCTCGCGGGAAAAATATTAACGCTGCTTTTAATAGACGTACAGAGTGAAGGAAAAATAGTGAAAAAAATTATTACTACCCCCGCCTCCCTCCAGCACCCTCATAATTAACAAAAATCAACCAATCACAACGTATGACACCTCTTTGGACAGGAATTGTCGCATAGAGTATGAAAAAACATGGCCGCATATCATACGGAGTGTTTGAAAATACATCGCTAAATAACAGCATATCATATAGGGTGTACCAAAATTATTGAAAATAAGTCATAGCCTCGCAAGAAAAATATTTACGCTGCTTTTGATGGACGTACAGAGTAAAGAAAAAATGGTAAAAAAAATTATTACTACCCCCCGCCTCCCACCTAAACCCTCATATTTAACAAAAATCAATCAATCATAACGTATGACACCTCGCAGGAAAGGTATTGTCGTATAGAGTATGAAAAAACCTGGTCGTATATCATACAGAGTGTTTCATTGTTGAGAAAAAAACGGCATATCCTATAGGGTGTCCCAAAATTATTGAAAATCAGTCATTGCCTCGCGGAAAAAATATTAACGCTGCTTTTGATGGACGTACAGAGTGAAGAAAAAATGGTGAAAAAAATTACTACTACCCCCCGCCTTCCTCCAGCACCCTCATTATCAACAAAAATCAACCCATCACAACGTATGACACACCTTTGGACAGGTATTGTCGTATAGAGTATGAAAAAACATGGCCGCAAATCATACAGAGTGTTTGAAAATACATTGCTAACTAAAAAACAGCATATCATATAGGGTGTCCCAAAATTATTGAAAATCAGTCATGGCCTCACGGGAAAAATATTAACGCTGCTTTTGATAGACGTACAGAGTAAAGAAAAAATGATGAAAAAAATTATTACTACCCCGCCATTCCCCCTAAACCCTCATATTTAACAAAAGTCAACCAATCATAACGTATGACACCTCGTAGGAAAGGTAATGTCGTATGGAGTATGAAAAAACCTGGTCGTATATCATAAAGAGTGTTTCATTGTTAAGAAAAAACAGCATATCATATGGGGTATCTCAAAATTATTGAAAATAAATCATAGCCTCACCGGAAAGGTATTAACGCATAGATTATGAGAAAAAAACGTTATACAGAGTGTTCCAAAATCAACCGACAGAAAAAAATGTTATAGGCGGGTCTCCTTCCAAAGTTATTCATAACAGTAAAAACATGGCAGCTACCACACACAGAGACAAAGTTGTTAATTAGCAAGTTGAATAATACAGGGTGTATCATAATGCACCGTAAAAGAAAAACACACTAGCATAAGATACAGGGTGTACTAAAATTATTCATACCAGATAAAGCAAGGTGGAAATAATAGAAACAATGGGAGTATACAGAGTGCATCAAAAGTAAATCATCAGAAAAAAGACATGGCGGCTACCGGAAATAGAGCCAGAGAGTAATCATTAAAAAAACATGGAGGCAGCTTTTCGAAATAAGTATACCAGGTGTAATAACATACTATATGAGAAAAAAATATGACAACACACGCTTCACGTAGATGAGCTATTTGTAACAAAAAAATCTCATCCAATTGTAGCCTTGCGGGAAGAGAACTATGTAGTTCAAGGTGAAACAAACCTCTTGTGTGCATAACGAAAATATTCGTCAAGTATATGACTGTTGTGTAGTTTGATTGCGTTCTAATAATTATAGGAGTATTGCAATGGAAACAATGTGAATCAGTCATTAGAGAAAAAACATGGGCCGAGAGGCACAAGTATTTGTTGATGAAATCAATATCCGTCATGATATAAGCTAGGAAATTAGTTGTTTCAATATCTGTCATGGTATTAGCCAATGAAAGTAGTTGTTCCATATTCGTCGTAGTATTAGCAAATGAAGTTGTTTCAATATCCGTCATGGTATTGCTAGGGAATCACTTGTTTCAATATCCGTCATGGTATCAGCTAGGAAAGTAGTTGTTTCAATATCTGTCATGGTATTAGCTAGGAAAGTACTTGTTTCAATATCCGTCATGGTATTAGCAAGAGAAGTAGTTGTTCCAATATCCATCATGGTATTAACCAGAAGAGTAGTTGTTTCAATATCCATCTCAAAGTGTTTAGCAAGGGGATTAGTTGACTCAATATCCGTTGTGGTATTAGCCAGGAAAGTACTTGTTTCAATATCCGTCAGGGAAGTAGTTGTTTCAATATCTGTCAAACTATCAGCCAAGGACGTAGGTATTTTAACATCTGTCATGCTATTGTCAGAGAAGTTGTTGTTTCAAAATCCGTCATAGTATTAACCAGGGTAGTAGTTGACACAATACCCGTCATGGTATTGGTGGAGTAGTTCTTACAATACTTGTCGTGGTATTAGCCAGGGAAGTAGTTGTTTCAATACCCGTCGTGGTATCAGCTTGGAAATTAGCTGTTTTCTGACCGGTGTTTGTCAGAATGTAGGTGTTTATATGAGAAAAAAGATCCAGTCGTGTATTGGTCTCTAAACACGGGTTGTGAAGCCATTTAAGAATAATTTTTCTCTTGGTTCCGTTGACTTTTAATTTCACACATCATGATTAAATCGCTGGTCTAGCATCCTTCAATATGGGAGTTATGAGTAATGATTAGCGATAATTGATTGATTAATCTTATAAGACGACTTCGATTTATTGCAAATTTATCCTAATAACATTTTCTATTCTACATTTTGTACGAGTTGTTCCTTTTCATTCTATAAACACGTTTCATTTTATCATTACTGATGCCATAGGAAATGTTTTTCCCAGGTCTCGTTCACTGACTGCAAGCAACCTGATAAATAATCTCAGTTATGACCCAGAATTTGCCTCTATCAGGTGTTGCAAGAATGGTCGAATAATTATCGGCATTTGATTAAGAATTTTAGGTGAACTTTTGAAGTGCACTTATAAGTTATATTGGACTAATTCAACTGATGTAAGTACAACAATGTTTTTTGAGTATGAATGTGACATGTTAGTGAATTGTTCTCATTATTGCATATTTTTCAATATTCACACTGGTGGTTGCATTTTGTCGTTTTCATTAGAAAGTTGAGATGCATTTACTTCAAACCAAACGTTCGAAATTGTTTCAAGGTGGTTTTCATTACATGAATGTTTAACAAACAGGGTCATATAATCGTTCCGAATGTTTTACCACGACATACAAAGCTTTGAAAGGGACGAGGTTTTTATATTTTTGAATGTGATACTCAGAAAACTAGGTCGTATTTTTTTTATGTGTGATTTTCACGTATTAGAAACATTGTGAGACAAGGTCCACCAATAACATGAACCCTTAGGCGATAGGATCGTCAAGTTTTCAAATGTGCTTATACATGACGGGGCGTGGTCGTAATGTGATGCCGAAATGAAATTTTGAAACTGACGTATTGTTCACGTTTTCGGTCTACTTTGTCACTTAATTTATATGAAACGCTGAAAAGTTTTTGAATGGTGCTGTTTGAAATTGTTCATATACAAAGCGTAGGCGGAATGGCGACCATTTATTTTCAAAGTGAAAATTATTTTCTCAACAAACCCCCTTCATAACCTGCTCCGAAAATATAAGAATTATTTTGAGTTTATGGACCGTTTCAATACCTAGTAACACAACATGTTTTTGTGTATACTTACACAACTCTTGAACAGTTTTTCGAAGACCTATTCAGACGTTTACACAACAACAACAACAAAGTTTTATTTCCAGACTCGTTCTCGTACGTTTTCAAATAATATGTAAGTATCATTTTCCGAAAAAAAAATTTGTATTTTTTTTAATTACGCATTTACTGGGGGAGGTATAGCCACTTAAGGTTCATAAGATTTTCCATCTTGGGTTTTGTGAAACAAAGGTAACTCTCAAATGAAATGGTCAAAACCTTTCTTTAATTCGTTTCAGTTATTAGTGATCTTCAATTTTCTTTCAAATAAAGACCATGTTTGCTAACACATAACAAAGCCAAATTTTAATATCAAGCAAATGTGCTACATGGGTAGGTAAATCTCCACGATTGTGGGTATCGTCTTGACAATGACAGTGTCCCGTAGACATTATACGAATGGTTTTCAAATTTCTGGCAACTCATATCGCACTTGCTTCACAACAAGGTATGAGGTCGCTCATCGATACCGATGTACTTTAGAAAAATACTCCTGATTTCGATCGCAGACAAGGATTTTCACAGTGTCTAGCTAGATCTCCTGATCTACTCCCATTAGAATTTTTTGTGGAAATACTTCAAGTCAAAAGTTTACGTTAACACACCTAATTATGAATGAAATATATATTAATTTTCGAAAATACGGTTATGTAACATACCCCAACCCCAATTCACGACAAGTGGTTTAGATTTTGGATTCATTCTTCATTATGGACCAATTTTTATTTTGTTGTATATTTGAACAATGGTACAATCAACTCAATAGTTATTCACCTCGAAGTTCATAGACTTTGAACTTGACCTAGATCCGGTACGGCTAGGTAGAAATTGCTGATCCATGTGCTTTTTTTTAATGAATCCCAAGTATATGTGCAACACTAGCATTTCTGATTATAAATATAACTTTGACGATACCGTACAATAAATTCCAGCGAATTTCGTAAAGATTAAATAAATGCTATTGATGTAAGGTTCTAATGATTAGTTTTCATGAAAATTATTTGTATTTTGTAGTTTTTTCATATTGATTTTTACATGAATAAGATGTGATACTGTTGGTATACGATTGACGAGAGTAACTACTAGTAGTTACAAATTTGACACTTGGTACTAAACACTGAAACTTCTGCATCCCCCTGGCCCCTAGCAGAGATTGGTACGTTGGCAGAAGCAAGAAAGAAAGGAACGTCTGCTGCCTTTCCAGAATTCGTAGCACATAGAGATTTTTTGGAGAATTATAAGAGATGTCCTTCAAAGAATGTACGGAAAGATGCATTATTATTTTGGCGTTTACCCAATTGGTGCAGTACATAATTGGTCAGAATAATGAGAAAGGAATGTGTAGAATCCTTGGTGTATTCTAAATGCACGGTTTTGTCAGAGGATTTTACAATGAAATCGCGATAAAAAGTCGTATTGAGTAAGCTTATTATGATGATTTATTCACGAATATACATATGATGAGAAAAGTGTGCACACATTCGTTCTTCAAAGCGATGTGGAACTCAAAAAGAAACAGAAGAGTTCGTAGAAAAACGATATAAGGATGTAGGCTATGGCTGACGTGTTGATATGAAGTGAAGGGTGAAGTATGAAACTGCCTGATGATAAAATTGTGCACAGTGGTTTAATGAATGAGGTCGAACAGAATTAAGTATAAATTGTTGAATGTGGAGAGGGAGTGTGAAATTGTTTTGTGATTTGCTGATTTCATTGAAAATATGAACAGGATGTTCATAAAGCCAGTTGTGGAATCATCTGCGACTGAAAGTTGAAATTTAGTCGCTATTTTTCATCGTACAAGATAACATCTCTTGGAAGGGATTTATGTTTTAAAGAGAAACATTCTCAATTGAAAAATTTTGTGATATTCTGTATCTTCCTAGGAAAATAATTTCAGGTTATCGCATCACTAAATTAGCCTCGTTATGTGGGAGATGGTGGTATTTTTATTCGTTTTTGGAAATAAAAATAAGTATTAGCAAAGATGAATGGACAATGGGACAATTAGTATACTTCGGAAATTAAAGTATGATTATTTTATAATTAGTATAAATTGAGGTCCAGAAATTTGAAAAGTATTTTGAAATTGAATTGGTGGGTTATACTTGTATGATAATGTTATAATGAGAATAAGGTTGATTATTATTTGATATATTTTGGGACATGGTATTTGTTATAGAATTAGATGATTACAGTACGTTAAAACTTTCTATTTTCGTATTATAGGAACTTTACCTCCTGTAAGGAACGCGGAAGAGTTTTCAACATTGTACCACTCCAAGAGAATCCCAAGGTGAATCCTGATGAAGCTACAGTTTCCACAGCCAGATCGTGTTGAGCCTATTCACATTCAATGGGGCAGAGTCAAGCCAAGTCCTACCATGCCACGCGCCGTGATGTCTAGTCAGATCGAGACAAAATGAAGTCCAACCAGACCAAGCAATACCAAGTAAAGCCATGCCAAGTCCCGGCAGGCAGATACATGCCAAATATTATTTTATTTACATAGTATTCATCTTATGGTCTTTGTGAACCTGTATTGAACTGTCGGTTGGTTTGTAATATAATCGCTCGGGGCGCGCAATTTTGAATGGGGGGGGCTATTGTCAAAAATATATGAAACATGCTGTAATTTTAGATATTTTATAATCATTCAATACGTAGGTAACCTTTACAGAGAAGAAGTAAGAGAGGAATAACATATGGTGATTGACATACTGCACATTCCCTGTATGAAGAGAGCCATTGTCACCCAAACGAATTTTATTTTATTTTCGTTGAAGAAATACCTATACTGATACTGATATGAAAAAATTCTTTTTTTTATGGTTTCAATAACGGAACCTGATTTGGTATCCGAAACGTCAACGTACAGTTTGGAAAGAGACAAAGTATATTTCGTATAGTCGCCTATTGGAAAATCCTGTTCTGGGCATACTAAGTCGCCCTGAATGAATATCATTTCTTTCGAAATCGAAACTGTAAGGAACTTCTGTGCCACTTTTGCATTTTTGATCCAAAACTTGAGTAACAAAATTATCACTGTTATAGTTTCCAAGGGATCGGTTTGAAAATCGCCTAATCTTTCAGAGTTCGCAAATACTACTTCAACACCAGCGGAAAGTTGTCTTAGATTCAAGTTATTCGCTGCGCCACCTTCATCCTCGTCCCCCGAGTCTTCATTCGTTGGGTTCAATATAAATTTGCTACACGTCAGTTTCATCATAAGCTATATCTAAGGCTTCTTTCAAACTAATCCCTCTGAAATTGGAAAAAACACATTTTGACTTATTATCCGCCTATTGGGACCATATGGGTACATCGAAATTTAAAACATGGTGTGTGTCGAATGTTTTCATATATGCATATATCTAATAAGTCTCGATATTTTTTAGTATCTCTTTTATTAGGCTTATTATGATTCATTTCATTCATATACGAAGAAACTAATAAAATTACTTACCTTAGGTTGAAATCCATAATAGGGAGAGTTCCCTTGAAGTGGACAACCCATGAAACGAACACAACGGTTTATGCATGTTTGGTTGCATACATCTATTTCAAATGCTTGCTGTATATTAGTTGACCGTTGACGTGTTGGCGCTAGTGTTGGTGCGTCCGAGGTATTGTTTTGTATTGTTATACTCAGTTCAATATATGTGGCAAGCAAAGTAAATATTTGACGTGTTTTAAGAATTCATCTAGACTGGCTATTTTTGAAGATATCCGAAAGAGTTTTGTTTTGGTTGTTTGCTTACTGGGTCTAGATGAAGACAGGTATGCTGATCTCCTTGATATGTTAATCCATAAAAATAAAAATGAATGTTTACTTTAAAGTAAACAAATCCATGAATTGGGCACCAAGGATCTCATTGAATTGGACGTCAAATTCATGGGACCTGAAGTGTCCGATTTGAAGAAATATTATAAAAAAGTATGAAAAAATCACCCCATAAATCACTTTTATTTTTTCTTTCAGGCTTGGCTTATTATGTCGAAGCGAACAAAAAAAATTGACGAAGAAATTCGTGAAGCTGTAGATACCTGTAGATACCTACAGTTGTAAATCAAGGTTTGTCGATTCGGAGTGTAGCTGAAAACTCCTGCATTTCAAAGTGTTTATCAGCTGTGCTTGTGAGAAAAGCGAAAATTGCACCTGACAATGAATTTGTCTACAATCGCAATGTTGGAAACAGAAAAACTTTTTTGGCAGAACAAGAGCAAATATCAGTTTCTTACCCTAAAACAACATCGAAAACATGTCATGGCTTAACCACCGCGCATCCCAGTTTGCATTGGCGAACAACATATCTATTCCACCACAATGGAATTAAAATTCTACAGCTGGAATTCACTGGTTTCATGGGTTTATGAAGAAGAGTGGCTGCAGTGTAAACTTTGCACGAAATGGAATCACAACTCTTGTGGAGTTATGGGAAAGTTACATTGTTTCTGTCATAATTGTTTTTAAAATATCCTTCTGTATTGTAATCAATATATTATGAAAACGTTATAAAAATCATCTAGTGTCCATTTCATGGGTCCTTTTCATAGAATCCTGTTCATGAATCGGACACTTAAACAGTAAGAAAAGTAAAATTTAAACAACTTGACATGTGTTTTTATAAATTTTGATTGTAGAAATATAATGCTTGATTTTCTTACAAGTCCTGATAAAAATATTTCAATAAAATGATGAAAGGCTTAGCAGCTAGAGCCATTCCAATAAAAACGTTCTATTCAAGGGAACTAACTCTCCCTACATTATGTATTTCTGGTTGCATAAAACAAACGAAATTTTCACTCTTCTTGAGAAATCAGCTGGTTTGCCAATTTGGTCCCTGTAAGCGTTGATGGGTTGAAACAATTTCACTGTATAACAAAAAATAAAAAAATTGACGAATTTTGGGAAAATTCAAATGAATCAAATTTCAAAAAAAAATTCAGGATATTTTAATTTGTTTTTTCATTAGTTTATTGAGGTATTCTCGTCCCAATACAAAAATAGGAGATTTTAGTACGTTTTTGAATGTATAAGGATGTGTCTTTGATTTTGTGTGGGATGGTGTTGAACCATTTTGGAGCTAGGAATGGGTGACCGCGTTATCCAATTGCTTTCTGTGCTAGAGGCGTAAGCTGTGACTGCTTTTATCGAGTGTTTTAAATATGTTTGTGATATGAGAATTATTTTGTTTCGTGATATTTCTCAACAGCTTTGAAATAATGTAGTTGACGTATAATCAACCCCTTGCTTTTCCGAAAAAGATAATTTGATGAAAATTACCTTTTTTCCTCCTTTATAATTTTATAGTGATGTTTCTGTAATATTTGAAGTTGACATAAATGACTTTTCAATGCACGTCCCCTTTGCGATAAGGCCATAAGGTTACTGCGTACTATTACTATTATTATTATGGAATGAATTGATTCTTCAATAAGTGGAAGTTACAAAAAAATATTTTTTGGGGAGTGATTGTTTCTATTGTTGAAATCATGACAATGTGAACTGAACTTATAAACACTTGGTACAATAGTTACTGTGATAATTTGTTAGATTTTTTAGTGTTACTTTTACCCAGTATATTACTGGGTGAGTGAAATTCGAGAGGGTTGAATGGAGGCAAAATTGCGTATTATAGAGCTCAATACTATGATGTTTAAAAATCTGAGCTAGCCCTCTCACTTTCAGAGATATACAGAAAAAAACGATATATTCGATTTTTGTTTTTCACTTATATCTGCTTTAATACAATAGATTTCCAGAAACTGTTCACACTTTGTCGTTTTAACTTTCAATGAGCTGTAAAAATATGTAAACGGAAGTATTCTACATGGTGTTGTTTTCCTTGGGCCACTCCTAACTACGAAATTTTAAATACAGATCTGGGTTTTTTATCACTTTTTTTAGGCTTCAATGTTCAAATTTTACCTTGATTATGAATACCACTTGAAATGTATGGTCCTTTCGATAGTATCTTATATTAAAGCAGATATAAGTGAAAAACAAAAATAATTTTTTTCGTTTTTTCCTGTATATCTCTGAAAGTGAGAGGGCTAGCTAAGATTTTCCAACATAATACGCATAATACGCAACTTTGACTCAAATTAATTTGAAATCTAACCTCATGAAAACAAGCCCCTTGTAACTGGTAATAAACACACCAGGTTTCATGAAAATCGGCGAAATGACTTTTGAGTAATTAATAAATAACGAATTTTAATTAGATTTTTGACACTCCGTTACTTGAAAAAAAATCAAGGACATACGTTTATATGAACTTTTTTCATAAATTATGAAGGAATCACCACCTGGAATTGATGACATCATTGAGTTTACACCCTGTATAATATTATTGAATTTATGATAAATAAGCTAGTACTGAATCAGAAGATGAAAAACGTTTTTGTCTTACGGAACGCATTCAACTTAACATTGTCGATTTGGGATTATGTAATTACTCCATCCATCATGAATAATCCTTGGAGGAATCTGCCTTTTTTCATGATTTATAGGAAAGCCAATATTTTGTGGTAAAATATTGTTTAGTCGACCTAGGAACGGTCGATTTCGGTTGAGCATCCTGCAGATATTTTACAGAAAGCTATTCTGAAAAGTTGTAATCTTGAGCTAAGACGATAACATCGCTTTTTAGTCCTGTGATCAATAGTTGTAACTACTTCATAACAATATCGATATTCGAAAATTAGTAACAATATAGATACTACTTTTGCCGAATTCAGATGATAGTATATTCTCTAACAAGGTTAGAATGAAAATTCAATGCGAGTGGAAAGTTCCAAGCGCGAGCCGAAGGCGAGCGTGAGGAACCACGAGCATCACGAATTCTCATTCCGAGTAGCAGACTATACTTTCTCCACGATCAAAGATAGGAAACGTGACAGCAATAAGTTTGACACTTACTCAAATTTTGCCACTACGATGACAATCAACTGCGTCAAGGCTAATGTTATTATTGATAACCAGTGTGAGAATATTATTCTATCACAAGAGAGAGAATGTAAATACATTTTTCTACAAAGGTCAAAAAATGACAAGGTTCGCGCATTGACAACAGTATGCGAAGTGGCACTTTTTTTCATTTTCATTCGTTACCATGACACCGTGCGCGAAGTAATGTGCGAAATATATTTCGCACACTGCATGTAAACTATATGGGATTTTCATATTCTAACTTATATGGTCCTCAACTCCTCAATCAAGCAAAAAACAAGAAATCGTTTATTTATTAATGTAGAACAATAATTAAGGCTTTCAAATTGTGAGAGATATTTTTCTGGCTTTATTTGCTTCACACCACTCTTTAAATTACTGATATGCATTTTCATATTGCCGCCTCGATTTCTCCGGTAAAAGGTTGGAAATTACGGAATTGGCCGCATCTATCAAGTTAGGTTCATCGTCGCTCGAAATTTCCATTCTTTTACAATAATAAATATCACGCACGAAATTGACGCGAATAAAAAGTCACTCCAAAATAATTATCAAGAACCATCACTTTGAAATAATTGTCAACAAATGCCATTTTATTTCCATAGTTACAGTAATTACTTGATTTGGAAAAATTATTTAAGCCAGTTCAATACTATTTTTCATAGTTATTACTTATTTTAGAACAATATTTTTGACGTTTGTAGAAAAAATTTTGTTTGCATCTCATGCGCGAAATACTTTGGTAATCTCGACTATTTTTTTTAACTCGGCTGCGCCTCGTTAAAAAAAATCAGTTCTCGATCACCAAAGTAGCATTTCGCGCACTAGATACAAAAATAACTATTAAATTGCATGGGGGCAGCGGTGTTGCAGAATATTTCTTCAATCTCAAGAGAGAGAATTCCTGCATTCTGTAATCAAATTTGATTTCAGAATTGGCAAATTCTGTGATGATCGTGGAGAAAAAGACTTACGCAAGTACTGCTGAAACAGATATTACCATGTGTTCCTTTTTATTTCCACATCCTAGAAGAGTTAACACGTAATAAATGACTTCAATATGATTCTGGTAGTAACTGCTTACCACCATGAACGTGTGTGAATTTTCGAGGGGAAAGCAACTAATTTAAATCGTGTACACCTAGAAATTTTCAGTCATTTGGGTAATTTTTCATTCCTTAAATCTTTCAATCATCGACTTGAGTCATCAGATTTAGGTGATAATTCAAACTAATTGTTTTATCGAATATCACTCCCAGATACTTGGTCATGTCTTCTTTAGTAAGACTTTCATTATTTAAATTAGAGAAGAATACGTCTGCCTGTTCTTCATGAATGACTTGTAGAAACATTTATTCATGTTGAACGATAAATGATTTTCGTTTGTCCAAGTATAAACAGTGTTTAGATCGAATTGAAGTAATACACACTCTCTTCGATTTCGTATTTCTCTGTAGAATTTGAAGTTATCACCAAAAAGTTCACAGCGGAGGTTGCGAAAAAGTCACCTGATTCTTTTCCTTAGTAAAGTGGGTAGGTGAGACCGAATGAGTTAAACCTTTTGAGTGAAATAGTGAATTGTTTAGTATCAAGTCAAATCTACAATTGAAAACACCAACTATTTCCTACATGATTATGAGAGAACTAGACTATCATGAACGCAAAACCCCCATTTCTGTACAATTTATTGAAAATTCATAAAGAAACCAACACAATGAGACCAGTGTGCTCTTACAGTGATGCTCATTTCCAGAAAGCAGCAACCAGGTTAGTCAGTTTATTTCCAAAATTCACGAACTTCAATTCAGAATTCAGCATAAAAAACTCAAGTTCCTTAGTGAATAAAATAAAAAAATTAGACCCAATGTAACTATGAATACCTATGTATCATTGGATCTCAAAAACCTTTTTCCGAGGATTCCAACAACATTACCAAATGGACATACTTGAATGCTTACTAGAACGACAAAACAATCTCACAATTATTACAGAGAAAATCTCAAATTTACCAAAATTATGCTCAGATCAAAATTACCAGGAATTCAATAATAAATTCTTCAAAGAAAAATACAATCAACGTTTTGCATGTCTAACATATCTCGATCACCATACGAATAAGATTTATCGTTTCCTTCAGGAAAGAAAAATAAATGTTGCATTCAGAACTAACAACAATCTATATTGATTCATCAATACGGCAGAGTCCGTACGGGATAAATTCAAGAAATCAGGAGTTCACAAACTTGAGTGTGAGGACTGCAATGCAATATATTTAGGCCAGACTGACCGTAGTTTTCATCAAAGTAACCTTGGAGAAGTTACAGACTGAATGAACAGGATCCAAACTACGTCAAACATCTCATAACATAACTTCACACTGAATCCTGAAATTTTTCATATTCAACGTGAAGATCTGAAATTGAACAATGAAATCCATTGAAATCATGAAGCACCTGTGTAACGATAACAATTTATTACATAATGACAAGGTGAATCTGTTTAGCTTCCCAATAATAAACTACCTTATTCATAACAACCCTATTGTTCCCTGATATTCTCAATTATTTGACATTAAAATAATATTTGTACCTGTACTTATATTTATAAAGACGAAATCTCGAAGAATAGCAGTTTATAACTCGTCACTTAGAAGATGGCACCGACGGTTGTCGAAACGATATTGTCAGCCTGATATAGTACATTTACATATATTTTCAAGTATAAATTATTGGAAGTATTTTATTTCCTTCCTATTCATCAGTTGAAATAGTGATCTTATCAGTAAAGTCGCCCATTGTGGTTCCTATTGTGAAATGCCGATTTATACGCCGACCTATAGACGCTAACTACTGCGGCCTATTCACGTAGCTCACAACACATTTGTCCGTCGGACATATCCGCATGTGAATATGCCCCTTTACAAACCAGCGCACCAAGTGGCATTCCCACAACCTTTTCTAACATAGTTGTTCGAGGACAGTAGAGCAAAGGTAGTTTACGTGACTGCCGACATTTTTTACGTTCTTCAGAGAAAGTTTTATATCTCCCTTGTTTTTGATATTGAAAGAAAGATATTCTAGAAGGTAGGGTAAATAGTCCGTAGATTCGATATGCGCTCAATATTTAACACAATTACCCATTTGATTTTCGATAATGTTGATTTGAAATGAATTGATATGCTCCTATTGTGGGTTGCAATTGTGAAATATTCCACGTTTGGAAACTTTTTTCACTCGATCGTTTTCGCGTAGGCCTTTCATTATGTTCAGGAGAATGGCAAAAAAAGAAAGCAGGAGCATCTGTGGAACGAGAAAGATATGCAAAATGCAGTAGAATCAGAACTCATAAAATAGGCTATTTGAAAGCTGCACAACAATATAAAGAGTACTTCGTGCCGTCAAAGGATTCGCAACCACAGGGATATTTCCTACTTGGAGAAATATTTTCACTGAAGACGATTTTTTAGCCGTTGAACAGCGAGAGGTTAGTGATGTTGCACTTACTGTCAATAATCCTACCCCATTACCCCAACCATCAATAATTCCATACTGCAGGCAGTGAACTACACCAAAGAGGAAGAAAATGAGAACCGAAATGCAAATGCGTCAATACCTGTTGGCGTGGAAGATATTTCTCCAATACCCACTTTAAATAGGAAACTAGGCACTCAAGGAAGGAAACCAGGAATATCTAAAATAATTACTTTGACACCAAATACTGAAGAGCTTGAGCAATCTATGAAAGCAAAAGATGGCTAAAGTAGCGACAAAAAATGGATACTGTTAAGAAAAGAGTATTTTCCGAAGATTCTAGTTTTCGTTCAGTCCACGAACGAGGTCATGCTGGGAAGAAAAATAAACGCCATAGAAAATATGGAACAAGAACCGTTTCGAATGGTATCACAGATACTACTTTTTGAAATGAAAGGCATTGTGGTCGCCCGATGAAAGGGGTGAACATCAGTTTAAAAATTTGGAATGGCATTGGGAGTCAATTTACACATCGTTGAAAAGAGAACTCAACTATTTTTTCGGTTTTTCGATATATGGAATTGAGCAAACAGTGTCACTAAGCGAAATTATTTCCAAATTTTATTAAAATTCTCGGATTTCTGAAAGAAATGTATAAATCATAATAAATAATTCAGCAGAGAGTTTTCATACCATACAATTCTGTAATGGTAGAATTGTTTTTGGAAAAAATGCCTGATATGCCAAAGAAATAATCTCAACAAAAATAATCTACAAAATCTAAACGCAATTATTCAACTTGAAATTTATTGAAAACCGTTGACATGTTCAATGGTTACACATATCCCTTTTTGGCAATGAAAATTTAAGGAATAAAAAAGCAGACAAAATCTAAATTCACTCAGTACCGTGAAGGTTGGGGAGTGTCGATTAGGGGTACCACCTACTTGAATAGCACCGAAGATTCGAACCAAATGATATCAAGTGACAAACCAAATGGCATGAAAATTCTCGAAAAAAAAAATCCCACCAACACCCTGTAACTCAGTTAAGTAGTACAAATCTTAGAGGATATATTCATTAGAACTTTTTGCTGGAAAACCAACTGGGGATTCTGCCAGCAGAGTTTGTCCCCTTCATTAGGTGACAACCTGTATTTGAAATTAAATATTGAACGATTATTAGATCAATAATTTTATGAAGGATCTCCGACAGTTCCGTCGGCACGAAACGATAATTTTAAAATAAAATATGGTAATGACATATCACGAAAAGTCCTTTGGTGAAATTGCCGCTGCTGCTGACTCCGCGACACGCAAAATAAGTATGTTCGATTAAAAACTGCATTGTGGTTGATTACTTACAGCTTGGCAAATATAGCTCTGAATGTGGAATCGCCACGTCAATCGTTGCGCGGTAGCAGAGGAGCTCAGTACAGTCCGAAACAAGTATGAGTTGAATTCAGGGTTGCCGATTTGCTGGTAATTACTGGAATTTGCAAGTAATTGGAGGCCTTGCCAGTAAAGTTTCCAGTAATGGTTTTGATGCAAGTAATTGCCAGTAATAGTACCCTTTGCAAAGATTGAGTAATCTCATTGATCTTTTCATGATTTTTTGTTCAAAACGCAAAATGATTCGCGTCTACTGGTGAAACCTGAAAAGCATTGACGGTATAATTTTCAATAGTAGTTGGTGATGAGTTCTATAAAGTTCTCAGTCCTAATATCGAAATTGGCGGAAATTTCAAATATGTCAGTCCGACTATACAGATGATCATGTTTGTGTGATCCTGAACTTAACCTCTACTGAACTAAATACATACATATTATTTAATTGGAACATGATTTTTTCGTGGTCTGTGAGATCACTCCAGAAGCTACCCAGAGTTACTCGGAGCTACTCATTGGGACAATTGGAAAGCGGCTCTAGAGAGGACACACGTCAAAAGTACTTGGCTTGAGGCTTTGAGTAGGTACATTTTTTAAAGAGGGTTTCAACTAGATTTTAATGTAGTTAAGTTATCACTAAGGCTTGTTGGTAGAAGCTCAGTTGTTCACAAATGCAAGGATTTTGCCAGCATTGAAAAAATAATTTGCCAGTAATTGCAAGTAATAAAATCAAAACATGCTAGTAATTTCAAGTGCACCGCTAGAGTTGATGTACTGTTCAGTTCTATTGTCTGTCGCATCGCGAAGCGCACTGTGAAGAGTTATTGCTGAATATATAATTATACCAACCTCTTCATCGTCCGAATACTTTCTCATTCTAAATTTGCGCACATCATACGTTTTTAGAAAGTCATAGCTAAATTTACCAAGCTGTACTTTTTGTTTCACGAGAAATCTATGGAATTTAGTGCCTTTGATTTAAGCAAGTTACCAAAGAAATTATCAAAAATAATTGGTTGGCCAATATAACTATAGATAATGTGACTAACTGCAGGTCAGTTTCTGGATGTCTTCCAGAAATATTGTAGCTGGTTCAAATTGAAAGAACGTAAAAACTACTTATTATCTTCTCAACAACTTCTCATTCATCTACGAAACATCGACTAAATTCGATCAGTCTATATATAGCGGGCTACAAAAATCATCTGAAATCAATTAAAATAACATTACCCCCTGCCTCCCACCCCTGATGAAGGATTGTTGAAACCTTTATATTTCGTCAGGTGCATATCTTATTTAACACCCAGTCGACAAAGTTTCGCTACCGGTCTTCCAAAAACTCCGCATTCTTGGTTTCATCAGGGCTCTTCTTCCAGGAAATATGACTTTTATCCATGACTAATGAAGAGAAAGATTATCCATTTTTATAACGATAACCATTTCTCAATTGGATCTACTCGAGGCACAAAAATCTACTTTAAATCTTGTACAACTACAAATTTTTAAGTCAATCGACTGAATTTTCAGTCCTCAAATCTTTGCCTCACTCTTTCAGTCATCGGCTTGAGTCATTCATTATTTCATTCTTCGGCTTGAATATCATTTGGTTTGGGACTTTGAAAGCTGGTATCAAGGTTAGTGCATTACCGAAAGCCTCCTTAACAAAAAAACTCCATCAAATACAAAAGTAGAAGAATGTATAATCATCTGCTGACTAGTTTTTGAAACATCACTTACCTGAAAAGATTTCGAAAAAATTTAAAAAAGCTTATTATAATGTGCAAGAGTATTACGATGATAAATGGTAGCTTTATATTACTAGTTTGACAATGTTTTTTTCTTTTGATCTTTTACTAAATTGTTTTTTACTGAATTGCTCACCAAATTCTATTTGATTGACTTGTGTACCTTGTGATCTATTTTATTATTCATTTGATTTTCATGTGTTATAAGGATAAGCTTATCCTATCACTATCACTAATTTATTTCAAAGTGTTTGTGATTGTTCATATACATTTTATTTTGTTATTTACACATTCACCTTTACCGTTATATTTACTTGCTTTGTCAAGATTTGTTTTTACAATGAAATGTTTTAGTATAAAAATGACAACAGGAGGAATAAAGAGAGAGAAAGAGAGAGAGAAATGAGGGAGAGGAACAATGAAATAAATATATCCGATATGAAGAGATATAAGGAGGGGTGTGAGAGTGAGCGATAAAGGACGAGAAAATAATAGATTTCATCAGTCTAGGAAGATGGAGGAGTCGTGATCATGGTTAATTGTCTGTCACTCAGACGACGCGCATTCAACTCCGATGTCCTCCACCAACCATCATTGAGCTCATGAGAAGTTTCTCAAAAAACCAGGGTGTTCATAAAAAAAAATTCGAAAAATATTGGATACTGGATAGAATAATGTTGCGGTTTTTACCACATTTCCATCCACTCGCTTTCTTGTATGTCTGTCTTGTTTGTCCACAAATCTTGCAAGTTAAATTGACCCACTTCTAGTAGTCCGATTAACTTGAATTTGGCTGTTGTTTGGTGACAATGCGAAATGAACATATTGTTAGAGAAAAACCAATATGGCGGATCCAAGGAGGCGAACAAGTTTTATTATACGAGGGCTGACAATAAAGTAAGGTCTCCAATTTTTTTTTTCATACAAAATGACATTTATTTACAAAAAGCGATACACCGTTGGAAAGGCCAAGGTCTTGGCTACTTTTCTACATAATCGCCATTTTTTTCCAACACCTTGCGCATCCGCACGATGAACTTGTCTATGCCGGCAGAATACCACTCTCCGTCCGCCTCGCGCAGCCAGGTGTTGACCTCTTTCTGAACCTCCGCGTCACTATCAAACTTCTTCCCTCCGAGATGTTTTTTCAGGGCGGGGAACATGTGGTAGTCACTGGGGGCCACGTCGGGACTATAGGGAGGGTGATCGATGATTTCCCAGCCAAATGTCTTGAGCAGGTCAAGGGTAACGTTGGCTGTGTGCGGGCGCGCGTTGTCGTGGTGAAATTTCACTCCTTTGCTCAGCAATCCCGGGCGTTTGTTTTTTATGGCACGACGAAGCTTTTCCAGGGTCTCACAGTACCTTGCTGCATTGATAGTGGTTCCCCTTGGCATGAAATCCACCAACAATACCCCGTGGCGATCCCAAAACACCGTAGCCATCACCTTGCCGGCTGACAGTGTCGCCTTAAACTTTTTGGGTTTCGGAGAATCGCTATGGCGCCATTGTTTGGACGACTCCTTTGTTTCGGGTGTGTAGTGATGAGCCCACGTTTCATCCCCCGTAACAAACCCTTCCAAAAAATCATCGCCTTCCTCTTCAAAACGGGCCACAACTTTGGTCGCACATTCCACGCGCCGCTTCATGTGGTCTTCGGTCAGCTGTTTCGGCACCCATCGGGCAGAAACTTTGTGGTACTGCAACTTGTTCACAAGGATATGACGGATTGTTTCGCTGCTACACACTCCTCCAAGCTTCTCTTCCAAGTCCCTAATTGTCGCACGGCGGTTTTTGAGCATTTCTGCCTCCACTGCTTGAACAATCGCATCCGAGACCGACGGTCGGCCACTTCTCTCCTCGTCGTGAACATTAGTGCGCCCGGAATTGAACTCGCGGCTCCACTTACGCACGTTTTTTATGTCCATACACTTTTCCCCGTAAACTTCAACTAGTTGACGATGGATTTCAATAGGTGTCACCTTTTTCGCACTCAAAAAACGTATTACAGAACGCAATTCGCACTTGGACGCTGACGCGAGTGGTACCTCCATCGTTGACGGCTGCTCAGCCAAGACTGAGCGGTCGGGGAAGCCTCACCCAGCAGCAAAGTGGTAGTGGGGGAACCAAGGAACACGGCGGTGTTGCCAGATTTCGCCTAGCGCGTGATCCGGCGAAGTTGCAGCGTTGGAGACCTTACTTTATTGTCAGCCCTCGTAGTTCGATTCTATTCCAAAGGACCCCGCACTTTTTGCTATATAAAATGGCGTTTTGTCAAATGTTCCAAGTTTTTGGTATTTTGGAGGAGCCAATCTCCCTATGAAATGTGTCTGGGCCCAACTCGATCCTATGACTAGTTTTCGAAATACAGGGTGTTAAAGTTTGGAAATTACGACTTTTCCCCATCTTGTATCTCTAGAGAAAATCAATATATTTGAATTTTTTGCTTGCAGTATTTTAAAAATATCCTTTGGCAACTATCCCCCATAAAAAAAACTGAAGAACTCTTTACCTTTACAGGGTGATTTCAATTCATACTTTTGCGATTTTTCGAATTTCGAAATATTGATGCTATATGGTTTGAAAACACTTCTAGGATAAAAATCATCACAGCTTATTTTGTTGTCGCTTCATGTAATATTATCCCATGTCTCAATCATACAAGGCGTTTCACGAATGCTGTGGTATATCGTCATCAATTTCGCTTGAGTTTTCTTTCCCTCCTTGTATGTTTGAGTTGATAAATTGTATTCATTCCAGTTTTTGAAGATATGTCATTGTGGAAACTAGAGCATGGTGTTAGTGTTTCCAAAACCAATGTTAACCACACGAAAATATCAGAAAAACACATTATTTTTCATCACTCTGTATTTTGGAATTATGACCGTTAGGTTTGTATTTTTTGTTCATTATGCTATTCAAAATATTGTTATTCGGAAGCTGTAGAATTTTCAGCTTTTTTCTATGACTAGTTTTTGATGGATTCAGAAAACATTGTAAAGCTTGAAAAAATGTATACTCTTATAAGCTTACGGAAATTGATTTTTTTCTTGTGCTTGTACTTTGAGTTGAAACCGATATTACCAGGTAGAATTTTTTGCAATAATGACAGTCTACATTCGATCTTAGCATACTAGGTGTTTTTCTAGAAGGATATCTGAATATTACTTTCGTGATATTGGAAATTATTGATGAATCTAATTACCTACCTCGTTTTTACCGTTCATGCTCCTAAACTATATGGCCTATTTATATTTTATCGCTTCGAAAAATTGAGATAATTTTCAAGAGAACAAGACTATATCAACTACACGAATTGATAGCGTAATAATGATGAGTCATTTCACATCATATATCTATTGTTCACTCAATCTGTGACCAAAATCAATACAATATATTTAATATTTAAACTCGTTTCCACACCACCCAAGAGGTAGAGTTTCCGGAGCGTTTATTTTCTTAGTGGTATCCACTTTAGGCCTAGTCCACTCTGAAATATTTCATAACTTTGAATTAATTTCACGAAAACAAACAAATATCACAATATCCTGAAACTCAAATCAATTCTGGATCGAGGTTCATAATTTCCGGTTGAATTCGATTTGAAGCATCTAAAATAGAATTCAGGAGCCGACAAGATGGAAATGTTATATTTTCTTGATGCCTTGCGTAACCGATGAACACTAGCTACGTGAGCACAAGTCCCTAAAGTCCCTAAAGACCTGACCTACAAGTGCAGTAGTATCCTAAAATAATCGGATCTTCTATATTATCACTATGGATTTTCCTGAATACTACCCAGAACATATGTTTTGTGGCATTCCTAAACCTAGAAAATATTCTAAATCTCAAAAAATTGGGTTCCTCGTTATACTCGTCAATTTCAAGTACATTTCCTTCTCCTTCGTCTCTCTGTACCGTATCTTGAATATAGGAGGCAGCTAAGTGAATATGATAGGTTCCTGTAAGTATTTTCAAGTATTCCAAGTCGAGTCAAGGAAACGTAGGTACATTCTTATGGTTCAGACGGATCCATCGACCATTTCTGTTACAAAGGTTTTCAGCCTCGACTCGTGCCTGAACTATGTTCACTTCCTCATAATCATGCAACATTTGTGTTGCCATCTCTAACGATCCCGTCATTCTAATCAAGTGGTGGAATTTGTTTATGAGTGCACCAACAGTAGGAGATTTGAGCCGGTTCTGGGCCTCCTCCCAAAAATGACGTCTTCGGAGTAAGGATAAACAGCAAATTTTATATAGAGGAGGAGGAGTATGTCGATTTTACCTAGAATCTAGGGGAAAACGTCGCATATCTCAAGAATTATCACCTATAAATAAACGTTAAAATGTTAAGATTTTTCCCTAGACCTAGGGAAAAACTTCACGAATTCTAAGGTTGGTCTAGAAATTATTGTTACCAAGCAGATAGGAGAATCTATTTGGCCTTGGGTTGATGTGCAAGTTTAGTTGGCTAGTTATGTAAGTGTATTCATCGATACTTAATGCAAAAGCGAATATAAAGTTGTTTTCGGCATTTCACAGTAGGATTGTAGGAATTTAGACTGTTAGAATCAAACGATGAGTGATACTTGTAATGTGTGGATATGATTTACAGTGTTTCTTGATATTTGGTATCAATAAAGAAGAAAGATTGAGCATTTCTCAAATGAAAAAAGTTTTATGACCTGATGAAATATTTGCATTGGACGGTTCGCGGATGATATGAAATGGATTGATATTGTGCATGGTATCGGAAGGGGGTTAGAGTACGGAATTGATGTTATATGGGCTGTTGAGAGGTTGCAAGGATGGAGATATGATCAATATTGATTTGGCGTTGAATAAGAATTAGATTGTAGGATCAGCTAAAACCTAATACTGATATAATGAATATTGTTGAATCATGTATGGGTTTGCTTTAAAGTTTGATATATACCTAATAAAAAGCATGGAGTTGGAAAGTTAATCTGTTGAATGTTCAAAGGGATAAGATAATTGATGAATTGATCATTTTTGATCAGTGTATGGTTTCGATTTATAATATTCGTTGATACTTTACATATGAATATGAGCTGTATTATGCATTTCTCTAATGATTGGATGAATTAAATTGGAGTATTTCAATCATAAACATAATGCTGAATGTGTCTCTACGCTCACTGGTGAAAATATAAGTGCTGAAAGGAATCATAGTAGAATATGGATAAAGTGACGTAGTTCAGTTCAGGAAAATTAAATTAATATTGGAAATTCTTCAATGCTCTCACTGATAAACTGGTTAATGCATTGATATTATAATGTGATAATGTGTTCGAATGTTAAATTGAGGTATCAGGAAAATATTTGAACCCCGCGTGTTATTTGCCAATTTTATACATCATTCGTTGGCAATCGGCAGGGGTTCGATAAACAGGAATGTTCGGGAATATGGAATTGTCATATACTTAAAATGTTTTTCCCAATATGCTTTCACTGATATAACACGTAGCTCAAAAACGCACGATTAGGTGATACGCATTAATATTGCAGATGTTGATAAGAAATATATAGAGTGTTTAGCGATAGCGAGGTATTCAACTCATTTCAGATATCTATGAATAATATACAGAATTGTCTCGCAGATATGTATATGTATTCAAAATAAGATGTAAACCGAGTATAAATAATCAGATATCCAGATTTACATTTTCAAAGGTGATTACGGTAATAAATTGAAATGGAAAGGAGGCATATTCATATTTAGATCAATCCGTATGAATAATGACATCTCACATATATTCTAGGAAGTGCACTTGGAGCAATTGAATCTCATTTGTTATTCTGATATAGGGATAGACAAAAATTACCAAACCTCTTCAATTGCAAAGAGAATGCAACTATACATCAAATATCAACGCCGTCGCTTGGGTAAGAGTTATTTCTTTCAGTTATTTTTATCAAGTATGTGATTAATATTTGAATTTTTCACCTATAAAGAATGTGACATAGCAAAACTCGTAAATTGATCGCTTCCTGTCGAAGTATTTGAACTATGACACTGAGGGCATCTCAAATGGAGATGATATAAAGAAATATTTCATACAGATGTATTTCAACTGAACGTTTACTTTATTCCATGTTCCAAAAAACATCATTGAAAAGTTAATTTTAATATAATTTCCAATGGTGAAAATAAACATAGAATAGTTACATCATGCTGAGTCTAGTCAATTGAAAATATGTGACACATGGTGTTTGAATTTATTCAACCCATTAGTGGACAAATGTTTCATTGGGATGATTGAAAAACCGGATTATCACCGTATTACACGTTAGAAAGTCGATCATATTGCACATTTTCACCACTCAAATCATAACCTGTAAATTATGTATTATTAGCGAAATGAAATATTTGATAAAAATATATTTCACACTTCAAATCAGTGGGTATGCGATATGTCATTATGGTTATATCCGTGGGCTTTCGATAATCTGGATAGACGTCTTGGTATGATGTTTTTTTTTTCTATCAACTCACTTTTATTGGTTTTAATTCAAATTACCAACTATCTAGATGGAATTTACTAAACACTAATTCGAAATAATATGGGAATAAATCAATGACATTGTGCAATTTTATGCAATATATCAATGTTAAGGTGAGAACATAAGAAATTCTCCTACCTAGGTTGGTGAACTGAAGACGTTTCTTCAAAATATATGTTATCGAACCTTCTATGAAGATTTTTTGGTTCATTTTTATGGCTGTGAAATATCGAATAAATAGCTTTATGTTTCTGTATGAAAAGTAATGCGCAATTAAACATAAAATGGTTATGATATTATGATGTTCAGTATTAAGTGATCGAAAAATTGATATCATCATTTAAAAATTTTGAATGATATAATATATATTATTGAATTGGAAGAAATTATGACCCACTCTTTTCATCTCAAACAAAGAAATTATTATGTAGCTTGTTAAATTCCACTATGCAGCAGAATTCAGTTCGCTGATGGAATATTGACAGGTTTTTCTCCAGTATTCTCATACTGATAGTTGACACTCAGGATGTCTATCTATCTTGCAATTGGAATTCCTGGTCCTCTGGCAGTTCGGCCATCTGTCAAGCTGGCTGACTAGCCCTAAACTTCCTCTAAAATATGATATTTTGAAAAATAATTAATATTCATTCAGATAATATATAAATCAAAAATAAAATTTTAACATACGTGTTCTTCCAGTCTTTCGAGAAAGTAATAACATGAGGTAAAAATGATGTAAATAGAAAATGTATACAGTTGAAAACGAACAAGAAAATCAATTAATGCATTACCAAAATTAGTCCACTAGAAAAAATGTTACTAATCAATACTTGAACAAATTCAGATTTTGCACAAAATATTGTTTGTTCTTATTTCAAAATCCCAATTTTGGGGTACATTACATTAGATACACTTACTGAACTTACTTTCCGCTGAACTAATATCAAGAGAGGGCCAATAAGGTTTACGAAAATTACATCTAAGAGAATCTCTTTCCATACTGAATACATTCATTCAGACGACATTAGAATATGGATCATAAAGTGCCATACTTCAAATGAAAATGCCCTACAGCTACATGTCAACATACTTCAACCAAGATACATAGAAATCCTGGTGTGATCTCTTATAGCTGTGAAACCGTCATACAAAAGTGTTAAGGTACGGCCTACTTGATTCGTGATATTTTTACTGTGTTGATACCGTTTCACCTCTTTAGCACACAGATGGCGGCAAAATTACAGATTCATGATGACGCTTGGACAAGTTTCATGTTATGTAATTTTCAACATTGAATTTTATTTGTTGTGATATTTATTAACCATAATTTGTAAACATTCGAATTTCAATCAAATAATTATGACTCAGTACTTCGGAATGTTGGAAACTCGGTTATTTTCGACTTATACGCCATCCATCGACGAATGAAGCCAACGGTATCAGTGCAATTATAGTCTCAACAACTTTGTTGAAACAAAAGCGAATCGGTGATAACACCATGGTTTCTATACATCTTGACTTCAACATAACCTAAAGCAGTTTCTGTTTGAGTTCATTTTGACATTCGGTCATCAATTGTTGATTTTCTGTATGCTTCCTAATGAATCTAATCTTATATATTTGTCATTTTCCAATCGTTACTACTATATTCCCCCAGTTTTATGCCATTGCAAGTGGTTGAATAATTCGGATCATTATTATCTTTCGTGCGAAAATACTATAGATATAGTCTGCAAATGAAATATTTTTTTTTATTTTCACTGAAGAACTAAAAACCAAAATTCCCTAGACTCTTTGATTAAGTGGTAATTACACTAGTGTCTGGCACAAAATTTACAGCATATAGAATACCTAATTTTTAATATTGATACCTCAGAAAACTTCGAATATGATAAAATCCCCTGCTACCCCCAAAAGCTATACTTCATAGGTTGAAGTTCAATTTTCTATGTCTATTTAGGAACTTTGAAACATGTGATAAATTCACAATAAATGATGATCCTTTGACATAATTTTGAATGTGAAAACATATCCAGGGGTGATATCGTCATACCTACCAATATACTATTCAAATTGCGCAAGAAGTCCATATCATGAAGTGGAATGGAGAGTTATGTAGGAATATTGATGGAGTGGAGATAATTTGAGTTATTTCCTACTTTAAAATGTAAACTACTATTCTAGCATGGAATTTCTTATATTTTACAAGGTTATAAGGACAAAATGAATAAAACGGTGAGAAAAATTTAATTGTTCGTAGGTAAATTATTACCAATTAATAAAAATAACTGAAAAAAACCCTCACAATTACTCTTAGAATGTACCCAAAGGCGGGTGGAGGTCGGTTATCAGTATTATTTGCCATAGGGCTTGTGATTCAATAACGTTGATAAATATTTCATTCCATTCCATAATTATCTTTGACATTTTTTCTTTCCTAACAGAATGAAGTTATGACTATTATTTCATGAAAATTTATCATGTTTTTCAATCTACCTCGTAGGTCGAAGAAAACAAAAAGTTGGTAAAAGCAGTTTCGTTTAGGGGTCATCAGCAATGACATTTTCTGAGAAGCTAATAATTAAAAAAAGTATTCCATAGATAGATACGTAGCGAACTTCATGACTAACAATACATGATGATTAACGAAAGATGCAGAAATAGTCAATCAGATATTCAACCCCAAAAGTTCATACTGAATTCGATTACGCATTTTCAATACAAATTAAAATATCATCATAGTGTATAATAATAATTTGTATAACCTCAAAGCTATAATATCACTAAGGGTACGTAACAAATTGCCTGTGGTATGATTTCTCGTCGTTTTCGGACTGATTTTGAATGGAATCAGACAATCTTGTGCAAGTTAAACGAGACGGTGACGTATACGTTCGCATAGGTATCGATATGTCCTCCCCCATCAATGCACCCGTTGTTAGCGGGGCGAATCGAGCTTCAATTACTGAAGAATTTTTCAATGATATTATTCATTTATTATCATCAAAGGTAAGACCTCATTAATCCTCAGCTCGCACAAGTTTCGACTTTTGAGGGCTGCAGTTCTTATGAGGACGACAGCTGATTAACGGAAAAAACAATTTTAACAATTTAACAAAATTTACCTTTCGAACGTTGGGTGGTGTATTGCGTTTTTCGGATCAATTCGATTTCTCGAGGAAGGTTTATTTTTTTGTATTAATTATATAGAGTAGTAATGGTTGATCACAGTTCAATCAACGAAAACCATTCATTCAGATACAGATAAATATTTTTTCAAAATGTAAATGATTGACATACAATGTTTCATATTTAAGCAAGGTACAAATAATTTTGTATATCTTGGTCAATAAATGTTATTAATGTATAAGTGTGTAGGTTCGACTGATTTTTTTAAGTACCTAATTGATATTGACGCTATTTCTATAGTGTTTTTTATATTGCTACGAATATTTTCTGATTGAGGATTGGATGTTGATTTTCACGCAATATCACTTGTTCTGTTACCAAATCCACCTATTTACAGCCCAAATTGGTATCCTGATCTGATTTTATGCTTGATTTTATATTTCAATATAATATATATATTAATTATATTTCAATATAATATATATCAATATATTTCAATATATTTACAATATATTTCGAACTTCAGCATTTGTTGGATATTGATAATTTATAATAGATAATTCAAATTCTTTTACGATTACTACTTTTCACTGAGCTCTCTCTGAAGTAGGAATACCTATGAAAAAATCGTGGAAATTAAAATCTAGACAGGTGGATGAAGAATGTATTACTGCTAATAAATATAAGTAGGTGGTATAATATTCGCAATTCATCAAAAGTATTATGTTGTCATTTCAATGACTCTGCCGTATTTTTGAAACCCTAATATGATTAATAGGGGTTATGCACTAGTAAAGTTTTAGATTTCTACCTGAAGTAGTTCCTCGCTTGTTTAATGAGAATAAAGTGCTACATTGTATGCTCATTAAAAATATATCGCCAGGCAATATCTATTTTTTCATATTAAGCACCTATCTCTCACATTCCTTATATATCTCTCACACTGACTAGGTATACGTTAAAAGTCACACGTCATTGAAATCCAAGAATGTATTTTTGTATTTATCCCTAATAATTCTACAAAATTCAATCATGCACTGTTATTAATATATCTGCAAAGATAATCACAGCAAGACTGATTGTAATTGATTTTGTGGGACTATTTCATGAATTTCTTTTTTAGAGACTGATAAATGAGTTTAACAAATGGCATATTTATCAGTTATACCGAGACTTTTACTCGGGTAAAAATATGACTAGAATCAAAATTATGACGATCATTATCCTATATTTTTATCAATCTTGAAGCGTGTTCTGCCAAAGTTTTAGTTGAAAACGAATCCCTTCGTATTTTGATGACATTTTAAGTACAATTCTAACTTCCACAATAGCTCGGATTATCTAACGTTCATAAAAAGAGATATTACAGATCACTTGAAGAAACTACTGTGTTAGCGAAATGTATGTCGTGATATGCAAAAGATTGTGAAGATCGAATCGTTCTCCATGTAGTTTGTACTATTACAAATATGTATGACAGCTCACGATTGATTTTTAATTACCATCAGTACTTATGCGGTTAGTTCCCCCAGTACCATCAGTACAGTATGGTGGTCAAACTCGAGTTTCTATCGTAGTCTCTTTATATTAGATTCATTTAGCATCCATAACTCTATTGGCTATTCATTACTAGATGAGGGTGAGGTGCTAAGAGTCTATATAAATCACGTATTAGGGCATTAATATTATATATTTGTCGAAAGGGGGAATATTTGAACTAACTATTATATTTCAGCTATGTTTCAAAATTATTTTCCAATTTTTGCTAAAAGTATGACAGCCATGACTATGTCATATTTCTACGAATATTGTCCTCCCCATTGAAAGTTGACGACTTGCGATAACATCCGTTCTCATTTCTCCATGATATTTGCATAGCCAACTTAAATTATTGGCATACAATGTAAAATTTGTATTTGTCAATATGAGACCCATAATAACAAATTGATGATTTTCTGTATTTTATTTTAATATATTGAAAATTAGTACAAACGAGTTCATGGTTGAATTTAGTGGACCACTCAGGTATCATTTTATGGAAGTCATGGAGTTGATATTGGTCAATACATATAGAAACATGAAACGAATTTCAAACCTATGTATGAGAGAACACATAAGTTTGGTCTTTCTTATTTGGTATACGATGACACTTCACACAGTCTGCTAGCAAATTTCAATTTATTACGTTTTTCTCCATATATGTTAAGAGCTTTCGCTGCTAATCTTGAAAGGTGAATTGATCTATAAAAAATTGTGTAAACGGTACATGTACTAAACATATATTGAGGCAAAAATTCACTGATATTTGTGAGCTTTCAATAACGTGTACTGTTGAACCAGGCCACTTTGGTCTCTGAGTTGCCTAAATGAGAAACAGGGGAGGTAACTGCGATATAAAGATCGAGCACGATTTTTCATTAGAAAGGCATAAAGAAGGAAAGGGTTAGCCTAGTGCCAAGCTGTTCTGGTTGCGCTATAGCAATCATCCAATATTACAATCAAACTATATCACCTATAAAGTAATGGTATCCACTATATATCTCAGATGACAATTATGTGATATGTGTAGCATATATTTCCTCAATTATCGAATGTATAAGCTTTCAAGTTAACGAAATTAATGTATCAATTAAGTGCGAATTATCCTTCTCATTCATATGTTTCAAATAACGGGTTCTTCTTATTGGTTTCACTATACTAGACTATGCACCCGTTCCATAACCATGATGCTTTCCATATTACCTGTTATCCTGAGTATTTATGCTAAGTTCCTAGCACAACTCCCAAAAAACTGCAAACTGTATTCAAACTGGAAACTATTCCATTACTTATCCATTTAAAAAGAATTGGGAGAAGCTAAGGCATTTTTTCGCCACTCGTAGTATATCAATTCTGTGGAAGGTATTGCAGTATGCTTTATCACCAATAATAATTTCGCCATTAAGTGAAAATTTTACTTAAATTAGCGAATATCATGGGCAATTTCTGGAATGACGTCAAGTTTACTAGATGTATCTATAGACCCCCAGGTCCTACTTGACTCGAATTACTTTTGCATTTGCTTTTGATATGAAATAGATATCTTACTATACTTTACCTCTATTTAAAAGAGAATGTGAGTAGTATTGCCAATTTCCATTTGGAATTGGGATTATTTCTCTAGATTTCGAACAAAAAACAAACAAAAAAATTTGGACTATAACAGTTTTATCAGAGAGCCAGACTTTGAAACAAGATGTTTCCGGCATTTCGGGCGACAAAGATAAATCACTCAAAATCGAATGAAAATCCGTTAAATCATTCAGTCTGTCAAATTTATGAAGAAAATGAATCACAAACTGATATTAAATCAATTCGCATTGACAGAACTGTAAAATTTTGAATTTTTGAACCAGTCCACCACATAATCCCAATGCATTTTCAATCACTTCTATTGTTCTTAAAAACCCTTTTTGATTTTTGTTTACACTCATTTCACGGCAAGCTTGCCTCAACCTACCATGCGAATTTTGACTACTTCGATATCACATACAAACCACCCTATAATTTTGAATGTCTGCATCATCTTGCTGAATGTACATTTCCAGTCATAATTTGCATCGAATAATTCTTGATCATGGAAATCAACTAAAATACCACACAATTAGTTTTTTTCTGTAATATTATTTCTAACATTTATCAATCAAGTATGGATCTGCAATTTCCAACACATAGTATCATGGTGGTAACAAACGTAGCCTCATTTGTGAATATATATTTTCTCAGAATATCATTCAAACATGTTCCATAGCCAAGAAGCAATAGTCTAATTCTTTTTACTCATCTCTTTCAATCATTGTACTCATTATCTATGTGATTGAATGATTATATTTTATAAAGGCACAAAGATCTTCTATGTTTTCTTTAATTCACATTAAATTGAATGGTTGAGAATGATTTGAAGCTAAGATATTGTCACCACTATTATAATATCTTCTATTTCTACTGGCATAACCAACTATGGGGATTTTCCTGGGTTGACTAAAAAGTGCTTTTACAGATGCTGGTGTAAAATTCCATATGATGAGTTTCGTTGAATTGTTTTCAACTTTTCCGCTACTTGTAGCCTAGATTCCAAAAAAAAAATAATAATTTAAATTTTGCCTCTCAAGTACAAGTGACATATTGTTCATATTTCTTGAAAAAATTTCTTTCAAACTGTCATTCAATTATCCCGTATTTATATACATATGGTTAAACGTTACAACAAGAACGTGATTTTTCACTTTGTAATAAGTCGAGTATGGATTAATCATAATAACTTATACCCATGAGAGATAATTGAAAAAATGCGTTAGCGTTGGAATCGACCATCAACAAAATTATAACTACCAATTACTATGAACGAAAAAGTGTTTGGACTATGGATTCAAGTCACAACGTTTCAACTGGCTAGTATCTCTAGTCGTTATCAAGTGAATCACAAAGCGGAAAGTTGAGGTGAACATCCATCGGAAAACAACTACTTCCCCCTACGAATATTGTATGACATCTGACTTCCATCCAATCCTTGGTTATCCGTCTGTTGTGAGTGACAATATTTACGAAATGTTCAGAATTTATATCCAATTTAGCAGGTAATAAGACCTATTATCTTAGTCATTGTTCTATTGTACCAATTACTAATTTCGATTATGTGATTGATATACGATTTTAGAAAATTGTATGAGAATATATTATATTATAGATATCACAGATTTAAATTATAAGCAACAGTAATAGATCAAAACTATGGCAGGTGTTTAAAAATTATTGATTTATGAATATTCGGACGGTGAAACAAGCATCATGGAGTAGTGAAATTGGTAATTGGTACAATGGAACAATGACTAAGATAATAGGTCTTATTACCTGCTAAATTGGATATAAATTCTGAACATTTCGTAAATATTGTCACTCACAACAGACGGATAACCAAGGATTGGATGGAAGTCAGATGTCATACAATATTCGTAGGGGGAAGTAGTTGTTTTCCGATGGATGTTCACCTCAACTTTCCGCTTTGTGATTCACTTGATAACGACTAGAGATACTAGCCAGTTGAAACGTTGTGACTTGAATCCATAGTCCAAACACTTTTTCGTTCATAGTAATTGGTAGTTATATTTTTGTTGATGGTCGATTCCAACGCTAACGCATTTTTTCAATTATCTCTCATGGGTATAAGTTATTATGATTAATCCATACTCGACTTATTACAAAGTGAAAAATCACGTTCTTGTTGTAACGTTTAACCATATGTATATAAATACGGGATAATTGAATGACAGTTTGAAAGAAATTTTTTCAAGAAATATGAACAATATGTCACTTGTACTTGAGAGGCAAAATTTAAATTATTATTTTTTTTTGGAATCTAGGCTACAAGTAGCGGAAAAGTTGAAAACAATTCAACGAAACTCATCATATGGAATTTTACACCAGCATCTGTAAAAGCACTTTTTAGTCAACCCAGGAAAATCCCCATAGTTGGTTATGCCAGTAGAAATAGAAGATATTATAATAGTGGTGACAATATCTTAGCTTCAAATCATTCTCAACCATTCAATTTAATGTGAATTAAAGAAAACATAGAAGATCTTTGTGCCTTTATAAAATATAATCATTCAATCACATAGATAATGAGTACAATGATTGAAAGAGATGAGTAAAAAGAATTAGACTATTGCTTCTTGGCTATGGAACATGTTTGAATGATATTCTTAGAAAATATATATTCACAAATGAGGCTACGTTTGTTACCACCATGATACTATGTGTTGGAAATTGCAGATCCATACTTGATTGATAAATGTTAGAAATAATATTACAGAAAAAAACTAATTGTGTGGTATTTTAGTTGATTCCCATGATCAAGAATTATTCGAAGCAAATTATGACTGGAAATGTACAATCAGCAAGATGATGCAGACATTCAAAATTATAGGGTGGTTTGTATGTGATATCGAAGTAGTCAAAATTCGCATGGTAGGTTGAGGCAAGCTTGCCGTGAAATGAGTGTAAACAAAAATCAAAAAGGGTTTTTAAGAACAATAAAAGTGATTGAAAATGCATTGGGATTATGTGGTGGACTGGTTCAAAAATTCAAAATTTTACAGTTCTGTCAATGCGAATTGATTTAATATCAGTTTGTGATTCATTTTCTTCATAAATTTGACAGACTGAATGATTTAACGGATTTTCATTCGATTTTGAGTGATTTATCTTTGTCGCCCGAAATGCCGGAAACATCTTGTTTCAAAGTCTGGCTCTCTGATAAAACTGTTATAGTCCAAATTTTTTTGTTTGTTTTTTGTTCGAAATCTAGAGAAATAATCCCAATTCCAAATGGAAATTGGCAATACTACTCACATTCTCTTTTAAATAGAGGTAAAGTATAGTAAGATACCTATTGCATATCAAAAGCAAATGCAAAAGTAATTCGAGTCAAGTAGGACCTGGGGGTCTATAGATACATCTAGTAAACTTGACGTCATTCCAGAAATTGCCCATGATATTCGCTAATTTAAGTAAAATTTTCACTTAATGGCGAAATTATTATTGGTGATAAAGCATACTGCAATACCTTCCACAGAATTGATATACTACGAGTGGCGAAAAAATGCCTTAGCTTCTCCCAATTCTTTTTAAATGGATAAGTAATGGAATAGTTTCCAGTTTGAATACAGTTTGCAGTTTTTTGGGAGTTGTGCTAGGAACTTAGCATAAATACTCAGGATAACAGGTAATATGGAAAGCATCATGGTTATGGAACGGGTGCATAGTCTAGTATAGTGAAACCAATAAGAAGAACCCGTTATTTGAAACATATGAATGAGAAGGATAATTCGCACTTAATTGATACATTAATTTCGTTAACTTGAAAGCTTATACATTCGATAATTGAGGAAATATATGCTACACATATCACATAATTGTCATCTGAGATATATAGTGGATACCATTACTTTATAGGTGATATAGTTTGATTGTAATATTGGATGATTGCTATAGCGCAACCAGAACAGCTTGGCACTAGGCTAACCCTTTCCTTCTTTATGCCTTTCTAATGAAAAATCGTGCTCGATCTTTATATCGCAGTTACCTCCCCTGTTTCTCATTTAGGCAACTCAGAGACCAAAGTGGCCTGGTTCAACAGTACACGTTATTGAAAGCTCACAAATATCAGTGAATTTTTGTCTCAATATATGTTTAGTACATGTACCGTTTACACAATTTTTTATAGATCAATTCACCTTTCAAGATTAGCAGCGAAAGCTCTTAACATATATGGAGAAAAACGTAATAAATTGAAATTTGCTAGCAGACTGTGTGAAGTGTCATCGTATACCAAATAAGAAAGACCAAACTTATGTGTTCTCTCATACATAGGTTTGAAATTCGTTTCATGTTTCTATATGTATTGACCAATATCAACTCCATGACTTCCATAAAATGATACCTGAGTGGTCCACTAAATTCAACCATGAACTCGTTTGTACTAATTTTCAATATATTAAAATAAAATACAGAAAATCATCAATTTGTTATTATGGGTCTCATATTGACAAATACAAATTTTACATTGTATGCCAATAATTTAAGTTGGCTATGCAAATATCATGGAGAAATGAGAACGGATGTTATCGCAAGTCGTCAACTTTCAATGGGGAGGACAATATTCGTAGAAATATGACATAGTCATGGCTGTCATACTTTTAGCAAAAATTGGAAAATAATTTTGAAACATAGCTGAAATATAATAGTTAGTTCAAATATTCCCCCTTTCGACAAATATATAATATTAATGCCCTAATACGTGATTTATATAGACTCTTAGCACCTCACCCTCATCTAGTAATGAATAGCCAATAGAGTTATGGATGCTAAATGAATCTAATATAAAGAGACTACGATAGAAACTCGAGTTTGACCACCATACTGTACTGATGGTACTGGGGGAACTAACCGCATAAGTACTGATGGTAATTAAAAATCAATCGTGAGCTGTCATACATATTTGTAATAGTACAAACTACATGGAGAACGATTCGATCTTCACAATCTTTTGCATATCACGACATACATTTCGCTAACACAGTAGTTTCTTCAAGTGATCTGTAATATCTCTTTTTATGAACGTTAGATAATCCGAGCTATTGTGGAAGTTAGAATTGTACTTAAAATGTCATCAAAATACGAAGGGATTCGTTTTCAACTAAAACTTTGGCAGAACACGCTTCAAGATTGATAAAAATATAGGATAATGATCGTCATAATTTTGATTCTAGTCATATTTTTACCCGAGTAAAAGTCTCGGTATAACTGATAAATATGCCATTTGTTAAACTCATTTATCAGTCTCTAAAAAAGAAATTCATGAAATAGTCCCACAAAATCAATTACAATCAGTCTTGCTGTGATTATCTTTGCAGATATATTAATAACAGTGCATGATTGAATTTTGTAGAATTATTAGGGATAAATACAAAAATACATTCTTGGATTTCAATGACGTGTGACTTTTAACGTATACCTAGTCAGTGTGAGAGATATATAAGGAATGTGAGAGATAGGTGCTTAATATGAAAAAATAGATATTGCCTGGCGATATATTTTTAATGAGCATACAATGTAGCACTTTATTCTCATTAAACAAGCGAGGAACTACTTCAGGTAGAAATCTAAAACTTTACTAGTGCATAACCCCTATTAATCATATTAGGGTTTCAAAAATACGGCAGAGTCATTGAAATGACAACATAATACTTTTGATGAATTGCGAATATTATACCACCTACTTATATTTATTAGCAGTAATACATTCTTCATCCACCTGTCTAGATTTTAATTTCCACGATTTTTTCATAGGTATTCCTACTTCAGAGAGAGCTCAGTGAAAAGTAGTAATCGTAAAAGAATTTGAATTATCTATTATAAATTATCAATATCCAACAAATGCTGAAGTTCGAAATATATTGTAAATATATTGAAATATATTGATATATATTATATTGAAATATAATTAATATATATATTATATTGAAATATAAAATCAAGCATAAAATCAGATCAGGATACCAATTTGGGCTGTAAATAGGTGGATTTGGTAACAGAACAAGTGATATTGCGTGAAAATCAACATCCAATCCTCAATCAGAAAATATTCGTAGCAATATAAAAAACACTATAGAAATAGCGTCAATATCAATTAGGTACTTAAAAAAATCAGTCGAACCTACACACTTATACATTAATAACATTTATTGACCAATATATACAAAATTATTTGTACCTTGCTTAAATATGAAACATTGTATGTCAATCATTTACATTTTGAAAAAATATTTATCTGTATCTGAATGAATGGTTTTCGTTGATTGAACTGTGATCAACCATTACTACTCTATATAATTAATACAAAAAAATAAACCTTCCTCGAGAAATCGAATTGATCCGAAAAACGCAATACACCACCCAACGTTCGAAAGGTAAATTTTGTTAAATTGTTAAAATTGTTTTTTCCGTTAATCAGCTGTCGTCCTCATAAGAACTGCAGCCCTCAAAAGTCGAAACTTGTGCGAGCTGAGGATTAATGAGGTCTTACCTTTGATGATAATAAATGAATAATATCATTGAAAAATTTTTCAGTAATTGAAGCTCGATTCGCCCCGCTAACAACGGGTGCATTGATGGGGGAGGACATATCGATACCTATGCGAACGTATACGTCACCGTCTCGTTTAACTTGCACAAGATTGTCTGATTCCATTCAAAATCAGTCCGAAAACGACGAGAAATCATACCACAGGCAATTTGTTACGTACCCTTAGTGATATTATAGCTTTGAGGTTATACAAATAATTATTATACACTATGATGATATTTTAATTTGTATTGAAAATGCGTAATCGAATTCAGTATGAACTTTTGGGGTTGAATATCTGATTGACTATTTCTGCATCTTTCGTTAATCATCATATATTGTTAGTCATGAAGTTCGCTACGTATCTATCTATGGAATACTTTTTTTAATTATTAGCTTCTCAGAAAATGTCATTGCTGATGACCCCTAAACGAAACTGCTTTTACCAACTTTTTGTTTTCTTCGACCTACGAGGTAGATTGAAAAACATGATAAATTTTCATGAAATAATAGTAATAACTTCATTCTGTTAGGAAAGAAAAAATGTCAAAGATAATTATGGAATGGAATGAAATATTTATCAACGTTATTGAATCACAAGCCCTATGGCAAATAATACTGATAACCGACCTCCACCCGCCTTTGGGTACATTCTAAGAGTAATTGTGAGGGTTTTTTTCAGTTATTTTTATTAATTGGTAATAATTTACCTACGAACAATTAAATTTTTCTCACCGTTTTATTCATTTTGTCCTTATAACCTTGTAAAATATAAGAAATTTCATGCTAGAATAGTAGTTTACATTTTAAAGTAGGAAAAAACTCAAATTATCTCCACTCCATCAATATTCCTACATAACTCTCCATTCCACTTCATGATATGGACTTCTTGCGCAATTTGAATAGTATATTGGTAGGTATGACGATATCACCCCTGGATATGTTTTCACATTCAAAATTATGTCAAAGGATCATCATTTATTGTGAATTTATCACATGTTTCAAAGTTCCTAAATAGACATAGAAAATTGAACTTCAACCTATGAAGTATAGCTTTTGGGGGTAGCAGGGGATTTTATCATATTCGAAGTTTTCTGAGGTATCAATATTAAAAATTAGGTATTCTATATGCTGTAAATTTTGTGCCAGACACTAGTGTAATTACCACTTAATCAAAGAGTCTAGGGAATTTTGGTTTTTAGTTCTTCAGTGAAAATAAAAAAAAAATATTTCATTTGCAGACTATATCTATAGTATTTTCGCACGAAAGATAATAATGATCCGAATTATTCAACCACTTGCAATGGCATAAAACTGGGGGAATATAGTAGTAACGATTGGAAAATGACAAATATATAAGATTAGATTCATTAGGAAGCATACAGAAAATCAACAATTGATGACAGAATGTCAAAATGAACTCAAACAGAAACTGCTTTAGGTTATGTTGAAATCAAGATGTATAGAAACCATGGTGTTATCACCGATTCGCTTTTGTTTCAACAAAGTTGTTGAGACTATAATTGCACTGATACCGTTGGCTTCATTCGTCGATGGATGGCGTATAAGTCGAAAATAACCGAGTTTCCAACATTCCGAAGTACTGAGTCATAATTATTTGATTGAAATTCGAATGTTTACAAATTATGGTTAATAAATATCACAACAAATAAAATTCAATGTTGAAAATTACATAACATGAAACTTGTCCAAGCGTCATCATGAATCTGTAATTTTGCCGCCATCTGTGTGCTAAAGAGGTGAAACGGTATCAACACAGTAAAAATATCACGAATCAAGTAGGCCGTACCTTAACACTTTTGTATGACGGTTTCACAGCTATAAGAGATCACACCAGGATTTCTATGTATCTTGGTTGAAGTATGTTGACATGTAGCTGTAGGGCATTTTCATTTGAAGTATGGCACTTTATGATCCATATTCTAATGTCGTCTGAATGAATGTATTCAGTATGGAAAGAGATTCTCTTAGATGTAATTTTCGTAAACCTTATTGGCCCTCTCTTGATATTAGTTCAGCGGAAAGTAAGTTCAGTAAGTGTATCTAATGTAATGTACCCCAAAATTGGGATTTTGAAATAAGAACAAACAATATTTTGTGCAAAATCTGAATTTGTTCAAGTATTGATTAGTAACATTTTTTCTAGTGGACTAATTTTGGTAATGCATTAATTGATTTTCTTGTTCGTTTTCAACTGTATACATTTTCTATTTACATCATTTTTACCTCATGTTATTACTTTCTCGAAAGACTGGAAGAACACGTATGTTAAAATTTTATTTTTGATTTATATATTATCTGAATGAATATTAATTATTTTTCAAAATATCATATTTTAGAGGAAGTTTAGGGCTAGTCAGCCAGCTTGACAGATGGCCGAACTGCCAGAGGACCAGGAATTCCAATTGCAAGATAGATAGACATCCTGAGTGTCAACTATCAGTATGAGAATACTGGAGAAAAACCTGTCAATATTCCATCAGCGAACTGAATTCTGCTGCATAGTGGAATTTAACAAGCTACATAATAATTTCTTTGTTTGAGATGAAAAGAGTGGGTCATAATTTCTTCCAATTCAATAATATATATTATATCATTCAAAATTTTTAAATGATGATATCAATTTTTCGATCACTTAATACTGAACATCATAATATCATAACCATTTTATGTTTAATTGCGCATTACTTTTCATACAGAAACATAAAGCTATTTATTCGATATTTCACAGCCATAAAAATGAACCAAAAAATCTTCATAGAAGGTTCGATAACATATATTTTGAAGAAACGTCTTCAGTTCACCAACCTAGGTAGGAGAATTTCTTATGTTCTCACCTTAACATTGATATATTGCATAAAATTGCACAATGTCATTGATTTATTCCCATATTATTTCGAATTAGTGTTTAGTAAATTCCATCTAGATAGTTGGTAATTTGAATTAAAACCAATAAAAGTGAGTTGATAGAAAAAAAAAACATCATACCAAGACGTCTATCCAGATTATCGAAAGCCCACGGATATAACCATAATGACATATCGCATACCCACTGATTTGAAGTGTGAAATATATTTTTATCAAATATTTCATTTCGCTAATAATACATAATTTACAGGTTATGATTTGAGTGGTGAAAATGTGCAATATGATCGACTTTCTAACGTGTAATACGGTGATAATCCGGTTTTTCAATCATCCCAATGAAACATTTGTCCACTAATGGGTTGAATAAATTCAAACACCATGTGTCACATATTTTCAATTGACTAGACTCAGCATGATGTAACTATTCTATGTTTATTTTCACCATTGGAAATTATATTAAAATTAACTTTTCAATGATGTTTTTTGGAACATGGAATAAAGTAAACGTTCAGTTGAAATACATCTGTATGAAATATTTCTTTATATCATCTCCATTTGAGATGCCCTCAGTGTCATAGTTCAAATACTTCGACAGGAAGCGATCAATTTACGAGTTTTGCTATGTCACATTCTTTATAGGTGAAAAATTCAAATATTAATCACATACTTGATAAAAATAACTGAAAGAAATAACTCTTACCCAAGCGACGGCGTTGATATTTGATGTATAGTTGCATTCTCTTTGCAATTGAAGAGGTTTGGTAATTTTTGTCTATCCCTATATCAGAATAACAAATGAGATTCAATTGCTCCAAGTGCACTTCCTAGAATATATGTGAGATGTCATTATTCATACGGATTGATCTAAATATGAATATGCCTCCTTTCCATTTCAATTTATTACCGTAATCACCTTTGAAAATGTAAATCTGGATATCTGATTATTTATACTCGGTTTACATCTTATTTTGAATACATATACATATCTGCGAGACAATTCTGTATATTATTCATAGATATCTGAAATGAGTTGAATACCTCGCTATCGCTAAACACTCTATATATTTCTTATCAACATCTGCAATATTAATGCGTATCACCTAATCGTGCGTTTTTGAGCTACGTGTTATATCAGTGAAAGCATATTGGGAAAAACATTTTAAGTATATGACAATTCCATATTCCCGAACATTCCTGTTTATCGAACCCCTGCCGATTGCCAACGAATGATGTATAAAATTGGCAAATAACACGCGGGGTTCAAATATTTTCCTGATACCTCAATTTAACATTCGAACACATTATCACATTATAATATCAATGCATTAACCAGTTTATCAGTGAGAGCATTGAAGAATTTCCAATATTAATTTAATTTTCCTGAACTGAACTACGTCACTTTATCCATATTCTACTATGATTCCTTTCAGCACTTATATTTTCACCAGTGAGCGAAGAGACACATTCAGCATTATGTTTATGATTGAAATACTCCAATTTAATTCATCCAATCATTAGAGAAATGCATAATACAGCTCATATTCATATGTAAAGTATCAACGAATATTATAAATCGAAACCATACACTGATCAGAAATGATCAATTCATCAATTATCTTATCCCTTTGAACATTCAACATATTAACTTTCCAACTCCATGCTTTTTATTAGGTATATATCAAACTTTAAAGCAAACCCATACATGATTCAACAATATTCATTATATCAGTATTAGGTTTTAGCTGATCCTACAATCTAATTCTTATTCAACGCCAAATCAATATTGATCATATCTTCATCCTTGCAACCTCTCAACAGCCCATATAACATCAATTCCGTACTCTAACCCCCTTCCGATACCATGCACAATATCAATCCATTTCATATCATCCACGAACCGTCCAATGCAAATATTTCATCAGGTCATAAAACTTTAATCATTTGAGAAATGCTCAATCTTTCTTCTTTATTGATACCAAATATCAAGAAACACTGTAAATCATATCCACACATTACAAGTATCACTCATCGTTTGATCCTAACAGTCTAACTTCGTACAATCCTACTGTGAAATGCCGAAAACAACTTTATATTCGCTTTTGCATTAAGTATCGATGAATACGCTTACATAACTAGCCAACTAAACTTGCACATCAACCCAAGGCCAAATAGATTCTCCTATCTGCTTGGTAACAATAATTTCTAGACCATCCTTAGAATTCGTGAAGTTTTTCCCTAGGTCTAGGGAAAAATCTTAACATTTTAACGTTTATTTATAGGTGATAATTCTTGAGATATGCGACGTTTTTCCCTAGATTCTAGGTAAAATCGACATACTCCTCCTCCTCTATATAAAATTTGCTGTTTATCCTTACTCCGAAGACGTCATTTTTGGGAGGAGGCCCAGAACCGGCTCAAATCTCCTACTACCAACAATTAAATAAAAATCGCGTAATTTCGCAACATGTGTTGTCGAAATTACACCGCGGAAAAATTTGAAAATTGATTTAAAATGTCCGTTTCTTGCTTCCACAATCCATCTGGTGCTAGAGATTAACCGTGCTCTATTGGCTTCGATGGTTGTAAGTTGTCTTTGGTTTTGTGGTAGAAATGGAGGAATATGGTATTGAAGTCCAAGATCCTGTAGAACACCGATAGAGCCTCTGTAACCCCTATCCACTATCACTACGTCTCCTTCTTGAAACCATGCCCTCATGCCATTTAAATGATTTTGTAGCTCATGCTGCAGAATTGTTGCATCATTATTTCTTGCATCAGAAACGTACGGTCCGCGAATTGCTAAAATGAAGCCATCTGAAGCAACTATAATTTCTGGTTTAACCAGGTGTTCATTTTTTGTGGAAGCAATAGGATTGTCTCAATATCCGGAAATTGCTACTTCTCTCAATTTCATTATATGTACAGTCTATATAAACTATTGCCTTCGGGACTTTGGGTGAGGGATTGTATAATAATAATAATTCGATATATGACGCTATTCCGCTATCATTTCGTATAGTTGATAAAATCTGGTACTCTTGAGATATTCCTCAATTTTCCGAATCGAAAAAAGGAAAAAAAACACACATATATTTCAGAAACATGAACATTGAAACCAAAATAATTAGTTTCACCAATAATTTTCAATACCACAGCAATCATAAATGGGAAGAGAGAATTATAACCGATTTTTGCATCGTTTTCTGAATCCATCAAAAACTAGTCATAGAAAAAAGCTGAAAATTCTACAGCTTCTGAATAACAATATGTTGAATAGAATAATGACCAAAAAATACAAACCTAACGGTCATAAGTCGAAAATACAGAGTGATGAAAAATAATGTGGTTTTCTGATATTTTCGTGTAGTTAACATTGGTTTTGGAAACACTAGCACCCTGTATGCTCTAGATTCCACAATGATATATCTTCAAAAACTGGAATGAATACAATTTATGAACTCAAACATACAAGGAGGGAAAGAAAACTCAAGCGAAATTGATTACGGTATACCACAGCATTCGTGAAACGCCTTGTATGATTGAGACATGGGATGATATCACATGAAGCGACAACAAATTAAGCTGTGACAATTTTTATTCTACAAGAGTATGAATTGAAATCACCCTGTAACGGTAAAGAGTTCTTAAGATTTTTTTGTGGGGTGTAGTTGTCAAAGGATATTTTTAAAATACTGCAACCAAAAATCTAAATATATTGATTTTCTCTAGAGATACAAGATGAGGAAAAGTCGTCATTTCCTAACTTTAACACCCTGTATTCCGAAAACTAGTCATAGGATCAAGGTGGGCCCAGACATATTTCATAGGGAGATTGGCTCCTCCAAAATACCAAAAATTTGGAACATTTGACAGAACGCCATTTTATATAGCAAAAAGTGCGGGGTCCTTTGTACATGATGGTTTTATGACCAAAATGTAAATGAATATTCCTGATTTCGTTATAAATATTCCTGATATTGATGGATTCAATAATAAAGTAGTACTCTTTAAATTGACCGTGAAAAATCTTACCAAAGTTGAGAATTTTGGAGAAATAGATCTGTCCGACATCATAGATATGGATGATGACCAAATTTTATGATCCATATCATTCCATTTGAGTATAGAAATACTTTGATTTCTCAATAAGAATACTTCAATCAAGTGAAAGACGTCAAATCATGGACTAATAATATCGTATAAATACAGATGGACTCAGCATTGCCATACCTACGACACGGAGTGATTCGAAGTCGCTCTGTTTTTAGGCGCGCGGGCTGCGGGAAAGAGAGAAGGTAGCGATAGACCTTCCCACAACAGACAGGGGCGTACGCATTTGATGAAAATAGGGTTCAATCACAAGAAAAAATGCTGAATTTGAAATAATGATGAAAATATCAAGGAAAGTGTTAGAATATACATCCTATGGGACTTCGTGAGTTAGAAAAACTCATTTGACATACCTGATGTCATAAAAAACTTCATTGACTCGGATAGTATCGATCCTTAGAAAATTAGGTTCACAAATTTTTCAAAAAAAAAAAAAGACTTTTAAGACTTTCGTTTTCAATTAATGGAAAAATGGAGACAGTCGTCTGAAAGAAAAAGAATAAAAATGCATTTACTAGAAAATGGCAATTCATATATTCAATAAATACATGTTCTTATACATATTAAAATAAATGAATATTGTGAAGAATGAATATTCAAAAGAAATTTTCAGCGCATATTATTCAAATTCAGAAATAAGAAATTTTAATGTATTTACAACAATATGCAAACAAAATTCACAATTCAGATAATCAAACTAACATTTTTTTCTAGAAGATATCAAAAATCAAGTACTTACAGAGTTGCACAAAAATAACAATAAAATAAAAATGAAGAATTTGTTTTCTATTCTGAAATGATTTGCTAATTTCTTGAGTTCCCTCTTCGAGTAATGATAACCGTCTGTTATACTCAATACCAGAGTCCTTACTCAATTATATCTCCCAAATTCACTGAACTGTCCCTCAGCTCATACAAAGTAACTTTGGGCTGCTGCAGGGCTCTAATTCATCTCCCAAGAATATCATATATATTTTCGATGGGGTTCGTATCAGGCGGGCCGTGTGGTCTCGTATGGTCGTGCAATCATATGAATTCTTCACCAATGTATGGAGCAAAAGAACAGACAACATGGGGTTCAAGAATTTAGGATATATACTGTTGTCAAATTCGCTTCATAAATGACTACCAGTTTCATACGTGCCTCCAAATTCATACAAATCCAAATCATTACCGATCCTCCGCCAAAAGTAATGATTTACAGAGTGTTACATTGATTTTAGCGTTCTCCTAAACGTCTGTAGACCTGCATTCGTATGTTATTGGTCATGGAACAGAATATTGACTCTACAGTGGAGAGCACTCGACATCATTCAGCTTTCCGCCAATGAGGGTGTGCACGAGCAAAATCAAGCCGTGATCTGCAATGTTCTGCAGTCAATGAAGGCCTTGTTGCTACCCTGCATGACATCAAGTTGTGTACCGTTAAACTTTGCTTGAAGATATCTTAGATTACTGGATTAGATTAGCTTAGATTCATTTTTGGCTTCCGCGCTAAAAGCCTTTACACTGCGACCATTTCAGACATATTGTTTAGAGCCCTTGCAGTGTTAAAGTGCGTGTACTGATGTGAAGCTGCATTTGAAAATTCTCATCATTATTATTATTATTATCACATTGATATCATGGAATTCTTGTATTGTCGTCAGTTCTTGATGTCTGTGCTAAATTTAGGATTATTCGGAGGATTGGAAGTGGGTGGAAATTGAGTTTAAAATTTCTCATCATTATTATTATCAATAAAACATTAATTTAATGAAATTCTCATATTATCGTCGGTTCTTGGTAAGTATGCCAAATTTTAAAATTTTCGGATGATTAGAAGTGGGTGGATATTGAATAAAATATTCACGTCATTATCATTATTATCATTATCATTAAACTTTCATAATTAAGTTCTTGTATTGCAATCGGTTTATGTGTGCCCAATTTCAGATCATACGGACGATTGAAATCAAATTGGAAAATTCTCATCATTATTATTATTATTAGGTGCGTTATTATCATAAAATTGTATTGTATTGTCGTTGGTTCTGGAAATTTTTGAAATATTTTAGATAATTCGGAGGATTAATAAGGGATGAAATTTGAAATTCCAATTACTTATTATTATTATCATTATTTTCATTACATTAATAGTAGTGAATTCTTGTATTATCGCCTGTCCTTGATATGTGGCCAAATTTCAGATTATGATAATTGGAAATGGGTGGAAATAGAAATTAAAAATTTACATCATTATTATTATTATCATTATTAGTGGAATCGAGTTTCTTCAAGAAAATTGTCTGTCTGGAGGAACTTAAAAACTAAAACCTTATCTGAACAAAAATTTTGATCCAAATCTTTAAAGCTGTTTCCGAGATAGCCAAAATAAATATATCAATATACAAGAATGGCTTTTAAACATATTACATAGATTAGATAGATTTGATACTGCTACCAACTGTACTACTCACATTTTCTTTAGGAAAATCACGGGATTCTGTCCTGTTTTTCAATTCAGAAAATATGGAATTGACCTAAATAATATTATCTGTCAGATCGTCAGTATTTCAAAGCCAATCAACCTGAAGTGGATGAAAACTGAGTTGCGAAATTTGAGTAAACAATTTTTACTATGCTCAATTTGTCTTCTCCTCTTCAGTGGGGAACTTGAGTTATCAACAATTTCTTCAGAATCTGTACGTGGCGGTGTTTCAGTGTTCAATCTGAAAATATGTAATATATCGATTTTTATACAAATCTCTGTTATTATTTGAATAACTCATAGAAAATAACAATTCTGACGGCTGATAATGATTACCCTGAAGTTGAAGCAGCTGAATTTCTTGGGGTATACCTTTCATCATATATTATAATGAAGGAAGAACCCTTTTCTTCAAAAATATTCTTCCACTTGGGTTAATCTCGAATGCTGCGTGTTTGAAATGGATCGAACAAATCCTAACTGACTTTGGAACACATTCAGTTGAACATTTCATCCCCAACTCTTTCAAGCAAGCCGCTTTTACTGTGACATCAGCTGGAAACCTAAAGATAAATCAAAATTTCAATAGACATTTCTTGGACTTTTTGGCAACCTTTTTGCTTTAATGCATCATCCAAAAAACTAATGGAGATAAATGTTTCGCGAGGTATCTATTTCATTATCTCCACATGTAAAGGTTTGAATTCACGTATTAATTTCATTTAATTCGGCGAAAACAGGTTACCCACTGTAACGCCTATGGTACTTACGAATGGAATCTGATTTTCGGGTTCAAACACATGGATTGTTTGCAAACCCAACAAGATTGCACCATTATGATTCTCTTACTATTGTACTGCCACTATATATCACGAATGAGTTCAAAAACCACAATTTCAGCAATAATCCCACAAAAAATCAATGACAGAACATGACAGAACTGTCAGAAGTTTACTTTATAGAAAACATAAACATTGATATTCGACAGCGTTGAAAAACGTTCAGATACAATAATTTATTCACAACCATTTGAAGACGCAAGAAATGATTTTTTTCGATAGTTTGGATTTTTAAACTTGTAAGTAATACAGGTTTGAGTTGCGTGATAATGTCACCATCACCATTCTTCACTCTTCGATTGTAATCGAATGAAATACGTATAGTGGCACAATTTTGTCTATGATAAAGACTTATTACCTACGCAATGTGACAACGTTCAACTCAATATCACGACTACAGATTGTGGAAAACACGACTTCAAACCAGGATGTAAACAGCTTGGTCCAGTACAATACTTTATAGGTTCATGCGTAAAATCGTCCGCTGAATCTCGAGTCGAATGCATCGTATAAAAGTCGCTGCAGTACTGACACCACAACATTATGGTCGGAGTCGCGATGGCAATTTTCAACCGTATACAGTGACTCGAGTTTTTGTTTACAATTAATGAACCGTGGGAGTAATGGGATTGAAATTTGCTACAAAGCTGAATGAAAGGCCAATATATGACATGTCACTGTTGGCAACTCTGAGATCTGGATGAGAACTCTGAAAAAAAATTCTCTAAACGGAACAAGTTTGATGTTCATTACTATTCAATAATATAATGAATACAACATTTATCCTGAAATAGCTGAACACATCAAGTAGATAAATGAGAATGCTCCAAAGCAAACAATGTTTGGAAAAATAATCTTATTTTCGAATGCTTATCGAATAAGCGATTGTGAGTGTACGTACACCATTTACTGCGTTTTCGACCTTTCTGTTGATCAGTCAGTTCAGCTGCCGACTGCCAGAGGGCGATTTCACTACAATCGAAAAAATGAATGGAAATTGGAAGCCTAGTAGTAGGAAATCATTCAGGTTTTGAGAAGGAAATTCGTGGCGTTAATTATTTCAACTCGTTATTGGATATCTCCATTCGCAGTTGAATGTGGTGCATTTTGTCAGATTTATTAGTGATGAAATGAAACAATTGAACACTCAGATCAAAGACAGATGAAAAGATATTTTTTGTCTGTTTGGACTAACTTCAAACAGCTCAAAACTGGATACAGCACTATTGCCTGATATGTTAATGATAATGTTATAATAATAATAATGTTTGTTAGGTAGGTAGATATTCTGCAAACGATTTTAAATCAACTTCAAACATAGCACAGACCTAGATCACAATGCAATAATATCATTGCCTATAATAATAATAATTTTGGTATGTTCGATACCATTTTTTGATTGATTTCAAAGCGGCCCCACACATGGCTCGAAGCTTGATGACAAAGTGATTGCCTACTATGTTAATGATGATAACATAATAATAATAAAAACTTCAATAATCATAATGGCCTGTCAGGATGGTGTTTTCAACAACCTAGTCTACCGTAGTCGCGTGATGGATAAAGAGGTCACTGATACTGGGCGTGGCGTGGAGCACCTGCGACCATAATGCATTTGCTGTCAGCATGCACAACTTATGCGGTCTAAGCCTATATCCACAGGCATAACGCGGCGCTACGAGTATTGTACTACCATCTACGACAGTTGTACGGTATAGACGAGGCACTGGTGTTGCCTTATGTTCCAGGTAGTATTGATTCCGTTGAGGAGAATGAGAATTGCCGAATCCATTGAAACTACTGATTCCGCACCCTTAGGCAAATACAAACCAATAAGCCTGATGTTGTCCTTCTGGATCACCAAAGTGGGACATTTTTCATCATGGAGTTTTCCGCCCCAGGCGAAACAAATATGGTTCGAAAAGTGGAGGAAAAATGGACTACATATTGAGATCTCCTATATAAACTCAGCAGGCTCTACCCAAACCATTCTGTTCAAATGGTATTTCTGATCATAGGAGTCCTTGGTGGAATGATGGAGACACTGCTCTAGAATTTGAAAATAATACCAGCTTGCCGTAATGTGCCAGAAATCTTAGCTGCACGAATGCAGAAGGCCGTCATCTTAGGTTCACTTCGTCTGCTCACAGAATATGATTATCGGACTCAATAGTCACACAACCTACGGACGTGGGAAGTGGTTATTGGGGTTAACATTAACAGCGCTCCCCTCAGATATGTCGGAGCTCTGGAGACAGGACCCCACTAGGACATTCCTAAAAGGAAAAAAAAATTATAAAAATGTTTGTTTGTTAGATACAAGTTTTGCAATTGACTGTGAGTCAACTACACACATGGTGCAGGACTGAGTTACATTGCAGTATCATTGCATGATATGTGAATAATGATAACCTAATAATAATAATATTTGTCTCTCTGGCACAAATTCTGCAAATAATTTTTGACCAACTCTAAACATAGGTCAGAACTGGACGTCATGGCAAAATCATAGCCATATATGAAGCGAAGTGTTCGTGGTGTGAGAGCGTTCAGCTTCCACCCAGGCGGTCCGGGTTCGATCCCCGGTCGCGTGTCACTGAGCTGAAGTGGTTCGGATTCCACTTTTATTTAAACTGTAGGTCCCGGATCTCCCTTGCTCGCAAAAGCTCTTCTTTTGAGGGGTTTTCTCCAAAAACCTGGGAGTTTCGTAAAAAATAAAATTCGTAAAAAACAAATATGTATGTCAACAATGGTCATTTTTGTCTGTTCGGTACAAATTTCACGAACGATTTCAAACCAACTTTAAACATTACTCAGAAATGAATAACAATTTTTTTTCCTGTTCTGGTTCTCACAAAGAAGGAAGTGCTGTATTGTTCAGAGACCATCGTGAGAGCCGTAGGAAAGTAGGTAGGAATAGTCTTTCTTCTTCATTTTTGCAGTATGTATGTGTTGGAGTTGGTAATGTAGAAATGTTTCTACCGATTGATTTCTAGTAAATTATGTTGTATAAATTGAGTCTGTGCCTTTGCTTTTGGTTTCTCATTATTTTGTTGATATTACTAACAATTTAATTATCGTATCTAATAAATAAATTGTTAAAATTGTTAAATACATTGAAATATATGAAATGGTCATATAGTGCAGGAGGAAACAAAGGTCAGGAACTGAGATCTTAACATAACTCCCTCTTTGAAAAAAGTAACTTTTACAAAACTACCATAAGCAATAAATAGTCCATTTTCCAATTTGGTCTTCTCTAGTTGGTAGGATGAATAGCTTGGATACTGGACGTTTGAGTTTCGAAGCAGCACATTGAATAGTGGCTACTCTGATGACTCCATCTGCTCCAGGATGAACCTCCACAATGCAGCCTATCGTTCATTTCAGCTACAGCAGATCATCATCCTTGACTACCATAACACCTGTCTTCAGAATTATTGAAGAATTCTGCTTCCATTTTACGCTGGTCTGCATTTCGGAAATATAATCGTTGTGCCACATGGTCCATGCATGTTGAGTTAATTTCTGCAGTCCTTGATAGACGGAAAGTCTAGATTCTGAAATATGATGCATAAGTAGTGGGATCAGAAACCGAAGTCAACTTTCTTCCAATCAGAAAATGTGCAGTTGCGAGAACTTCAAGATCGTTTGGATCAGAAAAGAGGAGATAATCGGCGGAAGTTCAGAACTGCTTCAATTTGCGAAAGAACAGTGCTGAAGTCCTCAAATGTGAAGGAAGTATTACCAACCACCCGTTTCAAGTGATTCCCAACTGATTACACCCAAGATTCCCAAAGTCCTCCAAAGTTGGAGGCTTTTGGTGGAATGAATGAGCAAAGAATACCTTTTTCACTCAGAAAATATCTCAAGGAATTGATTCGATTCAGAAGCAACAAGAATCTCTGCTGCAGTCCCTACAAATGTGGTTTCATTATCAGAAAATACGTGTTTCGGTTTACCTCTTCTGCTTGAAAATCGACGCAAAGTCGATAGAAAATTTTCAGTGGTTCAATTAGTAACAAGTTTTAAATGTATTTCCTTTGTTAGGAATCAAGAGAGTAAGGCTATGTAAGCTTTGATGTGTTTGCATGGATATGATTCAGAATATTAGGACTCTTAAATGTCTGAAACAACTCGTACAACATTGGGATACTTTACCCATTCATATTGTCATATCAAAGCTTGATCAGATAATCAAACGAGAATGGGAAGCATTTTCTCAAAGTCTTGTCCCAAGATATAGAAAAATTCTTAAAAAATAGGTGTGAACTTTTGGAATCACTTCACACAGATCTTAGACCAGACATCAAGTATAACATGGAATTTAAAAAAGAATATCATAATCCATCTCATTACGTATCAAGTCAAACCCAAATGAACCAATTTTGCAATTTCTGTACAGGCTCACATAATGCCTATAATTGTCAAGATCTTCTGAAAATTCCAATCAATGAAAGGCTGGCAGAAGTCGAAAACGAGGCCTCTGTGTCAATTGCTTGTTCAGGAATCATAATTTCAAATAATGTAGGGCCAGTTTGTGCCAAAAATGCAAGAAAAAACATAATGACTTGTTGCATTTTGATTTGAACGTTTCTTCTGAATATCCTCAATTCAATCTCTAGCGCACCAGAAACCCACGCTGGTTCCTAGTCGAATTCTAAGCAAATGTTATTATCTACTGAATGTGTTCAAGTTGCTGACGCAGATGGCAATCTTCTTTCATGTAGAGTTTTACTTGATTCAGGTTCTCCAGCAAATTTCACAACTAATGATTCAGCAGAACGTCTACGATTACCTAGAAATGAAATCAATTCTGTTATTTTTGGAATAAATCACTGTTTATCCACCTTGAAGCATAGATCTTGTGTGGTGGTTTATTCAAAACATTCACCTTTCTGTGAAACCATTTTATGTTTGATTTTGCCTGAAATAACAGAAAATATTCCAATTCATTCATTTTATCATAAAATCTTGTACATACCTAGAAACAAGAGGCTTGCCGATCCATATTTCAATAAGGTTAATAAAATCGACCCTTTGATAGGTTCAGCTTTGTTCTGGAATATAATAAGCATAGGCAATATTTCACTTGGTAAAAATCAACCCACGTTACAGAATACTAAATTTGGGTGGATCGTAGCCGGATAAATGTTCAATAATTATACCGATATTAAAACTTGCAGTTATCTAACAAACGAAATCACCGACTCTTTAGATTCGCAAGTTTCGAAATTTTTGGAACTTGAGAGTTGTGAAGTAGCATATAGGTGTTTGTCGTTGGAAGAGCAAGAGGTTGAAAGTCATTTTCAGCAAACATTCAAACGGAACTCTACGGGAAGATTCATTGTAAAAGTACCTTTCAAGTCAAATTTAAACCTTGGAGATTCACGTCAAACAGCATTGAGTAGATTTTTCAGTATAGAAAGAAAACTCAATCAAAACCCAATTAAAACCCACAAATCAAATCAGAATATATTCAATTCATGCGAGAATATCAAGATCTCAATCATATGTTGAAAATTGAAGAAACTTTTCTTATTGATTTTTCGAAAACATCAACCACATCACGCAGTTTTCAAAAACAGTAGCCTCACAACTAAATTTCGGGTAGTGTTCGATGGATCTGCGAAAACAAATACAGGGCAATCTCTAATTACTGTCCAAGAGGTAGGACCTGTAATTCAACCTGATCTGTTTTCTACTTTAATACGTTTGTTATAACAGCAGACGTGGAAAAAATTTACCGTCAAATCCTACTAGATGTGAATGAAAATTCCATTTTATATTTTGGGGAGAAAATACCACAGGTCGACTAGAGTGCTTCGAGTTGCAAACTGTAACATACGGTACATCTCCAGCATCATTTCTAAGTGTTCGTTGTCTGAAACAATAAGCCATAGAAAACAATTGTCAATACCCTGTAGCATCCTCCATAATAGACAGATTTTTATGGTGATGATCTTCTTACAGGTTGTGACACATTGGAGGAATTTGTTCAGATACAACAAGATGTTTCAAAAATTCTTTCAATAGGTTTTTCATTGCGAAAATGGTTATCAAACGAATCCTCAAATTTGAAAAATGTAACTTTGATATTTCAGATAATATTTTGCATATAAAAATAATCCAACTGAATCCAGAACTCTTGGAATATTATGGGATTCATATTAGCGTGAAGTTATCCACACATATGCATCCTCACCTTGTCGAATATGAACTGTATGAAAATTCTCGAACAGTGTTGCCAGATTCACAAAAATCCAGAGATGACTGATAATGTGTTTCCAGAGGACATCCATTCATATAAAGGGAATTAGATCTAGTTAGAATTAGTTTGGAAAAAAAATTCGTGCAGGGTCATAAAATATAAAAATAGAAACATTGATATTTTTGATAAACTGTAATATAGTATAGATATTTTGTTCACTCAGTATTTCCAGTCATTTTCATTTTATATTCTATTGCTTTTGTTTCTGCAAACACATTCGTTCTAGGAACATTTCAATTGTATCATTAGCTGAGTATGTATTTTATTTCTTGATATTAAAATGATGACTATACTTTTGATGTGAGGTGACTTGAGTTCGTAACATTGTTTCTCAACCAATAAGAAGCTGCCTTTTGGCGCGTCCAGCATATGACATGCAACACGTGATAGTGGTCATTTAAAAGAACTTTTCATAGGAACTCAAGGCAGTCTAGTACCAGTATTTGTCTATCAAACATCTGATCTGTAACATTTGATCCAGTTTAATCCAATAGATTTATTTCACGAATTTGGGAGTTTAATTCACACAGCAGCAACCTATTAAGAAAACCACGTTCCCGCTCGACCAACCTTAACATCTCAGGTAAACCACCACATAAAATTTGGTGTCCGGTGTGCTCGTGAAAACTCAGAAGATCATCCGTCCAAAGGAAGGAACTATTAGCTGGAGGCTGAAAAATCAAGGACAACGTGCCTGCAACAAGAGTAAGCAAACACTCTTTCGACGGGGTTGTTCCAGAGATAAGTTTAGCACCACTACATCTGCCAACACTCTAGCTGTCTGGGGAGTCGTCGCACCAAGGACGTCTCGAAACCCGCAACATCAGTACCAGGGTCGAAGCAGAGTTCCAGTCCGTTAGAGGTAAACTTTTGGAAAGCCGCATCTGTTTTGGGGAGTCGTCACATCGAGGACGTCTCGATACCTAGCATCAGTTCCAGGGGAAGCAGAGCGCAAATCAGTGAAGTGAGGTGTATCTTTGGATATCATGTCATCAGTGCTTTTGCTGTAAGTTGTTTGAATTGCATATTGTTTACTAGACTCATTTTCATTCTGAAAATTCAATTTCTGAAGCGTATATGTCAATACAAATTTCAATTTACTGAATCCCAACTTTAAAAAAAAAAAAAAAAAAAAAAAAAAAAAAAAAAAAAAAAAAAAAAAAAAAAAAAAAAACAATGCCTAAACTCAACGTAGATTTTGCAATGAAAATTATTCCTGAATTCAGTGGGGATCGAAGTATGCTTCACAAATTTTTGACCTGCTGTGATATTGTTTTCTCAGATCTTGGCCAAGCCGATTTAGCTAGAGACCAACCTGATAAATATTATTAAATCTAAACTGTCAGGTAGAGCATATAACATTGTCAAATATGCCACTTTTGAGCATTGGGCCGATTTGAAACAACAATTACAAGCAGAATTTCTAGAACAAAGAACTATTGGTCAATTGCAAAGCGAATTACTAAACATCAGACAGAACTTCAACGAAGACGTTAGGTCATATTCGAATCGAGTCCTTCAATTATTGTCAGATTTGGATGACGCGTGCATTGCAAGCGAAGGCGACGATGCACGGAAAGCAATAGAAAGTTTAAATAAAAAATCTTCACTGAAAGCTTTCATAGATGGTTTAAATCCTAGCATTCGTCTCATAATAAAAGCAAGTCGTTTCGATAATTTAACCTCAGCAATCGAAGCTGCCGTTGAAGAAGAACGAAATATTGGTCCTAAACTTCAGAACAGTTTTTCACAAAATAAGTTCAAATGTAAAACATGTCATAAAAGTAATCATAAAACGGAAGATTGTTATTTCAATAAGCCATCAGCACCCTCGGGGTTACCGAGATATTCAGGAGTTACAGTAAAAAGGGAACCAGTCAATGTTTACCAAGGTGTTCTGGTATATAAATACTGTAAGAAACCTGGTCATTCTGTGAATAATTGCTTCAAATTAAGAAAAAGAAATCAAGAAACTAATGCAAACCCAACAAATAATGTTCTGTCGAATGAGATGCCAAGTACAAGTTCGGGAAACGAACTAGGGCATGTGACGACTACAGGGAGTCATTCCAATGCCCGAATTCACAAATAATGAACCACCCTGTTCTAGAATATTGTTCAAATGAAATACCAACGACTAACGATGTATTCAGTATCAATTTTTCATGTTCCGAACTTGAATCAGTTTTAATAAATATACCTACTATGGTACAGGCCGAAGGTAAATTCCTGATCGATACAGGCTCTCAAATAAGCTGCATCAAAGTTCTCTCTTTGGAGGACGACGCCGTCATTCATCATGATTTCAAAGTCAATTTGAACGGAATATCAGAAGGAACAGTTGAAACTCTAGGGATACATCATAGTACAATAAAATTGGACAATAGCATTAATATTGACCATTCTTTTCAGGTCGTTGAAAAGAATTTTCCTTTGAAAAATTTCTATGGTATTTTGGGAAAAGATTTCTTGAAAAAATACAAAGCCAAGATAGATTTACATAAACGAACACTAAGTTTTTCAATAAATAATGAAGTTGTTGTACTTCAACTAGAAAATAATAAGGGCGATAATGAAATATTAAACCCAGCAAGAAGCGAAATGATAATAAAAGTAAAAATAGATAAAAATGAAGAAAGTGTTTGTATGAAACAAGAAATTTCTGAAGGTGTCTATATAGGTAACTGTTTAATCAAGCCAATTAATAATTTTGCATGCATCAGCATTTTGAATTCAACTGAAAACAGTGTCAAACTCAATAACATTAATTTAATCACTGAAACGTTAGACGAGTATGACGTGCTTCATATAAATGAAACAAACGTTGATTATGACCGAATAAAACGAGTCAAATCCATAATAAAAACGGATCATATGTCCGACGATGAGCGCGAATCCATCCTGGGCATATGTACGGAATTCAATGACATATTTTTCTTGGAAGGCGATAAGTTGACCTACACCAATGCAGTCACTCATAATATTCCAACCACACATTCAGTTCCGATTCATACGCGCAAGTACCGACTTCCGCATCAACAGAAGCTTGAAATTGAAAGACAAGTAGAACAAATGTTGAGTGACGAAATTATATCACCATCTAAGAGTCCTTATAATTCACCGTTGTTGTTAGTTCCGAAAAAACCAGACGTGAATGGAAACAAAAAATGGCGGGTTGTAGTAGATTTCCGTAAATTAAATGACATAACAGTCGGAGATGCGTATCCTTTGCCAAATATAACTTCAATTTCAGATGAACTGGGGAATTCGAAAATTTTTAGTACCCTAGATCTGGCGAGTGGCTATAACCAAATATTAATGAATGAAGCGGACAAAGAAAAAACAGCGTTCAGTACACGTTTTGGTCATTTTCAGTACAATCGAATGGTTTTTGGGTTGAAAGGGAGCCCATCCACTTTTCAAAGATTACTCAATACAGTCCTAACAGGCTTACAAGGTATAAAAGTATTCGTTTATTTAGATGACGTAGTAATTTATGGTCAGAATTTGAAGGAACATAATCCTAAATTGAGGGAAGTTTTTGTAAGATTCCGCGAATACAATTTGAAGTTACAAGCAGAAAAATGTCAATTTTTGAGGCGAGAATTAACTTATTTAGGTCATGTCATTACGGAAAATGGAACACTTCCTGATCCATCGAAGGTAGACTGTGTGAAACAATTTCCCACACCTAAAACCACAAAAGAGGTGAAACAATTTCTAGGTTTGACAGGCTATTATAGACGATACATTCCAGAATACGCCCGAATAGCCCCACCATTAACGAATTTGTTGAAAAAAGATGTTCAATTCAATTGGACGCCACAATGTACCGAATCGTTTAATGTAATGAAGGAAAAACTAATAAGTCCACCCGTGTTACAATACCCTGATTTTGAACAGGAGTTTATCATAACCACGGATGCGTCAAACTACGGGGTTGCCGCAATTTTATCACTGGGGGAAATTGGTCGTGATTTGCCCATAGCGTATGCTTCTAGAAGTATTAGAAAGGCTGAAATTAATTATTCCGCAACCGAGAAAGAACTTGTTGCAATCGTTTGGGGAATATCACATTTTCGACCATATCTTTTTGGCAAAAAGTTTAAAATCGTGACGGATTGTAAACCATTGACCTGGATTTTTAAAGTTACAGACCCTTCAAGTCGTCTCATGCGATTTAGATTGAAATTAGAGGAATATTCCTTCGATATAATTCATAAAGCCGGTATACAAAATACGAACGCCGACGCAATCAGGCTTGCTTGTTGATTGGCAAACAGTTCGAAGCGAAAAATTTTTTTGCCAAACACTGTGTAGCCAAATTTCATTCAACTTAATCAATAAAAGATGGTTGATTCTAATCTTATAAACGCAAGTCAATAGTCAAGAAAAACTGCCTTTTTATTCATTTCCATTCGGGAAACCGCTGGGGAATTTTGGTATACAAGCCTTGGGTATTAGTGTGGAATTAGAGGAATCACTTGAGAATGATGGGTATTAGTCGAGAATTAGGTGTATTAGATGAAAGTTATCAGGCATTAGCGGGTATTAGTCGGGAATTATTGGGCATTAGTCGGAAATTAGAGATATTACTTCGAGTAATACATGGGCATTAAGAAATAATTTCTTTAAAGACCAACAGAAAACATCGCGGTGTTGTTGGAATCACAAATGTTGAATGAAAAAGGTATAAAAGGTCTTCAAAACAATACAGCTAGACAAAAAACCGAAGAATCGGATTTCTATTGCTTTTATTCCTTGGTATTAGATTACTTGAGATTTTTGGGAATTAATGTACACAATTTCCTCATTGGTTTCCCCCTCAAGAATTAGTGGTATTAGTCGAAAATTAATGGGTATTCGTCGGGAATTAAAGTTAGAGGTATTACTTTGGGTAATACATAGGTATTACATATATGATTTGTTTAAGAAAGAACAACAGAAAACATCGCGGTGTTGTTGGAATCACAATTACTTATTGAACGAAAAAGGAAAATTTAGGTCTTTAAAAAGATACAACTAGACAAAGATTCCGAATATTCGGATTTTTATCGCTTTCATTCCTTGGTTATTGGAGGAATCATTGCCATTTGTTCGGGGTATTACTCGGAAATTACTTGGGTTTAAGTGGAATTACTTAGGATTGTTGGGAATTAGTGTACACAATCTCCTTATCGGTTTCCCCCTCGGTTTTTACAGAATATATCCATTTCAGTGAACATCTTACCATAAAACAATGCGCGCAAAAAACAACCATAAGAAAACACTAAATAGCTATTTAGACTGGTGCCTGTAATTTTTGTGGGAAAAAAAGAAGGTAATAGGCAAGGACTAGGTGGGAAATGTTGTTGAGATTCCAACTTTTATGGTAAAAAACATAATTAATCACGAAACCGCACAAAATGGTGAAAAGCGGATGCAGTTTAGGGGTTGAAAACAGTTTTTTGCGATTTGCGACGATATGTAGCCTCTTAGCGAAACATATACAATGACGAAGTTGTGGATAATGAAAACTTTGGCATCCAACACTTTCTGACCTAACTTCGAATTACCCGTCAAAATGGTGAAAACCCCATTTTTCACTATTTGATTTTTTTCTCGTGTATTAATGATTTAATTAATATGAATATTCTTGAGCTTATGTATTTTTTGGTGTCGAATGAGCATGACTCTTTCGCAATTCAGAAGACTCCTAGTTTTCGAGTAATTTACATTTTTCGAAAAAAATACCCTTATTTTCCACGAACAATTATTGTTCTGGTGTTTTTTTGTATTTCTGAGGTCTATACGTGATCATTTCGATTGTTGAAATGTTTACTTTCGAATGGTCTGTCTATATAACTGGGATCGTTAAACCGCTTAAAATTGATAAAAACCGACAACAAGTCATGATTTTCTCAATATTTTCAATGATTGTCAATAGTTGTAGACAAAAGTAACAGGTGGAGAATGTTGTTGAGATTCTAACTTTCAGGAAAAAAAATCATTTAAACACGAAAATACTCAAAACGGTGAAATGGGGATGCAGTTTGGAGGTTTAAAACGTTTTTTTTTGTGATTTGCGGCAAAACCGGATTTCCTAGCAGAAAATGTTAAAAAAAAAGTTGTGGATAATAAAAAAACGAAAACTTCTTTTCTAAACACTTCCTGACATCACCTCAAGTTAACCGTCAAAATGGCAAAAAACCGATTTTTCAGTATTTCTTTTTTTTTTCTCGCGTATATAGATGGAAATTTGAAGATATATGTCTTTTTTGTGTCGAATAAGCATGAATACGAGTTTTCGAGTTATTTACATTTTTTCGAAAACAATACCCTTATGTTCAACGAACATTTGCCTTGTTATATTTTTGTATTTCGAACGTATCTATAAGTGATCATTTTGATTGTTGTAATTTTTTTCCAAATGGTCCATGTAACTTGGCGTTTTATTGGTCGTTAAACTGCTTGAATTTGAGAAAAAGTCTCTCTGAATCATGATTTTCTCAATATTTTCCATGATTTTCGACTTTCTTCAATATTTTTATAACAAGAATTTGTTCATATTAGATCCCTTATATTATAATATTTGAATACATGATAACACTACAAAATTAATTTATTAACATAATTTTTATCCTTTTTTACAACTATTGAAAATTACTACAAATGTTGAAAAAATTATGATTCAGAGAGACTTGTTGTTGGTTTTTCTCAATTTTAGTCGGTTCAATCAATAAACCACCAAGTCACAGAAACCATTTCAGAGTAGACATTCCAACAATTAAAATGATCGCTTATAGACCTTCGAAACACAAAAAAACACCAGAACAATTGTTCGTGGAAGATAAGGGTATTTCTTTCGAAAAATGTAGATAACTCGAAAACTAGTCGCCTTCTTGAATGCGAAAAAATCATGCTCATTCAACACCAAAAAAGACATATGCTCTCAAATTTTCATATGAATGAGAAAAAAATTAAATACTGAAAAACCGGTTTATCACCTTTTTGGAGGTTAATTCGAGGTTAGATCAAAAAATGTTTATTTTTTCATTCAAGTTTCAAATCGAACATTTTCCGCTAAGAGGCTACATTTCGCCGCAAATCGCAAAAAAACCGTTTTCAACACCTAAACGCATCCTCATTTAACCATTTTGTGTGTTTTCGTGTTTAATATTGTTTTTTCCACAAAGTTGAAACGAAAAACAATACCTTCACCATTGGCCATAAAAAAACAGAAACCTACATTCTTCCTGGTCCTTGTCTACATTCAGCATTTGCTATTATTATTGTTATTATTTTAAATTGGTAAATATGAGAGATGATAGATCAGAAACTCAAATATATTCAAAATGAAACTATGAGAAATACAACTAGTACCTAATTATTAAATATTAAAATGAATGATCCAAAAAATCAGGCCCCACGTTCTTGGGCGTCATATACAGTGTGGCCCATTTTTAATGGAAACACCACCCTGCAATTTGAAGTTGTAAACCTACTTCAATAATTTTTTTTTTCGAAATGTCAAGTACTAATAGTTCTACCTTGGGACAAAATTTTAAATGTTTATTCCAATTTTCAGGGCATACTACGATATTTTTTCTTAGTGAAAAATCGGGATTTTTTATTAGCAAATTTTTTATTGAAAAAATCACTACGCCACTGGATTGAGAGTGACTCTACACAGGTGTGACAACTCAAAAATTGGAAAACTCACACAGCTAACAGTCACAAAAAACACCCTATATCAACGGTAGTTACCGCCCATAAAAGAAAATAATTATTGACGATTTTGTGTTTATAAGGGATAATAGTAATAATAATCTCATTCTCGGTTGATCTGAACACGAATCAAGTTTTAAGAATACTTTCCATTGAAGGTGGATATTATTCACCCAAAATCATTGCCTTTTGTAGTAATACATACAGAACAGAATGGTGAACATAAAGTTATATTTGTTAAAATTATCGATCAACGTTCAGTTAAGTTGCCAGGCGATGACGGTTGAGAAAGGGTTCGTACACCTTCGAATATCTATTAGTTTAATTTTTCTTGGAGCTAACATCTGAGTCGAGAAGTCTGAGTACATTATTATCGTGAGTGAGCAGTGACATTTATTACTACTCTGGAAGGTGAGTTTTAAGTCGACCGAATTTTCTAAATATTAGATTCGGTTTTGACATTTCAGAGAACTCATTCAAATACGATTTGTTTTAGCCGCTTCTCTTTACGTTCAATGGACCGAAGTCAATAATTGAACATCATGGGCTCAATTATTAGCTGAACAAGATTTCAGCGTATGACTGCATAGATGAGTTTTAAAGAAAATTTAGATGATGCAATCATTATTGGACGTAAATCAAATGTAAATACATCCATGGTATGTAACTAGTTTACTTTTCTTATTATTGATGAAAGTAATATTTCTTGAATGAGAAAACTGAACAGATCACGTATGGACTAATCAGCACAGCATCGCATGGTCGGAAGCCAAAGTTATCCACAAAGAACAGCATTGGTATAAGATAGAGTTCATAGAGTCGGCTTGTATTCAGAATAATGACGTGTTCAGTCAGCTGAGCATAGAGCTTCGGAATGAGTGGAAGCCACTTATCACTCAGCTAGATCGATTGAGATTTCAATAAAGACTCTGTGTCAATACCTATTGAAATCGGTCATCAATAATAACACTCACCAAAAAAGGTCTTTGTAACAAATTAATTAACATTGATGACCTGAGAGAGATCCCACGAAGGTCATAATTACCTTTATAGCAGGTACATCAGTTGCAGGCTATATAATAAGTATCCGAGATATCTTGTAGCATTCACACACTTGATAACGACAGCAGATGTTTACTGTTGAAACGTCGTGACTCAAACACATGCAATGAATTTACTTTATTTGTTTCTAGGCAATGGAAGTCCAGAAGAATTCTACTAACACTAATACATTGTCAACCACTTTCAAACATACACAATTTTCTTCGGTGTTTGCTACCAACCATTTACTGTCGGCCAACTTCTGATTTCCTCCTTGTGCTGTCTTCGAAAACACTGGGATATATTCAACTATTCCGGTCTCTCTTCCACGGTGTTCTATCTCGATTTTAAAATAGAATACCTTACAATTGTCTGCTTCTCCACCACTCCAAGCCAATTCATAGGCAGCAATATGATAAAATTTTCTTTGAAGGCCTACAGGTTATTCTTCACACCAGAACAGTGCCATTTCAAAAATTTCTTGTTTTGTGAGAGCCTCAGAAGTCACCTTCCTTTTTTCTGGGATTACTTGCAAAATTTTGCGTTTTGTGTAGCGTGCATTTCTCGCTTTCTTAATCTGTATGTCCGGGAGCGGATTAAAAATTCTTTTATATTCTTTGAAGTACTTCTCTAGTAACATTTTTGATGAAGTGTTCCAAATCGTTTTGACACTCTCTTTATAGTCTTCTCCATTGTTCTTCTTTATGTTGAATGCCCAGTCACATAAAATAGAAGCTAACTCTTCAGTGGAAGTTTCTGCAATGAGTTTATATTTTTTGAGGCATAAGATGTCCGGAGGACTGCTCATTGCTAATATCCTATACAATAGGAAAAGTTGGGTCGAAAATCCATCAGAAAACAACTAGTTTCCTGGCTAATGCCACGACGAACATTGAATTATATCTGATGAAATTTCCGTGCAGAGTTCCTACAAGGTTATCTCTGCAATTGCTTGTTGCAAGGGAATGTTCATCGAAACATACGGACCACCTATATATCGATTTCGGAGTGTTGCTCCTCATCAGTATAGGATAGGTCTAGCAGTCAATAACTAATGACTGCAACGAATGAATCGACAACCAAACCCATTCATTCGTTGCAGTCATTTGTTATTGACTACTAGACCCACCCTATACTGATGAGGAGCAACACTCCGAAATCGATATATAGGTGGTTCGAATGTTTCGATGAACATTCCCATGCAACAAGCAATTGCAGAAATAACCTTGTAGTAACTCTGCATGGAAATTTCTTTAGATGTAATTCAATGTTCGTCGTGGCATTAGCCAGGAAACTAGTTGTTTTCTGATGGATTTTCGAACCAACTTTTCCTATTGTATAGGATATTAGCAATGAACAGTCCTCCGGACATCTTATGCCTCATGACATAAGCTCATTGTGATCTATAGATTTCTATTCCGCATATATTTTTATTCCAAACAAAACATCGCAAATTGTCGCCAAAGTGACATAGTTGAATTCAAAGTTTTGCGAGGCACATTATTATTGATGGCTTCTTCAAGATACTTTTCTGACAACGCAAGTTTGAAAAATAATTGACATAACGTCATTAAAAATTTGTTTACAATGCTGGTTGTCATGCTTTCAGAAGTTAGGTTCCGTTTTGTCGCGGGAAAAGTTAGGGCAAACTTTTTTCGCTGTCATAATGACAAAACACACATGGCATTCTTAGTGCATGAATTAAATTGTCAATGAAAATGCCACGTACCTATACCTTTTTGACTTTACATTCAATTAGGAGATTTATTATTTGGTATCTCAAGTATACCCCTGTATAAGAAGAGATATGAAAGATATTATCATGTAGCTGCTGATATGAACCATAAATTACAATGAATTTTTCAAGAAAACAAGAGACAAATTCGAACTAAAGACAAATGGAGTCGTGGAAGCATTCCTTTAATGAAGAAAGAATTGTTTCATTTCATCATGAAAAGTCACCAGTATAAAAAATGACACGAGAGGAACGTTATACACAGATAAAAAAGATTTCTTCAATCAAAAATATACATACTCTTGAATAGAATGATCTTCTGAAAAGACCAATTATTTCTAATTTCGAACTGATTGAGATGTTTGCTCCTTTACATACATTCTCTTGAACTGAGTTTGCTTGCAGTGAAAACATCCCACTCTTCATCCTAGAAAACACCCACATTAACTCGTTGTGGAACATAATCCTCTTGACACAAGAATATTACTCCTTGGTAGATATCACTACCCGTGCCACGTGACACATTCAACCAATGAGCAATCAAAGCAGGTGGCGACACCGCGACCTGTGAATATGACTTCTATTTCGATCATTTCATCCAGTGTTTGACCATTTGGGTTAGAGGTTATGAAGCTAAGCGTACCTAAATGAATGTCAGTTCTGTGCCTAGTGAAAACTATTTCTATACAACAAAAATGCAAATTCTGATATTGAATTTTGCTCATTATGGTACAGTTATGAAAATGGGTGAAATATATTTTGGTCTCCTACTGTTTTGTGTCTAAAAGCGAGTGGCGTTGTTTATGTATTCAATCAAACTGCAATATGCGTCACTACTAACTGGTTTCATAGAGAATACAGTATTAAACTTAAAACTATTCTCATATAAAACCATATTATTTATACCTAAATTATTGTTCGTAGTTGTGAATCTATGCTTTGTTCAATCTATTCAATGATGCCGAAATGAAAATGGCTTCCATTCTATATTTTATAACCAAGTGCACAGTGCAGATTGGAACTCAACCTCCAAGTTGATAGAACAATGGTATTCATCATTGAAATTGCAATATTCTTGTCTCAACCTACTCCCATGATTCAACAAAAAAAGTACCCATTATTGAAGCTATAATATTCTTGCCTCAACTAACTTGTGAAGCAAATGTTCACTTGTTTCAATATATTTTCCTTGAAGTGGCCAGGAGGAATCCGTCAAAAAATCAAACATATATTTGGTTGGACCTATTCAAGAATACAATCTCTTTGAATCAATGCAATTATTATGAGTTGATGCAAAAAATCCTTTTTATCAGTGTACGATCGTTATACCCATTCAAACTATGGTTATACTCATTACTGTAATAGGAAAAAAAATCTGATGAGCTCATGATGATGTAAGTAAGATGGGTAAGTATACTTATATCAAATAATTTAATTCTCAATAATAATCAAAAATTTTAATGAAAATATTCCTTCCAGGCTTTACCTGATTTGAAACAGAACGTGAAATGTTGCTTTCAGATATGATCATTTATTTATTTTCTGATCCTTATACGTTTATGGACTACAAATTGGATTTTCATTTTGTCTAATCACCATCTAGAATAGATCACTACTGAACTATCCCTAAGCGAACAGGAAGATTATCGTGGTTGACTGTAGCCTCTAGAGAAAAGCCCAATCAAGATATAATTGAAAGCTTTTCTGCGTTTGAAAATCAGCTAAATTAATATAGTTTGGTAAGTAGCTATGCCAATCCATCTTTACGCAAAGTTTGAACCTTTATTTTCAGTTTGAATAACACCTCCCAAAGATGTTAGGAGCAAGATATAACAACATGTAAGAATGTCTACCTGAACAGACATTTGAAGAGAAATGAGCTGTTAGATATCTTGATGTCTACCAATATTGAACAAATCTCTATATAGTGTCTCTCAGTTTTCAGGGAATCAGCCACTGATAAAGAATATTCACCCTTTCACTGTCTATTATATTCACAGAGAAAATAAGTAATACTTATAACTACAGGCTATCAGAGCTAGGGACCTATTCTTTTTAAGGTAAATATAAGTGAAGTTCTTATAATTTAGGGTAAACTTAAAATAGAATAGAAAATATCCATACTTACTAAGTAGCGAAATTTTTTTGAAAAAAAAGGTTTTTGAACCATATTCTCATCCAGATATATTCGATTCAATTCCTGTATGTTGGATTTTTATTTTCAGACTGTTCCAGATATACAGCCCAATTTGCTCTATAAATGAAACAAATATGAAACGTTGAAATTAGCTATGCAACCGATACCAATATTGATTGTGCACAATCAATATTTTGTTTGATTTCTGAGGAGATGATGTTTGAACTGGACAAACATGTTATGTTGTGGATAAGCTGATTTTTTAATTGTGATATCATTTATATTATTATTATTATTATTTTCCTACGTATCTGAGCCAAGAACGAATATTTTTTTTACAAAAACTTTTGTTCTGTATATGCTGAATGTTGTTGAATGAATGATAAATATTAGCTGTTGGTATTTTTTAGGTTGCCTAACCCCATGGTATTATTACCCAGTTCAGTATACAATACAAAATGTACCTACCATTTGCTATTTTTCGTATTAGTTTTAGTCTTGTTTCAAACCACAAGTACGGCAATAACAATCACGAATTTTGAGGGGAAAAACATAAATTTTGCCATACTCGTGGTTTAAAACAAGACTGAAACTAACATGAATAATAGCAAATGGTACATTTTGATATGGTATTGTATGCTGAACTGGGTTATAATATTGTATAATCTCGTGAATAAAACACTTATGATGTTTATAGCTCGGCTATCGTATATTGACTAACGCACAAATTCGTTCAATACAGAATATCAGGTTGTTACCTAAGTCTGAATCATTCGCATACACTACAAATATCATTGACGAGAGTGTGGTAAACTATTCGATAATCAGGCTACTAGCTAGTCGTTGTATAAAATACTCTACAAGAACATGTACCGCGAACTTTAGTAAAAGATTCTCTGATCAAATCTAACAGTTGAATAGGTGGGGGTTCCTATTCCAGATTTTCTAATGAACTATAGTATGAAATAATCAGCGGGAAGTTATTCGATATTATGTAGTCGTGGTAAATATAACCACGATGCTTCGTTGATCGATTTTTGTTTTTCGCGATCAATAACACTGCATTACCTAGCAATACTTTCTCAGAGTTGTCTCAACGTTTTTAAAGAGTAAGTATATCTCACTACGATCAAAGTTTGTCCATATTCTTAACGTTTTTCTTGGTCAGATTATTGACGATTCTAGTGATTCCTGCCATTCTTTTCTCTGCGTGGCAATTCCTTGAACTTTTTTCAGTGAATGACTTTCCCATTTTCCGACAATTTTCTAAATATCAGCGACATGCTTCAGAAATTCTTTGAAAGAGTTATCAGTCTGATATAGGTATTTCTATTCATGTTTTTACACTACGTCACTCATTGTTATTAATTTGAGTGTTTTGATTTCGAACTTCATTTATCATTTCAACTTCTTCACTACCCACCGATAATTGATTTACCTTCGTAATACTAAGTGGGGTAATTTTGTACCCCAAATTGGTATTTTTTCGTGGTTATTCGTGGTTAATTTATATTTGCGTATTAGTATCCGATAATCCTTTCAAATATGCTCTTTCTGAGTATTTTGTAATTGTTATATAAAATATCAAATGAAAAAACCATGTTCAGTATTCTTAGACTTTCAAAGTAGATAGGGTACAAAAATACCCCAGTTAATAATATACGTAGTCTGCGAAATCTCTAACAGACAAGTTAATTCCTGTCTTTCGAGTTCAGATTTGTTGAATCTATGATCTCATAGTTAGAAGGTTTGGTAAAAAAGACAGGATTCACCAAAGATTCGTGATCATATGGTTACGGTTGTTCCTGAGTTAGATAGTCGTCCAGTAGTTCCAGCAGATGAAATGACATCTGGACGATGTACTCTTTGTTCTCGAAAAAGTGATCGGAAAACCCGTAAGAAATATGAAATTTAAGGACAGTTTGTTTGTGTAGACCACAGCCAGAAGAAAGTAATAAGTAACACATGTAATAATTAATATCTTATAATTTATATTTTATAAATTGATTTTTATATTTTGTATTAGTTTTGTACTGCATAATCTATAAAACTTATCAATATATTCAAACTAAATTTGTTATTTGTTAATTTTTTTAGTGCAAATAATAAAATAAAAGTGAAAATTATATATATATATATATATATATATATATATATATATATATATATATATATATATATATATATATATATATATATATATATATATATAAAAACAAGGTGGGGTACAAAAATACCCCAGTTAGTAATGTAAGGGCATTAAAATCACTCAGTATTACGAAGGTTAAACTATCGAGTTTTAGTGCTCACTGTACAAATTTGAATATTATTACTGATCTTTGATTTGATAAGATTTTTGCATTGAAAATGTATCCCAATCAAACAAAGTAGTGATTTCTCTTTTCTCTATGGAAAATACCATAGCAATGCATTTTGAAATATCTTTGCTACCCTCAAAATTGTGTTGGGTCTAGAACCAAACAAAATATCATAAAATTATCAAATTTTGTTGAAAGCTATTACCTATTATAGGTCTTTGTGTCCTGTCCTTCACCCGATCAAAAAAAGCTGTTCTCTTTCTGATGTTGATAAATTATGGAATATATTGAATATGATTCGACTTCATTTTATAGTTGAAAATCAATAATTTTTCAGAATTATTTTTACAAGAAAAACTTTTTCATTTGTTATTTTAAGTATCTGAGGTATAGAGCTTGAATCTGAAAAGTTTTCAGGATTAACTTGTTGAACAATAAAAAGTAATTTAATAACTTACTGTGTAGATACTTTTGAACTTGTTTTTCTGAATTATTGTCGATGAGAAGAAGAGTAGGTATATATATTATGACACGATGGTTAAAAATCAATTAATGATAATCATTATCATAAACTATTAATTGTTTGTTTGATCTGCATGTTTTCATATCCCTGTCAATATTTTTTGTTTTCTCTTACCTTCAGTCACAGTGAATTACTCAGTAACCGGTGAATGTCTTACTTAATTAAAATGTCTTCTCCTCATTACAATGTCACACAATGTCAAAAATTGCACACTTACACTAACACATGCTACAGTTGAAAACACTTCAAGTAATTCTGAATAATGTTAGAGTTAGAGACACGATCGGATCAAAACAAAGTCGCGTTAAGGTTTCCCGAGAAAACGTCCGCGGAACATCGTAAAACTTGGGAAAACTTTTGAACGGAAATGAACGCTCCTCAACGCAGCCCCGTCGCAAAACAACTGAGCGTGCGATCAGTTCAGTAGAGAAATCCGTAGCCTGCTGTGTATAAGGGTGCTTGAATTACGCGCACTGCGCCTGACTTCAAACCAATTTCCATGAATAAGTGCATGAATTATATGTACTTTTCATCTTGAAAAGCGAAAAATTGAAAGGTGTGCTTAATTCTTGCTGGAACGAGTCGAAAGTATGAAAGCTTTTCAGATATCAACTCCCTTCGTAAATCTGGTGCTGTAACCTTGTTGATCCATCGACATCAGAAATATTTCTTGATACAAACTTTTAAAACTATGTCAAAAGTTCTACTTTGGTCTACCTAGCTCTTATAGTCCAATGAACACAGATAAACTGAACCAAAAGTGGAGGATAAATTGTAGCAGCATGAAACTCGGCATGTGACTTCTTGACATTAGGTTTATTGAAAAAAAATGTGTTACCAAAGAATTAGTGGTGGATTTTATCAGAAAGTAAAAGGGCTGTCGGAATACGGCTCCGATGGAATAAGAGGCGATATAATTATCTACAAAATAGTCCAAGAATACTTGGAATAGAATAGGTTGGGTTAGGTTGGATACAACCTCATCCTTCATATTTCGAGTAACTCCTTCATTTTGATGTCTAAAAACGGAGGAAAATGAAAATGCCATTAGGAATATCTACCATAAAAAAGAGGTAAGAGTGTATTTTCTTCCAGAACGACGACCGTCCCTACCAGTTCGTGGTTGTTCTGTCTTAACTATAAAATTGAATGTGGGAAGCTGAACACACTTTTTGTCATAAATGAAACGGAAGTTTTGTATGTAAGTCTATGAATTTTATTTATTGCAAAGCGCTTTTGACTTGCGTCATCTTCAGTGCTTACTTGGAAGTAAATACTCCAATTAAAGATAACTGAATTGAAAAATTGAAAGTGGAATTTGAGGTTATGAAATTTGGAAAATGTATAATGAGTACTCACTAGTCAGGCAACAGGAAGTATCAAAATTTGTGAAAAAATTGTTTGATACTGAAGTTTCTTTTATATCCTATAACAATTTGACTAACTATTTAGTCAATTCTGAAGACAAAATTGATAAGTTGAAATGAAGCGGAGTCTATAAACTTGACTGTTCTGATTGCTCTGCCTCTTACATTGGTAGAACTTGTAGACCCCTTATTATCCGAATTGACGAACACCTAAAAAGACCAGACAAATCTGCATTTTGCAATCATTTCAAAATTTATAATCACAACTTTAACCCAAACATAAATTAATTTTTTTTACATGAAATAGACGAGTAAAAATTCCCTCAGATTGGACTTGTTTGAAGAACAGGAGATTTCCAAATAGCCTTTCAACAATGATCACTGCTTGAATACCCAAGTAAACTTGTACAGAGATTTCTTTCTCCTTCATCAAAAGATTACTTATTTTAATTGAAAATTTTGTGTTGGTAATACTTCAAAATTTCAAAATTCATCTTGGACGACTCTTCAAGTTGGTACCATTATTTTCTGCTTGACACTTTACTTGACACACTATGTCACAAGTTGTCTTTCATTCATTTGACATACACACGGCGCATCAAGCTCTAACATGTCGTTTCGTTAGTCCTTAGGCTTGATAAGCCATGTATTTAAACGAATAATGATTTTACAAATTACGATACTTTCTGTTGCCTGACTAGTAAGTAATCATTATCAATTCTTTAAAATTTTCCAAATTTCTTAACCTAAAACTTCACTTCCAATTTTTCAATTCAATTATCTTCAATCAGAGTATTTACTTCCAGGTAAGCACCGAAGATGACGCGTCGAAAGCGCGTTGCAAAATAAAATTCATACAGTTACATACAAAACCTTCGCTTCATTTACTATAAAAATGACATGACAGTCCCGGTGATATTTTGCAAAAACCGCTACCAAGTCTACATTGGCTAATCTCGTCATAACTGCTTGCGAAACTCCATTTGAAAAAAGTCGTTACCACTTTTTAAATAGAACGCTTTAGAAACTGTTCCGAACGGTCGCATTTCTTCCTTGTGCAGATTTTTAGTCCATAGATGAAACAGCAAAGCGGGAAATCGAAACTTTTTAAACTGTTCCTTAATTCGGATATCTCATGTATGTACAAGTTGGTACCTCTCGAACACCCAGTGGACGTCCAGAATATATCTTTTGCATGGATATAAACTGAATGTTCCTAGTATATTCATGATTACTGTTGAGTGGATATCCACTGGACATCCGTAATGGTTATGCTGGATGTTCTATGGACGTTCAGGAAATATCCAAATGATATACGATGGACGTCCAAATGATGTTGGGAGGGTACCAACTTGTACATCCATAAGATATTCTCCAAGGATATCCATGAGATATCCCCAAACTTTATCCATGGGATATCCTTTCACGATGTCCATGACATATTCTTCATGGATGTCCATATGATATTCTTCATGGATATCCATAATATATCCCTAGAGATTATCCATAAGATATATTTCATGGATATCCTATGGATATAGTTCAGGGATATCTTATGGATATCATTGAAGGATATCTTATGGTTGTACTAGTTGGTACCCTCTGAACATCCATTGGACGTCCATAGTATATCCTTTGGATTTTTCCTGGACGTCCATAGTACATCCAGCATATCCATAACGGATGTCCAGTGGATATACATTGGATGTCCATGTGTTATCTGGGAGGCTTTATCAATGGACCCTAACCTATAAAAATAAAATTCTAGGATTCACCAGACTAACAGGAAAGTAATAAATATTGCCGAAAGCTTGAGAGTATCAAAGAGTTTTCTGAGAAACAGCCCAATAATTTGACTGAACTCCCACATATCCTATATTCCTATTATGAATAGGTTGGGTTTGGATCACAAAATACACATATACCCAGTCAACACACGGACATTCGATGGATATCCACTGGACATTCATTTTGGACATTTGGGATATCAAGAGGACATCCAGTTGACATCCGGTGGATATTTTATGGACGTCCGATGGATGTTCCGAGTGGAACAAGCTGGACGTCCATGAGATATCCCAGAAAAATATCTCATGGATATCCCAGAAGGATCTCTCATGGACGTCCAGCTTGTTCCACTCGGAACATCCATCGAACGTCCATAAAATATCCACCGGAAGTCAACTGGATGTCCTCTGGATATCCCAAATGTCCAAAATCTGGGACATCCATAAGATATTGTTCACAGATATCCAAAAGATATCTTTTAGGGATTTTTTTGAATAAATAAAAATTACAATTATGACAAAACAATAATAATTTCAATTAAATAAAAACGAGATGATAAAAAAATGTATTTATAATCTTATTGATGAAATAACATTATGATATTAAAAGAATAAAAAATGTGAATATATTATATTGTAATAATAAAATATTCTTTTTGATACCAAAAATAAATTAAAAACAGGCCTCTCAGAGAATGACAATCTCGGTTTCTTCTTGGGGTTTTTCCTGTTTTTTCGAAGCTAGCAGATGTCTTTGTTTGGCCATTCGTAGCCAACTTTTTATTGCCTCTTCTGACATTTTCCTATATTTGCTGCCAGACCATTGGAATTAGCTGCGTCTGAAAAATTTAGTAAACACTAATCCTATATAAGGGAAGAAAATTCAAGCCGGAATAAGGAATAAATTTTCTAAAGATTGGGAATAAAATCAAATTCTATTGAAGAATTTACTATGTGTATTCTTCATTATAGGCAGAACTTTATATGAAAAATGTTCTCATTACCTAGTAAAAGTTTAGCCAATTTGAGTTCAACAAAAACTCTTTTTTTTTGCCCCATACCAGCTATATTCTGATGCAAAATCATTTGTTATATTGGATGAAAGACAACGTTTTATAAAATCATATAATGGTGAACCTCCAATTTTTGAAACTTCATCGACCTGAAAAAGATATTTTTGATCAAAAGATAGGTGAAACATTACTCACTCACAACAGCTCTGAATTTCTCCCTATTGTCCAAATACTCCACCAATTGTTTGATTTTCTCAAGAAACCAATGTGGAAATGATCAATTTCTACAAATATCGATAAAACATCCCTACATGGTGCAGTTATATTATTCATCTTATCTGTTCGCATGTTTCATAGCGAGTCTATTAGCTTCATGAAAAGTATTTTCTGTAACTGAATTGAATACGAATCCATTATCCAAAGAGGAAACCTCGTCTGCAGAACTATCAAATTCTATAACAAAAGAGTTGATGAAGAATCAGAATTATTCTTTTCAATAGACATTATTTCATTATCAGGAATGCATGATGTTGAAGTCGACCATTGACGAGATGGAACAGGCGTCATTTAGTGAAGTTCGTAGACTTTATAACACTCGTTCGGATTCCAATTTTTATTTTTTATAAGTAGATATGAACCTTTTTGTTTGATATTTCTTTTGATGTTATCCATTTTCTCTCACCTAATTTTGGCACAAATGCATTGATTGAAAATAGTTTGAATATTATATTTCTACCACTTACCATCAAAATGTATTTGAAGGAATGAAAAAATCCAATTGCACAAAACCAAAATCCTCAAAATCCACGTGAATTAAACCAGGAATCAGAGACATAACTATGTAATGGAAAACCAGTAAAACCACAAAAGTAAGCAAGTAAGGTTAAGTTTCTCTTTTGCACAAATCGCACAGCTAGCATGCCAGCAATCACAGAATATGACAAATAAACTGCATGACGTGCATGATATGATATACGCACTCTGCGATTGGTCACTGTCATGGCGGTAAGTTTAAATGACAAGACAAGAAAGAAGAAAAACTGAGTCAACCTAACCTAACCTGACTAATCTTACGTACATATAATGTTAGCGATTTATCGAATATTCTTCCAAAATTGTTAATAAAAGCAGCGTTGGTCGGAGCTCTCATATAGTGCATTTCAGTACAGAACTTAAGAGTTCATTCATTATATTATATTTGCTTCGGATATTTTACAGCCATCTGCAGAATATCTTCCAACGGTTCAGGAAAATGATTATTTTCATAAAGATACAATTTGTGTACGTTGAAGAGAGAAAAAAACATCGATATCCAAAATTCAGCTCGACATTTCCCAGATAACACATATACATCCAATGGATATCCACTGGACATCTGTTATGGATATGCTGGATGTACTGTGGATGTCAGGAAATATCCAAAGCATATACTATGGATGTCCAATGGATGATCGGGGGGTACCAACCTGTACATCCATAAGATATGAACTATATCCATAGGATATCCATTTAATATATCTTATGGATAATCTCTACGGATATCTTATGGTTATCCATTTCAGATCCAGTCGGAAAACGAAAGATGAGAGTATTCTTGAAATGCTTCTATTCGTGTACGAGCATGGAAGAAACTCAGAAATTGATAATATCAAAATCAGTCTTGCAATTCAATCACATCCATAATAACTGTGGATATTTTATGGATATCCATAGGATATATGCTGAAGGATATCCATTCCAAATCCTTCGATGGATATCCAATAAATATCCATTTCAGATCCAAGGATATCCAGACCAGAATTGGACATAAAATGGATATCCATAGGATATCGTGTGTTATCTGGGATATGTTCTTTCGAAAGCTGAAAAGAAGTGGGTTCCAACTATTCTCAAGATTTACAATTTTTCATTAAACTGGCACTGTCCGAAATATGATATTCATCTCTATAGAAAAACTTTATGTTAGTATCGAGGATGGCCCGTTTCATTCAGAGGACGGTTGTTTGTGAAGAAATATCTCCCACGAATTTGTGTCATTAAGATCAAATTGAATATATTCGGTCTCAGTACCAAACACGGTACCAGTGATTCCGAAATTCCCAACTTGGTATAGTAGTACTTATTAGAAACAATTTCATACGAAATGATGAAATAAATGCTTTTGTAGATGTTTCTGATGAATCTGGTGGTTATAATTCGTTCCTAAGGAAATCACTAAATTGGTAAAAAATTAGCAATGGAACTCATACTCAAATGACGCTATATTTATTCTGAAATAAAAGGGTTTATTAAAAATCACTACTCTACTTGTGACACAAGAACAAAATACACCTCAATCACTTATAAGGAATGTTTGAAAGCCCTACGTCTGCTCTAACAAAAAGAAATGACATGAAACCTGAAAAACAACGTGACTCAATTTTTCAATAGTAAAATTCATCCATATAGTTTTCTGAAAAATTCATCTAATTTTGAACATTACGTGGTATCAGACCTATTTCCAGATAACACAAAATATCCAATGGATATCCATTTTATGTCCAATTCTGGTCTGGATATCCTTGGATCTGAAATTAATATTCATGGGATATCAATTGTGGGATTTGTAATGAATATCCTTCAGCAGATATCCTATGGATATCCATGAGATATCCATAGTAATTATGGATGTGATTAAATTGCGAGTAATATTTTGATATTATCAATTTTTGAGTTTCTTTCATGCTCGTACACGAATTGAAGCATTCGAAGAATACTCTCATCTTTCGTTTTCCGACTGGATTCAAAATGGAAATCCATAAGATATCGGTGGATGGGTTTGAGATGGATATCCTTTATAAGATGTACTATGTGTAATTGTGGATGTGATTGAATTGCGAGATAGATTTTGATTTCTGAGTTTTTTCCAAACTCGTACACGAATTGAAGCAATTGAAGAATACCCTTATCTTCCGTTTTCCGACTGGATTTGAAATGGATATCCATAAGATTTTCGTGGATGGATCTGAAATGGAAATACTTCAGAAAATGTCCTATGGATATCCATAAGATATCCACAGTAATTATGGATGTGATTAAATTGCAAGACAAATTTTGATATTATCGATTTCTGAGTTGCTTCCATGCTCGTACACGAATTGAAGCGTTTGAAAAATACTCTTCTTTCGTTTTCCGACTGGATTTGCAATGGATGTGATATCCGTCGACGGTTTTGAAATGGACATCCTTCAGAAGATGTCCTATGGATATCCATAAGATATCCACACTAATTATGGATGTTATTGAATTGCAAGACATATTTCGATATTATCAATTTCTGAGTTTCTTTCATGCTCATACTTGAATTGAAGCATTTGAAGAATTTTCTTATCTTTCGTTTACCGACTGGATTTGAAATGGATATCCATAAGATATCGGTGGATGGATTAGAAATGGATATCCTTCAGAAGATGTCCTATGGATATCCATAAGATATCCACAGTAATTGTGGATGAGAATAAATTGCAAGACATACTTTGATATTATCAATTTCTGAGTTTCTTTCATGCTCGTACACGAATTGAAGCATTTGAAGAATACTCTTACCTTGCGTTTACCGACTGGATTTGAAATGGATATCCATAAGATATTGATGGATGGATTTGAAATGGATATCCTTCAGAAGGAGTCCTATGGATATCCATAAGATATCCACAGTAATTGTGGATGTGAATAAATTGCAAGACAGACTTTGATATTATCAATTTCTGAGTTTCTTTCATACTGGTACACGAATTGAAGCATTTCAAAAATTCTCTTATCTTTCGTTTACCAACTGGATTTGAAATGAATATATTCATGAGATATCCACAGTAATTGTGGATGTGATTGAACTGCAAGACAGATTTTGATATCATCAATTTCTGAGTTTCTTCCAAACTCGTACACGAATTGTATCATTTAAAGACTCTCTTATCTTTTGTTCTCCTACTAGATTTGAATAGGATATCCATAAGATATCCGTCGACGGATTTGGAATGGATATCCTTCATAATATGTCCTATGGATGGCCATAAGATATCCAAAGCAAATATCGATAAGTTTGAATTGCATAATTAATTCACATATGGACTGAATAATTATTTGTAAACATCTCACTTTTCGTTTTTCTACTGGATTTGAAATAGATAAGATAAAATAAGATAAGATATCCGTCGATATGTTCAAAATGGCTTTGAAATGGATTGCCATAAGGTACCCAAAGCATATAAACTAAGGTCTGAATTAGAAGATTTATTTTTATGCTATCAATTTCTGAGTTTTTTCCAAGCTCGTATATTCAGTTTGCGTTTTTTGGAACAATTCGATTTGAATTCCTACTGGATTTGAATTGGATATCTATAAGATATCCGTCGATGGATTTGAAATGGACATCCTTCGGAAAATATCCTATGGATGGCCATAAGATATCCAAAGCAATCATAAGTTTATATTTCATTATTTCTATTATTCGTTGGATACGAATCAACACACATATTAGGGACCTGCTTCACTCATTATACTACAAATCCACTCTGTTATCGAAAAAACTCCAGTTCGTCGAAATCTAAATTTGTCTCAATTCTCATGAAAACTCTTTCATATATTTTCCTAATTTCTCACACAGAACTGTCGATTCTGAGAAGTCCTATTGATTATGCGCATTTGCCTATTCCTTTAAAAAATTGAGGATGGTACGGGGTTCATGTGAAACAAATTTAAATACTTGAAAAATGTAAGTTTCTCTGGAGTGAAGGTGTTGCCATGATTACTAATCCGAAGACATTATTGACCTATTTTGCATTCACAGTAACGACAGTAACGTTAATATAACGACAGTAGATGTTAACTGTTGAAACGTCGTGACTCAAACACATGCAAAGAATTCATTTTCTTTGTTTCTAGACAATGGAAGTCCAGAAGAATTGTACCAATAGTATTGCGATTGATACCAGTTACCCTATGTATCAAAATAGCAAATGTCATCGTGAAAAACTCTCAAATTTCATTAGACTTTGTCAAAGAGATCTTATCATTTCCAAACCAAATTAAAATCTTCATGCAAGTTTTGATAACGAAGACCATGTAATAAAGTCGCATAAACGTCAACTTTTTTTGAAAAAGGAACTGGAAACCAGGTGTGTTGTTGAGCTGATGCTATTAGCTGCTTTCCATTTAACAAAAGGAGCTCCTCAGAGCTACCCAGAGCGTATCACCATGCGTTCCATTTAGTGGGGCTTCAAGCACCGATTGACATTCCTCTTGCCCCTCGAGCACCGCCCGTTTTATTGGTGCATGAAGCACAAGTAGACAAAAGTCAAAACGCGAATACACAGTTTTTTGGCGAAAAAGTCAGTGATAAAGTAATTTCCGATCTCAGGGGCTTGAAGCTCTGGGGCTTAACACTCCTAAATGGAAATCGTCTATTGTGTTATGCATTTTTATTACTCAATTGTGTGTCAAATTCATTAACATTTCATCATTTGTAAAGGTACACCTTGAAAAAATAGGTAAGTGATTGTGTATTTCAATCATGCATTCAAAACAATAATGCCTATGTTAAGGTAGGGATAATAATTGATCTCAAATCAAATTTACTAAAAAACCATTATGGAATTGGAGCGATTAGCTGAAGAATCTCCAAGTTTTGCTAACTCAGATGACGCCTGTTCCATCTTACCTTCAACGTCATAGTAACTTAGCAGATAATAGGAAAACTACCGAAGAAGCTATAATAACTTAGCTGAGAAGAGCCAAAGAAACAAATTTGTTAACCTTGAAGAAAAAGGAAATGCTGCAGGATGAGGATGAAACCCAAGACATTAATAGTGTTCTACTCTTTCCATGACTTTATTTTTGAAGTTTTTTTCAGTTTTTTTCCAAACGATTTTTTTTTGTATTTTCTTATCTGTTCACTTTATATTTTGTTTTCATTGAATACTATACTTTGTCAATTATTTTCTTTACTTATTCCAAATATATTTTTGTTTATTCTTTTATCTAATTTTTTTTCAATTTGATGGAGATATTGTTTGTGTTATTTCATTATAAATTTCATAAAATGCACATTTTTTATTTCAGTGAACTTATGAGGAAAAATTATAATTATCCGATGGACATATCTTGGATATATCATGGATATACTTCAGGAATATCTTGAGGATGTACAATAAAAATATCTTGGATATCGTCGGTTATCTAATGGATGTACAGGTTGGTACCTCTCGAACACCCAGTGGACGTCCAGAGTATATCCTTTGGATATAAACTGAATGTCCCTAGTATATCTCGCATATCCATAATTGATGTCAAGTGGATATCCACTGGAAATCTGTTATGGATATGCAGGATGTACTATGGACGTCCAAGAAATATCCAAACGATATACTATGGACGTCCAATGGATGTTCGGAGGGTACCAACCTGTACATTCATAAGATATCCTTCAAGGTTATCCATCAGATATCCCTGAACTTTATCCATGGGATATCCTTTCACGATGTCCATGAGATATTCTTCATGGATGTCCATATGATATCCTTCATGGATATCCATAATATATCCGTAGAGATTATCCATAAGATATATTTTATTGATATCCGATGGATATATTTCAGGGATATCTTATGGATATCCTTGAAGGATATTTTATGGATGTACAGGTTGGTACTCTCCGAACGTCCATTAGACGTCCATAGTATATCTTTTGGATATTTTCTGGACGTCCATAGTACATCCAGCATATCCATAACGGATGTCCAGTGGATATCCATTGGATGTTCATGTGTTATCTGGGTTCCTATTCCTCACAATCAGTATAATTATAGTCTTGTTCGATATGGCACGATGTGACATACTCTCCAATACCAATATCATAACCTCTCCATATCTTCTAATACTTGTGACGTGATTCTCACAATCATATCATAATATACAGAGTTCCTCCCTCCTTTGATATTTAAACCAGAAAGCTAGAGAATTAAAACACAATGGAAAAATTATTTGTATGTGTAGCTAAAAATTGGATCAGAGCATGATCCATATTTCCTCAATGATGTGCAACGTAACCAACTTCCAATATAAGTTATCTGAGTTGATGTTTTTCTAATCGGAGCATAAACAATATTGATGCCGTTCTCATATTTGAACAAATTAATACACCATTCATGTGATAATTTCTCTCGCCGTGGGAAATCTTCGTTTCCTGCAATATTACGACCAATTACGGACGTATACGTCTCGATAATACGCAGCTCCTTTCTGTCGAGCCAGTAATACCACTTTGTTATGGCGACCACGTATCCAAACAACAACAATATCATCTTGCTACTAATATGAATATCTATAGTGAAACTAAATCAATGATTTTCACTACGAAGGGTTTACAAAACCACGACGATCGTTTCGTTGTACAGCAATGGCAAAGGCAGAAAGGTTTATTTACATTGAGTTTACAATAAAAATATAAAACATAGGTACGACCAAGAAATAGATAAAAAGTTTTAAAACACACAGTAAAACTATCACTTTGCCACAGGGGGAAGGACGGAATTATGCTGGGTTTTTGGAGTGGAGTATATACCTGCCCTGCTGAGGCCTTCAGCGGGCGGGGGACACCGTACTCGTTCCTGCGTTGCAGGCCTACGATGGTATGTGTGTAGGTTTTCCTCTGCCGTAAGTGTTAAGTCGATCTTAAGGTTGGAGCTTCCCCGTCTTCTCCAAGTCATACGGGGGGTTTTCTTTGATTATGTGTAAAGCATCAGACTATTGGATTCCATTATCGGGGGAAGGGAGTATCAGTGGGTGGCTTCCCGGAAAAAGGTAGAAAAAACCGGGTTAAAACATTTGATCTCTTCATATAAGAGCCTTGGCTCGTCTTTTCAGTTTTGGCGGAGGTAGTGGTCACTCGCCCTCTGGGCGCTCATGGAAAATATCTAATGCCTTGTAGATCGGCCCACCATGCCTTCTTGGCCTGTTATGGTGGGGTCGGACTACTGTTATGTCCCTTGTGAATGGACTTCCAAGGATGAAGAAACGGTAGAACTTATCAGAGACTTGCTTGATATGTTCTTCGATTGATTTAATATCGGCTAGCTCTCGCAATGATACTAACCGAATGTACCTGTCACTGTTAGAGACGATACAGAGCATCTGCATTGTCTTCAATTTTACCATAAGGCATTTGGGGAGAGTGCAGAAAACTGGACAAGCATAGGTCATCGCTGGCCTGATGACCTGTTAGTAGAGGAGCATTTTGTTCTCCGTCGCCAACCCGGAGTTCCTCGCAATCAGGGGGTAGGTCCCTATCATTGCGGCACATGCCCTTTGGATTGCCAGGTTGACGTGGTTCCTGAACGTGAGCCTCTTGTCCAACTGTACTCCCAGGTACCGCACTGAATCGGACTCGTCTGGTTCCCCAGAACTTTGAATCCCTCAGGGATTGCCACACTTACAGTGGCGTGTTTCCTTGTGAAATTCATGAGTTCTGTTTTACTAGAGTTTATCACTATTCTGTTTTTCGCTAGATACGACTGAACCTCTACGTGATTCTCTACCCAATATGCGGCTGTCGAACTGTTGTTTGACTGGGCATATATAGCCGTATCATCCGCATGAATGGCCGTATTTGTGACCTCATTAGTGGGAAAGTCGTGCGTATATAACGAGTACAAAAGTGGGGACAAGCTCGATCCCTGTGGCACTCCTGCTCCCGCCCGCATCACTGCAAGTTATGAGTCTAGAATCTTCACCATGCATTCAGACATGCCTACCCTTAGCATCTTCATAATAAACCCCTCTCGTTGTACAGCGAAACGATCGTCGTGGTTTTGTGAACCATTTCTAGTGAAAATCATTCATTTAGTTTCATTATAAATATTAACATGGATTTTGATCAAGAATCGGCTACATCAATTAAAAACTAATATAAATGTCAGTATGACAGACTTCATGTATATCAGGCATTGTCATAACCATTGAATTATTCACGACATTGGAACTTTTTTTGCTTTCATTGTCACAATTTTCACTCGGGTTTGAAGGCCGTCGTTTTTTGGAATTTCTTCCTGAAGAAATTCCAAAAAAAACGACGGCCTATTTATTGATAAGAAAGTCAATGACGAGTTCGATATAATAATTTCTCACATACAAAATTTTGTTGTTGATCAACAATCTCTATCAGAGTCAAAAAACAATATCAAGAAGATCTATTGCTGAGTCCAAAAGTGAGAAAGATACCTTTGGAAGTCTGGGTTATCAGTTTAGATGATGGAAGTATGTCCAGTGCTCATTGCAATTGCTGGCAGGGCTTGGCGAATTGTGCAGCGATGTGATTAATGTTTTATTCATTCTGCATGTATTGCGGATGGAACCTCCATTTCTTGCACAGAGAAATTATCTATGTGGTCAGTTCCTCCTATGAAAGATGTGAAGATGATGAGGGTTCGTGTTATGAAAAGATGTATAAACGTTTAGCTCATAATTAGTTCCCAACAACTACATTTACCATCAATGAATAGTAGAAACGAGGGTACTTCTCTGGAAGCTTGCTAACATTGAAATTCATTCAGCAAAGAGCTGAGTATCTGTTAAAGTCATTCCATCTGCAATGTAATCAGAGGAAGTGAAGAACCTGATGATGATGTAGGAAAAATATGACGGTTCAAATTATCATCGTCAGGAATGTTTGGTGAAACCAAAAGATTGCTATAAGTTGTAATTGTTATTAATACTAATCGAATCTTCCGGAAATGAGTTATTATATTCTCTGGTAACCGGAGTATTTCATCCGATTGTTCAAATTTGGACTTGATGTCATTTCCATATCCTTGAATCATCCAACTCTACCAAAAAGTGCATTTTCCAATTTTCGATGAACACGCCCAAATTTCCATTTCAAATCATTCAAGTAATTATGCACCGCAACTCTGTCGCCTTTACCTGGAATTCACGAACTTTCAAATCGATCGAAATATTTTCGTATGGTACTTTAATGGATGAATCTATTCTAGAACGAATATCTTTAAAAAATGATAGTTCTGAAGAAATAACACCAGTTTCAGATTGAGATGTCTTTCTGTAATTTAGTAAAAATTTAAATAATTGTTTGGATTCATGTGAATTATTGCCTTTATGGCACGTAAAGCTTGTTTGAAAGTTTGCACATAACGATGAGTCTATCCATTTGTAGTCAGGTGATATATGGAGCACTCAATTCAGGTATAATTCCATTTTCGTTCAAAAGCATTTGCAAATCATGAGAAAAAATGTCTCCATAACTGAAATACAAGGAATTCCGAAAGTAGAAAATATTTTTCTACATATCGAAATGGTTGAAATTGTATTGATATTTTTCAGAATATGGATTTGAGGCCAGCGAGTATATGCATCAACCAAGACAAAATAGTATGAATTGAAAATATAAATATTTGAAAATATCTTTTTCTATCTATCTATCTATCTATTTTATATCCATAAGATTGTAGGAATATCGCATAGTGTGACATGCAACAGTCAACGTTGTTTTACGTTTTGCAGAAAAAAAAATGTTTCACATATATTGTGAAAGTCTAATTTGCTGAAAAACAAGCGAATTTAACATATTTCGCCTCAATAATTAAGACACGTGCATCTTCTTATTTTGAAGAAGGCTTTAATATTTCAAAAATGGCAATAAATTTGAGTTTTTACATTTGCCTGCATTTTACTTTAGATACACCGTATTTTCAAAAATTAAAACTTGTGTTTCTAGCGAATCTACGTATTCCTTAATGAAAAGTCTTTAAAAAGCTTTTCAAGCTTTTGATTACAATACAGTGTGTTTCATTTTTAAGATAAAAAAATTACTCATTAGTAAGATATAAAAACGCCTTTTGTGTAAAAAGCAGAAGATAGGTATAGGGAACCCTAATATAGTTTTGAAGGGAATCTTATTCTGCGTCAAATTACGCCACTAAGTACGGGGTATTCCATCCAACTTTTAGAAGTTATTTAATTAAATGTGTGTCCAAATTTTGAGGCATTTTTTAGCCACTCTGTATAATATTGCATTAAAAATTTCATGTAGTAGTTAACTTTAACCTTTGAGCTAAGCAGTACATTTAATCACAAGCAGCTCGTTACAGGTAACAGGGTGAAAACAATTTTGAAATTATGGTTTGTATTTTTAAATTTCTCAAAATTTCTCAGAAACGGTCAGTTTCAAGTATGGGAAATATACTAGTAACTCACCTATAGTTTGTCTATGGTATCTACAAATATAAAAAAATATAGGGTGTTCCATAGAAAAATATATAACTTTGGTATGTAATTTTTTGGGGGATCACCCTATATATTTCAAAATAATTTTGGAATATGCTCCTCATGGACCCACATATGACTGTGCTAAATGTTTTTCCCTAACTCTCCTCATTTCTCGTAGAAATACCGTGGCGTATGTGGTGTGCCACCCTGTATAGAGTATATGATGCAACAAAGACAAAAAAGTATGAATTAGTTTTAAACGATGTTTCTCAAATCACACTAGAGAATGAGAAGAAGAAATTACAGAAAATACTAGGTGAATATCCAGTAATATTTCAAGAGAACATCGATAAAATAACTGGTTTGCAAGCAAAAACGAATATTTTTATCTCCGAACCTAATGAAAATTGATTTTCAGCGAGTTTTGATAACGGAGGCTTATATAGTCTCCAAAACCTCAACGTTTTTTTAAAGTAATTTTATTCAATTTGAACTTCATTTAATTTTTTCAGATAGGCAAATTCAGGATACGTTGCCGACAAAATTGCAGTAACTTATCGTGAAAAATTGATCATTATACTTGCACATATTTCTTGAATCAACATATTTTCATTTTCAGTAGCATTAGAGTAGTGGTATATGGTCTGTTTGGCATAATGTGGTGGTGGTTATCCCAAACAGACGTCTGTTCGGAATAGTGGTGTGTGTGTGTGTTCGGTGACGTCAGACAAGGCCTTGAACGGCACGTGTTCGAATGACGTCAGGCATGACCTTCGAGCCACATTGGTGGGTGTCAGAGGGCGCCACTTGTTCGGTGACATCAGACAAGGTCTTGAACGGCACACGTGTTTGAATGACGTCAGGCATGACCTTCCAACGACCTTCATGGAGCTTTTATGGGTGGGAGGGCTATATAATGATATTTCTAAATAGTGGTGTGTGTGTGTGAGTCCATATTCGACTAAATAAAGAACGCCCTGCATATGCCGACTCTCCATTAAAATATTCAAGCGATCCCAACAACAGGTAAATAAGGTGGGCGACAATAACTGTAAAATAGACCAAAGCGGCTGTCTGACTAAAGAATGCTTTAGAGGGCTGAGGCAATAATACCAATGTTAATTTTATATTGAAAAAATAATTGGAAGGTTCACCTTGATGTAGATGATAGGGGATGTTTTTAATTGTGCCCGCTTCATTTGATGGGTAATTCCGATGATAATTTTCATCTATGAATGCTGAGAAAAATTTGTTATGTATGATTAAAAAATGTGTTTTCAAATTGTTTTTTTTTAATGCGAGTTACTAACCCCACCGCTAACTTTATACCTATATGATAATGAAATGAACATTTTATGAAATGCCGGTAGATCAATTCAATATGATTAAACCCTTGAGTCTCATGTTTCTTCAAGTAATAGGGTAGATGCTATGTAATTAAAAAAAGTTTACAGACTGAGGTTTTTGTTTTTTTGTGAACGGATATATAAAGGAACCGGATTCTCTATAAACGATACATTTATTCGTTCCTCCCCCCCCCCTGACTAGACCGCACTGCCAGTGCTTTTCTGAACTCATAGACAAAGTTGTAAGTACTACTTTTCACAAATTTGATTGATATATAATTTTCTATTTTGAGTTTTATGTAGATTTCTATATCAACACGGCAAGAGAATTATCCAAATGATCAATTCCTTCAATCTACAAGTAACCCTCAGAAGTCCCTAAGAGACTTGTGTGATCATGTGAAGACGAGGCCATTAAGTGTGAATGACGACAATGAGTAATAGAGATGACATATTTGAATTAGTCAATATTTTACAAACATTATTTGGAAAACAAGAATTGAGGTTGGCAGTTCAAATAGTTCAGTAATTTTGATGCAGTGGTTTTTGAAGATGTTCTCACGGTGGTGATGATTTGATTTCTCTCACTCTATGGAAATCCATGCATTCATTTTCTTATTAGGGAATTGATGGAATCTCGAAATATAATCAACGATATAGGTAGTAGTATTGTTGAATATAATTGTTGGGATGGGTAGAAATCGGCTGTTATTGTTGATGCATTTTTTTTTTTCGAGCTTGTATTAAATGGAGAATTGAACTGATATCATTAGTTGTATATTATCATGAGCTAAGTTCATATCATTCGAAACAAGGAATGTTCACAGATTTATATCTGTTTATAGTTCAGCAAGAATATCAATCCATTTTACAATGCTTTATTACTGACTTCAGACTGAATTGGTCTGTACCCTTTATCCATCATAAATAAATAATATGATCAATATATGAATCGAGTGAGGTTTCGTAGACTCAAAATGTCATTATATAAATACCAGTACAAGTTGTTCAGATCGAAGATGAAAATTGTGATTTTAGCAAGATTTGCATGAAATGTTGAAATAAATCTCACGAATATTGCTACAAATCATATTAGCAAGAACATGAAGTTGAGAAATGATGTCACAAACACACACATTTGTTGAAATAATGGGTAATCAGGTATTTATGAAAAAATATTTTGGTATGACGGTGGTAATTGAAACCAGATCATTCTACCATATTTCATCGATGTAGAATACCGCTAAAAACTGGATATCCATTTGATCTTGTTATTTGTTTTCGAAGCATGTATAAAGATACTGAAGGATATTCTAGCAAGCATGAGTTTCATATGGAAGAATATGTAAACAATCGAGAAGATTAAGATGGATTTAAAGGGGCAAGAGGGACACATTTAGACTTTCCAGCTATATTTACAAGAACCTGAGTGCCAGGAAAATTTGATAACCATTGAATAATATGTCATCCGTAGAAAAAAACTGAAAAAAGTATGGATATTACCGCATAAATCATTCACAAGTTAGATAGAATAAAATTTCACGACATGTTGTGAGGCTTCGGTTCATCATCGGATTTCACTCTCATTATGCAATATTGAAATTGAACAAATAGTTAAATGTTAAAATGTATGTTGGTAATAATGACTACAATTTTCTTATCAATGTTGGTATCACTGAGACGAAAATTAAGAATAAAGACAGTTGACAAGTAAAAAAAAAGTGTAAATGTGTTGTTTTATTACTTTATTAAATATAAATAATTAAAAACAAAACCAGCAAAATATTAACAGGTTATGGGCCCAGCAAGCTAAAATAATATTCAAAAATCTAGGAGTTTCTTTTAAAAGTAAAAAAACAATGGCCAAATGGAGGAGATCCAAAGTATCTCGAAACTGAAGAATGCCGCCACTTTCCCGATGTGGGAATTTGAGCTAAAGATTCTGTTCGAAGCAAAAAACCTGTTGGATATTGTATCCGGAGATGAAGAACTACCAACTGGATCTGAAAATCAAGCACAAGCTAAAAAGTGGAAACAAAGGGATGCCCAAGCCAAAAGTTACATCCTTAGAACAGTGGATAAAAGTGCTAAAATTCACCTGATCGCTTGTGAGTCATCAAAGGACATGTTTTCAATGCTTGTGAAAATATACAAGAAAGACACTTCCCAGCAAAAATGTATACTCCTGCAAGAATTCCACACTTTCAAAGGACCCCGCAAACTCCTTATGGAATTTGGGTCCCGGTGGATTTATTTGAATTTTTGGTATGATGTAGTCCATGTAATTCTCAACCAATGTTACCACTGCGCCAACCCAAAAAAATGAACAGTTTTGCTGCTAGGGGGCGTTGAAATCAGCCCTTGCGCAGATTAGACTATTTATTTTTGTACCCAGTAACAATATTTTCACTTGTTTCATTGTTGCTAATGTTGCATATTATTGTGCTGTTTTATAAAAAAATTCTTACCCCCTCCCCTTTTTCTCCCAACTCCTATAACGAAACGCAAAAAAAAATATTTGACGAGTGCCTTTAAATGAATCGTCGAATGTTTGAATATGCCTGAATAAGGGAAATATCAATTTTTTATGATTATCCCCCCACCCCCCAAATGACACAAAACGAAAAAATTTCGGTGTATTTTTCTGAATTTTTGATATGATGCAGTTCAAGTTATTTTGAATAGAAATGAGTTGGGTGACAAACCCCAAAAATGAATAGTTTTTTGGGTTGGCGCAATGGTAGAATTACATGGACTACATCATACCAAAAATTCAAAAAAATCCACCGGGACCCAAATTCCATAAGGAGTTTGCGGGGTCCTTTGAGTCCAACAAGGATGTGCCAACAAACATAAGTGTACTTCTGAGTATCACACACAAACTCAAGACTTTAAATGAAGAAGTTAAAGACTCCATGATAATTGCTAAAATTCTATCGAGTTTACCAGAGGAGTACAAGCACTTCAGCAGTGCTTGGGACTCTGTTGCTGAAAGGGAAAATACACTAGAAAACTTGTGTACAAGACTGAGTGCAGAAGAAGATAAGTTGAAAAAAGGTACTAATCAGAATGAAAGTGTAGCCCTTCAAAACCACAATTAAAAAGAACAATAAATTTAAAGGAAGATGTTTCAACTGTGACAGATTTGGACACACCGTTGACAAATGCCGAAAGCCTAGTTATGAAAAATGTACCATTGGCAAAAAATCAAATCACAAAGAAGATGACTGCTGGTTCAAGCCAGAAAAGATGGAACAGCACTCAAATTCAAGGCTCAAATGCTCTATCTGCAAGAAGGATGGACATGATGAAAATCATTGTTTTTCTAAAAAGAAAAACCAAAAATTTAGTTTTCTTCCTGAAGTTGAAAAAATCATCAATGTTGAAGAAAGTCTGCTCTCTGAAGGGGACCAAGAAGATATATTCATTGTAGACAGCGGATGCAATAGTCATATGGTTACAAAGAGATCTATGCTGAGCCACACTCGAGAAGAACAAAATAGCGTTAAAAGTGCTAAAAAAGGAGTTGTTATGAAAACAGTAGCAGTAGGTGACTATGAATCAAACAATGTTGACTTGACCAATGTATCAGTTGTGCCTGAACTTAGCAGAAACCTGATGTTAGTTAATGCCGTAACTGAAAAAAATGGAGAAGTGCTATTCACAAAAAAACTCAGTTAAAATTTTTTACAATGAAAATGTCATTATAGAAGGTCTGAAGTCAGAAAATGGGCTTTATCAAATAAGCCTCAATAAAAGAAAAACAGCCCTTCTAGCAGAAACAAATGAAACCATGGAATGGCACCGCAGGTTAGGACATCTAAGTTTTGAAAACATGGCAAAGTTGAGCAACATGGCTGACGGAATATCAAACCTATAAAGAATCAAAGATGTTTGTGAAGTTTGCTTGTCATCAAGACAGACCAGACTGCCTTTCAATGAAAAAAGAACAAGGGCAGAAAGACCACTGGAAATTATACATGCTGATCTATGTGGAGATATTGACCCACCCACATATGATGGAAAAAACTATTTTATGACAGTTGTTGATGACTTCACCCATTTTACCAAAGTGTTTCTGTTAAAATACAAATCTGAAGCAGAAGAAATATTGAAAGCCTACATTAATGCATCAGAGGCTCACTTTAATTTAAAAGTGTCAAAATTGAGATGTGACCGAGGAGGGGAATTCAGTAGCAATACCTTCAGATCCTGGTGCTGGAAAAGAGGTGTTGAAATAAATTATACCATTCCTCATACCTCACAACACAACGGTACAGCAGAAAGAATGCATCTGACTCTCATGATAAAAGCAAGAGCAATGGTTTTTGAATCTGGTATGGAAAAATAAATGTGGGAAGAAGCTGTGCTTACCGCAGCACATCTAACAAATAGAAGCCCCACTGTTACCACAGATGCACTACCTGCTGAAAAATGGTTCAGAATGAAACAAGATCTTTCAGGACTTCAAACATTTGGTTGCACAGCATATGCCAAGCGACTTGGATATCTGAAAAAACTGGAATCGAGAAGCAAGAAGTATAGATTTGTTGGATATGCTGAAAACGGGTATAGACTATGGAACGAAGAAGAAATGGAAATCACTGTACACCGAGATGTTGTTTTTGGCCAACTCAATGAAAAACAATGTCAAAACATAGATCAAGAAGAAATAAACATAACAAGAAATAAAACAGAGGAAGATCAAGATCCTGATCCAAAACCAAACATGAATCAACACAAAAGAGAAAATCAGCATCAAGTATACTACGAAGAAGAAAATGAAATCCCAAAAGAAAATGACAAACATGTTCAAGGAGAAGAAAATCATCAAGACCAAAGGTATGGGCTGAGAAACAGAAGAAATATTAATAAACCAAAGAAATATGATGCATTCTGAAGATGAAGAAGAAACTTTACTTGTGTACCAAAATCCCCTAACATACCAAGACTGTTTGAACGATGAAGCTAAAGATAAATGGTTGGCTGCCATCGAAGAAGAAAAAGAAGCGTTGGAACAAAATAATACCTAGAATTTTGTGGACATTGAAAAAGCTAGAGGAAAAGAAATATTGGATAGTCGATGGATCTTCAGAGTAAAAGATGATGGTAGAAACAAGGTAAGATTGGTGGTGAGAGGCTGTCAGCAAAAGTCAGACATGGACTTCAAAGACATATTTAGTCCAGTGTTAGAAACCAGTTCTCTCAGACTTCTACTTGCAATAACCTCACAACAAAATCTGCATATACAAACTTTTGATGTAAAATCTGCCTTTCTCAACGGAAATTTAAATGAAGAAATTTTTATGAAAGTGCCAGAAGGATATAATATGCCTGGAAAAGTGTGTCTTCTCAAAAATTCACTTTATGGCTTAAAACAAGCACCACAGCAGTGGAATAAAATGCTTACAACGTTCCTACTAAAAGAAGATATGCTACAACTGAAATCAGAGCAATGCATTTTCAAGAAAAAGGCCAACAAACTTTATTTAGGAATTCATGTGGATGACGGGATTATTGTAGGAGAAAATATTAAAGAAATTGAGTCCCTTCTGAAAAAGCTTGGAGATGAATTCCAAATATCTGTTACAAATCTACAAAATTATTTGGGCATGGAAATCATCAAGAAAGAAGATGGAATATACCTGAGTCAAAAAAAACTATGCTGAAAAAGTTTTGAAAAAATACGACATGGAAGAATGTAAACCAATGAAAACTCTAATTGTACTGCAAGAAAATGAAACTACAAAAGACAAAAACAAAAGCTATCTCCCTTATGATAAAACAGTGGGAAGTCTTATGTATCTCTCATGTAAAACCAGACCGGATATGACATTTGCAGTTAACTACGAAAGTCGATTCCTCCAAGATCCCAAGAAAGAAAATTATGAGAACATAAAGAGAACTCTGAGATAGTTGAGAGGAACAACAAACACATCTATCTGCTACTCATCACAGAAAATGACATGACGATGCATGTATACTGCGATGCTGATTATGCAGGCGATAAAGAAGAAAGAAAAAGTACAACAGGATTCTTCATCATGCTGGCCGGTGGACCTATATCATGGTGTTCCCGAAAACAAAGCATTGTTGCTCTGTCGACAACCGAAGCAGAGTACATTGCTGCAGCTGAATGCTGCAAAGAAGTGAAGTACCAGAAAACTGTGTTTCAGGAATTGACAGAGACTGAAATCAAAGTCATTATGCACGTAGACAATCAAAGTGCTATCAAATTAATTAAATCAGGACAGATGAGCCGAAATAGCAAGCACATTGATGTCCGCTATCATTTCATCAGTGAACAATTTAAAGAAGGATGGTTCGATTTGAAATATTGCAGTTCAGAAGATCAGATAATTCTCACAAAACCATTGTCAAACATCAAATTTGATCATTTCAAAAATTTAATCATGTTCAATCATTCTCAAATCTAATACAGTCTGATCTGTATATGAGTGTTATTGGTAATATTTTGTATTTTTTAATTTTACTAATTTTTATGTCAAAAACTTTTTTGTTGCAACATTGTTTTGCAAAGGTTATCAAAATTGTATTGCTATTAAGGGGAAATGTTGAATGTTAAAATGTATGTTGGTAATAATGACTCTACAATTTTGTTATCAATGTTGGTATCACTGAGACGAAAATTGAGAATAAAGACAGTTGAAAAGTAAAAAAAAAGTGTAATTGTGTTGTTTTATTACTTTATTAAATATAAAAAATTACAAACAAAACCAAGCAAAATATTAACATTCGAAATTAGTCTGGCCAAATGCGCCATTAGAAGCAAAATACATGAAATCTGAGAGTGACGAATTAGACTTATTCTCGATATTCCGTAATGTGGAAAAGTTCTCGAATCATAATTGCATTGAAAGCAGAACTAAGAAGAAATAACAGAAAGGAGATCGCCTGATACCGTACACTCTACACATTAAGATAGCAAATGTCATCCTATACAATTTTTCAGCAGATTTCATTTGACTTTCGTAAAAAAAAAAACTCATCATCTCCATATGAAATGCTTATAAAGTTTTGATAATGGAGGCGTTTACAGTCTATGAAACGTCATTCATTTTGAAAAAGAGAAGTTTCATTCAGATAATTTGAACTAGTTTCTTCAGATAGGTGGATTCAGAATACGAAGTATTAATGACAAATTTAAATAATGTTTTCAAGACCGTCTGTATATGTAATAACAGATCGGGTCAAATTGTATAGATTTTTGTGATTTTAAATTGTTCAATTTTCAGACCGTACAGGATTCAAATACCAAATGAACTTATGAATCATTCTGAATTGAACACTCACATGAGTAGCAGTTTTAATTTTTTTTTATTCACAATATAGAAATATTTTTACCGAATATGCTGATGAAATTAGATCATTCGAAAGCAAGTGACTTCTTCAATGGGTTTCAGATTGCTGATGATACATGAAATGAAAATTTCCACATGGTAAATTCAGTTCAGTTTGATATTGAATCATATAGGTTTTCAGTTTGAGTCAAATAATTTTTTGAGATTTTTTTAACAAATTTCAATTAACGGATAAATTACGGAATATTAACTATATATATATATAGGAAATTCATTTCAATGTGATATCGATTGATATCTGTTTCTAATTCGGAAAGAATCATTTTGCAATGTCTTTATTATTTTACCTGAAAATAGCACCAACTGTGATTATCAGATCCTTAAAAAGTAGGTAGGTAGTTATATGAAATATTGGGGTTCATAAGTAAGTACCGTTATAAAAGGAACTCGTGAGAATGGGCAGAGTTGAAGAAGATATAATAAGTATAAATCAATTAAAGATACATACTGAATATATCTCCTTGATGTTTTGTGAAAAATCTATTATTATGGGAAATACAGCAAACTGTGATATACTCTTGTATACATTCATACTAGGGACCAAAATATTTCTCGTATTTTTTCAATGTATCACCTAATGAAATAATCATTAGTTTCAATGCAGTAGGTTCTAGACATGCAGTGAAAGAGGATGTTTGACAATTCAAATCTTAAATGGTGTAAGTAACATAATATAATGTGTTAATTTCGGGTTTCAAAGATGTTCTATTCAATGGGGGTTTCCCTTCATATTATGAATACTTGGAGTGAAATTTGACAATAAAATCGGTAGTTTTGAAATGGCCATTTCATACTTCATAAGTCATAGCAGAAAATTGAATAGGTTCAATTTAAATATTTTGAAAGCCTGTGTGTAGTAGAGTCAGTACAATTTCATAATTTTGTTGCATCTGAGTTATTGTCTTGCTCAATAGACAATTCGAATTGAGAGAAGGTGTAGCAAACGAGACGGAACACACCAAGATGTTTTTTCAAAAAGATTCAAACTTTCCTTTGTTTTCGTTCATAAAATGTACAACTCATGCATTTCATTGCCTTTGCCTTCATTAAATGACAACTGAATTAATGGAGAGAAAATTTGAGATAATTTTTCAACATCTACTCTCATATATAAATCAACATCAATTGGAATATGAAATATGGAAAATTATTGTGATATCAAACGAAATACTTCAAATTCTGAATTCCTTCATCCTCAATCATTTAGATGTGAATAATCATGTTTTCGATGTAAAAGGTTCAAATCAAATAGAAAACAATCATTCATTCGCCATTCTCAATCAGAACCACACTTCGGCAAATAATGATAATAGCAGATCTTTTCACGCACAGACAATGTATTTATACTTATGTGAATGTTAATGAGATAGATTATTTTCGAATATTGAATGGGAATTGTGATCCCCTAGCATCCATGATTCATACCCACCCATCTTAAGTGTTTTTTATGGTTTTCAGGTTATACAAAGAATTGGGTATTATACAGTATAATGATACTTCGATTCATATAGGAGTAAATGAGAAAATATTTGAATTTATTGAATTTTTAGTGTAATTCGGAGAGTAATTCAAAATATCTTTAAGTAGCGTGAATGAAAACATTCCCTAGCATTTTCACTTACATCTATAAAATTTCAATATTTTTTGAATTAATGAACCTATGCAACGAAACATGGATGTTGGCTGATTTGTATATCGAAAGACTCCTAGGTGTATATATCTATGAATTATCATGAGATTCAGAGATAAGAAAACTATCAATATAAAATAATATTTTTAATGTGTTCACACACCAAAAAAATAACTTTGCCCTTCTGTTTCAACATGAATACCCACTCATTTGTGAATTGCTTTCTTTGTAAAAACTAATGTATGGAAGTGATAGAGACGATATATCATTATTATTACCTCTACAAGAAAAAATAGTTAGTTTCTAATCCGAACTCACCTGAAATCACCATTTCAACGTGTCCCAAAAAGAATCTCAAGAGTCATATGAATTCCAGTGAAAACTGCTTGTAGGTTAGGAGAAATGTATGTTGATATGTGACTTTTCGGCATTTTCTTCAAAACTATTGAAATTCATGATCGACATTATGATGCTAACTGAGAAGAAGTGATAACAATGTCACTTGGTGTACCTATCCGCCCAATTCACGCAGAGAGATTGGTATTCATAACATAAACACTTGAGATATCAATCTTAATTCCAAAAACCAATCACTGTTTTTCACCAGTATGATAATACAAGAGTATAAGAAAGGTACAAATAAGGAGGTTGGAAAAATTAATTCAATATAAAAAATTGGTATTCCACAGAAGTAATCTTTAGAAATTTTTAATGTTCTCTGTTGACATTAGTCTGGCAGAGACAAACTTGAGCTTGGAGTTTGAAAATATGCTGTTTAGTACCACAGTATCAAAGTTGATATAATTGACTTTTCAAAATATTATATAGAAGAAATTTTTGAAAGTATTAGAATTTTTCATTGGGAAGGTGAATATTTTGAATGATATAGGTGCGGAGTTGTCATAACAGTTGTTAATATCTGAATAAATAAGTAGTGTCTGGTAAACTTCATTCGAATATACTGTATAATGATGAATGGGTGAGTGATCGTGATTTTGAACAAATCTGGAAATGAAAACTCAACCAGAATACAAAAAACATCATTGGCGAATGAGATAATTGACGAGAAGAAGGTGAATACTAGGGTGGAGTCGCAAACTGTTCAATTTGGGTTGTGGGAAGTTATTATCCCAAATAGTACCTTGAAAATTAAATTATACAGCTGCTGACAAGAAAATAAAAAAAATTATTGAAAATGAGAAGCAAAGAATGACTCATAAGTTGAAATTGCTTCAAGATGATGATGGATGTGATTTGTGATATAGACGATTATAGAAGCTCTTCTAGGAAGGAAATTGTTCGTTCATTGTTGACTCCCTAATTTCATTATCCAATGTAACATGAATTATGGTGACCCTGTGATGCAACATCACCTGTCCGCAAACTTCTTCCCAGTTGACAGTGGCAGTTATGACAACAGATATAGTAGGGTCCGAGTTCGAGTTTTCCTTCAAGTTGACATTTATTATTTCACCTTTTCTAAAAAAATAGTTAATGAAAAGTGTTCATCTTGCTGTGTTCAAGTGAAGTTGAATGAAGCCACAACGTATTTTCTTAACTAATCTTTTTCTAAACGGAGAACTACAACACCCCAATTACAACTGGCGCCCAACGTGGGGCCGTTGAAAGGTTAGGGTTTCGAAATAACGTTTCTCGTAGCGGATCAAATTGTGCTTGGACATTTTTCGCCGGTTTTGGTGCATATAGAAAAAGGATTAACTTTCTGTTAACGAGTAAGTACATACTCGAATTGACTTTTATCGGAATTTCCGCAATCAATTCGAACTACCTACCTACCTCGCAGTTTTTTTCACATCTCGTGTGTGCGAACGAAATTTTTAACATTTTCGTTGAATATTTCAAACAATTCGAACTACCTCGCAGTTTTTTTCACATCTCGTGTGTGCGAACGAAATTTTGAACAATTTCGTTGAATATTTCGAACAAATCGATCTACTTCGCAATTTTTTCACATCGTGTTTTCCAGAGACGGTTTCAACATTTTTTTCGAATATTACATTCTTGAAAGTTGCATTCGTGTGAATCAAATAATTTGAACTATTCCGCCGTCTTGTTTTTTGCATCTCGTGCGTGCTCATGATATATTCGTGCATATGAAGTATAACAGTAAACTTCGCAGTTATAGTGTGTCGAATCAAGCAAAAATGGAGAATATGGTTGCCATGTCTGCTGAGCAGCTTCAAGCACTATTGGAGGGTATGAAACAAATGGTAACAGGTAATCAACAGCCTACACAAGCACCACAAACAGGTAACTTTTCAAAATGTTATAGTAGATTCACTGGCAAAAAAGACGATGACGTCGAAGCATTTATCGATGCCATCAGCATTTATAAAGAATGTGTTAGTATTACTGATGCCAATGCTATAAAAGGTATCCCTATGTTACTAGATTCGCATGCAGTAACATGGTGGCAAGGTGCAAAAGCCTCGATTACCACGTGGGACGAAGCTATAACAGCCCTTCGCCATGCTTTTGGTAGGAATAAATCTCCACCAAAAATTTTCAGAGAACTGTTTTCTAGAGAACAAGGGGACAGGGAATCAACCGATATTTTTGTAAATAAATGTAGAGCATTGTTATCACAGCTCCCTGCTACTCCTGAATTGCATGATACTCATAAACTTGATATGATTTACGGTTTATTGAACTCGAAAATCCGAGAACGTATTTCTCGCACTGATATTACTTCTTTCGAAGAACTCATTGCAATGAGCAGAGCTGTTGAAGACTCTTTCGCTGAAACTAGACAAATAAGCAATATTGTCAAGTCATCACTAGATAACAATAAATTCCGACCGAAGTGCACATTTTGTAAGAACTTTGGCCATCTTCAAGCAGAATGTAGAAAATTTGCGCATTCTAAACAGCCTATTAATACTCAAAGTATGAGTAGATCAAATACAGGTTTGCCAACTCGCACGAATGATGTGCGCATGCCCACGCATAACAATATCAGCTGCAATGGTTGCAATACACCCGGTTATGTGAGGTCGAACTGTCCCAACTGCCGTGCCTCGTCTCACGCAGAGGCTCCCTCTTCTCAAAATGTATCATCTGTAGATGTTCTCTTAGTTGATTCCAATGATGATGTTAGAAGGCCCCTATTTAGAATTACAGTTGAAGGTCTTTCCGGAGGTGCTTACGCGGATACTGGCGCTGAATGTTCTCTCGCCGGGTCTCGTCTTTATAAACATTTCATGGAAAATAATATCCCCTTCTCTTCCGAAACTAGGACTTGTAATGGGGGTGTTGTGGTTCTCCGTTTAGAAAAAGATTAGTTACGAAAATACGTTGTGGCTTTATTCAACTGCACTTGAACACAGCAAGATGAACACTTTTCATTAACTATTTTTTTAGAAAAGGTGAAATAATAAATGTCAACTTGAAGGAAAACTCGAACTCAGACCCTACTATATCTGTTATCATAACTGCCACTGTCAACTGGGAAGAAGTTTGCGGACAGGTGATGTTGCATCACAGGGTCACCATAATTCATGTTACACCAATGAGTATATTGAACTAAAACTAGTCAATAATTCGTCACCGAGTAAGCTATAATTTTATAGATGAATTTAATGAGCTATATGCTGTTATGAAGCAACTTTTTCAATAAGTTCTTCAGGTAAAATTGAGGTGAGTAATATCCTTCCAACCTATGGAAATGTATCATGATAAGTATTGTTCGAGGTATCAATTTCTTGGTTGTTGAATATTTACCCCCATAATTCATTTTCATTCCGTGGCTTATCACACAAAAATTGATCTTTGAATAATGTTAATGTGTAGTCATTGAACTTGGCATAACTTCAAACAGTCATACAGGCGCATACAGCTGTTTAGTCGAAAACCAAACATCAAGCTAGGTGACCTTCCTATTATTTTATAACCGAAGAACAATTTTATCTGAATATAGGCGAATATAAATTACCTGACAGTCAGGTTTTCATATGAGTGGCAGAAGCAATCCATAATATTATCGATACTATCTTATATTATCATAATCATCATTGAATAGTTCTTATTCGAATAGGACCAAGATACATTTCATGGTTTCTAGACATGGGCTAATATCAATCTATCTATAATATCTACACCATTTCCCGAACCCCTAGTGCATTTACAAAGAAGTCGAGGATATTTGTGACACGTGAATCGAAATCTTCACATGGATGGCTGGTTATGTAGGATGTTTTTGTGTTGTTAATCACATTGGGATGAATCGAAGTAATTATCGATCAATGAGATGAATGGATTCAATGTATCAAGCCTTTCAATAGAATAGAGTTCTAACAAAGTTGAATTTTATTCAAACCCTTTAGTCATTGATACTTGAAACAAAATAATATCAACATGATTTGGTGGTTTCATTTGGCGGGTGTAGAAATCAGAACTTGAGCCTAATAGATGTAATGTTATTGATTGCCATATGCATATGGATTTGAGAGTTTCATTTGATGATTGATATATCTGAAAAAGAAAACTTGAGGTAGCATGATATGTTGATATAATTGCAGAAGCGTGCTGTGAACGGAAACATGAGTATCCAAATGAAAATATACGGGGCGTTGGAATGATGTTTTCAGCGGTGTTAAGAGGTTTCGGGTTGGAACAAGCTTATTGTAGTGATGTTATGCGAGATTTTGAAAGGACACGGGGGGTAAAAATATGTTAGAGTATTGTTGATTTGGTACTTTATAGGGTGATAGACGGCATACAGATCTGAAGACTGAGTTTTCTTGCAGGGACTTCTTCCGTTCATTTCACAACCAATATAATTAAGCGCATTTGAGAGAAAAGAATGAATTTGAGGTTGGATCGAGTTGTGATGAACTCCTGCTTGATATTTGTGACAGATAAACATGCAATCATGAGGGAAAGCCAAAGTCGTTAATATATGGGCACTGAAAGAGTCAATATTGGAATGCACCGATATTTGGAATGAGGAAAAGTAGGATTCCTGTGCGAATGTGTTTTTACTGTCTATGTACTTATAGGTAGTTGCAGAATTATATCAAAATATGCTTTCAACTAAAAAAAAGTCAAAGCCTACACTCGAGAAAATTCTGTATTCATTGCAATCACATCACGACATCTATCCATCTCAAAGCTGATCAGAATAGCATTAATTGCATGTTTCCAGATGATATGAAAGCAGTTGAAAAGGGTCATAATGATATTCCACATACCGTCCTATTCTTCAGTGCGTATTATATTTTTATCAAATAACCCAACATGTCAATAATGCATGATTTAGATGTTGTGGGGTCAAAATTTAAAATGGGAATGACTTCCACATTCGTGAATATGTGAGAATCTCTTGTCTATCAAAACAATATAGCTACTTTCTGCAAATAAGTTTATCGAGTTCAAGTAACTCTCTGTGCTCTCGGATAACGCTTCGGAATAACTAGGATTTAGCACGGTGAGAGAGTATTTAACAAATGTATCCATTCCAAAAATTATATTTGAATTCAACTTTCAATTATATTTTGTAGAACTTTGGAAGGTAACTCACAGCCAGAATTCACATATGGCTGATGATATGTATGTATTCTATTTCATAAATATCAATAGTGATAGTGTGAAATACAGATATTTCCATCAGGGCTATTCAATGTGTGTCTGAGTTCCAATTCTTCCACCAAATTATTCTTTCGAGTGCCATTTTCTTACTTAACAAACGTCTGTGTCGAATGCCAGTGAGTGAAATAAACCTTCAACAAATAGCAAATGGTATTACAATGTAACCACGAAACTTCGAAAATAATTTGCATATACCAGCATATTTCCAACGTTAAGTATGCGTTTTACAGTTCCATAATGAATAAGTTGAAAATAAATTCAAAATTTCATGAAAATAATCTAAATAATGGAGACTACCGTATTTTAACAATGCGAGCGTTATGAAATATTTATTTAACATTAAATTCATGAAGAAATGTCGAGATAAACACATTCTCATCTGGTTTAAGTAGCGATAAATATGACAACTGCTTCCTTACACTCCATCTATAGATACTCACATGGAACTGTAATTGATACCCCAAGTGTGATCGTGATATCACATACAACTGATCTACCATAAGCCTAATAGCCATGCTTGTAAAGCGTTCGCTATCTAATCTACTGATAGATGTTCGTCCCTCTTTGAATACATTCTAATTGTTTGGGTATAAACAGAAGAAGATGAACAGAATCGATCTGAGAATCCCAAAATTATGTGTCTCTCATAGGAGGAAACGTTCCAATGTAGAGGAACTATCATTCTCGAATGATGGCATTGAGATTCTGATCTCAAGTGTAGAAGCAGGTGTCGTTTCCTCCAGCGTTTCATACTGTCATGCTGAAGAGGGTGTAGTTCACAAAAAAATAACCAATTTAATCATTTTTTTATGAACCCAAAGCAAATATGACCAATTTCATCATAATTCTGCTACTACCTAAGTACATAGTCAGTAAAAACACACTCGCACAGGAATCCTACTTTTCCTCATTCCAAATATCGGTGACGGTGCTGCATTCCAATATTGACTCTTTCAGAGCCCATATATTAACGACTTTGGCATTTTCCCTCATGATTGCATGTTTATCTGTCACAAATATCAAGCAGGATTTAAAACCACAAAGAAAAACTTAGCGAATTTTTTTCTCATCAAAGTTCATCACAACTCGATCCAACCTCAAATTCATTCTTTTCTCTCAAATGCGCTTAATTATATTGGTTGTGAAATGAACGGAAGAAGTCCCTGCAAGAAAACTCAGTCTTCAGATCTGTATGCCGTCTATCACCCTATAAAGTACCAAATCAACAATACTCTAACATATTTTTACCCCCCGTGTCCTTTCAAAATCTCGCATAACATCACTACAATAAGCTTGTTCCAACCCGAAACCTCTTAACACCGCTGAAAACATCATTCCTGTATTATGTTTCACGCCCTCAAGCTACCTCAAGTTTTCTTTTTCAGATATATCAATCATCGAATGAAACTCTCAAATCCATATGCATTTGGCAATCAATAACATTACATCTATTAGGCTCAAGTTCTGATTTCTACACCCGCCAAATGAAACCACCAAATCATGTTGATATTATTTTGTTTCAAGTATCAATGACTAAATGGTTTGAATAAAATTCAACTTTGTTAGAACTCTATTCTATTGAAAGGCGATACAATGAATCCATTCATCTCACTGATCGATAGTTACTTCGATTCATCCCAATGTGATTAACAACACAAAAACATCCTACATAACCAGCCATCCATGTGAAGATTTCGATTCACGTGTCACAAATATCCTCGACGTTTTTGCAAATGCACTAGGGGTTCGGGAACAAAAATGACCCGAATTGACCTTAAAATTCAGAAATGGTGTAGATATTATACATAGATAGATTGATATTAGCCCATGTCTAGAAACAATGAAATGTATTTTGGTCCTATTCGAATAAGAATTATTCAGTGATGATTATGATAATATAAGATTTTATCGATAATATTATGGATTGCTTCTGCTACTCATATGAAAACCTGACTGTTTGTCAGTTAATTTATATTCGCCTATATTCAGATAAAATTGTTCTTCGGTTATAAAATAATAGGAAGGTCACCTAGCTTGCTGTTTGGTTTTCGAATAAACAGCTGTATGCGCCTGTATGACTGTTTGAAGTTATGCCAAGTTCAATGACTACACATTAACATTATTCAAAGATCAATTTTTGTGTGATAAGCCACGGAATGAAAATGAATTATGGGGGTGAATATTCAGCAACCAAAAAATTGATACCTCGAACAATACTTATCATGATACATTTCCATAGGTTGGAAGAATATTACTCAACTCAATTTTACCTGAAGAACTTATTGAAAAATTTGCTTCATAACAGCATATAGCTCATTAAATTCATCTATAAAATGATAGCTTACTCGGTGACGAATTATTGACTAGTTTTAGTTCAATATACTCATTGAATAATGAAATTAGGGAGTCAACAATGAACGAACAATTTCCTTCCCTAGAAGAGCTTCTATAATCGTCTATATCACAAATTACATCCATCATCATCTTGAAGCAATTTCAATTTATGAGTCATTCTTTGCTTCTCATTTTCAATAATTTTTTTTATTTTCTTGTCAGCAGCTGTATAATTTAATTTTCAAGGTACTATTTGGGATAATAACTTCCCACAACCCAAAATGAACAGTTTGCGACTCCACCCTAGTATTCACCTTCTTCTCGTCAAGATTCTCATTCGCCAATGTTGTTTTTTGTATTCTGGTTGAGTTTTCATTTCCAGATTTGTTCAAGATCACGATCACTCACCCATTCATCATTATACAGTATATTCGAATGAAGTTTACCAGACACTACTTATTTATTCAGATATCAACAACTGTTATGACAACTCCGCACCTATATCATTCAAAATATTCACCTTCCCAATGAAAAATTCTAATACTTTCAAAAATTTCTTCTATATAATATTTTGAAAAGTCAATTATATCAACTTTGATACTGTGGTACTAAACAGCATATTTTCAAACTCCAAGCTCAAGTTTGTCTCTGCCAGACTAATGTCAACAGAGAACATTAAAAATTTCTAAAGATTACTTCTGTGGAATACCAATTTTTCATATTGAAAAAATTTTTCCAACCTCCTTATTTGTACCTTTCTTATACTCTTGTATTCTCATACTGGTGAAAAACAGTGATTGGTTTTTGGAATTACGATTGATATCTCAAGTGTTTATGTTATGAATACCAATCTCTCTGAGTGAATTAGGCTGATAGGTACACCAAGTGACATTGTTATCACTTCTTCTCAGGTAGCATCATAATGTCGATCATGAATTTCAATAGTTTTGATGAAAATGCCGAAAACTCATATATCAACATACATTTCTCCTAACCTAGAAGCAGTTTTCACTGGAATTCATATGACTCTTGAGATTCTTTTTGGGACACGTTGAAATGGTGATTTCAGGTGAGTTCGGATTAGAAACTAACTATTTTTTCTTGTAGAGGTAATAATAATGATATATCGTCTCTATCACTTCCATACATTAGTTTTTACAAAGAAAGCAATTCACAAATGAGTGGGTATTCATGTTGAAACAGAAGGGCAAAGTTATTTTTTTGCTGTGTGAACACATTAAAAATATTATTTTATATTGATAGTTTTCTTATCTCTGAATCTCATGATAATTCATAGATATATACACCTAGGAGTCTTTCGATATACAAATCAGTCAACATCCATGTTTCGTTGCATAGGTTCATTAATTCAAAAAATATTGAAGTTTTATAGATGTATGTGAAAATGCTAGGGAATGTTTTCATTCACGCTACTTAAAGATATTTTGAATTACTCTCAGAATTACACTAAAAATTCAATAAATTCAAATATTTTCTCATTTACTACTATATGAATCGAAGTATCATTATACTGTATAATACCCAATTCTTTGTATAACCTGAAAACCATTAAAAACACTTAAGATGGGTGGTTATGAATCATGGATGCTAGGGGATCACAATTCCCATTCAATATTCGAAAATAATCTCATTAACATTCACATTAGTATATATACATTGTCTGTGCGTGAAAAGATCTGCTATTATCATTATTTGCCGAAGTGTGGTTCTGATTGAGAATGGCGAATGAATGATTGTTTTCTTTTTGATTTGAACCTTACATCGAAAACATGATTTTTCACATCTAAATGATTGAGGCATTCAGAATTTGAAGTATTTCGTTTGATATCACAATAATTTTCCATATTCCAATTGATGTTGATTTATATATGAGAGTAGATGTTGAAAAATTATCTCAAATTTTCTCTCCATTAATTCAGTTGTCATTTAATGAAGGCAAAGGCAATAAAATACATAAGGTGTACATTTTATGAACGAAAATAAAAGAAAGTTTGAATCTTTATGAAAAAACATCTTGGTGTGTTCCGTCTCGTTTGCTACACCTTATCTCAATTCGAATTGTCTATTAGATAAGAGCAAGACAATAACTCAGATGCAACAAAATTATGAAATTGTACTGACTCTACTACACAAAGGCTTTCAAAATATTTAAATTGACCCTATTCAATTTTCTGCTATGACTTATGAAGTATGAAATGGCCATTTCAAAACTACCGATTTTATTGTCAAATTTCACTTCAAGTATTCATAATATGAAGGGAAACCCCCATTGAATAGAACATCTTTGAAACCCGAAATTAACACATTATATTATGTTACTTACACCATTTAAGATTTGAATAGTCAAACATCCTCTTCCACTGTATGTCTAGAACCTACTGCATTGAAACTAATGATTATTTCATTAGGTGATACTTTGAAAAAATACGAGAAATATTTCGGTCCCTAGTATGAATGTATACAAGAGTATATCACAGTTTGCTTAATTTCCCATAATAATAGATTTTTCACAAAACATCAAGGAGATATATTCAATATGTATCTTTAATTGATTTATACTTATTATATTTTCTTCAACTCTGCTCATTCTCACGAGTACCTTTTATGACGGTACTTACTTATGAACCCCAATATTTCATATAACTACCTAACTACTTTTTAAGGATCGGATAATCACAGTTGGGGCTATTTTTAGGTAAAATGAAGACATTGCAAAATGATTCTTTCCGAACTAGAAACAGATATCAATCGATATCACAATGAAATGAATTTCCTATATATAGTTAATATTCCGTAATTTATCCGTTAACTGAAATTTGTTAAAAAAATCTCAAAAAATTATTTGACTCAAACTGAGAACCTATATGATTCAATATCAAACTGAACTGAATTTACCATGTGGAAATTTTTATTTCATGTATCATCAGCAATCTGAAACCCATTGAAGAAGTCACTTGCTTTCGAATGATCTAATTTCATCAGCATATTCGGTAAAAATATTTCTATATTGTGAATAAAAAAAAATTAAAACTGGTACTCATGTGAGTGTTCAATTCAGAATGATTCATAAGTTCATTTGGTATTTCAATCCTGTACGGTCTGAAAATAGAACAATTTAAAATCACAAAAATCAATACAATTTGACCCGATCTGTTACTACGTATACAGACTCTTGAAAACATTATTTAAATTTGTTAGTAATACTTCGTATTCTGAATTCACCTATCTGAAGAAACTAGTTCAAAATATCTGAATAAAACTTCTCTTTTTCAAAATGAATGACGTTTCATAGACTGTAAACGCCTCCATTATCAAAACTTTATAAGCATTTCATATGAAGATGATGAGATCTTTTTTTTTTGACGAAAGTCAAATGAAATCTGCTGAAAAATTGTATAGGATGACATTTGCTATCTTAATGTGTAGAGTGTACGGTATCAGGCGATCTCCTTTCTGTTATTTCTTCTTAGTTCTGCTTTCAATGCAATTATGAAATGAGAACTTTTCCACATTACGGAATATCGAGAATAAGTCTAATTCATCACTCTCAGATCTCATGTATTTGCTTCTAATGGCGCATTTGGCCAGACTAATTTCGAATTAGAAACTATTTGTTCAATTTCAATATTGCATGATATGCGTTCGAAAAAGCTTATGAATCATATTGAATGAGAGTGAAATCCGATGATGAACCGTAGCCTCACAACATGTCGTGAAATTTTATTCTATCTAACTTGTGAATGATTTATGCGGTAATATCCATACTTTCTTCAGTTTTTTTCTACGGATGACATATTATTCAATGGTTATCAAATTTTCCTGGCACTCAGTTTCTTGTAAATATAGCTGGAAAGTCTAAATGTGTCCCTCTTGCCCCTTAAAATCCATCTTATTCTTCTCGATTGTTTACATATTCTTCCATATGAAACTCATGCTTGCTAGAATATCCTTCAGTATCTTTATACATGCTTTGAAAACAAATAACAAGATCAAATGGATATCCAGTTTTTAGCGGTATTCTACATCGATGAAAAATGGTTGAATGGTCTGGTTTCAATTACCACCGTCATACCAAAATATTTTTTCATAAATACCTGATTACCCATTATTTTAACAAATGTGTGTGTTTGTGACATCATCATTTCCCAACTTCATGTTCTTGCTAATATGATTTGTAGCAATATTCGTGAGATTTATTTCAACACTTCATGCAAATCTTGCTAAAATCACAATTTTCATCTTCGATCTGAACAACTTGTACTGGTATTTATATAATGACATTTTGAGTCTACGAAACCACACTCGATTCATATATTGATCATATTATTTATTTATGAAGGATAAAGGGTACAGACCAATTCAGTCTGAAGTCAGTAATAAAGCATTCTAAAATGGATTGATATTCTTGCTGAACTATAAACATATATAAATCTGTGAACATTCCTTGTTTCGAATGATATGCACTTAGCTCATGATAATATACAACTAATGATATCAGTTCAATTCTCCATTTAATACAAGCTCGAAAAAAAATGCATCAACAATAACAGCCGATTTCTACCCATCCCAACAATTATATTCAACAATACTACTATATCGTTGATTATATTTCGAGATTCCATCAATTCCCTAATAAGAAGATGAATGCATGGATTTCCATGGAGTGAGAGAAATCAAATCATCACCAACGTGAAAACATCTTCAAAAACCACTGCATCAAAATTACTGAACTATTTGAACTGCCAACCTCAATTCTTGTTTTCCAAATCACTAAAATGAATAATGTTAGTAAAATATTGACTAATTCAAATATGTCATCTCCATTACTCATTGTCGTCATTCACACTTAATGGCCTCGTCTTCACATGATCACACAAGTCTCTCAGGGACTTCTGAGGGTTACTTGTAGATTGAAGGAATTGATCATTTGGATAATTCTCTTGCCGTGTTGATATATAAATCTACATAAAACCCAAAATAGAAAATTATATATCAATCAAATGTGTAAAAAGTAGTACTTACAACTTTGTCTATGAGTTCAGAAAAGCACTGGCAGTGTGGTCTAGTCGGGGGAAGGGTAAGAACGAATAAATGTATCGTTCATAGAGAATCCGGGACCTTTATATATCCGTTCACAAAAAAAAAAACAAAAACCTTAGCCTGTTAACTTTTTTTAATTAAATATCATTCACCCTATTACTTGAAGAAACATGAAAGGATATACAGGCATTTCATAAAATGTTCATTTCATTATCATATAGGTATCTATAAAATTATCGGTGGGGTTAGTAACTCGCATTTAAAAAAAACATTTTGAAAACACATTTTTTAATCAGAAAATGGTTACTTTTCATACATAACAAATTTTTCTCAGTATTTATAGATGAAAATTATCATCGGAATTACCCATCAAATGAAGCGGGCACAATTAAAAACATCCCATATCCTCTACATCAAGGTAAACCTTCCAATTATTTTTTCAATATAAAATTAACATTGGTATTATTGCCTCAGGCCTCTGAAGCATTCTTCAGTCAGACATCCGCTTTGGCCTATTTTACAGTTATTGTCGCCCACCTTATTTCGATGCGATGGTAGGTACCTGTTGTTAGGATCGCTTGAATATTTTAATGGAGAGTCGGCATATGCAGGGCGCTCTTTATTTAATCGAATATGGACTCACACACACACACACACCCACTATTACACGTCCCGCAATAATTATGGCAACGCATGCAATATCCCCAATTGTGGCATAATTCTAATATCGATGTATATATACAGTGATATACATAGGAAGTATATACCTATAAAAGTCTTGCACTAACACACACTATTACCGGAGCTATGGCCTATAGAGAGTTAATGGCATCCGAGGCCATAAATATTTCTGCATAAGAAATAAGTGTGAGTTGCCATAAATATTATCTCACCAAGAGTGTGTGGCCTGCGGTGTTGCCAGATCTCACCCCATCTTGCACACTGTGACTGGGAGCTATATTAGTGGCAACTCATTTCTAGTGGAGAAATCATTTCATATAATTTGAATGAAAATTGTCATATTTTCAAAAAAACATGAATTCTGCATTCATTTGAATCACTTTAACATTCTTCATGAATTTCAGTGAGGATTCAGGAAGGAAAATCAGGCTAAAACATTTAAATTCAAAATATAGAAAAAGCGAGATGATTTACCAAGGCCATGTATAGCACATGAGATTATGTCATATGCCTGGGATTATCTTTTTTCAACGGGTTATCAGAGAAATTTTTGCTAGGTCTTAATACCAACAATACTAGTGAATCTGACGGAATTACGCAGTTTGTTCTCAAGAAATGTGATCCCGAACTAACACCAGTTCTTTGCAAGTTATTCACAGATCCGACCTGTCCTGGAATACTGTTCACATGGATGGAGTACAGCACATATAATGATGTGCCATACAAAGCCAGGATATTGTTATGTTTTGAATTTTGGAATGTTAGCGATACTTCATTGTTAATAATTCACCCAAAGACTTTTCAATGGAGCGAAAAGAGCCAATAAATCTTAATTTTATATGTTACTTCATTGTAAAATCCTGAAATGACTGCATAACCTGTAAGATTATGGAACACGATGGGCAGGCACTACGAACGATTTTCAAAAATTGAGTTGTATGCTTGGTGCAAATGACCCCGAAATTGTGCGATAAAATGGTTATGGTCAAGAACGATGTCATTGGTGGAAAAAGATTTTTCACCAATATAATAAATAGTAACCCTGCATGAATTTGGTTTCTCAATCGGTACGATTGTATTAATTCCTGATTGAACGATCACAGCTAACCTCGACCTATGACACCATTCCTTTAACATTTTCCAATTGACATTCAAAGTTCGCATAAGTGATGAATGGAGCCATTTGTTTTTGAGTGAGATTTCTGTATTCTGTATGATCACATTTGAGTAATGAAATTTTGCATTGTATCAGTTGGGAGCAACGTTACTCATGATCCTTCAATGTCTGTTCACAATTGAGATATTTGACAAATCAATCACAAAAAAGTAACCCTATGGTTATTTACTTGGGTTGAAAATAATCGAATCGAGACAATGAATATATCTGATATCACACTCATAATCATAAACATGAGATTCAGAATCATTTAATTTTGGAAAATATTTATTAACATGACAATTCTGTTTATTATTAGTTTATGGTGCTTTCATCACTACAGAAAATTACTTTTTTCTACGACGGTGCATGAACTAAGCTTTCACGCACTGCGGACAGTGCGTAAAGTAATAATTTTTCGCACAAGTGCGTAAAAAATCACCTGTGCATAAAATCATCAACTGTGCGTAAAGTCATTTTTTACACACTGTTCATACATTTATGCATTTTTGAAAAATACAGTTTCTTGCGTCAGATACAACTCGGAACTCTTTATTTGATAATACGACGACAATTCATATCATTAAACATTCAAATTAATGATATAATTGCTACAATTTGGCAATATAATAACTGTCGAAGAAAAACTTTGTATGAAACACTTTCGTAAAGGGCTTTTTTGTACTCGCGTGATTGTTGAACTCGGCTGCGCCTCATTCAACAAACTCCACGCTCATACGAAAAAGTCCTACTTAACGAACTTGTATCATAAATAGCTATTATTCGAATACTTCCAGTTCCAATGCTTAAACGTACACAGAAATATTACAACTTTTTTTCAAATTTTTCAAAGGACCTTGCACATGTTCTATGTAAAATGTTTTTCGTCTAATTTCTCTGAAATTTTTATATGTTATAAATCTTTACATTCTTATTGAATAGTTATGAATCGATCTTATGCATATAAGATCAGTTTTTGAGTGTCAAAAATTCGATTTTTGCTCTTTAGGTTATTATGCATCGATTTGATGTTTGTGCTCCACTTCGGGAATAATGTTTTACTTACCAAGTTGTAGTGAATGAACTCAATTTGAATAAAATAGTTTTATATGTATCAAGTGAGTAAAGTGATACTTTACTAGTATGAATACCTTTTTGTTTGCGCCATGTCAATAAAAACTCATATTCGTATTTTCCACTGTTTTCTCTCTTCAATCTTCATCACTTTCCATTTCTACCCATATCAAATTCATAGTTATCAAGAATTCGTTATCTTGAGATATGCACAATTTCATTAATTATTGATATAAACTAGTTTCTGATGACAAAACAACCCCAGCTGCCTTGGATTACCTAGTGTAAATTAGTTCCAATAATTCCTGCACGTTCATATTATTAGTATAAAAAATATTCCGCTATTTTAAAAACACTCCGTCATCAAAACGCTATGAATATAATATAATAATAATAATGAATTTATCCAGTAAGTAAGTAATTATTACATAAGACAACACCCTATTGTTCATTCATTATACACGAACTTATTGAAACAGACCATATTCAGTGTCATAATCCAACCAGTGATGATTGCATCATGACCCTGTTCTTCCACATGCCAAATTTTTTAATGACACTACATTATTGTTTTCATGAGCAATAACTCAGGCATGGTGGTTTACATTCCTGAGAAAGACCAATCTCTATTTAGAGCACACGAGTCAAATCAAATACCCTAAACAGGTGGAATTGCATTTTTGACACCTGGTAGTTCGAAAGCTGGTCATATAGGATCCATCTATAAATTATACAGTGTGGTCCTAAAGTAACGGATTAATTTGTTTTCTACGTTATTATCCATTTTCAAGAAAAACCCTAAAACACATCTATTTCACATTTTTGAAAAGACATTCTATGTGAAAAAAATTCCCCTTTTTACATCTCCCAAATAGTGACAGACACCCCCCCAATTTTTTAAAATGAGAATGTGGGTTAAGTGATTCCTCATTTTGAAGGGTATTCAATTGTCTATACAGCTATGTCTATTTTTTTTAATTTCGTTGATGCGTCATAAAAAAGAATATTTTCAAAATGTTGAGAATTAAGTATCACGTATACTTTTAAGCTGTATATTCATTGCACCTCAATTTTTTTTGGTTATTTTACCAACTTTCGTTCATCATACGTTCAAGTAGGCTGAAAAAATGTATGTTAAAAAAATTAAGGTTCATTGAATACACAGCTAATTTAATAGTATACGTGATACTTATTTATAACTCATATCTTATATTTATTTGTTTATTATGTCGCGCACAGGTTAAAATTTTAGTGACTTTTTTCTCAGTTCATTTACTTTTCCTAGGTATCAATACTCATGTATGTGACTCATATTTCAACTTATATTATTATACTTTTCAACATTTTGAAAATATTTTTTTTTTAACGCGTGAACGAAATTTAAAAAAATAGACTGCTTTATAGACAATTGGCCCTTCCAAATGAAGTATTACCAGAACCCCTATTTAATTTATAAATATTGAAGGGGTGGCTGCCACTTTGAGGGGAGTGAAGGAGGGGTGATTTTTGTTAATGTCACAGAGTGTCTTTTCGAAAACGTAAATCGACTTGTTTCAGGGTTTTCCTTGAAAATTGCTAATAAGGTAGGAAATGAATTTATCCGTAATTTTAGAACGTCACTGTATGTCATATCTAAAACATATCGAAATTTCAGAAAATTTTGCCAAAAGACATTTCACATGGAAAATAGATGTTCAAAATCCTTGGTTCATCTGTTGCTAGGACAGTGGTAAATTGGGATATTCATGTGATTTTGAAGGATTGAGAACTACGCTCCAATTGAGACACACTGAGTCAGTCTTCTTACATTCATGAACTGTTTTTTTTTCAGTTTTCTCTAGTAATCTAATGAAGGACAAACCCCATCTTAGATTTTTAATGTTTATCTTCATTGAGATGACCTCATGCAAAGCTTACCCCGAGTCATGTTCTTGAAAAAAACCTTACTATTTGAAATTCTGATCAAACACATTATCTATAACAATTTTTTAAGTATTCAAAGTAATTCAAATCCAAAATTTCGCCGTCGTCTGATTTTTCAACAAATACTTCACAAAATTTTACATTCGTTTCAATTATTACTAGAAAGGACCCCGCACATTTCTTATGAGAAATGTATTTCCGAGAATATGGCTGAATTTTTGTTCTCGGCGTGCTGATGAAAAGTGTCCACTGACAGATGCTCAAAAATGGACAGTTTTCGAGATATGGAACTTTGAAAGTAGACTTTTCCGTTCCTTGCGATATTTTCTCATGAATCGAGGAGTCCCCATTTCTGGTTGGGAAGGAAGGAAGGAATTCGGCGTTCAGTACCAGATTGACAGATTGTATTTCATCGTTACATATATCGATGATTTTTCATACACTGCTCTACACTGGCCATGGAATGAATTTCTTATTCAAAGATTTCTAATACATTTATTCATGCAATGGAACAACTACAATAATTTCAATTTTCGAAAAACGACACATTTTGAGTATATTTTGAAGAGAGATTGAAATGGCTGATTCTGAATATACCAGATTTCCAATAATATCAAGTATGTGATCCAAAATGTTAAAAATGAGGCTCAGCGCTGTAAAGGAAGGTAACGAGAAAATCATATATTCTTTGATATAGCAATAATTACTATTATAACTATTAAGTCTTCATCTTGCAAAAGAAAATAATCAGATGTATGGCTGGTGTAGCTCGTGGAACCTCGTGTAGAAACATATTCACACAATTCTCAATTCTAACAGTTCCTTCACTTTACATACTTCTGATTATCATGAATGTCAAAAAAGAAGAAAGTAACCTGAGTAAAAGACATGATCTACATAAATACAGTACGAGAAACAGTGAGAGCATCCACCAGCCATACTCACGATTGAGCATTGTTCAAGACTCTCACATATACCAAGGAATCAAGTGTTATAACCGACTTATGAATATATTCCCGCACTTAAGCTCAGCGAGTTCAAATGTGTTGAAGGATAATTTGACTCGTTATCTGATAAGTCAATCATTCTACTCCATTGAAGAGTTTTTAGACGCTACATTGCAGAGAATTTTAATCTAATTGTATGTATATTCCTGATATTTTTGTATATTCCTGAATTTTTTCTTTGTGACTAGTCCGATAAGTTTTTACATGTACTTATGTATTCGTATGTATATGTAAATATTTCAGTGATGAATACATTCTATTTCTACGTATATGTGACTTTTGTTCTCACATATATCAATAATCCGACAATGGGTGCAAAGATATTCTCCTCAAATGACTCGTTTTGGATGATTGCATCTCACAGCCAAACTAATCCGTGAAAATGTCTGTATCGTTGATAGCTGATACTACTTTCTCAGCAGAATGGTGAGGTTCGGGTGGAAGCATTAATGGCACTTTCGATAATTACCCTAGAATTCCAAAAAATGCAGAAGTTGCAGTTGTCTCAAATAAATGTGAAATGTTTCGGACACCCATTGCCTAAATTGGAGAGAAACCAATTCTCTACAGTCACGACAAATCAATTGTTCGTATCTTCAATCTTTTTCGACTGAGCGAAAAATTGAAGTTAGACAACAACTTCTTCCCCTTACGAAAATTGAATCATATTTTAATCTTATTTTCCGGTTTTTTCCCTTAAAGCTCCCTGACTCTCCTGAGAATATTGGAACACATTCGATATTATGTGATCAATAGTGATCATAATTGTTATATCTGAAAATATATGATTACGATTTTTCCGTTCCCTTCCTTCCTTCCATTTTGGAGAACATATTTGATATTAGTGGACATCTGGTAAACTCGGACTTAGATATTTCAGCCTCTCTCAGAAATATACACTGAATCTGTCGTTTATCGAGAATGAATATTATTGTAAGGTTATTTCGAAGCATGAATAGATGTATGGAATATTTTGGAATTTGTGTCTCTTTTCAAATCCAGTGTGGAGCAGTGTATGAAAAATGTTCGACGGTTGAGCCTTATATGTATAATAATCTGGTTCTGGACACAAAACATTTGAATTATTGTATCCCATCCAGAAATTAGAGGTCTTCCATTGATGAGCAGATACCGCATCAAATCCGAAAAGCCATTTCCAAAGCTCCATATCTCGAACGCTGTATTTTTTAAAGGTTTGTGGCTATGGACGATGTATATTTCTAATTAATTTTCAATAATGTTTAAAATTCATTTATTTTTCGAATATGGCCAATGTTCGTTGAAAGCTTCGTCATTTTTGCGGATTTCGTTACTACATAATTTTTCATATTTTTTCAAATTATTTAACCAAACTAATATAACTAATTATCACAAGTACTCTCCCGCATAGATTTGATTAATTTTCTTCAAGAATTCCAGTGAGGACTCAGGATGGAAAATCAGAATAAAACACCGTAATTTAAAAAAAAAAACATGATACAAGCAAGGCTATGATGGTACATAATCTTTATTGCAACCAAATCTCTAACATTTTGGCAACAAGCCATCATCATGCAGGAGAGATATGTTTTACATGTACAACAGGAGAACGAACGCAAAAAATGGACATCTTCAAAGGTGGTGAGTGAGTGGTATCTGATATATTATTATATTTCGGATAAAATATTTTTTGAAGATGGCTTGATGCCTAAAACGTCGTAGATTTGCTTGCAGGGAAGATTTCATTCTATAGCTTTGCTCACAAAATTCTATAATACAGTGAGTTTCAAATAGTTTGCACCATATGGGAAACTTTTTTATTGATTTGTCAGAATTTTTTATCATTTTAATTGGTGCATGCAAAAAACTAGTATTTGATTCATTCAAATTTCAAATTCTCAAACAGTGTACAGGGGAGCTCAAAATATAGGAATTTTGATCTAGAGTAAACTACCCTAATTTTTTATATTATCAAAAAAATCTATTAGGAAAATTTGTTTAAAATTTGGAATAACAGCCACCTACACATTAAATAACGTTTTCCATTTTTATGATTAAAGTGATCGTAATTTCGCAGATATGCATTAATTGATTATTGAGCATCAACTAATTGATTTATTCGATAATTTTCTCCTAAACAATCATACTGATAATCATTATTGACAAACATAGAGGGGAAATGTAAAATTTGCACCAAAAAACTAGTGAAAATTCAAACCATTTTCAACGAACAAATAACTAATTGGTTAAAATTATCTTATTATTATAGAAATATGAGGGAGCCGCTCAAGGAGCATAATGTAGTAGTGATGTAGTACTATTTATGAGGCTATTACAATAAAAAGAAAAAATATTTTGTTACTTAGGTGGCTGTGATTCAAAAGGACCTTGCACTATTTTCATGGAAAATGGGTTTAGGGCAATTCCCCAACAACAATTCACCGACGGGCAATTCCCCGACAACAGTTCATCGACTGGATGATTCCCCGAGAGAATAATTCCCCGACGGGGAATATTCCCCGACAACAATTCACCGACGGGCAGGTATTCATCATTCCAGTGAATTGAATCAGCTTTCAAATAATGAACAATTAGTCCCAACTTTGAGAGGCTTACTGCTTCTGATACATTTCAAATTCCTCTAGTTTCCTCGGAAACAGTGCTTTCAAATGGAAAACATTTAATTCACCATGTATATAAGGTATTGCATGATTGAAATAGGTACCGCACACATCTGCTCCGAACAAGAAGAATTGCCCGAAAATAGCCCAGTTTGGTCTCCGATGGAGTATATGGGGTATCAATAAAATTCACACAGTATATAGCCGACAAACGAGTACGGAGACCTATGCTGATATTGATGACAATATCTTAGTCTCCTCAAACCGTACATTATATCAAAAATAATTGAAAATTAACCAATTCATTTTCGAAATACAGGGTATTCATTAAAAAAAAAACAGCATTTTTCTAAGAAACTTCAACATTGAAGAATGTTTGCTATATATAAATATGACACGCTCCCCTCTTTTCAAACTAAAAAACGGGGGGTTGACGTAACCCTATTTTCCAACCATCCTGTATACAAAAAATTATGTCAGTTAACTTCGACAGAGATTGAGGCAGTTCATTCAGGTTGAATTGAATCTCTGATCCTCATCACTGGTCGGTTTAAAATTAATCGAATTGGATTTTTCTTTGTTCACCCCAGAACGAAAAAGTGTACTGGAAACGAGATCAAGGTGACATTGTACCATCATTGAGGCACGGTTTTCCCAGAATGAATAAGCGTTTGGTCAATTCTCGAAATTGTTAAAAATTCTGAGCAGAAAGCTTCGCTTATATTTGACACCCTGTATTTTGAAAACTAGTAGGCAGATTTTTTAGTGCCCATGGACACTTTTGCTGAGGAAGTCAAAATATAACCGAAAGCCATTTTCCTTTGAATACTGTTTCCAATTCTGAACAATATTTTTCGATATACTTTTTTAATAATATAAAAAGTGAGGGTAGTTCACTCTTGATCAAAATTGCTATTGTTTGTACTCCCCTGTGCACTGTATGAGAATTTTGAATTTTCATAACTCAACTACAAGTTTTTTGCCATGCACCAGTTTTTACGAAGGTTAAAATTTTCTGATAAATGGATAATAAAAAAGTTTCTCATATGGAGCAAACTTTTTGATCACTGTGAATTGAAAATGTAGCTTTCAAATGAAAAAAATTAAAATACTCATCAATCATCATTTTTTCTTTCAGAAATTACATGAAAGAAAGAGTTTCCTTCTGGAAGATCTATCGCCAGTAGACTTACTTTCCTTGTCATCCATAGATTTACCTTCAACATTTCGAACATTGTATGGCGCCTATTTATCTTGCACACACGACTGATCATTGTGGCATCCTGATACCAATAGTTTAAAATTCTTATTTACGTTAAAGTTATATATTATATGCAACGTCGCAATTTCTTTTGCAGAGGGCGCCACATTACTGCCACGCCCACGATGCCATAAAAGGGGTAGTGTTAACGATATACTTCATCCTGAATTGTGCCAACTCACCCACTTTTCTGAGAAAGTATAATTTTCATCATCATTTTCATGAATGATCGAAAACAAGTGAAGATACTGGATACTCCATCAAGACTTACATTCTTTTGGCCCTAAAAAGTGATGAAAAAGAATAATATGGCCCGTCAATTGAGAAAAGAAATTGTGGCAACGCGTGTATGTTGCCACAATTCTGAAAGGTGCCATACTACAGGCTAAAGTTCACACAAGTTGCCATAATTATACCGAAACATACACCCACACACACACACACACACATACCATTATTCCGAACAGACGTCTGTTTGGGATAACCACCACCACATTATCCCAAACAGACCATATACCACTACTCATTAGGTTCATAAAATTTAATTAATTATACCGTTATAAGCATATGAAAATTATAGATACCTACATATATACAGTTCCCGCCATAAAGTACGTAACATATGAAAAGTTTATTGTAAGATATTGGAAAAAAATGGTGATCGAATGTGCATGTCCGACAATCTGGAAATCGATTTTGCTACATGTACCGTGACTACTGGAATGACAGCAAATTTTTCGTCTCAAATCAGAAAAAACGAAGTGAATTTAACGAACATCAATCGAACGCTATCCTCATTTGACTTCAGGAAACGTATTTGAATCGGTCTACGAGTTTTTTCATGACGCAAGTCGGCGTTTGCGGAATAGACCATTCCAGAACTCGTGACTTTGACAGGCCGGCCATGTTTCCTGCGGGAAAAACAACATTTATACATTTGTTCAAGGTTCAGTTGCATTGTTATCTCCGTTTGGTTAACATCAATCTTGTATCTCATGTGCTATAGTTTTTGAGAAATAGGGGTGCATTCGTAGTTTACAGTACTCAGTTATAAAGGAAAGAGACTGCTCGTTAGATTATCGCACCTGGTGAATATTTTCCAACACTATCGTGAGATGTTCTTTAACGATATTTGAAAGTTTCTTGAATCAACATATTTTCATTTTCAGACTGTGGAAGGTTGAAATTCCCAAAAAATTATGTCAAGAAACAAATACCCTCCAGAAAAACAAACTTTCATTCAATACTGAATGGGGTGCTCCCAAAACATTGATGGCACTTTCCAGTAGCATGGGCAAACTACAGAATTGTTTCGAAGGAATGTATGATTAAATTGAAAATACGTTATCAACTGCATGGGTTGTGGTAAGGATTGGAGTTTCGGGAATTTGGTTTAGGATCTCGTATTCTTTGGTTGACGTACGTTGTCAAAATTCTGTATTGTCAGTATATTTTTGAGCAATTTACCAAGCTGTTTTTTTTGTAGGTTCTTTTGAATCCACATGGCCTCTTTATATCTCCACTGTGCAGAATTAATATTAACTTTCGTGGAAATAGACGATGAGATGCAGGATTTATAGATTATGTCACAGCCGCTGTCGCTGCTGTAGCCGTTGCCGTAGCTGCAGGCAAAATTATGATATTATTATGTTGTATTTTGTGTTAATTGAGCGCCAACTGTTTTCCTTCATGAACATATTTTTATAATTCTTGTTCAGATTATATAGATATGGAAATCCTTCTAGTAGGTTTAGGAATACGCCTACTTCAACATCTATATTTTCCTCAAATTCTGACATGTCTGAATGAAATTATTTCTTGCTTTCAAACCATATAAACGAATAGATAACATTGATTATGTAACCTTTCGTTTATTTTTGACACGGAAATTCCAGGTTTTATTTCATTTTCCGCTTCCGCTGCCGTCCGAGATAAAAGTTGGCGGCAGCGACAACTGCAACGGCAGCGACAACTGCAACGGCAGCGGAACTATAAACGTATGCATGAGCAACGGCACATTTATCTTCGTACGTCAAAGTCAACTGCAACGACTGCGGCTGCGACTCAATCTATAAATCCCGCTTAAGAGGGGGCATGCACGAAAACACGAATGCAGACCTATTTTTGCAGGTATTGAAATAGTGAATTAAAACACTTACTTGAAATTGATTGAAGTAGTGCATAGGTAAAAGTTGAGAATAGGTGGTGAGATGTGATGAAGATATAGTTCAACCTAGAAATGAAGCTGCATACAGTTCTTCAAATGACAACATTGAAAGCTTTTTATCACAGATTTTAATGAAAAGATCCCAACTCCTGCGTGGAATATATTATGAGAACTGTGGAAAGTATCATCTCCTACATATCAGTCGTTTGGCAGAACAATACCGGAAAAGTAATTTGAGTAAATAATTCTTCAATTCAAGTAATGGCTGCCATTTTGTTAGCGATAATTTCACCAATTTCAGTTTGGCCATTGTCCCCCAGATTGCAGCAGGGAAGTTCGCTGTTGTTACCAGAAATTTATCAAAAATTGCAGTTTTTCACAGAGTGGCCCAAACACCAAACCTGGGGTAGGATTATGAACAGTCGATACGAGAGCTGCCTCGATGCGTAGTAAACAACGCTGTATCGAAATTTATTTCGCTACAGTCACGTCAAACTCGCTACGGGTCGAGTGTGTAATTATTATACACCGGGGGATGGTGACAGATTTTGAGTTACGATTTTACTCAGTATGCCTTGTAGAGGACAATATTGTCCTGATATTTGTCAATATTGTCAATATTGTCATGATAATAATGCATGAATCAAAGAGTCGTCCTGGGATCTTCCTATTGAAAAAAATAATCTTCATTTGTTCGTAAATTATGTGTTTCGGTACGATTTTAATCAGGCTACCTGCCATATGTTTTGTAATGAAATAACGAAAATAAAATACTCGGAAATCCTTCGGCATACCGTTAGGATGAGATGATAATGGATGAGTTGAAAATGATGGTAGTTATTAAAAAACTATTGGGAGAATCCCACAATTTTTCGAGTAGAATAAAATAGTAATGGATAGTGAAAAACTATATTCACAATTATGAATATATATATATATATATATATATATATATATATATATATATATATATATATATATTGCCTATCTGTTTATTTTTGAGGATAGAAATTTGACACCAATATAAAGCGAGGCAACTTCGAAAATATTGATAAAGGATTAGTCCATAATTTGCTGCCTTTTTGTCGGTAATAAATTGCGGTAAACATAAATTTGTCGCTATTTTATTTTCAAAAATATGCGATGTTTCGCTAACTAAATGAAGTAAGTAAGCGAAACAACCGTAATTTTTAATTTTTCACAGTTCTGAAATATCTTTTGTCGCCACCGTTTTGTCGCTAATTAGGTAGTTGCGGAAAAAATTGTATAAATTGTTTTTCGAAAAATGCTTTGTTTTGCTAACTAATATGAGAAGTTAGCAAAACCAATTCCTTAATTTTTATTTTTTCACAGGTCTGAAGTATCCATAATTTTCCGCCTTTTTTCGCTAATTAAGTAATGAAAAATTATCAATTCAAACTCATTCCATCCCGTGGAAATAACGAAATAAATGTTTTTGGATAATACTATAATTATTTTGCTGTTTTATTTTTCGAAGAATATTGAAAAATGAAATGTGGAATGATTTTAATGTGAAAATTGATTTTTTATAGGTATAGCATTCATTTGACCCCCCTTCCGCCCCTTTCTGAATAAGAGGGTCAACTCAATGCTACAAAATCAACTTCCACAATCAACGTTTTCAACACTTTATTTTTGTAACAATAAGAATAAGTGTCACATCATCAAATGTATATAGTTATTTCAAATCATACAATAATACAGAAAACGCCCAATGTTTATAAGAAAAAATGAAAAACTCATCATACGGAAAAACCTTCAGAATAGAGGCATAAGTTTTTGACCCAATTGGCATATTCTTCCTTCACAGAATATACGTTCATTTCACTCCCCTATAGAAACATTTATCTCGTTATTTCCACGGAATGGAATGGGTTTGAATGGATCATTTTTTCAATGAAATAAAGTCTCAACATTATTTGAGTACGATGAAGGGTACATGGATTCCCCTGTAGCTACTATGCTTTGGAGAAAAATATGTTTTAATTTTTCCAGCATGTTTATATGAAAATATTTCAACAACACGAACGAAAATAAACTTGATAAAATGAACCCATACGCTGCCGCGACACGATTTTATCGAAGCGTAGCGCTGTCTCTTGCTGACGATGCTGTCTTGCAAGATTCACTCCGGTATGTAATCATTAGGTTTTCATAATCTTGAATTAAAGTTAATTTCAATGTAACTGATATTGAGGTTTCACCATTCTGTTTTTATTATTAGTATGAATGATTCAGTAATAAATATTTTTTATAGTATTGATGGTTATTTTGAAGAAAATGATATAGAATATGAGGCTGTCTAGGGAGTCGAGAGAGATCGTGATAAATGAATATTTTGAACTTGATGAAAGACAAACATTACGAAAGTTGTTTCTCAACATCCATGTGTATTTATTGAACATCGCATTTTTTTTCTCCGCAACTAATTAGCGATAAATAGATATCCTTTTATGGATACTTCAGACCTGTGAAAAAATAGAAATTACGGAAGTTGTTTTCGCTAACTTCATATGAAGTTCCGTTATCGAATAACCATCAACTTAATTTTTTAAATATGACATTTTTTCGAAAAATACAGTATTTTGAGTTATTCTTTATTATAAATTCATTACATGTCAGATCATCTCAAATTCTTCAAGAAATTTTCGAGTACCTACTTACGGGATATAATTTGAAAAAAAGTGTAATTAAATAACCTAGATCTGAAGTGAATTCATAGTTTGGATTGTCATTTTAATTTATTGCTGAAAATCTCCTCAAAGCTGCATGATGATGGTCGAAAAGGACCTGAAACGTTTTGAAACTGTTATACGTAATACATCATTAATTTCAGGAACAGAAGTTTGTTCTCTTAGAAAGAGGGCTGTATTTAAAAAAATTAATACCTGATAGTTGTTGGATCACGAAATGTCAGACAGTAAAACTAATAACTTCACAAGAAAGCCTATGAAAAGGTTTCGTGAAGATCTCACAGTGGCCTACGTAATTATGTCAGGAGTATCCATACCAATGAAGTTCTCCATTTCAATGCTCGGTATTACTATCAGCAGAATCATTTCATGGGAAAGCCATGTAAAGTCCATTGTCAAAAGTTCTTATCAAAAAATTGTTTCTTTGTTTAGCGCCGAAAGCTATTTCACTTCCCGTCAATTGATTATGATTTATAATGCACATATCAGACTTGTCCTGAAGTACTGTTCTCATAATACATGAAGTGCAGTCCCTAAACACTTCACTGAAACTGTCAAAAAATGAGCCATTTGTCTCGTCGGTGATGCTGCGCTTTCAAAATCGCTCACTTCTTTGGAACACTGCAGAAAGGGGGATGTCTCTATTTTATAGATATTTTCATAGGTAAAGCTTTTCTGAAATGTCATCAATCGTTCCACCGTTAGCAGTCCCATCGATATCAACCTGGCGAAGCTAAGTCTTCACATGCCTTTGTCGTCACTCTGAAGATATGCGAACATCTCTTTCACAGTGCTCATTCTTCCAACGGACGGTAAATTTTTGGATCTCACTGCCTCGGGAGGTGTTCCCTGAGGCATACAGCCTGCAGAAAATTAAAAAGAACACCAATTCATACCTACTTTCCCTCGGCCCTCACGATGTTCTCTGAAAATTATAGGGATTGCCTCTTGTCTGAACTAAAACAAAACAAAAAGCTCTTACAATAACCCCACGAAATTTCATATTTCCATATAGATGCTGCTTCCTGTTACGCAAATTTTTTCCTATTCAACCAAAACTGTATCTAATACTGTTTCAGATATGCCTTTTGGAGGACAGTATTGACCGTATATCCCCATGATAATAATGCATGAATCAAAGGGTCGTCGTAGGTTCTTCATATTGAAAAATAATAATAATAATTATAATGATTATTATTATTCGGGTTCTATTTCAATCAGGCTGCCATGTGTTTCGTGATGATACAATAAAACTAAAATACTCGAAAAACCATTGGCAGGCCGTTAGGGTGGGTCCGAATGGCTGATATGGTCACGTGAAATTGTATTTGAAAAAAGGAATTCTCCGCTTATCCTAATGGTATGCCAATGGTTTTTCGAGTATTTTACGTCTATTATTTTATTACAAAACACATGGCAGCCTGATTGGAATCGTAATAATTTTTCGTAAATATTATTATTATTTTTTAATATGGAGAACCTACGATGACTCTTTCATTCATGCGTCATTATCATGAGGATATACGGACAAAACTGTCCTCCAGAAGGCATACTGAATAAAATCGTGTTCCAAAATCTGTCACTATCCCCCGGTCTAATATCCCTGCGGAGGACAACCTAAAAATGTTGAAACTCATTTAGCAAAAACATTACGCTTTTCGGACATATGAAATTGAACTAAAATTCAGCGTAGATTCCAAAAATTCAGTAAAAATTATGACATTTCATATAATGAAGTTGGCGTCCATTTCTAGTATTATTAGAAGTTGTCAGCAATTTGAAAATATTTCAACCAAAACCAGGTGTCGTCGAAAAACTCTCTCAGACTTTCCAGAAATCTAGTTCCAGTAGTTTTCCATAATCAGCTAGTCGTGATGCACCCTGTACATAGCGAACGTCCAATGTGGAATACATTTGAATGCAACCTCAGACCAATCACTAATAATATAAATATTTTTTCGATTTTGGTATGTGCATATATTATGCCACAAATTCCATACACCTTTACAAATATTGAATTTTCGAAGGAAACACCCATTTCATTGCAATAATTTATTGCCTATATTACTCAAGGATAAGTGGGCAAAATAAAATTGTAGTCGTAAAAGATTATTCTGAGATAATTTCCCTGTGATCTATTATTTCCTGTTGTGACCCAAAAAATCACAAGGAAATATACCTACTGCGGCAGTCTGGCAGGAATCGGGACAAACGCATTGAACCTACCGAATACATATTTCAGATATTACCAATTTCCGTACCACCCTTTGTTCAACTCAAGACAATAGCAAAATTGAAATGCGATAAGATTGCCATAACGGAAACTGGTATTACGTTTCTATGCGTAGATCCTGGCGATCGCTATTTCTGTGCAGACTAAGTTATTCACGAAATAATCTAGCCGTATATCAGTCGACGTATAAATTTGTGTTGTTGTTTTATAATTTGTATTACCTGTTTTTTTTTGATAATAAAAATGAATTCAAATTTCCTAACAAAATACTTTTTGCATCATTGTGCTTTTAGTTTAATGTGCATTCATTTCAAAATTATCATTAATATATTGTACATTCCAAGCAAAAGCATGCTCAAATATTTTGATACTTTAATCGATTATATTTATTATCGGTCCTGAGATATGATAAACTAAAAATAAAACTTTTTACAGAAAAGCTTTTATTTAAATGAAAAATAAGAAAATTAAACCCATCATTTTGTTATATTATAAAATTTTAAATGATATAAAACCTTGTCACTAGAATGAATCTTGAGGAAATTTTAAATTCAATTTACAATAAGAAATACATAAATACTTCCTGCGACAAGCTTTTATATCATTTTAAATTTTATAATGTTACAAAATTATGGGTTTGATTCACTTTAATATTCATTTACTTCTTTTTAATGCATTTAAATAAAATCTTTTCTCTAAAAGTTTGTTTCAAGTTTATTATTTACGGATGATTTTCCATGTCCGAAATTGTTGAAACCTTTTCCAATTTCCTTTGCGTTCTCTATCTAGCTTATGAGGGGGGACAGGGGGTGACATTTTTTTAAACCATAATATTCGACGGTAAGATATCTCACAATATTTTTACGGATTTTTCCGATAATAATTTCGCGAATTTTCCTACTTTTTTCTAGAAAAGAGAGGGGGGTGAGCCCACCCTTTCTACTTTTTTTCCGCTGTAATTTTTGACGTCCAAATCCGTCAAGAAAACTTCTGAAACCCTACACGTTCTCTATCTAGCTTTCGGGGGGCAGGGAGGGGGGGGGGACAATTTCTTCGACATTAATGTATTGTCATCGAAAAAGAGGCAGCAAATAAAATTTCAATTCCTAATAGACGGAGAGCTGGCTACGTAGGGGTACGGGTGACTCGGTGCAAAGTAAATTTTAGCACTTACAGGTTCGGTTGTTACCGACGTAGCGTGAGCCGTCAGCCGCCAGACGGAAGTTATACAAATAAGTAAAGAAAAAATTTCCAGAAGACCAGAAGTAGCTAATGTTGTGAAAATTTTTGCAATAATCATGTGCACTTCTGGCAATTTCTATTCTTATTCTGTTACTCAAAACTGGATTCCCTGCAAAACGTCAGAAGGCTAAGTGGAAGAATTACAAAGATATTCCCGATACTATGAGCGTCGGCGGCCCACCCCACTAAGCAAAGTAAAATTCCTTCAATATTTCAGTAACCTTTCATGGTAATGTGTAATGTTACATCAGAGTTTTCTGCTACCCTACTGCAAAGGTTCAGCAACTACTGAAACGGACGTATATGCCATAATTAATTATTCCAGCTAGGTTACTGCAACATTGCATATAATGTACAGGAAAATTGCAAATGTGATATTAAAAATGACGTCTTATGACAATGTTGCAGCAGCTACTGAAATGGATTGATGGATGTGATCTTTTATAATTAGTAATTGTAGCATGGTTACCGCAACATAGAATATAAATTAGCAGAAACTAGCATATTCAATATTGTTATATAGCAGCAACTTACCACCAATCTTGTCTATTCCTTTCCATAACATAACAGTAAGATTTCATAAATTACTTTTCAGTAGGTTTGTTCGCTACTGAAAGATTTTTGGATTTTCACTCCTTGCTACTAATATTGATGGAAAGTGAATGCAATCTTCATGGGAGACAGATCAGTTTTGATATCTTGGACAATATTATTCAGTATTGATGTGTCCACTATGGAAATCAGATTCATCATTTTCTAGTTTTTAGAAACAAGCAGTGAAAACCCAAAAAATATTCTGAAATGATACCTATCAAATATAGATTCAGTATTTTCATTCGAAACAATGAATAATTGTTTTTTCATATGCCCATTTGAATCTTGGAGGTCAAAAAGACAAAAAATTGATAATGAAACCTTTAATTACAATATCACAAAAAACAAATAAGTACTCATACTTACAAAACTTACAAAATTAAAAAAAAATCTATTTGGCCTGAAACAAAATAATTATTGGATTAAATGTGCAGCTTAATTATCGACAACTTGATCTACTACCTAACCCTACAAGTAAAGTGTTTTTGCGAATCCAAGCCATCACATTTATTTCAAATGCATCATCTTTGATGCATGGAAATGAATTTCTCACTGCATCTGAAACCAAAATATTATAAATAAATATAATTAGTCAACTCAATAATTACGGTCTTATTTTAATAAAGAATGTACAATTGAACTTGTCCTTGATTATGACAATATTGTGCTTACATATTTGCTTTATATTCAAATTGAATTTACTCAAGTTTTAAAATTTGTATAGATTTCAATTCTTTTATTCTGAAATTGTCTTTTTTGCTGGTCCAATTGCAAAACATGGCACAATGATTTGTTAAAAAACGTTCAAGACAACTTCCAACACAAGACTTTTCATTCAATCCACCAATATATTAGTGCAACTAAAATCGAAATTTAAAAGTATTCCACACATCATTTACAAATGTAAAAGTCCCTTTCAAATTGATACTACTACCAGATTTATTCGCAATATGAGGAGAAAAAAACATTTTCCTACTAAACACAGAATGAGCATACCAGACACAACGATATCACCAGAAAACAAGTGTGTTACACGAATAACCATTTACCAACTACTCAAATGAATCGAATGCCTACAAATACCCACGAATAACTCTCTCTCGCAGCTGCGCTATACATGGCTTCTTCGGGAGGTCGGCGATACAATACCTAATGCAAGGGTACCGGTACCCAAGGCAAAATATTGTCACATCTGCCCCCCTTTCAAGGACACGAGATTGTTGTCTTTCAGAACAGTACTCGAGGACACAGGAAAAATAAACTTTTTCAAGTGACAAATATGGAAGGTACCTCTTTCCACTTCAGAGTCGCAATGGGCTAGTACGTAGGTCTTAGAACTCAAAACTTTTTTGATTTTGTAAGGACCTTCAAATAGCAACATGAGCTTTTTGGTTTCCTGAAGGCTCGCGGACGAAATTGGGTTAGCTTTAAGAAGCACTAATTCACCCTGTGAGAACGGCTGGTAAGGCCTCGCAGGAAAACGAGCTGCACGTCTTTCTGCCCGTTTCTGCAAGTTTTCCTTGGCAAAGAATAATTTTACATGGGAATTACAAGGTAACTGTTTATCTTTCAAAAATTCTCCGAGTGGTGAAATGGCTCGAGTCCCGAAGTGTAGTTCCACGGGGGGAAAGCCAGTCGTTTCGTGGGTTACGTTGTTCAAAAACCGAATCACTTTGGGGATTTCGAACGCCCATCGCGTATGTTGTTGGTGACAATAAGTTCTCAAGATCCTTCCCAATTCTCGCATAGTCCTTTCCACAGGGTTACCCTGAGGGTGTCGCACTGAAGAATAAATTATTTTCAAACCGTGGGCCTGTAAAGTGTTCTTCCATTGTTTTGAAGTCATTTGTGTCCCCTGGTCACTCAAGATTCGAGACGGTTTTCCCACCTGCACAAAATACTGCATTGTCAGTCGATTCAGTATGCTAGCGGTTGTAGCCCGTTTCAGGCAATAAAGAGTCACAAGCTTTGAAAATACATCTAAAATGTCACGCCGCCTCTGGATTTTGGGAGGGGGCCGAAAAGGTCAACCGATATAAGATCGTTTGGCTTTTCTGACAACACCGCCTCTAAAGCGGGTCTGGGCAATATCGTAACTTTGGCTTTCTGGCATACTTCGCAGCCTTTTATAATACGTTTAACGTGAGCATGGAGGTTTGGTAACCAAATATCTGCTCTCAAAGAGCACCAAGTTTTGTAAACACCGAAATGACCATAATATTCGTGATAATAATTAACGAAGTCAGATAGTTTGGCCAATGGAAGGCATAACAAATTACTTTCTTGGTTATGAACGTATAACAGACCCTCTTTAAGAAAGAAACGCCCCGGAGTATATGTTTGATGGATAGCATCCAGCTTAGCAGATAACCGAGAATCAGTACGTTGAGCCTCGCGCATATCCTTCATCAGAATCTCGAATTTACTAGAGGCTCTACTCATGGCCAATATGCGGAAACAACCGTCTTGTGGCGAGGGTGGCCTAAGTGGGGGGTGACGAGACAAGACATCCGGTAAAAAGTTTTCTTTTCCAGGAATGAAAATTCTTGCAGAGCCAGTACCCAACGCGTGATGCGCGGCGATAGGAGACGACAGGAGTTTAAGTAGGAGAGTGCTTTATGATCCGAATAAATTACAAAGTCGCGGCCCAATAAGTAGACACGCCACCTTTGTAAAGCAAATAATATCCCCAGAAGCTCTTTTTCCGGTATCGAGTACCTGCGTTCTCGGTCAACTAACAAACGGCTCGCGTATGCAAGAGTACATTTTTTTCCCTTTATTTTTTGAAATTATACGGCTGCGACAGCCACGTCACTAGCATCACTTTGGACAAAAAATTGCTGTTCATAGTCCGGATGAGAAAGCAACACTTCGCGACAAATTAACCCCTTTAAATTGTTAAACGAATCTTTTTGAACCGCTGTCCACTCCCATTTATTTCTCTTTCGCAATAAGGACGTGAGTGGTTCAGACAGTGGACAATGTCGATGTGAAATCATGGGTTCTGGACCTGGAAATAAATGAAAGACCAGTAGAATTTAAAATTGACACAGTGGCAATGGCAAATATCATATCTGTAAGTATTTTGGAATCTGTAAATTTTGATTTTAATAATTTGCGTAGAACAAATATAAAATTGTGTTCATATACCCAAAATTATTTGTCAGTAATTGGTCAATGCAATCTAAGATGCAAATTTAAAGGAAATTTGGTACATCTTTTATTTTATGTGGTTGATACAAAAAGAATTCCATTATTGGGTCTAAAAAATTGCATAGATCTAAATCTTATAAAAAGAGTTGAGACTATCCAAACTGACCCTAAAAATAACATAAAAACAAAAAATTTGTTAGTAGAACAGTTAATGAATAAATATAATTTTTTATTTGATGGTATTGGATGTTTAGATAAACTTCATCATATTGAACTCAAAGAAAACGTTCAACCAGTGGTTCATCCAGCCAGAAAAATTCCATATGCAATTTTAGATAAATTCGAGGAAACTCTAGATGCTTTAGTGGAACAAAATATGATAAAAAAATCGGATGAAAACATAAGGAATTTGTCAAACAAAGTGAATTAGACTCAGAACTCACTGCATTAAAAAATATGATAAAAGAAGGTTGGCCAAACAAAACCAAAGATGTACCAGAAAATGTGAAATTTTACCACAGATTTCGACATGAGATAACATAAATAAATGGTTTGTTATATAAAGGCCAAAAATGGATTGTACCAAAAAACTGTAGGAAAGATATATTAAATAAATTACACTATGGCCATCTAGGTATCAATAAATGTACTGCTAAAGCTAATTTGTCATTTTATTGGCCAGGCATGAATAAACACATACAGGATTTGATCGTGTCTTGCCAGATTTGTCAAAATCTCCAGAAATCTCAGTCCCCCGAGCCTATGATTTCTCACGAAATTGTCATACTGCCTTTTTATAAAGTAGCATGTGATTTATTTCATTTGCATAATGAAAGTTATTTACTTGTAACAGATTACTATTCTAAATATGTAGAAATAGAATGCAGATCTAGTGGTGCTAAAGCTAATTTTGACGAATTTCATGAAATTATAGAAAATGAAAATATTGATGATGCTGATAATAAATTTCTAAGTGACGATGAACAATTTGAAAATTGTGATAGTGATTTTAATTTTAGTTTAGATGACAAAATTTCACCCGAAAGTAAAAACGAAAATATAGAGGAAGCTGGAACGTCCCAATTAAAAATAGCAACTACCAGAAGAGGTAGACTCGTTAAGAAACCAAGTCGTTTCAATGACTTTACCTCAGATTCAGATAGTGAATAGTATTACAAAATCCAAATAAAATCAAAGATTACAATATCTTCAATCCTTTAACTTTACAGGAAATTTTGGTCAAGTATAATGTTGTGAAACATTACATAATATTATAACTAAAAAAATAAAATTTGTTGGAAAATAAAACATCTATTTGACAATTTTAATGTTTATGTTAAGTCATCTTTGATATTGTTATATACAAATACATATTGTGTCAATTTAGTGTTATATGTGATATATGAAGTTTTTTTATAATTCTAACCACCAGTGACATTCCCATTGTACATAACAATAATTGTAAAAAAAAGGGAGATGTCACATGTAGCTCATTTAGGTATGCAACCAATGTTGCATACGCACATAAGCGTATGATACGCATGCGCGGCCCACTCCAGCAGCTGACAGCAGCGCTGGATATGCAATAAATCAGTTGCCTTCTAGATGTAGTTTTATTCACATCCTCCACCCACTAAACAATATATAACACAGACCATCCTAACCTAAAATAATAAAATGATGTATCGCCTTACCTTACATGAAGATACCTTAAATTTATTAGCATCATCCCATTGTGCTGCTCCAACACTCATTGAACTCTTATTCAAAAAAAATTGCAGAAGAATATGTACTTCACTTAGGTACCTAGGTAAAGAACGAATGAAAGTATACAAAACAAAACCAACGCTAAGGCACCACAGCACGACACGCAACAACAATAAAATTTATTACCACAGCAAAATGGCGCGAGGCGCGTACTTGTCTGGGATCTGGGTGTCGCCCCGTTAGGTGGCATCTCATCAAGACCGGGAAATTCAAAATTGGTTGGTTTCCTGATAGATGAAATATTATTTCAACTTTCTTTATACTTACCATTCAAAATTGTCCTAGCGTATCATTTTGTATATTTCTGCGATGATGCAATCGAAAACTGAAAATGTATTGTGTTTTCTAAGTACTGTCAATATTGTTTGTAGTTAGCTCATGTAAGGTTGTAAATATTATGGAATTTCAAACTCAGTGCAACATTGCGATTCGAATTTGTTAGATAGTTCCAGATGTAACTTGCACTCACATTGTCCGTAGATAGTTTCTGTATTGTTGCATTTACAATTAACTTTCATGGATCATGTAACATTGCACTTGAAACTCAATCAATAGCTTCCTTTATAACTTCCAAACAACTTGTCTGTAGTTTCTTCTGTTATGTTAAAAACTTAATATAGCATTGAGCCTTATGCAATATTATATTATCATTTTACGATGGCAAGCCATACACAATATTGTGGCAATATTCTGTAACATTACATGTTTAGTGGGACTCTATAGACCTTTTTTTATATTTTATCTCATAAGGTGCACTTCTGGCGATTTGTCAACATGATTTACAAAATTTTAATATACCCACTAATCGCTCAAATGTCAGAAGTAAATTCCAGAAGAGCACCGAATCACATAATTATTGCAAAGTTTTTCACAACATTAGCGCCTTCTGGCGGGTCTTTATCTTCCACCTAGTCTTCTGGCAATTTTTTCTCTACTTATTTGTATAACCTCCGATTATTCTGCAAATTTTCAGTCCTGCACCTTATGACTTTGTAAACGTAAAAAAATTGCATATTTAACCCTCTACCCTCGCGTTATTCTTCCGGGGTGCCTTCTGGCGGCCCGTCTCACGCTACGTCGGTAACAACCGAACCTGTACATGCTAAAATTCACTTTGCACCGAGTCACCCGTACTCCTACGTAGCCAGCTCTTAGACCATTAGGTTGAGAGGAAGTGGTCCAATTCAGCTTGCAAGATTGGTACCCATCTAACAAACATACACACAGAGCAAGTTGAATAAGAGCTTTAATAAATGAATATTCTATGAAATGTCTATGAAAGACCGTGGAAATTAAATTTTCTACCAAATTATTCATAAGAAATGTAGAAATATACTGAAATAACACGGATATATTATTCCACATCGTGTTTTGGGACACTTGTTTCATGCATTTCGGTGTCGACCATAGAAATATAATACTAGACTAGAACGTCGAACTCTCCTTCCGAGATTCAATTATATGACTCCTCACAGGGAACGCATTATTGCTTTGTCTGGACACGTCGTTGCCAAGTTGTTTTTTATTTTTTTCGTGTTCCAAATGAAGTTCGGAATATCGTCAGTGGTTAGGGCAGGTAATTGTGGGAAGTCCAGTAAACTTGGCAACACTGCCTTAAAATCCTATCGTGACGTATCATGCGAAGAAAGATATCAGTGTCGGCTTCCGAGATTTGGGCGTTGGCTTTGTTACTTGTTAGGTTTGAGCACTTAGCAGTTGTTGATACCTAGGTAGTTTGTTTTCGTGTTGTGTAATTGCTTTGCTTGCCATTTGTGTTGTTTTCTGAGTTTTCCCTTGTTGTTTCTGACGTTCCTGTAGTTAGGTTGCGAAGTTTTACTTCCGAAGTGCTTGGACAAATAATAGAGACAAAATGAAGTGCATGATTCTCTTTTGTAAAAATAAAGGAAAAGTTCCAGAAGTGACCTATTTTAAGTAAGTACTTATGAGATGTTTAATTGAATTGCTACAGCTGAATTGAACAAAATTATACGTCATTAAAGTCATTCAAAAGTTGAAATTTTTCTAATACTGAACTTCAGTTACCAACATTCTGAGGTATAACTATATTATCAAATGATATCTATGAATAATTGATAAATTCAGAGAAACCAATCGCATTGTTTTTTTTTCAGGCTCACTTCAAGAAGGCACGACTCTTGGATGAGAGCTCTAGGAAGAGATCCCACCAAAGAACATCTAAGTGACAGAAATTGTGTGTGTGATGTGCACTTCATAGTGGAAGATAAGATTTTAGTGAATAATAAACTCAGATTGAGACCCGATGCAATTGTTACGGGTTTATTTTGCACAAGAAAACCCTTTCTGTTTTAATACAATAACATCAGAAATTCTCTGTCATTGATATACACTTTCCACTCTGTACGCCACTGTATCAAAATGACAACTTGATCGTTGTCATGTACCTATAGCTTGTTCCGAACGTTAGTACTTACCTTTGCCGTACTAGTTCGAGCGGACATGAACCGGCCTTAAGCTAATGACAGTTATCAGTTGTTCTATTTTGCGGTATGTCAGCGTTGTTTTGTAAATATACTTATGGTTATTTTGAAGATTTCCAATTGAAGTTTGATCATCGTTGATGAATCTTGGAAAAATTCATATCAGGAGAGTTTCTCATATATTGTTTGCGATTTTTGACGCTATATATTTTAGAGAAATCTCCGTTCGCTTTGCGGATTTTTGAGGTTAGAAGTCACTTCATCTTTGTGTGAAACCACTGGAACGAGAAACTCGCTATCAGACAGCAAACAGACCATCAAAGCTGTTATCAGAACCCTCCCACTTAATAGAGGTGAGTATTTGCATTTGGGCTCTACTTATGGCCCCATACAAGTGTAATCAGAAGTCAGACTAGTATTGTTTATTCTAGGGTGTTACCACTCTGCTACTGCTCCTCTGCGACTACCACTCTGCTACTACTTTGCTACTGTTACCTCTTCGCCGCTGGTAGTGCTCCACTACGGTTTATTGCTACTACTCTGCTACCGTTTATTGGAGATCCATTAATGTTATTGTTCCACTGTTTCGTTGCTACACGATTGTTCCACTATTCCACTGCTGTGATTGTTCCTGCTCAACTGTGGTTGTTCCGCTGTATATCTGTACTTCAGCATTCCTTCGCTATTCGTCCCAGCTGTACATATACTTTGATTGATTGTGTCGTACCCACTGTGCACCTGTATACACCAAGGCACTGATGAACTACAACCACAATAATTGGTGAACTGGCATGCTTGAGAATATCTACATAGTATCAGATAAGTTTAGAATAAGACTGCCCCTAAGGCGTAAGTATCCATAACTGTAAGCTATCATCGTGACGTCACAGGCATAGCCCTCACTGGAGGTTTCATATTGATATATTCAAACGATACCATACTCTTAATTACAGCATTTACTTGAATTCATCTTGGTGGTTGATTTTTACATTAATTTCATTTTCTTTTGTATGGTGAGCTGAACTGTGCACATACAGGGTGTGTAACGATCAATATATTTTATGACTATTTCTTTTATTCTGGTCCAACTTATCTAAGCGTAAGGGAAGACAAAACCTCTACATATTTATATATTATTATTATACCATTTACAGGTATCTATTGTTTAATATTTTAGTAATATCAGTGCAGTGGGTTGTCCCATTCCATCAGGGTGGTTTCGGATTTTTCACTAGCGATAAATCCGTGGCGCTCCGGAAAATTAACTTCATATTTCAATCTTATCGAAATCAATTTTTATTGTCGAATCCACGCCTACTGAGCTGCTGGGTATGTTAGAGGCGTGACAAATCATTGCACATTCACTGCTCTCCTTTCCTAAATTTCGCCCCTAACACAATTCCATGTCTGAATTTGAGGAAACCATCTGTTCCAATGTTCCAAACAGTTCGAAGTTTCAGGTTAGTTAATGTAGATGAACAATAGTAGGCTGTATAATTGGAAAAGCTACATGGTGCCATGGTGGAAACTTATTTGTATCCATAAAATTTTGATGAAATTTGGGTCTGTTAAAGGTCACAGAAAGTGCCACTTATTCACATTCTTGTCAATTGAAACCCTAAGTTATGGGGTATATGATAATGATGATTTGTGAGGAATAAATTCATAAATAGTATCAAAAAAGATAATGGGCTCATCAAATATTGGGCTTTCTAAATTCGTTCACCTACCGTGGGGGTTGAACCCACGTCGTCAAATAGAGACAATTGTTTCTTTCACTGCACCTCTGACTTTCAAGGTTACTGACGTTTTATTTGAAAACAACTTTTCCTACTATTTCAGGAGTTCTGAGATTTTGTCCCCACATCACTAAACAGGATCGAAAACATCCAGTTAGTGGACAATGAAGATAAAACTTACATTGGTTTGATGCAATCAGTTCAAGGAAACTCCCCAGGAACCTCATATGAAAACAAAGAAAATATTATAACTACCTTTGTGACAGGACTAATAGATGAGATTTCGTCTTCCCTGGAGAGGTGATGTAAAAATACTATACTCGTATGCTCAGTGTTCTTTTTTCTTGAGAAATACTATTCAGTTATCACAAGTCTTATACACGCAGGGTATAAAGTACCTCCATCATTAGTTTTTATACAAACCCCCGTTGAATTAAAATCAGAATCAGGTATCTATTTATTTTCCTCATCTGCCTTTTGATTTTGTTAAAAAAGTTTATACAAAAAGCAGTGTTTTCGAAATAAACGTTATTTTGCAAATGTATTTTTTTTAGATAAGGCTCTCGTGAAGGTCTTATTAAGTTATTAATGGACACTCAATTTGTCTAGTCTGAAACCCTGTATCTCTGCAGCATGGGAGCTCTGAGGATACATTCATCGAGAAAGTACCATTTATTTTCAAGACACTGAAAGTTTCAATTTGGCATTATTGTTTTGAGGCACCTTGTATAAGTTACACTTGATTTCTCCTAGAATTCTAATATTATCTCCATTCCAGATCCCCTTCAAGCACTATAACTTTGGAGTCATTACCAGAGTACACAAATTCAGATCTCTCGGTAACCTCTGGATTGAAGCGAAAACTTCCAGGAATAACATCGTCAAGTGACAGTGAAGGTTTTAAAGGGATAGTGAAGAAGTCTAGGAAAGATATAAAGAGATTTCACAACTACAGGTAGATATTTATGATAATAAGAATATATTTACTATATTTTGACTGTTAATTAATGAAAAGTTTTAAATTTTTTGCTAAATCTGAAAAATTCATGGAAGTCGAGATAATGAAAAATACCCCGATACAGTCTGATTAACTACATTTCCAAAAGCACACACATATGCAGAATGTATTTGGTACAATATTTCTCCTAATTTTGATATAAGGTGTATTCCAAATCCAAATTGAGAAAGTCATTAATTGAAAATCTAAATATTTTTTATGGTTTATAGCTTGTTAGGTAATATTTCAAGTTTGTCAACCCAAGGCAGTACCTATACATTTTTTTTCATTCTCAGCTATTTTTCAACTCATGTATTTAATGTTAATTCATGATGAACTGATTTTTTCATTTTCAAATGTGCTTTATAGAACGTGCATTAATAATTTTTTCAATTTTTAGTGCTTCACTAAGGGATGTTCTTTGGAAACTGAAGAAAATAAAAGAACTTAAGAAGGCTGCTCAACAAAGATTGAAATTATGCAGAAGGCGTGTGTGCAGATTGAATAAAAAAGTTTCTGGTCTAAAATAGATTGTGCATGATTTGAAGAAAACAAAATTACTCTCAGAAGATGCACTTACAGTTCTAGAGAAAAGTTATTCCGGGATGCCATTGAGTTTAATGAGGAGGAGCCATTGAGAACTTGAAAAATGAAAAACGTGTCAAAAAACAAGGGCGATCCAAAATTCCAGAAGAAATTCGAAGCTTTGCCATGACTCTACAGTTTTATTCATCTAAAGCTTATGCTTATGTTAGAAAAACTTTCAATTTAGCCTTACCTGCTCCATCTACAATAAGGGGTTGGTTGTCAAATGTAGAATGTGAACCAGGTTTTTGTCAAAGTGCATTCAACAGTTTATTTATAATTGTTGCAGAAAATTCCAAACAAAATAAAAAACCATATGTGCCTAGATGCTGGACGAAATGGCAATTAAGAAACAAATTGAAGAAAGAGGAAATAAAACCTGGGTATATGAAAATTTGGGCGCTGATATTGCAGATGCAAGTTCAAAATATTGTCACGTTTCAGGGGGGTAAGGTGACGAACCATTAAAACAGTAGGATGAATTTTAGACAACTAGATCTCCGAAAATAAAATTACATTTCGAAGGAATAAAAAATTTCGATACTGCATACCGCAGCACAGAAAATTTCGGTCAATCATCCACCCAGAATATACAAACGGAGGGTGCAGAGGCACTTTCTCCGATCGAAAGGGAATTTTCAACACAAGACAAACCGGAACTATCACCCGAACTGAAAGAACCCAAACCTGAAGAAAAACCGACTATCCCTGGAAAAGAGAACGGAGAAAATGCGGCAACTATCGTGGATTTACTGGATACAATTACTACGGAAACAGAAAGTATATGGGAATCTCTACAACATCAAAGGGAACAAATACCAGAATCTGAACTCCAAGACTCACTTCAGAAAGGAACAGCAAAGCAAGTAACAATGGCGGATACGACATTTTCTGACAGTCGCAACAGGGCCGCAACAGCCACACTACCAAAATTCTTATTCCCATCATTTTTCAACCCTTGCACCGATAATGCCCTTGCATTCCTGAAACAATATGAGAGAACATGTGCAGCTAATGCATGGGACAATGGAATGAAATTGGCCTAGCTAGAGTCATTTTTGGAGGGTACGGCGGTACACTGGTTTAGAAGATATAGTGAAAACCAAACCAATGATGGAAAAACTTGGTCCCAACTGAAAACAGATTTCCTGGCGGAATATGGGGAGGAGGAATCAAAACGAGCATTGGAAAAGAAGCTTTATGGGAGAAAGCAGAAACCAGATGATTCGATAAAGTCATATTATTTTAATTTACAGTCGTAATTCGGAGAATTTGACCCCACTGGAAATGTAGAAGAATTCAAAAAAAAATTTGAGAATGGTATAAGGCCTGACCTCTATCCCAACTACAGATTAATACGAGAAGAAAATCTAGATTGGGCAAAGTTCAAGAAAATCATAGATAAACTAGATGATATCTCTGCGATTGCTCCAACCAACACTTCTCCCATACAAGAAGAGTCCATGCGACAGGGGAACAACACACAGAATACATATACATGCATGCAATGCCACTCACACAACCCCCAGCCGAATTATAGCAACAACTGCACGGGACATGAGAATACATGCAATATCAACAACCCTATACATTGTTTATACCAGGCACAAACACCATTCAGCCCCCCATTCCGTAAGCAATTTCACAACTACAACCCAAGATTTCCACATAAAAATTTTTCGAATGCGCCTAATCATAATCACAGCTACCACTCGAATATTCCACGACCCCGCCAACCATTTTCTCCGAAACAACAATTCAACATAGGTCGTGCCACCCCCCAATATAGAAATCAAGGAAGATTTTCTCAAAATCCACGTAACTTTCAAGGGGGCAACCCAAATTATACGGCTTACCGACAGGATGCAAATATACCCGATACTAGAACCCATGACGGACGACCCAAATGCTACCACTGTAATAGAATAGGACACTACGCCGCAGCATGTTGATCCAGACAGAACTACAATGAACACCCAAACTACGGAGGACGCCGTCAGTAGCCCCCAACGTCGTCCTTTCTACAAAAGGGGCACACATCGACAACAAGTTTGATAATGACATATTGTCGATAGAAACAAAAATCAACGGAAAATTAGCTAGGACTGTAATAGATAAAGGATCACAAAGAAATATAATAACTAAACAATTTTTACAAAATTTCTTTCATATTAATAAACCGATGAATCTCTCAGCGGCAGGAGGGAGAAATATCCCAATATTAGGAACAGCAACGTTCACGCTACAAATTTCAAACTTTAAAACAACGTGTCAAGCCATGGTGATCGACACTCTACCATATCCACTGATCCTTGGAATGGAATTTCTACAAAAATTAAAAGCAGTTGTTAATCTAGAAAACAATACCTTATCCCCAGAAACTCTTAGAAACAGAACTGTTATCGAATTCAATACAAATAATGATCCAAAATTTAAGAAGAGAGAACCCCCTTCGGGATTATTGTGTGCTACGCAAAATAACGAAGGAACTCGCACTCCGAAGGACATATCTTTAAACAAAAATCAGATAAATACTGCTTATCAAAAAGAATGTCTCAACAACATAAAACTCATGCAAATAATACACGAAAACACCAACAGAACAGAAGCCAAAATAAATAGACCCATGGAAGTAAAAAGAAACCAAAACATTTTTAAGGAAACATATGAGGGCTTTATGAAACTAAAAAATGTGGAAAACCATATTTTGAAAGTTGAAATTGAGGAAGACACCAAGACTTATTTGATATGCCACAAGATTTTGCTTCAGCCCACTGTGTTTCCGCAGATATTAAAAGAAAAAATATGGCAATGTGAATGAACTGAAACAACAAAACCAGAAGGCGGGTGGATTAGCAACCCTGAATAGATCCATCTCCCGATGGATCTATTATCTGGTGACAAAGAATTTCTGCTATGAAAAGCCAATAATAAAACTTCTGTTCGACTCCTTGATGAAAATGAAGAAAAACATTTTTGAACACAAAATAACTAAACTTGTAGTACCTCGACTAGGTTGCGGGAATGACAATCTGGAGTGGAATAGGGTGAAAAATATGATAACTTACATTTTCCAGGATATGCCAATGAAAATAATAATTTGTAACCTAGCACAAGATACTCCACCTACTCAACAGGAAGAACATGACCAACCCTTAGTACACGAAAATGATTTGGAATATAAAAGGATTGACAGTTATGATAAAACCAATTCGGAAGAAATTTTTTTGAAACTGAAGCTAACTGACGATATTCTCTTACACCCGGAAGAAACAAAGGAAGCGACACTAACGATAGAAGGGATTAAAGAAGAATACAAATTGGCAAACACAACATGGACTTTTTTCGAAAATGAGAGACTTTTAGTTCCAAAAGTTGATACTAAACGGACTTATACATGAACCCCATAGTTTTTCCCTCAATATAAAAAATATGAAATCGTACCCACAAAAAATACTTAAACATAGTACAATTGGATTCCTACAAGAAAATACATTTTGTGATGATGGAGCCGTGGTACTATACTTAGAAAAAGAGAACGATGTTGTTACCCTGGAGGACCACAAATTAGATCACATAGAAAATAAAAATTTCAAAGGTAAATTAAGCAACCTTCTAGAGAAGTATTCGGATGTTTTTTCAAAATCAATGAGGCGAATGGGTAAGACCGACCTGACCGAGCATAAAATCGATGTTGGGGATGCTCAGCCAATCAAGAGCAGGCCGTATAGGGTATCACAAAAAGAAAGGGAAATCATAAATGATCAAATAGAAGAAATGTTAGATTGCAACATTATCAGACCTTGCCACTCGCCTTGGGCTAGTCCTATAGTACTTGTAAAAAAGAAAGATGGTCAGACTAGATTCTGTGTGGACTACAGAAAATTAAATAATGTAACAAAAAAATCCAATTACCCCATTCCAAACATCGATGACATACTCACCTACCTAGGAGGAGCAAAATACTTCAGTTGCCTGGATATGTTTAGTGGTTATTTCCAAGTGAAAGTCGAGGAGGAATCAAAGCCCCTGACAGCATTTGTCGCACAAGGCCAAGGGTCATTCGAATTCAACTACATGAGTTTTGGTTTATGTAACACCCCAAATACCTTCAGCTACTTAGCCGACCTAGTTTTCGAAGGAATGAAGTGCAAAGATGTACTTATTTATCTTAATGACATCATAGTCTTCTCAAGAACAGAAAATGAACACCTAGAGAAATTGGAAAAAGTTTTTAACAGATTGAGGTCAGCAGGGCTAACATTAAAACCAACTAAATGTGTGTATGTCAAAAGAGAAGTCAACATCCTAGGGCACATCGTAAGTGAAAAAGGAATATCTCTGGACCATGATAAACTGAAATCTATCAGAGAATTCCCAATACCGAAATCAATAAAAAACCTTCAAAGCTTTTTAGGACTCTGTAATTACTACCGCAAATTCATCAAAAACTTTTCGATAATAGCTAGGCCATTACATGAGGCCACTAAGAAAAACCAATATGTATGGGCAAAAGACCAAATAGAAGCATTCGAAACACTTAAGGAAAAATTAGTGACTGCGCCAGTACTACAACACTCCAAGCCTGAAAAAGAATGTGAACTGAGGGTGGATGCCTCAAAAATAGAACTGGGGGCAATATTACTCCAAAATGACGACAATGAACAAGCGCACCCAGTGGCCTATATCAGCAGGAGCCTAACAAAAGCGGAGCAAAATTACTTCATTACTGAACTTGAAGCACTAGCCGCAATATGGTCTTTGGGATATCTACGTCACTTAGTTTATGGGCGCCCTGTGAAAATAGTATCCGATCACCACGCACTATGTTGGATTCAAACACTCAAAGACCCTACAGGAAGATTGTGTAGATGGGCTATTAAACTATCGGAATATGACTACAGGGTAGTACATAAAAATGGAGCTGCACACAAAAATTCCGACTGCTGATCATGAAATCCTGTATTCAAACCAGAAGAAACATCAGATGATGACATCGACACCATACCCACGTTCCTCCTGCTAGCAGCAGATGTGGCAAATGAGCAACTAAAAGACCCGGACATTCAAGATCTGATAAGAGCCATTAGGTCTCCTTCCGATCCAACAGTTTCAATTGGATTATCAAAGCGCGCTAAAAATTTTAGGCTTGTCGACAACGTTCTTTACAAAGAAAACCATTCAATACCTGGAAGAGATGAACTTCTGGTTGTTCCCAAATCTCTTGTGCAAGAAATTCTTTTCAGCCACCACTCTGAACCACTCGCTGGCCATTTAGGCATAGCAAAGACACTCCATAAAATCAAAAACAGGTACTACTGGAATGGACTACAGCGTGATGTAGAACGATTCGTAGAGGGATGTAGATACTGCCAAGCAAGAAAAGGTAAACAAAACAGAAAACCCGTGGGCCTACTGAAGCCCATACCAGTTGGAACCCCTTTTGAAAAAGTGAGCATAGATATACAAGGGCCCTTACGTAGAAGTAGAAACGGAAAAACAGTGATAGTGGGACAGATTTCGCAACAAGGTGGGCCGAAACACGAGCATTATCTTCAGGTAAAGCAGAGCCAGTGGCAAAATTTATTTTAAAAAAAATTATAACGAGGCATGGCGCGCCACGTCACATATTGAGCGATAGAGGCCAAACATTCCGTTCGGAGTTGGTACGAGAACTGCTCAGGATTATGGGAACTGTCAATCAATATACAACTGCCTACCATCCAAGCTGTAATGGGTTATGCGAACGCTTCAACAAGACATTAGCGAACATGTTATCAATGTACACCAACACCCAGCAAAGTGATTGGGACGAATTTCTTTGTCATGTTACCTTTGCGTATAACACGGCGAGACAAGACACCACCTAATTTTCCCCCTTCATGCTTGTATATGGTAGGGAACCTATCCTACCCACCGAAGCCAACCTCCTGCAAGGAGGTAAATCGCCAGATGCTTTAGAAATAAGAGAGAGGGCATTGGCAGTACGGAACATGACAATAGAAAACATTGAGAAAAATCATAAAGTTGACAAAATACGATATGATTGAACACACAGGCATTTGGAATTCAAAGAAGGGGACCAAATAAAAGTATTCACTCCCATCAGGAAAGTCGGTAAGAGTGAAAAATTACTCTTACGTTGGTTTGGCACTTACTTCATAAAAAGGAAACTAGGAGATGTAGACTACGAAATCCTGAAAGTAAAAAGTCAAAACTCAAAAACGGAAGTAGTGCACGTCAGCAGAATTTTACCATACAATGACCCCTGGACCCCTGAACCGGATAATGACTCAGATGGCGAGTTAGGGTAACTTGTATATTACTTAGTTGAAATGTGTACAAAGAGAAACTAGTGTAGAATGATTTTATAATATCTATAAATGTGTATTCAATTTAAGGTAAATAATATCAGTAATGAAAAAAAAAATTCTTATATATAGGTTGCTTCTATGTATACTTAATTCAGTTTCTACAATGAAAGTGGAAATAACCGCTGAAGCTTTCTGGCGTACTCTGACGACTACGGTTAACTACGAGGCCACTATTCCACTGGTATACAAATCAGAATGATTCGAGTATGAAGACACAGCTGCTAAAAAAATCAAAAGGTACCTGTAACAGTAATAATAATAATAGAATAGAATGTCAAATAATGAATAACCTAGATTTATTAGAGAATGCTTTTGAATCAGAATTTAATGCTCTACAAAGGACCTGGAGTACCAAAATTTTGAGGAACTTCACCACCGATAATAATCCATATAGTCTCAGAAACAAAAGATCTTTAGATTTTTCAGGTGAAGGACTCTCTTGGTGTTGTGGCGTTGCTACGCAACACAAACTTGATTCACTCATAGTGAACGAAAATGACTTAGCGGACATGATCGAAAAATTGAATAATGTGGTGTCAGAATCAATCCGAACTATTTCAGAAAATTCAAAAAGATTTTCAGAATATGAAGAATCTATAAGGATGTCATTCAATATAACTGAGAGTAGAATCCATAAAATAGAAAACTTTATCGATAACTTTAAAAACTTGATAATTCAACAACAAGGGGATGAGAAAGTCATAATCCTATCTATACTCAATAGACAATTTCAAAACCTAATCCATAATGTTCAAATAGTGAGGGCAGTAAGGAGGCAGGGGATCATAAGCTCATGCAGGCAACATCAAGCTCCAGTAGCTATCCTCAACCCATCTATCCTATTACATGACCTCAGGAACCTTGAAAAACAAGAGTTCGATCAAGGGTTGGCAATAAGTACTTCTGAAATTGCAAAATACTACCAATTACCTTCACGTGATTGTGCCTTTTCCGGTAACAAAATTATCATACACCTTAGAATACCTATTAATCAAAAATTCTACTCTTGGGAGTTATTCGAACGTATTACTGCCCCCTTCAGGTGGCATAATGAAACTTGTGTAATTGAACATAACACAATCTTCCTGGCTGTCGCTAGGAATCTGAAAAATTTCAACACCCAAATAAGACAAATTTCTGGATCAGGCTTGAGACATTGTAAGCCCTTCCACGATAAACTCTGCTACAGTCCCCGCTTCTCAGCTGACTCAGTTCAGAGCCCAGAATGTGCCAAAAAGTTATATAATGGGGCGACTGTTGATGAACTGAACTATCACTGCCCTTTCCGCTGGCACAAGTCGAGCTCCCTGATTATTTCAGAAATTGCCGAAGAAACTTATATAATCACCTATCCTAAATCAGTAACAGCGATGAAATGCCCCCACAAAACCATTAAATTACAGGATAGCATCTATACATCTCCTGGAGCTATACACTGAAACAAATAATGCTGGTACAACGTGAAAATAACAGCCAAAAGTTGTAGATCTTACCGCATAGACGCTGTAAAAATATTTTACCATCGGTTTGAATGCAAAGTTACAATGCACTATTTGCTAATACAACATATTATATGGTTTTTCCAAAAGATAACTGTGAATTAACATTTTTTTGTGATTGCCAAGAGTTTCATCGAATATACCATAATTGATATTCATTTTTGCTTGTATGAATACAATAATGATGATGAATTCCAGTGTTAATTTTAATTTCACTTCAACAGCGAAGAATATCTCAGGATAAATTTTGATTCGAGAACAGTGTTTTCATTGTATTTTTAGTTTGTTTTCTCAAAAACACAGTCTAAGAGGAATCATTCCCGTATTTCTGAATTATCACAATGACCTTGGGATATCACATGAAATTATTATTAGTACACCGTGAAAGTAATATAGAACTTGTTGATTCACAAATCATATTTGTTTTCACACTGAGATTTCACAGGGTTACTGTAATTGTGGCGGTAATTTCACAAGTAACTTGTAGAAAATAGTGGTATTCACTACTCGTCTTGTGATTTCACCGCCGTAAAGAATTTCAGCCAATGACTCTTCGGCTGCTTATCACGTGGATGGTGAACGTGTACCGCAAGTACATGTTGAATTTCGATCAGTTCTCTACGTTTGTCGGCCGATACAAGTTAGAGCTAGTTTATGCAATTCGTTTTATTCCTTCAGTTCATTTGCAGTTTGTGTGTTTTGAGTGAAGTTGATTTTTAGGTAAGTACAATGTTTCGTTGTGGAATTTGCGGTGTACTACTGAAATCATTGAGAAAATATGAACTCTATCATTATAATCATAAAAATGTCCCCTCAGTGAATTTCGAATGTGTCCGAAACACAGCTACGTTAAATATAAATTTCACCTAATTCATCATCATTCGGAATAACGTTTTACTTCGGAGATGACAGGAAATTTCAAACAATTCAAATGCTTGGCTGAAAATTGCTTTGTGCAAGAAAATTGTAAAAAAAATATTTTCCTAGCACTTGTACGATCATATTAAAAATGGTACTCAAATTAAATGCCCCTTCAATAATTGTACTTCAAAAGTTATTTTCGAAAAGGTTGCCAACCTCAGCAATCATATCTTCAGGTCTCACTCGCAGAGTCAGCCCAGTTATGTTCAACATATAGAAGAAAGTATAGAGTCTGAGGAACAAAATTATGATGATCTTGAATTTTCATCACAAGAAAATATTCAAAATGTTGAAGAAGAGAGTTTAAAATTATTGAGTTCGCTATACCTCAGTTTGGAAGCCCAGTTCTTCGTAACAAACAGGGCTTTGCAATATTTCATTGATGGCTTCTTGGATGTGAATATTCTCAACAAAAATTATTTTTATAAGGAATTGACCGATAAAAATATAAATTTTGATTAAGAAATATTTGATAATGACTTATTTATTAGAGCACATAATTCAAAAATGGCACCTTTAAGATCAAAACATTTACGCCACCAACTATAAAAATAATTTTAGTCATGTCAGTCCAGTTAAAATTTCATTGGGTCATTGTTTCCATCATTACATCCCAATATTTGATACACTGATTTCACTATTTAAAAATGAACAGATTTCGAAACGATACTTACAAATTCCTGTTGTATTTGATGCAAAGTTGATGTATCGTTTGTATCTCAATTTATGCCAAACTCATTGATACAAAAATGTAAATAATGTAACAGCGCAAATGTGTAAAATTGAAATAGAAATAACTTTTCTTTCTACAAATTTTTGAAACTTGAAGAAATTAGCCTATTTGAAGCGATTATATTTTGAAAAAATTACTTTTGACACATATTGACAGTCAAGTGGTCCCAGTCGGCCATTTTTCACATTTTTTGAAGCACGACTTGACGCCCAAGTCGAGTTTTTAGATAATTTATTATCGAAAGTTTTTCCAATTTGATGCCAACTCTTTGAAGGACTCCTTATATACAGAGTGACCCATTTAATACCGGAGCACCCTTATAAAATCTACATTTTCCATCCGATTGGAATGTTTGTTTATATTAGGTAGACTTCAAAGAGTCTACTGTCCTAGTAGACCAAATTCCATGAATAAATCTCCATTCCCACGGCCAACCAATCTGATTTTTCAAGGACAAAAATCTAACTACACCACTGGATTCGCGACATTTTCAAATGGTTCATATGTGAATTACGTTGAAATGTGTCAATCAATAAAAAAGTTATAAGGGAATGAAATTTGAAAAAAATGCTGTTTAATCAACCCACCAATTCAATTTCAAAACTTTTATCAGAATTTTCGGTAAACCACTGGATTCAGGTAGTCTCGAAATATCACTAACTGATATTTCATCGAAATCTGTTAAATAAAAAAATAGAATAAAAAATATAAAATAAAATGACGTTTTCCTGAAATTCCATTGATATATTTTTCAAATTTTGTTATCTTATGATTTTCTTATTTCTGAACAGATTCTGAACAGATTTCGAAGAAATTGAATTGTTCAGTTGATTAAGCCGCATATTTTTCAAATTTCATTCCCTTCTAACTTTTTTATTGATTTATACATGTCAACGTAATTTACATATGAACCATTTGAAAATGTCGCGAATCTAAGAAAATCGCTAGTATTTTTTTTAGATTTTTGATCTTGAAAAATCAGATTAGTTGGTCCTGGAAATGGAGATTTATTCACGAAATTTGGTGTCCTAGAAGACTTTTTGAATGTCTCTCTAATGAAAAAAAAATCATATCAATCGGTTGGAAAATGTAGATTTTATAAGGGTGCTCCGGTTTTAAGTGGGTCACACTGTATAACTTTTTTTTTGAAAATTAAATTTATTAGGGTGCGTATTTTCTATTTTTAATGTGAAAATGATAACATTCTCTTAGTGTTTTGAACTGGATTTTTTCTCATTCTTCTTCACAGATTCCGGCGACAGATGGGATGTGATAATTGAAACAGAGATCATCACATCATGCGTATCATTTGCAGAGGCGCTGAAATACACCTTCGCATTATATTTCAATTTGAATTTGGAATATCCGAGACAAGTTGGCGCAACTTTGGAGATGATTCAAAGATTCCACCTGAAAATTCACTGGAAAAGCCACTGGAACCAAATTGTCAAGTACGAAGAAAAAAGTATTAAACCGGACGAATAGACTCAAAAATATATAATGAAATATGTTTCGATTTGTTCAATGTGCTTTTATTTGTTCAAAGAGAGGTTTTCTTTTCGTTATTTTTATCAACGTTTATGTAAAAGTGTTATATTTTTGGTACCATTTAATGTGCATTATATTTTATAACGAAACCTGAGAATTTCATTTCACTTTCTCTATTTTCATCATAATAACCTGTCCGGATCGTTTTTGATAAGCTTTCATATATCATTCATACATCAGAATAGATTTTTTGCACTTCCTGGACCAAAGTGCCGACTTTAGTCCGCTATAATAGGGACTAAATGTACTTTTCAGTCCCTAGGGAGATAAAGTTGCATTTCAAATCCCTAGGAAAATAAAGTAAAAAATTGGTGCTCAGGTTCTACGAGCCCTCAGGTAATAAACATCACGTGCAGAATTTAAACATTCACTTTAGTCCCTTTGCTATATAATATACTATTTTGTGTGTTCAATGTGTGATTTCGGGTACATTCCATATTTTACCCACCCTACTTGTATTATCATTACTATTATAACTCATAAATTTACATAATATTCGAACTTAGTAAGGGGACAATAAAAAATAGCTTTAAGTAAAAAACATTTGTTTTAAGATTAGGTAATATAGGTACCTATACATTCATTACATAAATTCAATTCAAATGACATAGAAAATTGATAATTTGAGATATAACGACATTGTGTCTTCACAGTATAATAATACAAGATTGGTGGAGTGAATATACTGAAATCATCCCTACAATCACACGATGAAATGCCAATTTGGCTTTAAAAATACGTAGTAAATATACTATAGTATTGTGAAAATATTGGGTGAATTCACAATGATGTTTGTAAAAATCAATATATGTATTGTGTATTGACATTTAGTTTTCACAATAATACATTTTTTTAATATTGGTGATATTACAATGGAATTGTAGAAAAGATTGGCAAAATAACAATGTTGTATGTGAAATCCATTACGTCTTGAACAATCACATTTGATATTCACAGAAATTATATTTTTCAGTAGGTTTGTGAATTCACAAATTAAAGTTCAATGTACACTGCAAAATAACATAATGAACTGTGATGTTACAGCAAGCATAGAAAATATACAAGTACCAATGGTGAAACTGATTTACAATACTAGCTGTGTTTATACCGCTCAAGCAGTGATTTAACAATTATGATGGTGATAATTCAGTCAATATCGTTGGCTACATATAACCAACGATTTTGATTGTGAATTCACTATTTTATGTTTTCAGTGTAAAACTCACCATTCCTTGTGACTGTGAATTGATTTCAAATGATGAACGAATTATTCCTAAAAGAGTTCCCTGTCCAGCATCCTTTCCAAATGATGCCTCAATCACACATATAATACCTGCGGCCTGGTCTAACCTGAAATCGTTCATACTAAAGCCGAACACAGATAATCAACCGCAATACCTCAACTTGTCAGAGTCCTTGAACACAAATTGGACTTGGACTTCTGTCACAATGGAGGAAATTAACCGAAAATATCAGAGAAAAAATCAATATATATATATATATATATATATATATATATATATATATATATATATATATATATATATATATATATATATATATATATATATATATATATATATTCAAATACTTACGGACTCCATAGTGACTCTATCTTCCTCATATGGAATGGTGTAATGTCGATCTGCATACCATACATCCTGTTCAAACTAAATCAGTCCCTTACCATTGTACCAAATATTGTGGGAACAGTCAGAGCAAATGACTCAGACACCCTACTAGAGCATGACATTTTCTTTGGCATCCTTTGTATACTTTTGGTCTCATTCATCATCTATCTGCTGATTCAACTTCTTCTTATGTGGAAAAAGAGCCAGAGAAAAGCTGATAAACAAATTGGTATTGGTGATTCAAGAGCAAAGAATAATTTTAGGTTTGTTCGGGTTCTAATTTTATCCGATTCGGAACCGTTCGGAGCATGCGTCTTTTGGAATTCGCGTTCGAGTTCGACGCGAACGGTTCAGGATTTCGCTATGGCTTGTTTTGGTTTAATTTGAATTCGATCCCGAACCGATTCGAACCGTTCTCACTAGTCCCTGCGGTCAAGCTTGAACTATTTGGAATCGATAATTTGACACATGCGTATTTTGTGATTTGTCATTGTCAATAATGTCATTGAGTCATTTGAGGTTATAAAAATAAGTTCCGAATATTGTTAATTACAGAAATATTCCTATTATTTGTTGATTTGTAATTAGTGATCATGAATGTATTTCTATTGTCAAGCTCGTCATCGAGTTCGTCATCTGGGGATGAAGAAGTGTGGGTTATTTTTCAAGAATTGCAAACTCCTCACATTAAAAATGAGGACTATTTTGAGAATACTATACACCTGCTTACTGACAAAGAATTCAAAGAACATTTTAGGTAGATTTAAAAAAAATATTAGTCTCTAGAATCATTGTTCTTTTTTTTGCTAGGGTTGATAGAAGTATACTAGAATCTCTTTCTCATGCCTATGAGGGATCTGAGTTTTATTCTAATATTGAAACCGGACATGCTAGGATTGCTCCAAAGAAAATTATTTTAGTTTTCTTGTGGTATGCATATTGAGTCAGATTCATTATTTTCACATATTTCAGTTCTTACCGGACATCATAATAGAAAAGTATTTTGTTTTAAGCAAGTTTGCTATGTTACTAATTTTGGGTTTCAAAGGTGTGCGCCGAAAATCTAAAAGTAAACAAAGCCACGGATCACATCAGTAGAAGTAAGAAAACAGATGGCAAATTTAACGTCAGTTGTAATATCAGTTCACCACTACACCAATAGGTTCCGCCACACTCTTCACACGAGTACGTTTTGGTTTTTATTAAATTAGAAATAGTTCTGAATCGTTCCCAATTTTTGTCATTGCGTCGATAGTTCTGCGCAGGTTCCCAACAGTTTCCAATTAAAGAACCCGAACAAACCTGATAAACCAACTCTCAGAACTTCACTCTCAGAAAATATTAAAACAGTCATATCAGTTACGGATGAAAATTTTGAATCAAAAGACTTGAAACCTGGACATAGCATAGCTTGTTCTCTGCAAATTTTGGATGACGAAGACACCTTTTAGGGGGATTTATATACAAAATATATTTTGAATACTGATGTCAGAAAAGTATATGTCATATCAATTTTAGAATGATATAACATAAGTATAATAATAATAATATAGTAATGAGTTAATGGGTTTTATCATGTTAATAGTAAGAGTGGTACCACAAAGAAAAAAAATTTACAATATATATTAATGAATGTCGCTGATGCCAATGCCAAAGTTCACTAGGTAATTTCAATATTAGGTGCGCACTAAATACTTGGAATCACCCTGTAAACAGAGGCTGGGTAATAGTAGTAGTAAGAAAAATAAATAAAAATGAATGGTGACAGAGAAAAAATTAATGAATCCATTAACTCCAAGAATCTACCATTTGACTAGGCAGGACGCTGCCAGATCAAAGTACTTGGTAGAAATAAGTGGGAGTGCAAAATACTTCAGCATTTGGGTAACAAATGTAACCTATGTGTTCATCAGACATAAACCCAATGTTCATGGGGACATTACCTCGGAAAGTAATCATTCTCTGATGGACAGAGATGAGATAAATGCACCACTCACCTCAAACTACATTTTCAAGTTTGCCAAATATATGATAAGGTTGATAAGGTCAAAATGTATTTCAATGTTAATTAGTGAAAAAAAAATTATTTGATTGAAACAAAGATAAAGCTCCTTGAGAAATATAACCCCCTGTACTGAATATTAATGTCTTAATAGGCTTCCAAAACAAAAAGAAACTTTTCCTCTAAGTCAGAAAAGAAAGTGGTCCCAAAACTGAAAATAAGAATATAATTATGTTTTTAATTAACTTTCTCGACATACCTAACAAGTTAGCAACCATAAGTGAAACAAACAAATTGTTCTTTAAGAGTAAAATAATATCAAGAGTTGTACTTCGAATCTTCTTGAGACATTGTTCTTGGAATTGCACCTGTTCTCTTAAGTAAGGATAAAATAAATAGGATAGTTGATTCAGTATAAAGCCCAGTTACCTAGAAGCACTAGGGTTACTGTCACTTAATTTTTTTTTGATATAAATACTCCTTGTAGAAATGAAAATTGTATTTTTCACAAACATAGTATGATAAGAACTTACCCGCTTTTAATTTTTGTTTTATATGCCACTGACGACCAACACAACACCACCCCAAATGGCACCACCAGACAACACTGGAGCAGAGGATCATCTATGTTGCATTTCCACCGGCGAATAGCCTCCGGCTTGCTGCAACGTGAAGCAACCGATACGGGAATGAGATACATTCTGGAATGATGCAGTAACCTGTCCCAAACCAAGGCGAAACAGTATCTTCACTAACAACAATAGTGAAACAAAACAAACAGATCCAGACCGTTTTCTGAAATACAAATAAAAATCAGAAAACTGCGGTCATCAGCAACTAAACACATCCAAAGAGAGAGAAATGCTTACCTGGCGCATTCTCTCCGAAACGAACCCCGTAGATATTTATCTCCGAGCAATAATTCAAGACGAACTTCGAGCATGACAAGCAAGACTAGCAAAAATCCTCAAATTCGGTGATGGTCAATCGCAATGAATTCATCCGGAGAGCCACCCACGACACTATATAGTCATTGTATAAACTCTATTTAAAGTTGAACAATAATATAGGTCACCAACCCAATGACCTATCTACAACACGACCAAGGTTCAACCTTCGACATTGCCACCAGTCGTGTAGTAGTAATATGATGCTGACGAGATGCTGACATCGCTTACAAGCCGGCGGAATGCATACGGACGGACTTCGGTGATGAATGACAAAGTGCCAGTGCCAAACTAAGTAACTGATATGTGTGTTGGAACGATCTAATGAATGGACATATCCATTTTTGTTTTTAGTGAAATAAATTGACTATGTTGACAACTTACATTTATTATACAAATATTTTTTCATCCTACTTGATTACTGTACTAGTTTAATTCTCTATGTCTGAAACAATTTTTTTATATATAATACGTACTTTCCTTTTATTGTGTGGTATAATATTTTGGAGTATTTTTGTTTGCTTTAAGTTTTAATGTTATTTTATTGTCTGCTATTTTGAAACATGTTTTTGCTTTCCAGCTTGCATATACAATATTATTTCTTTTAAAGATGGAGACCACCTTTTTTGGTCGGTGGGCATGTGTCACATTATTGGGGAAAATCAATATCATTCATATTTACTTTGTTCTGGTTAGAACCAAATAGAAAAATTTAAATTCATTATAATATAATAAAAATCATTTATTTTCCTCGAATCCCATGCATATCAGGAAGTATCCAATTCACATTATGTCAAGTAATAATTCTAACATTTACAAGAATTGTTGAGACTGCTGTTTCAGCAGAATGTTAAATGTTGGCATTGTACTGAATACGCTAATGAAGGATTTATCACCTTCGATTAGGGAGAGGGGTTTTGATTATGGAGGATTAAGATAGTATTGAGCAGGATCCCCAAGGTGTGACATTGCCCAGAGAAAAATATGACTTTGTTTTTGTAAGTACCGGTTTTGTTGTTTGATTGAAATAGATGTCTAAAATTCATCCTACTGTTTTAATGGTTCGTCACCTTACCCCCTGAAACGTGACAATATGCCACAGAAGCGCTTGTTTTGATGGTGGTTTCTCTTAACAGTGGCTGGAAACTTCCCATTGCTTATTTTCTAATCAACTCATTCACCGGTGATGAGAAAGCAAATATAGTAAGAGAATCTTTGAAGAAACTGCATGAAATTGATGTCATCATTACTTCAGTAACATGCGATGGTCCTAACGCACATTTTACTATGGCAGAAAAACTAGCCGGGAAAGTTAAAAATATCACAAATCTTCACCCTTTTTTTAAGCACCCCATTAACAATTCCAAGGTACATATTATTTTTGATGCCTGTCATATGGTGAAGCTGGTAAGAAATAATTGGTCAACATGCAGAATTTTTCTCAATTCAAGAAATGAGGAAATCAACTTTGCCTACATAGAGAAGCTCCATTCAGTTCAAGAAGATGAATTCTGCAGATTTGGAAATAAATTGAGAAGGGGCCATCTAGAGTGGAAAAAACAAAAAATGAAGGTACTTGTATGTTCTATAATTTCAAAGATTTTCATTAAAGTATTTCCGTTTCCATTTGATTCTCCAAATTTCCATATATCAATATTCAGTGTATTTGTATGAAAACTTTGTGGCACATTTGACTTGTTCAGGTGCCACTTTTCAGTATAGAATTGTTTCAGAATTGTGATAATTATGCACCTATAATTAACTGATGCTATAAAGAATTAAATTTATAAATGTACATAAAGTAGGATGAAATTTCCCCAGAAAATAGCAACTGAAAGTATGTTGCTTTGTAAATTTTTTCCACTTATTCTGTAACAATTAAAACAGCGTGAATAATCATTTTCATCATTTTATTTTCTAGGTTAATTTAGCAGTACAAACAATCAGTGCTAGTGTTGCAGATGCCTTAGAATTCCTAATGGTGGATGTCTGCAATCCAGATTTTGCTGGAGCAAGAGCAACAATTGAATTCATCAGAATTAATGATAGGGCTTTTGACCTGCTCAACTCCAGAAATCCCTTTGGGAAGGGTTATAAAAGACCCATGAAACATGAAACTGAAAAAGTATGGAGACCTCTACTTGAGGAGACAGTTTTGTATTTGAGATCTCTGAAACACATTGATGGAAAAGAAATTCATAAATCTAAGAACAAAACTCCAATTCTTGGATTATGCATAACAATCAAATCGGTAATCGAGAGATTGCAGGTTCGATTCCCAGACGGTACGATCTTTTTTCATTTTCAGATGTGAAAGTCTGAATGACTGAGGCTCGTGTCGGCTGGGAATAATCCTCCACGATTCACTGTTGCGTTAAAAATTAACAGTGCTGCTCCTAAAGTGGCGTATGGAGTTAGTAACAAGGCCTATCCAGAACACGTGGCTAATGACCATAGCAGTCGATGCCAAAACACCAAGGGAAAAAAAAAAAAAAAAAAAAAAAAAAAAAAAAAAAAAAAAAAAAAAAAAAAAAAACAATCAAATCGGTTCTGGGAATTTTTGATGAATATGTGAAGAAACCCAATTCACCACTGAACTACATTCTCAACTATAAATTTAGCCAGTACTACCTAGAATTATTTTTCTGTTGTATTAGGTAAGTGTGGACAATTGGATTGATCAGAACAATATCAAAATATATCAATTTTTCAGAGGACGGAATGGTTGGAATAATAATCCTACAGCGTACCAGTTTTATTACACATTCAAGAGGTTGACATTGCGACATGATCTTCAAAATTTTCAGGGAAACTGTGTGAATCTGGATAATACTAATATATTGACAACGACACAGAGACAAAAAAATCTATGCAGACTTGAATTTGGATGATATGTCCATCATAAAGAAATATGACATTGATGTCAACGACACGTTAATCGAAGATGGGGAATTTTATCATTTCATTTCATTTCTTCCTTCTTTGAGTACTCTAACTGAAAATGTGGTTACACATATATCAGGATTTGTCGTTAAATCTATTAAAAAAATTATCAAATGTAGAGAATGTTTATCTACTCTTGGAGATATTACAGAATCTTCTGCAGATGCAGAAAACTTTAAATTATTGAATAGAAAAAATAGAGGTGGTATCATAAGGCCATCACATACTGTTATAAATATTTGTATTTTCCTTGAGAGAAAAATCCGGCAAGTTCTTGCAATTACTGATAGTTTTATGCCAAATGAAACGAATTTTTTGGAAGCCTTCATTCACCAAACTTCCTCAATATTATTTCAGGATGAAAAGTTATTCAGCTCAATAAAAAACCACATTTTCGATATATCTCCCTATGAGGTGAGTCACAAGATGAAAATAAAAAATGCAATAACAAGAATTTACACCCGAATTTGATTTTTCAATATTGCGATGTCGCAAACTGAGAAAATTTGAGGGTGAACTGAAGGGGAAAACACTTACAAAATTAATTCTATTTTCTCACCAATAGATTTTGTAACAAAATGCAATTCACATTTGATAGAAATAAATAGAATAGAAGTAAAATGTATTTATTGGGAATTATTAGAGTCCTTTTCCCTCCAATCCTACTATTTCTCCTTATTTAAAACAAAGTGAAACAAATATCCTGTAACATTTGACTATTTGAATTTTTGACTTTTCATATTTATTTCTCTCAACATTCGATAATCTACTTCTGATTACAAAAAATGCCATTTTAATTTAATGCGAATCAACTTTACAATGATAAATGAGAACCTCTGACCGAATGCAAAAATGTAGTATTTTACCAGAGAAACTATATTTGGCAGATTTTTACCCAATTTTATGTCCAATCAATAACATTCCCGTTCTTCAACAAAAATGGTTGAAGAGTGATAACAAGAGTCAACAAGTAGAACTCATGTAAAAAAATTGTAATGTCTTGTCAATAAAAGCCTTCATTATTATTATTATTATTACATACTTTTTCGCATCAATAACTGATTAATCAATCAATCAATTTGTAGAAGTAGATTCTTCCATCACATTGGGTTCTTAATTATACCAAAATTACTCAAATATTCACAAAAATCACCTTCGAAATTCAGAATTTCGAAAATCAAAAATATGCCTACCTCAAGAAAGTGTTTCCTCACTCTGATTTGGATTTCGAGTATAAAGGGCTCAATGGGTTAGGCGTGAGGCCGATGGACACACAAATTTAGTTTTTTTCTGATTTACAGACTGAGTGGAATAGAATCAATTCTTATCAAATTTGGATTTTTGACGATCACAATAATTTCTCCCTACTTGGTCGCGAGGAAACACAAAATAGAAAACCTACACTCAATATTTATATTTTAAAAAATGAATCATTGGTTTTCTGTATATATCATTAAAGGAATACTATTTTATTGCAAATGCTTTTAACGAAAACTTATACCAGATTCAGGAATAGGATGTCAAAAATCCTAAGACCGTCCCTGGCAACACTTGCGCTCTATTGCGCAAATTCATAGATTGGTGTATCTGCCGTAGGGGGACCACGTTATTCTGAACTAATTGGCGTTCTAGTCTAGTATTATATTTCTACACAGAACTCATACTTATATATAAGTATGATTTCTGTGTATTTGTATGTTGTCGGCCGACTATTAAGACTCCAGCGACATCTGCAAATGGGAGATTCAACTAGACCGGAGGATGTCCCAATTCTACTGCTACCATTGTTTAAAGAGAACTTTCTCATTAAACAATGCTGCTACTCTACTCACATTAATTCGTATTTCTAGCGGCCATCGACGGCGAATTGACCCTGTATGGCCGATCTTAGGTATTTATTTTTCCAAAAGGGTACCGAAACTCATTCCCAATAACAACCTTAGAATATGATAAAGCACGTCAACAGTTATAAACAAATATACAGGGAAAACATAACATACCTGACACTCCAAACATTTCTCAACATATTCTCCAATATATCTGCGCATTCCTATGAAATAGTTTCTCTTAGCTATCCACTGATACGTACGATGAAGCATTTTCTATTTATAACCCAGTATATCTAAATAATATATCAAAATGGCATTACCTGTGTCTACTATAATTAACCGACCATCAATTTCCATTGTCGGTGATCGAAATGACTATTTATTCGAGTAGTCGATACAACCTTTTTCATTTTCATATCTCTACATTCGATTGTATATCGACTTTTCAAAATGAAATCATATTTCACAGGACTTGATTAACTCTATTCATTCAATGGATTGTAGCATGTAAATTTTCGCTACTGTATTTTGTTTATTTTTTGAAAAGCTTCAGACCAATGTAGACTTCACCCTGTGGTGACCTACTTCCAATGAGACTTAAGGTAACTTATATACATATAAATGTTTATAGTTGGTTGTATAGCGTCATTCATAAAAACCTTATCAACATTCCCATGCTAATTTTGATTCAAAAACCAGATTCAATCATCAATTCACATTTTACAAGTTATAAGGAGTATAATTAAGAGAAGGCATGCACAAAACCGCGATTGCAGACCTATTTTTGCAGGTATTGATATGGTGAATTAAAACTCTAACTGGAAATTGATTGAAGTAGTGCATAGATAAAAGTTGGGAATAGGTGGTGAGATGTGATGAAGATATAATTCAGCCTAGAAATAAAGCTGCATATAGTTCTTCGAATGACAACATTGAAAACTTTTCGTCACATATTTTAATGAAAAGATCCCAACTCCTGCGCTAATATATTATGAGAGGTGTATGGAAAGTATCAGCTCCTACATATCAGTCGTTTGGCAGAACAATACCGGAAAAGTAATTTGGGTAGATAATTCTTCATTCCAGGTAATGGCTGCCATTTTGTTAGCGATAATTTTACCAATTTTAGTTTGGCCATTGTCCACAAGATGGCAGCAGCGAAAATCGCTGTTGTTACCAGAAATTTATCAAATACTGCACTTTTTCACAGAGTACCCCAAACACCAAACCTGCGTGGGATTATGAACACTCCATGCGAGAGCTACCTCGATACGTAGTGAAAAACGATTGCTCAGCATTTATTTCGGTACAGTCACGTTAAAGTGGTTACGGGTTGAGTGTGTATTATAACATACCGGGGGATGGTGACAGATTTTGAGTTACAATTTTACTCAGTATGCCTTGTAGAGTACAATATTGTCCTGATAATTGTCAATATTGTCATAATAATAATGCATGAATCAAAAGTGCCGTCCTGAGATCTTCCTATTGAAAAAATTAATCTTCATTTGTTCGAAAATTATGTGTTTTGATACGATTTTATTCAGGCTGCCTGCCATGTTTTGCAATAAAATAACGAAAATAAAATACTCGGAAATCCATTGGCATACCGTTAGGATAGGATGATAATGGATGGGTTGAAAATGATGGTGGACATTGAAAAACTAATGGGAGGATCCCACAATTTTTCGAGTAGAATAAAATAGTAATAGATAGTGAAAGAATATATTTTTCAACGACAGTGCGTAAACTAAGCTTTTACGCACTGCTGACAGTGCGTAAAGTAATACTTTTTCGAACAAGAGCGAAAAAAATCACCTGTGCGTAAAATCATCAACTGTGCGAAAAGTAATTTTTTACACACTGTTCATACATTTATGCATTTTAGAAAAATACAGAAGTCTTTATTTGATAATACGACGACCATTCATATCATTAAACATTCAAATCAATGATATAATTGCTACAATTTGGCAACATAATAATTGTCGAAGAAAAAACTTTGTATAAAACATTTTCGTAAAGGGCTCATTCAACAAAAACTTCAAACGCTGATACAAAAAAGTCCTACTTCACGAACTTGTATCATAAATAGCTATCACTATAGTAAATATTTATTACATAACCAAATCTGAAAATAGTAAAATCACAGTGCAATGAATGTTCAAATCAAAAATTGGAAGGCACATTAATGAATCAGAGACCAATCGACAGGGCTAGTGGGTTAGTTACTGATAGAAATTTGTTGGTTTCCGACTGCAATGACAGTAGATATACCGGGTGGCAACATGATTCGGTACGTTACGACATCTGGTTATTTTTGAGGATAGAAATTTGACACCTATATACAGCGAGACAACTTTCAAAAATATTGATAACGGATCAGTCCATAATTTGCTGCCTTTTTTTCGCTAATAAGTTGCGGAGAAAATGAATTTGTCGCTCTCATATTTTCAAAAATATGCGATGTTTCGCTAACTGAATGAAGTTAGCGAAACAACTTCCGTAATTTTTAATTTTTCACAGTTCTAAAGTATCTATAATTTGCAGACTTTTTGTCGCCGTCGTTTTGTCGCTAATTCGGTTGTTGCGGGAAAAAATGTAAAGTTGTTTTTTTCGAAACATGCGTTGTTTTGCTAACTGATATGAATTTATCAAAACCACGTAATTTCTATTCTTTCACAGGTCTGAAGTATCCATAATTTGCCGCCTTTTGTCGTTAATTAAGTAGTTGCTGAGAAAAAAAAGTTGTCAATTTTCAATAAATACACATGGATGGGGAGAAACAACTTTCGTAATGTTTCTCTTCCGTCAAATTCAAAATATTCATTAATCTCCGCTACTACTTTGCAAAAGTGTTATTTTTGTGGCTACACAACAAAATTAATATTATTCATGGGTTTCTGGGTATGAAAACAAGAATTATCTCCACCCCCTTGACATCCTCGTATTCTAAACCATTTTTCTCAAAATAACCTACAATACTATAAAACGCATTTATTTCTGAATCTCATACTGAGAATATAAACAGAATGGTGAAACCTCAAAAGTACTTACGAGTACATTGGAATTAACTTTTATTCAAAATTATGAAAACATAATGATTACATACCGGAGTCACAGAGTAGGGAACTACTACCCTGTGCCGGAGTGAAAATAGCAAGACGGCATGGCCAGCAAGAGGCAGCGCTACTCTTCGATAAAATCGTGCTCGGTGTCGCGGCAGCGTGTGGGTATTCATTTTATCATGTTTATTTTCATTCGTGTTCATAAAATATTTTTATATAAACATGCCAGAAAGATAAAAACCTATTTTTCTTCAAAGCACAGTAGCTACAGAGGAAACCATGTGCCCTTCATCGAACTAATGAAAATTAATCAATTTTGGTCTCATATAAACAATGTTGAGACTTTATTTAATTGAAAAATTATCGATTCAGACCCATCCATCCCATGGAAATAAAGTAAGTAATACATGTTTTTGGATAATATTATTATTATTTTGCCATGTTTTTTTTTTCGAAGAATATTGAAAAGAGGGGCAAATCAATGCTACAAAATCAACTTCCATAATCACCGTTTTCAACATTTAATTTTTATAATGATAAGAATGATTGTCACTTCATCAAATGTATGTATTTCAAATCATACAATAAAACAGAAAACGCCGAATGTCTTTAGAATAGGAGTAGCCTAAGTTTTTGACCCAATTCCTTTATATACTTCCTTCACAGAATATACGTTCATTTCACTCCTCTGTAAATTATTATTATCCACAAACATTTATTTCGTTATTTTCACGTAATGGAATTAGTTTGAATGCATCATTTTTAAATGAAATAAAGTCTCAACATTATTTCAGTGAGGCTAAAATTCATTAATTTCCATTAGTTCGATGAAGGGTACATGGTTTCCCCTGTAGCTACTATGCTTTAGGTTTCCATTTTTCCAGCATGTTTATATGAAAATATTTCACCAACACGAACGAAAATAAACTTGATAAAATGAATGTACTCTGCCGCGACACCGAGCACGATTTTATGGAAGCGTAGCCTTGCTGGCGATGCCGTCTTGCTAGTTTCACTCCGGTATGTAATCATTATGTTTTCATAATTTTGAATGAAAGTTAATTTCAATGTAAGTACTTTTGAGGTTTAACCATTCTGTTTTTATTATTATTATGAAAGATTCAGAAATAAATATTTTTTATAGTATTGTTGGTTATTTTGAGGAAAATGGTATAGAATACGAGGATGACTAGGGAGTGGAGAGAGTTCGTGATAAATTAATATTTTGAATTTGATGAAAGACAAACATTACGAAAGTTGTTTCTCCACATACATGTGTATTTATTAAACATCGCATTTTTTTCTCAGCAACCAGTTAGCGATAAAAAGGTGGCATTTTATGGATACTTCAGACCTGTGAAAAAATAGAAATTACGGAAGTTGTTTCGTTAACTTCATATGAAGTTCCGTTATCGAATAACCATCATCAACTCATTTTTTTTCCCGCCAACCTCGTATTAACATGTCTGATTAATATGCTTCAATGCAAACAAAATCCCGCTATAAATACTCAATTTGTCATTAATGATCGATTTCTCTGTAAATGCATGATTTTGCGCGTTGCATGGCAACCAGACATCCACGAATTCAGATTTTACGTGCCCTGTAAAATTTTGACACATAATTTTCCAATCTAAATAATGAATATTGAAGATAATTTCACGTTGACACCGCCAGATGTTGCGGAAACCGCTAAAGTGGCAGCTTTGAGTTTATTGCCTGATGAAAGCAGAAAAATCTATGAAAAATTAATTATTTTCATTATTATGTATAGCGAGTAATTTTGGAAAATATAGCAAATACTCAACTCCTCAAAACGCGTCATTTTATACATGGGCTTCGTAGCGCAAAGGTGAAATGCGAGTGAACGAAGACTTTCCGGATGTATAAATGGGGGAATCCTGAACTACGAAAATTTCTCAACTTTTTTTAAATTATATTTCATTAGGTCGACGGAAAAGTATTGTAATCAACTCCTATATTAAAATACGATTAATGATCTCGAACATTAACGCGCTCGCTTCGCTCACGCGTTAAAATATCTCGATCATTAATCGCCTTCATTAATACCCTAGTGGATTAAATAACTATAAATACGACGTTTTTTCGAAAAATACAGTTTTTTAAATTCAATGATGTATCACACATATTCATCATATGTCAGATCATCTCGAATTCTTAAAAAAAAATTCGAGTACCTACTTGCAGGACATAATTTTAAAAAAAGTGTAATTAAATATCCTAGATCTGAAGTGAATTGTGAGTTTGGATCGTCATTTTAAACGATTGCCGAAAATCTCCTTAAAAATGCATGATGATGGCCGAAAAGCACCTCAAACGTTTTGAAACTGTCACACTTAGTACATCATTAATTTCAGGAACAAACTCTTAAAAACAGGGCTGTATTTGAAAAAAATATAATCTGATGGTTGTTGGATAACGAAACGTCGGACAGTAAAACTATCTGTGTTATGAAGTGAATGTATGTAATACGCCTATGCAATATTCAAGAGATGGCTGAGAAAATTGAAGTGCTCCTCGATAAATTCAAAATCGGACATCTCTATACCAACTTTGAAGGTATGTATCTAGAGGATTATTAACAAATAAATAACTTTCATTTGGCTATATTACTATAAATATATACATCTAATTTCCATAAAATAACTCCAGTAAGTTGTAAAGCTACTCTACAACGAATATCTTCTATTTTTGTGTCGAAAATGGCCGCCTTCTGTCTTTAAACTCTTCCCAGTTCAGTGAAACTGATGTGAACATTATAGAAAACAGCGTACTTTGAGCAAAGAATATGTATTTAACATGAGCCTGTAATGGTTTTTAAAGAAAATCGGGTGATCTTGTTTCAAGGATTTTTGATTTTACTCAGAACTGCCTTTTATGGAAGTTTTATGGTTTTCAAAGAAACTGAACCAATTTCTGTTACATGCAGGCATGCATGCCCAAATAAGTATCACAAAATGCAAACTCTTATTGAGTGAGGTTCGGGATGCTTTTTTGTCCTGGTCCATTTTATTCTAGGCGATGTATAGGAAGTCAAGAAAAAGCTTGTGTTTGAAACATTCGAGTTCCTTTATATAAATACATACATTGGATGAAATAAATAAACCAGAACATATAACGTTAATATGTAGTATAGGTAATTATGTTAATTTTACTTATTTTCTTTAATTATTATATTTTTTGTATTTAATTTAGCTCAGTCGGCTCTATTTTGCTATTAACAGTTGATAACGATTGTTACTAATATCGGTCGGCAAAAAAGCTTGTACAGTTGCGGTAAAAAAAAATGGGACAGTCAGTTATTTTTGCGATTATTCAACCTTTCGTCACTTCATCTATATGTGGCATGATCACTTTCTAATTTGGAAATGTTTGACAGATGTCAAATATTCAATGTTGCCATGTGACATATCCATAAAACAAATTCAAGCAGCTAGAATTAAGCAAGAATTTGCTTAAAGAGTTGTCCCATTTTTTATTGGCCGCAACTGTACCAAACATAGTATTAAACTTCTAGTAAATGTTTGAAACATTTGATTTCCTAAATATACATACAATAACAGTGTATGTAATGAATAGAGTTTTTATCTTACCTTATATGGTTTAGTTTTTTTATTTCCTTTTTAAGAATTTCATTGAAATATTCGATGTTTACCAATGGGTTCTTGAAAATTATAAAAGATACAGCAAATGATAAATTGTGACAAAGTTGTATATTGCAAAGCTTAAGTTGATGATGGTGAGAAATTAAGAAAATTCCGAAATAGGCCTTTATTTGAAATTATGGATCTGATGATACTATATGAAAGCTGAAACGTCCTTTAAACACATTTAAATGAATCGTAAAAATTAAACTATGGAGTCTTTCTCGTTTTTCAATATGTTCATACATAACTTCAAAAAGTAAATCAAAATGAGAACTGAAATTTTTCTTTTTTTATATCTCTCCGAAAGCAGTGCGAATTTTCTAAAGTTCCCACCAGCATTAACTTGAGCTCCATATTATGCAACTTTGCCATAATTCAACCTTTGCTGTGTGTTTTATCGTTTCTGAGATCCCAGTGGTGACCATCAAATTAGGAACACCCCGTACACAAAGCATTACTTCTTTCAAAAAAGATAATACATGATTTTGGACCAAGAACATTGATATCTATTGACAAAGAAGTTAAGGTAATTATAAAATCTAAAGTGAGAATGAAGGATGCACAGAGAGAAATGAATGTATGTTTTCTACACAATTGTGAATAAGTTCAGCACCATTAGAGCGCAAGCTGTTGTATACCCCCGACCCCCCCCCCCCCGTGAGAATTTTCGACACATACATTTTTTTGTTTGTATTGACATGTACTTTAAGATTTTAGGTGTTTGCCACTTGCGAATTACAGCATATACCGGAAAAATAAATAATAATAATTTTAAATACAAAAGTATTCTCCCACAACTGCATTTTCTCTGCCAACAATCAAGGTATGGATTTAAGTCTACTTCCTCCATGCAAAACGTCATTAGAAAACCACATAAAACGTGTCAACTACCAATGTTACTTATGGAATAACGCACATGTAGCCATGTAGCCACACCAACTCCATGGGACATGGGTGGAAATTGGAAAAAGCTGAACTCAAATTCGATTGGATTAAAGGAGATCCGTTGCCACTCGAACTGAACCTTCGAGCCAGACGAATTTGAATATGAAGATGAACACAAAACTTAGACGACATAATATACGAGGATGAAGAAAATGACAATTGATTATAAAAAAATCATATGCTGTTGAGATTTTTAAATTTTTTTTTTTCATTATTAGACCTTAAATGAATACCAAATAAGTTCATAAAGAAACATGGTAACTAATGTACCTACCCTTTTGTAAAATTAAACTTTCTTCAGTTTTTCTTTATTTACCGGAATATGCTGTAATTTAAGAGGGGCAAAAAATTAAATTCTTCATCTGGTAGGTACTACCAACAAAAGAAAAATAAGTCATAAATTACCACGGGAGGGGGAGGGTTTCATATTGGTGGATTTTGGTCTACATGTGTTTGTTAAATGTTGACAGCACCAATTGGTTAATTTATCTTCAATAATATTGTATAAGAGATATTGTGTATAAACGATACACTGTGTTGTATTATTCTGAATAGTTTTGTTTTGATTTTATACACAAAATAAACAAAATTAATGGGAATGTTGTGCGACGAATGTCAACAACTTGTGTACTGTTTAAGTGTTTAGCATGAATTGTAATAAATGGCAACAATGTGTGTACCTAGTTTGTACAAATTGTGTAGGTATTTTAAATATAGGATGCAAAAAATGTCATAAATTTGTGTACTCCGCATACATGAATTGTGTTGGTATATTGTATATATTTGTGTTGAATGCAAGGCCAATTTTTATAGGTACCATATATAATGTTAAGAAAGGCACATAACATCCAAACGGAATAAGTTAAGAATAAGCATCAGTTTCAATCCGCTCGCTTTTTCGTATCTTATTCTGTTCAGAAATTTTAAGCTTCATTTTCCAGAAGGTTGAAATAAAATTAAATGTCATTCAAATAATGTTTATTTCATCACAGAACTAATTACAAAAATAACTGAACTATAAACTCCAATTACTTATAAAATACCAAATAGAAGATAAATGAACCATATATTTTGTTATCTTGAAACACGTTGAATAATAATGAAGTTTAAAGTAATTACGTGTCAAACTATATTTATTCCTTAGTCAAGTTGTGGCAAATTGCACAATTGTGTTGAAATAGTATACAATTTGTGCATATCAAAGAGAAAGTGCACAACGGGTGTAAGATGCAATGCGTTGTAGATGTTTTCCATATGAATTGTGTTATGGTAGATGTGTATATTTTTGTATATTTTTAGGCAATGTGGAAGTGCATGAATACTATACAAATTAACTTGCCCAAATATTTATTGAATTTCACAAAACGCGTATGATGAAAGAATGGTGTAAAATATATTCACAACTGTGTCTTACACAACGTTGTGCATGAACCTGCTGCAGTCTTTTCTCTCTGCCTGCAATTCTTTGTACTAAAGATATAATAATGTTGAATCAAAGAAGAAATCTTTGATATGGTAATTTGCTGACAGCTTCTCAAATCCTTGTCACTTCAACTCAAAAGATCATGAAATAATCGTGAATTTGAATCAAAGATGCTTTATAAACATTTGAATTGTTGCGATAAAACATTATTAATTTTATCTAAGATAGTACTAGTTCTTTTCATTGAGGAGTTTTCTGACTCTATTTAAGACAATATTCATTTGGAAATATGCAAGATCATGGCGACCTTGATTTAATTTCGTTTGAACTTATTCTAAAAGAACCCTTTTATCAGTGTACTTTCCCTCGGCCCTAACGATGTTCTCTGAAAATTATAGGATTTTCTTCTTGTCTGAACCAAAACAAAAAGCTCTTACGATAACACCACGAAATTTCATACTTCCATATATAGTGGAGCTGTTTTTAGTCCCCCCCTGTTAACTTTAGATCGGTTCGACGTACGAAGTTGAAAAAAAATGTTTGGATGAGGATAAGATGCCTAGAAACTCCTGGTGTTTCTACTTATACCTGTAAAAGTTTGGGACAAAAATGAGGAATTTTCGCCTACTTGATTTTAGAGCTGACGCCTGTTTCAGATGGCGCATACAGCGTTTATAGTAAACTGTAATCACAGACCACACAGGGTGTATTTATCATAAATCACATATATCTGTAATCTGTGGTTTTTATATTTTCAAATTCATTATTTTTTACTTTGCTGCTTTGAGGTTAAGTTCATAATGTGGTAAAGTTCTTTAGAGTTCCGTGGTAAAACATAAAATTGTTATTCGTATTCCGATTCTGGATTTCGGTTACTTCATCTTTCCTATTAAATTGGCTGATTGTCAATTACCAGAATTACCTATCTAAAGGAAAGTTTCAGTGAAATTTTGTGTAGGTACCTACCATTTCCTTGTAGTGGAAACAACTGGAAGAAAATTTAAACACAAGAAATGTTTGCAGATTGTATACTTTGCTTAAGTATTCCGAACGAATTCTGCAGAAAAAAGAAAAACAGTAAGTAAAGATTACTTGTACTTGAACGTTTGTATGTGGTAGTGGAATGGGGAAAACTTTATAAATAATCATTGGAAATGAGCATGAAGTAATTAATTTTTGAATACAATCTGTATTTAGAGCCCTCTAACGCTTTTTAAGGTTCCAGAGAAATTTTCTTTTCTTTTGGACAAGCTATTTATGATCTTTGTAAACAGGAATTTTCTTTGTTGTAATATACCTAAGCATATTTTTTATAAGTATTCATTTATCGAGGGGGTACAACGCAAAGTTTTTTACACCATAATAAAGTACTGAAAATATTCTCTTGAGACCGAGGTACTGGATCAGCTACTGAATAAAAACAAAGATTAGGGTAAATCTACTCTTTGATAAATACTTGTATTGATGGGTGTACTGAAATACTGAAAATTCTGAGATGTACACCTACTGAAAGAAGTTTTTACCCCTCGTCACAACTCACAAAACTTGAGTTTTTCTTTTAACCCTTAAATGCTGATGCCAATACAATCAATGTACATGACAATGTGGGATCTTCAAAGGACCCCATTGAAAATAATTGGGTGGGGGCCACGTTTAGTTTGAGCTGTGATTGCTGTGATAATGGTCCATGATTTTGTGAAGGGTTCATTTCAAATAATATCTACAGAAAAACAAAGGGTGGAACACTACTAACACAATTGGAATGGGGTATTATAAAGCATATAGCTCGAGGACCCCTCATAGTCATTTAAGGGTTAAGAATCTGATTAAAGTAATTCCTGATTAAGGGACCTTACCTTTTTTATTATACTTCCTTTACATTCTTATGGAATCGAGAAAAGTGAATCAACAAGACTTGATATTTCCCTTGTTGATACTGACTTTCAGTTATTACCAATATCTCAATGGTTTCAGTTCTTCCAATTGAGAACTCAGCATCTCTATGTCGATTACTGTACCCATTTAATTAAAAATTAAATGAGTTCCGTTGGGTTTTCAAAATAAAATAAATACTCATTTGAAAAATTTGCTGAAAATGAGATTATTGAAGAAACTTGAATATATGTCAATAATTCTTTATTTTCACACAATTTATCTACATATACAGGGCAAATGGTTATTTTAATGATACATTTTGAAGGCGAAAAATAATAATATGTAATAATAATAATTTCTTTATTTCAGAAAGGAAGAAAACTTATAATATATAGGTATATATATAAAAGGAAGTGCTCTCGAGGGGAACTGTGATGAACAGTACGGAAAGATTTCGTGGACAAGCCCTCTGGTATGTATATATATATATATATATATATATATATATATGTTAAGCGGCAGTTTTGGGGACCTGAAAATACATTTATTTTTTTCTGTATACATCATCCCAGATGACGATATATAGTTCATGTATGTAAAGATTTTTCCAAAATTTTCCCTCATTTTTCATATAGATACCCCTCTATATACTGGTATTTATTGGGACTTAAGAAAATTTGAGTTTTTCCGCAAACATTGTGATAATAGATTATTCGAAATTTTCAACTCATGAATAGAAAGAGTTCGAAATTAATCTCTCCTAACATCAACATATATAGTCTTGATGATGACTGATTATGACACATTATGACATATCTTCTTGTCTCAGTTACGATTTTATTTGATTGTTCACTATTTGCGTGAGTTTCTTGGTATCAAATTGAATGAAGGTGTTTGGATAAAATTGCAATATGAACAAAAATAATTAGGATAATCAACAGAAGATCATAACAGTATCGGATTGCTTTGTTAAATTAAACTGAGTCCTTGTTATTTTCCGTTTAATCTTATTTCAACCAAATTTCTATGTTCATAAATATCTTTTTTTTTGTCTAAAAATTCAGTCACCGTACTTAATCTCTGAATTTTTCCAATCTTCTGGATGCGAACTTTCCTTCGTAATAATTGTAAGGATTTCATGAATTCATGTTATGCATAGATACGTAAAAATACATTTGAGAAAATCTAAATCCAGTTAAATTTTTCTCAAGAAACTGATTAAATCACGTGACATGTTTTTTATAGATAATAAGTATTTACGTTCATCGGAAAAACATAACATGGATATTAAGAGGGATTTAACCTTACAAGTGGCTGTTGGGAAAACAAGGAACGGGAGATATCAAAATACTCGGAGCGCAATGAATAAATTCAAGATTTCTGTTTACCATGAGATTCTGAAAGATTGGAAGTAGGCATCACTCCATTCAAAATCACACCGTCAAAAGTGATTTTCGCTGAATCCCTGCAGACATAATTTTGAGCATTTTTCTTCACTGATTCGAGCGCCCTCACATAACTATGCACTTTTACAGAGATACTATGACTGCTTGAATGAATTGTGGATTAATAACACTGAAACTATTCAGGAAACTTTGGCATAGGAGAGGAGACGAAAACAATAGAAGTTGTAAATGGGTTTATTGAAGTTTCGAATAATACTATGCCGAATTGGGTACCTATAAAAGAACAATCATGGTGAATATTATCAAACTATAACTCCAATATATTTCAATTGTTGATGTTTTTTGTCTTGGTTCAAAGTTGAAAGCTGTATGTTCCATATTCTCACATTAAAAATTGTACTGAACATTTACTTTCTGGAAATGGGTGAACAAGTAAAAATGATTCATTGAAATATCGTGAAAACCTTCCATGTTACTCACCCCATTTGGTACTAATAACTAATAGTTATTTTCCTAACAAGTGCGCAAAGTGTTACTTTTCCGCACGCATTTACTTCGTATAAGTTTTCACATGCGGAAAAGGCACTTTGCGCACGTGTTAGGAACAACATTTTTCCTACGAGCTTCATATCAGATAATAACGAAAATAAAAAAATTATAACTCATTGAATAATGTACAGTTAAACTTGATAGAAAGAACTATACAACAAACAATTACATAACAATAAAAATAATAATAAAAAAGTAATTTATTTGTTCGTAATATTTATAATGAAAGAACAATTATCATTGACATTTTGCAAATTGAGCTCGTCGCCAGAGCTGCTCATTTAACAGCTTTTAAACCTTTTTATGATTTGATGAATAGAAAAATGTCGGTGTTTATAGATTCTTGCTGACAGAAACTGAGGAAAAATCTGACATCATAATTATGTCAAAGTTGACCAGTGCACTTATTGTTGTTTGACAATATTATATATACATCATTATACAAGGTAATGAAAAAATATTAATTTTTTTTGTTTCAAGCTAAAATACAAATATCGGGAAATGCGATTGAAAGGTAAAAGGGAACACACTTGCAACGGCTTTTTACTCTTTCGTACTTAGTGCGGAAAAAAAATCTTATCCGCACGGCGTCCGGAAAAGTGTAACTTTGCGCACGCAAATGTATGCAGAAAAGTACTACTTTGCGCACGGTCGTAGGAAAACATATTTTCGTGAACGACGGGCGCCGAATTTTTATTATTTATAGAAATTATCAACCAATAAGAATAATAATAAGGTAATAAATAAGGCAATTGGATATTTTTATGGCTGAACCTCTATTAATTTATATTATGATCATCAGATTATCATATACTTAGTCAAAAACCATAATATGAAAACATGCAAACATAGATTCCAAGCAAATGCTCGAACAAGGGAATTATTTTTCAACACAATTTTAAATTTTTTTTTATTCAAGAATAATCTACAGGGTGACGTACTTTCGAGTGAAGATAGGTAAGACCGTTTTTCTTTGACCTTTTTTTTGCTATCGGTTAGAATTCAACTATACCAAGCTTGATGGTAGGTATAATTCTAAGTACGGGTATTTTCGATTTCAAAGTTTCCATACCTATATCCAAATAGTGTGAAAGCGCAATATTCGACAAATCAAAGATCGAACCGCCTACTTTGTTACACTAATTGGTTATTATGAAAATCTGAATAACGGATACCTCTGTACTACTTTTAAATAACCATATCAAACATGTTATTCGATTTCCTTATGTTAATTTCTGATCGATAATGGAATGACATAGGTATGGTGTGTTCTATGCAAAAAAATAGTTTTTTCCATCATTAATATGTACTTTTTATTTCAGATAATTACCGAAGTGTTAGTAGCAAGACGGCATCGCGAGCAAGACGGGCAGTGCTACGCTTCGATAAAGTCGTGCTGGGAATAGCGGCAAACTGTATGGGATTTTCATTTTATCACGTTTATTTTCGTCCGTGTTCGTGACATATTTTTACATCAACCTGCTGGGGAGATGAAACCCTATTTCATCTTCAAAGCACTATCATCAATAGCTACAGAGAAAATTGTATCTAAAAACGTGTTATTAGAGGATCGTAAGGGGGTCAAAAGAATGCTGCTAAATGAAATTTTACTATAAATGTTATGGATAATTTTCCAATGAAATAAAGTCTCATCATAATTATTAGTGAGGCCAAAATCATGATTCTTTTCAATTAGTTCGATGAAGAGATACAATTTCCTCTGTAGCTTTGAGGCTGAGATAAGTTTTCATGTCCCCAGCACGTTCATGTACAAATATTTCACCAAGACGGACGAAAATAAACGTGATAAGATGAATACCCATACGCTGCCGCGGTTCAAAGCACGACTTTATACAAGCCTAGCGCTACCCCTCTTACTGGTGATGCCGTCTTTTCAGTTTTATTCTGTTCAAGAAATAGAATCTACCAAAAGTACATCAAAACCACACTCGAAGAGAGTTTCGCCAACAAAGTTAACATTTCCAGGAGCAGTGAAAGACTGTATCGGAATACTACATGTACCTCAAATGGGCATATTTAACCTAATTTTAATAACCTGTGCTTACCCACAGCCATGAAAGACCGCTCGAGTTTGCAAAATTTAAAATAATGAGACTCCAGCGATATCAAGAACAATATGTTATATTATAATATCAACGACAGTATCGATTGTATACGAGTACAATTTGAAATAGATTTAATCAAACTCTGGTGTAATTATAATCGTCTCCAGCTGATTGTATCCAAATGCAATATAATATCGTTTATAAAAATGTAATCAGACATTGTTCAAGTTTAAACTACAATGAAGGTTTCTCCTCTTCACAGTAAAGTCATTAGTTATTAATTACCAAGGAAAATGTTTGCCATCAAATCCACAGCAAGTAGAATAAAATTTATTCAGAGTAAGTAAATTCCAAAAATTAGGTAAACAATAAGTATAGGTAATTTGGTAATAAGTGCGCTAGATAAGTAGTAGAGCAGGTGAATTTGGAAAGAAACAGGTAAACAATTAGTTTATATTTGATGTAGCGATTCAGATAAGTAGTATAAATAGGAGTAAGTTAGAATAAGTAGTTTTTTGGCGAAACGCGCGTCGAGTACGATTTTGACGTAGTTTTAGTATTCCGGTAGTTTCTGTCTCGTGAATTATTTTCAGAGCAAAGGTTTAAAATATTAATTTATTCCAGTTTCATTCTGGTCAGTTAGTTACATTTTCAGCCCATTCCTAACTCGGTGGCACCCTTCACACCAGATGAATGATTTTCAGAACATCATCAGTTTTTGTTGAATTCTTAAGTATAATTCAAATTGAAGTAGGATTCGATTTGGAGTGAAATGCTATTAGATTTCCTTTAATATGCGGCTCCGCCTCAATCGGTCGGGATTATTACTTCCTCCTCTACATCTCAAATTTACTTTGAACTTTTCCAGAAGGTAAATCCCTTCTTAATAGACCTCGGCCCATACAAATATCTGATATTTGCCTCGTTAAGGTCAAGAGGACTTAAATGGTATACCGAGGGATTCCTTATGGCTCAATATCTTCAACACCCCTGACTACCGTACTCGCGTGATGAGAACACCCATTTATTTCACATGAATGAATTTAACGTTTATTCTTCGAAAGAGAAGGGCTTACATCATTCGTAAGGATGAGAGATTACACGCATGAAATTTGTTATCAAATGTGCCAAGTCTCCAAGACATACGAAATAATACAGAATTTCGGAGAGGACACCCACTTCATATATGAAAGCATCCAACATCTTTTTGATGCTGATATTTTTCTGTGTACTCTATGTGACAATGGAGAAACAGGAATAGGAGCATTTATCTCCAAGGCAGTACCTCTTGTGAAAGATTACTGAACAAAATGACCTCAACTCTCTCATCTAGCATTTCATCGTGCAGCTCCATGAGGACAATCCAATACAACACAATATAAAAACTCGAATACATTAGTTTATTTAATAATCTGACCTTTGCTTTCCTCCGATCGAGTGGACTGAAGTCGGTGACCGACAGAGTCATAATTACCTGTAAGAATGGTGTCTATATCGGGCGTGGCACAGTGATAAGAGCGTCTGACTCTGAGCCAAAGATTCCGGAGTTCGGGCCCTAGTTGGAGATGGGATTTTTTAAATTTAATTCAACCGATTGAATTATTAAAATCTCGTGGCTCGACTGGGGTGAGTCTTGCACGATTCACTGTTGCGTTCCAATTAACAGTGCTGCTCCTAAGGTGGCGTATGGAGATAGTAACAAGGCCTACCCAGAACACATGTCTAATGATACCAAAATACCATAAAAGAATGGTATCTACAACACCATAGTCTACCGCAGTAGCATGATGGCCGTAGAGTTAGTTCCCTGACACTAAAAACGGATGAAACATTTACATTCTGAAATCCACAGATCTACGCAAATAATTCTGTTGATTCTGGTTACAATGGAGTACAAGCTACTTTCGAATAAAAAAATTATACCGGTTTGCCATAACACGGCTGGAATCTCAAAGAGATGAACGAGAAGGACGTTCATGTCATTTTGGATGTGGGGAGAGGCTGTTTTTTTACTACATTACACCAGCGTGTTCTTCGAACGGGTACAAGCTTCGGTAAAAACATCATTCTGGAAAATACTCTAAGATGAACACTCATCTGAGTACTCAAAGGCATAGGTTGGGGTGGAGGACGGCTATTGTTATTATTAGCCGTAGAGCTCCTTGGCGACTTACTTTTTGATGGCGCATTTTCTTTTCAGCTGTGGGAAAATTACCAAATAATCTACAGTACCTGGGTGCCTATCGAATTCGACACATTGAAACGTAACTTTTGTTGTAATTCAAATACAGTTTCACCGTTAAAGTCAGCATCATATTTTTTTATTATTCAGTTATTGCAAATTTAGAGTTAATAAACTGTTTGTGCTTCGAAAATAATGCAAAATGTCGTTCACGATTTTTTCATATCAATCGGCTACACCTGGCAAATGTTCTAAAAAATTACTAAATGTTGTGTTACTTCTCAATATTTAGAAAAATACTATAAAAACATGTTCACTTTTTGGTTTCCTACTCACCACCAAATTGGAATCAGTCTGAACAAATTTGTTTGTTTCGTTTTCATAACCTTAACATTTTTCGGCCGATTCAAATTTGGTAAAATCTGAAAAGACCAGTTGAGATGTAAAACACTAATCTGCTGGAGGGATTTTTTCTGTTATAAAATGTTTCTGATTGGACATTTTCAAAAAAATACATGCCAAAATAATTATGTTATGCTTGATGCAAAGTGGCTCTAGTTCTGAATCTTCGAATCCATTTTCAAATCAATATACTTAAAGTTCTTGCTAACTTAATCTTCAAAAATTACTCTCCGGAATAATACTTTTTAATCAAGTTTTTACGCTGTGATAAGAATTGTAATAGAAAAAGAAATAATTATTTCATGATATACATTTAATAATTATTATAAGGCGTTTCGAATGAAAAGAACTGTTACAACGTGGGTTGGATACCTACTGACTATAACATTCAGTTATGTTCTCCATCACGTTCAATGCAAATAACGGCTCGCCTGGAAACTTTGTTGATAGCATTTGTTGAAAATTGAGGAGACATAATTAATACACGATCTCGAATTACTGTCTCCAGGTGGTTAACAACTCAAAATGATCGGCGCTTGTAAATGTTTTGCTTCAAATACCCCCAAAGGAAAATATCTAGTGGGGTGAGGTCTGGCGACCTGGGTGGCAGGAGTTGTTCCATATTACGCCCAATTACATTACCTCGAAATACTTAGTTCCAAAATATATTGTTTACGACTTATGAATATAAGAGAATATTTTGTATTTTTAATAATATATTATTGTACGTCAATTGTGTTTAATTATGATCTTAATCTCGTAAATATAACACCTACAGTGAGTGTCAAAATGTTTGCACCACATGGGAAAAATTTTTATCATCAATTTCTCAAATGTGATTTTTTTTAAGTTGGTACATTGAAAAATTCTCATTGTAGGCATCAGATTTTCAAATTTCCAATCGGTATACAGTGAAAAATGAGAAAAGGAATTTTGAACACGAGTAAAGTATTCTTATTTTCGAAAACATCGGAAAGTTTTTTGAAAAAAGTTACAATAGAAAACAATGTTTGTAATCACAGCCGCCTAAGCAACAAAATATTTATCTCTGCCTTCTAAATTAACACTACGAAGTGATCGTATAAACTTGCAGATTTGTATTATTCAATTGTTTAGTTTATGTACATACATACAGAGTGAAATATTGAACAAAAAAACCTGCACAAATCGCATTTCCGACCAACTTCGATAATCTTGTCCAAATAATAAATGGGACGAAATTCTGCATTGAAAAATTATTGATTCTCAAGATGTATTTGGGTTACTAGAATTCTTTGTGAGCCAAAAAGAATGTTCGTTGCTTAGGGTGATTCCAAATCTAGATATTATTTTCAATAGTAGATAGCTTTTCTAAATGAACTTTTTTCGTACTACCGAAAATAAGGGTAATTTACTCCTGATCAAATTTCCAATTTTTTTGTTCTCCCCTATATACCGTTTGGCAATTTAGAAATGTGATGCAACAATTTTTTCTGACAAATAAATGATAAAAACGTTACTCTTTTGACACTCACTGTATGTCATAAAGAAAATATTGTACATTTGAAAATAATTATTCAGCATGGATGAAGTCAGTTTTTCTGTTCGATTTTCTTGCTCACATATCAATAACATTAAGATTAGTTGGTTAAATTATCGTGTGGTCGTAGGAAAAATGATGTACATTACTTACGCGAAAGTAATTTTTCAAACTCGTAATGTAATGTACTAACATTTTGGTTTCAACAAGATGGGTAGGTGTGTAGGTCGAAGGAGTACAGTGAAATGGCCTTGGATATCTCCAGAAATAACACCTATACCCTTTTGTTTGTGAGGATGCGTAGGAAACGCTAGACAACCCAAAACATTAATAAAAAATTTATCACTCAGAAAAATATTAAAAGGATTTCAAAATAGGTTGGGTTATTGAAATAATTACCTAGTAAATTTAGATGTTACATCGATGAAGTCTAAATACCCTTCTCTCCACATGTTTCCATAAAGTTTCCACACATTTCCACATAGTGGGTATTTCGACTTCGTCGAAATTATTCGCTTCATTCATTTGGAACTCTCCGGTACACTTTTCGAACTTTGTTCGAATTCGTTGGACTTGAAATTACTTCTTTACCAAATTCATGATTTAACTTTTATTGACGTGTTCAAAGTAGCTCAAATTGTACTTGAAAATAGGATTGTAATTATAATGTTTTTTTTTTAATGATTCTGTCGGAGAAAAATGCTCAGGAACGGATTTAAAAATGTATAGGTACTTCATAATATTGAAATTGAAATTTCTCCTACAGGTCTTCGGTCAGATTCTAGTACTGTCGTTCTAATTTCACGTATTCTTCCATCAAAGTCCTGCTGTTACACGTTGATATGTTCTGTTTTATTTGCCTATTTTCGTTTCGATCAAATGAGTATCCGTCGACAAATTTCCTAGAAAAATTTATATACGAAATTAAAGGGCTTTCCAAGGACAGGGTGATGGTATGGGAACTAACGGTAATTATGAATATATAGAGAAAAAGTGGCATATTTCGGGGCAGTGATCTGGAGTCGGGTAGATGAATAGTTCAAGCAAGGTTGATTATATTAACAATAAAAAATGAATTGATATTCAGTTAACATTGTATTTGAATTGTCAAGTGTGTTGTGAAGTAGATATTGTTTAGCTGATCTATCACTTATTCAAAAACCCAAAAACTTAACATCAGCAGAAAACTATTTGTTGAACATAATTTTCGGAACATCTCTTTAACACTCACGAGATGGGTTTTGAAGTCAGTGTATAAGCTTTCCCAAAGCAATTATACGATACGATGGGGTGAGTTCGTACATGAAGTGACCGCAGAACTGAACTCAAACCACAATAGTTTCTCTTATTTTGAATAATATTCCAAATATCAACCACATTCTGTACCCTAAGGTGTGCTTTGCTATCTAGCTTTCTTTCTCCTCAGTTGTTTCCATGTAGTGGTTGATATAGATTCATCTGACAGACTATTAATGAACGCTAATGTCTGGTAGGAATCCATTCTAATGCCAAGAATATCAGATACTAGATTAACGATTTGTTGGGAATAACCTCATGTCCAGTACAAAGCTTCGAGAATGGTAGAACCATTCATGCCTCTTTCTTTTCCAGAGATTCTTTACGAGCCCGTGAAACTAGGAACGAAAGGGCAGGAATGTAAAAGATATAAGTATGGGCTTGGCCAAAATTCTAGAAAGAAGATCCAATAACTTGATAGAATTCAACGCAAATAATAATCTAGCATGTGTTTTCTCCAGAAGAGCCTATATCGCAGTCCTCAGCATGTTCTCGCGAATTGAGTCATTCATTTCAGTATTACCATCAGCAATATCCTTCCTAGGGAAATCCATATGAGGTCCATTGCCAGAAGTGCCTCACAAATTCACCTATCAGCATTACAGAAAAGTTCTCTTTCTTATAGCTAATTGTTCCACCATCAGCAGTTTTATCGAAATTGGCCTGAAGAGTTCAATCTTCACTGAACGTCTCTTTCTCAGGGATTGTTATCAAAACAAACATCTAAAACTTGAATAATAATAATAGTACTCTCATAAAACTCGTAAAATTTACCCAAAGGCAAAGTCTGTGCGGGTAGAGGACGGCTTCTTTCTTTCTTCGGTGTTTATCGCTATGGTCATTTGCCACTATGTGTTCTGGGTGGGCTTTGTTACTAACTCCATACGCCACCTTAGGAGCAGCACTGTTAATTATTAACGCAACAGTGAATCGTGGAGGATTATTCCCAGCCGACACGAGCCTCAATCATTTAGACATTCAAATCTGAAAATGAAAAATGCCCGCACCGGCAGGGAACCGAGTTATTATTTGACTTAGCAATGTAAGAAAACACCAATTTTCATCTTCGTTTCCTTGGTTCTCAAGGACAATAATATCTCTCTTTTTGACTCTTGGGAATTATATGTTTATTAATTAATCCATTTGTGTAAGTTATTTTCATCATTAATGCCCTTCATCCTATATATGAGGCGGGTTTTCCGAATAATCTAACATTGAATATCAAATGAAACGAAAACTAGATCAAAACTGAATCCGATGAAAAATAACGAATCTACAAAATGCAAATCTGTGAAACTACAGAATATCCCGCATCTTGGTTAAAATAATCTCGGGCAACGAAATTAATTCAAAAAAGATTAGTGGAAGTTCTCCAAACCGGAGTCCTCATAAAAACCAATAAATCTTATGAGGACTGTCCTCACAGTATACGAATTATAATAAAGTTCCTATGAGGACTGTCCCCATAGAATACGATATACATGAAAGCTTGTGAGGTCTGACCTCATAAGCACCAAGTGTCCCCATAATATACGATGGGCTCCAAAAACCGTCCCCAAAACTGCCGCTTGATATATTATATATATATATATATATATATATATATATATATATATATATATATATATATATATATATATATATATATATATATATATATATATATATATATATATATATATAATAAATTATAGAATAGAATATATTACATTCATGGTTTACAAGTTATGGACACGTCATACAAAGAAACAGAGAAATTACAAACAAAATCAAATCAATTAAAATTCTCAATCCATCCCTCACCTGGGCCACACTTGTTGATAACTTCTGTAGAAAATTAGCAAATTCAGTTTATGCCATTAGGCGCATAACTCCAACTGTGAGCCGAGAAGCTGCTCTAACAGCATACTATGCAATGTTTCATTCAGTGATGAGCTATGGGTTGCTATGCTGGGGTAATTCAAGCTTTACATACACACTTACAAAGAGTTTTTACACTCCGAAATGCGGCTGTCCGAAGCATTGCAAAGGTTAATTATACTGAACATTGCCATTCATGATTTCAGTACCAGATATGGTCACAACATTGTACCTCACAGAAGAAAATTATAAAAGAGCAAATCCATAGGAATATCTCTTTTCAATTCTTCCTACAGATATCAGGGATCTGCCGTGGGATCGTTTTAAAAAAACGTTGAGAAAGATTTTTGTCAGAATGAGTCTCTACAGACTTAATCACTTCAGTGAGTTGATCAACGACACTTGTAGACAACTGGTGCTATTTTAATTTTAATTGATTTTATCACTTGTACTTTTTTGTTTGTAATTTCTCTGTTTCTTTGTACGACGTGTCTATAACTTGTAAATCATGAATGTAATATAAATGAAAGTGAATTTAGTGAGGGGCGATATATTGAAATATGAAAGGACATATTGTTGGGTGTAACCATCGAAATGCAGAGTAACCGTATACACGTGTTTGAGACTGTTGGTCAACTTCAGTATGTGTAGCCAAGTGCATAGATGTGCAACACCTGGTTGCGAAGTAAGAAACAAAGGAAGTCAACATAAAGATGGCTACACCCAATAATTTGTCCTTTTATATTTTAATATATGGCCCCTCACTAAATTCACTGGGTAGGATTGTCACGCAGGTACCTATAACTGCCTGCATGGCTACGTTAGTTGTTGCCTTGTGAGCACAAGGTCTTCTATCCGAAGCCATAAATGTGCTTGGCTTCCTGTTGTTGACTTCCTTTGTTTCTCACATCACAACTAGGTGTTGCTTATCTATGCACTTGGCTACACCGTACTGAAGATGACCAACAGTCTGAAACACGTGTATACAGTTGCTCTGCATTTCGAGGGTTACAGCCAATAATTTGTCCCTTTATATTTTAATATATAATTAATAAATTATAATAATTATAAGGCGTTATATTCATGACTGATTCGATAAATAATGTACAAATTAGTGAGAAGCATTCAATTGTAGACCATTAATACGATTACTTCGTTTTTATGTCAAGCTTTCGAAAAAATTTATTTTCTTCTTCAAGACTAACTAAAAATAGTTGTACATAAATATGACATAGTGTTACAAATAGAGAATACTTACTAACATGAAATTCAGTGTAAATTGGGGACAAAAAGAAACATGGGTGTCAAAAATTTGAAAGGACAGGATGACAACAAATTATGATTACTCAATAATATTATCGGAATTCCAAAGAGAGAGAGAGATACAGAGTGAGAAAATAAAAATGTATAATTGTAGGTATAAATATAAATAAATAATCACTTCAAGGATGACCAGGTGAGAAATTTTCTTTATGTTTTTTTAATAGATATGTATAAATAGTACTGAGGTTGAGGAGGTGGATGTGATTTAAAATTTAAATGTTGTTTTTGAATCTAAACAACGTTTCTGAATAAACTTTTTTGATAATGTCGAAAAAAAGGGTACTTTACTCCTTATCACCTTTTCTATTTTTTGTTCTCCCGTGTACACCTGTTCAACAATTTAGAAATTTGACAACTCAAATCGAAGTTTCCTGCCATGCACCAATTTTTATCAATAATAAAATTTTCTGACAAATGGCTAATACAAAAGTTTTCCATTTTCCATATGGTGCAAACTTTTTGAAACTGTAGAGGTGGTGCTCCCTTTCATCTAGACTGATGTGTGGATAGGATAGGGGACTATCGCCATTACAGTATATAATACATGATAACTAATTTCAATTGACATTTTTATTAATAATTAAAAAGCGTTGTGGTTAAGTTGAAAAACTTCTGACATCAAAGCATATTTTGTTTATGACAAAATAATTATGAGTAAAATCGTGTAAAATAATGGTCAATGAGAAGAAGCCCGCAAGGTCGGGTACGGTCAAGGAATTGTATGTAACGTTAACAGTGGCGGACCTGCTATGCTGCATAACTGAATGATTAGGTTTAAATGAATTTCCAGTTTCTCTGTGGTGATGTGGTAAAAAAAGATATTTTCTTACAGAAAAATGATATAAAATGTCTTCTGATATAGTTACAGCAATTACTACCATCTTTAAGTGTGTAAAAATTTCCTTTTTTAAATTGCACATTATCTTGTTTTTACGGAATATAAATTCTTGAACTATGTTATACCTAACTATGATATCTTGCTTCTCTAATTAACTGTAGTAAGTGGGTGAGGCAATCTATTGATTCAATTGTCTTAATCTTGTTGAATACCGAAAAAATAAACTTGATTTGAGAACATATAACATAGTATGTTTCTTTCATTGTGTTTAGAATTTCCTAAAATATATAGGTCCAAGTGTGTGTTGTAATTCATGATGATATGAAACTCTCTAGCATTTCAGTACTATTAACATGCAGTAATTTTTGGGGATTATAAAAATAGAAACTTCATTTGAGAAAATATAACATATTTGGTATGTTTCTTTCATTCTGTGTTTAGAATTTCCTAAAATATATAGGTCCAGTAAGTAAAAATTTGCGTGTTGTAATTCATAATGATATCATTAAACTCTTTAGCATTTGAGAATAACATTCAGTAATTTTTAGAGATTACGAAAATAGAAACGTTATTGAAGTTATTTTTATTTCAATACAATTTAGCCATTTTGGCAAGATGTTTAGATTTATTTCCGAGGGCTCTTTCATTGTGTTCTTTAGCACAACAGATACTCAATCTAGAGATCAAATATGCCCTCAGTGCCTCTCTTGATAAATCTTCTTTATGTGTTGTACAACCTACAATGTTTTTGGGAGAAAAATTTGATAGTTTGCCTAAAATTTCAGAAAGGCAATTTCTTTTAAGTTCCCTCTCAAAAACATCTGATATCGTGGCTTCAACATCATTTTTTGGGATGGAAACGTTAAAAATCCCCTGCTTTTATTTTTTATGAATGAATTAAACCTTTCATCTCCCTCCCCCAATATTGTTTCCACACATTCTCCACATTTGGTGGTGCTTTTAATTTGTTTTGTTACATATCCACAGAAGTAAGCAAAAGCTTCATCAATATCTGAGAAGTCCTCTTCAATTTCAGATATGTTTTCCTCTATTTCAATATCGAAAACAAATGTTTGTTTTTTTTCCTTCAGATCTCCAATATGAAGAAGGGATTTCATCATTTCTCCTCCACTAACATCACTTCCCCTGGATGATTTTATCAAGGAATACAGGGACATCAAACGGAATATTTGTCCCACTTGAATTGACTCAGGGTGGATATTGCATCCACCTGCAGCTCTCATCATCCCAAAAAAAGTGCTGAAAATAATAATAGCAGTTGATTGAAATTGATAAAGATATGTAAACATAATCACCTCCAAATGATCTTGGTTCAGTCTGGATGTCATCAAGTATTTGAAACCAAGATTGGATAAATACTTTGTTAAGTCTAGTGTTCATGATATAGTAGCACAAAACCCTTCATAAGTAGAGTCTGACAAGGAAAATTCTTCAGGGGAACATTGTTTCCATAAGTCCAAATACATTAAGAATGTATCTAGGTCCAGCAATTTATTCAATTAAAAGTTATACATGTATTTTATTAGATTGTTATTATATTTATCAGATCAGGTAAATTACCTCCTGAGCAATAGTTGTAGAAATGATTCCCCTGCTTTCGTCACTTAAAAAAGCAAAATTATATTAATGCAGTTGAGATTACGATTTCAAATTTCTCACCAATCATATTGGCTTTCCAAATATACCGTGCGGCATTTTATAGTCATCTCTCTGTTAACTTTTAAATGATTCGACATACACACATGACGACCGTTTTCAATGGTTTAGTCAATACCACTTTTGGAAATAAAAGACATAGTGATTGCTCGACAGAGGAGGCACATCAACTTGAAAATATCAGTTAGTATGGTGAGGTCACATTGTTAAAAGGAGAATTCAAATATTTTTTCAACAATCTAAATATTTTCAAATGTCGTTAATATTTTTTTCACAATAATGTATTCGAATTATGAAGTATAAGTGTGAATCTAAATGGTATCTTTACCTCGATAAATTCGAATGGTTTAATGTGGAGCCCAGAGCAATGATCTGTCGAACATTCACCAATCACCAAAACTGTTTTTGTCCCATGTTTGTACCTCAAACAATTCAAAAGTTGACAGGGGTTGGGGGGGGGGGGACAATGAAACGCTGCACTGTATAACTTGCCAAAAATTAATGTACAATGCAAATGATATTTTGATATTTCAATATCTATGTTCAAATTCAGGCTCTTCATATATTTAGATAACATTTATTCAACAACTGATTTCATTCAACAACTTTACCAAACTGAGTCAGAATTTATCGCTCTAAGAATGCTTCAGTGCTAGAAGTACTATTTAAAACTATTTAACCATCTTCCCAAATGCATCAAACAATTCTCCACTGACCAATTTGAGAAAACAGTTTAAGAACTTCTTTTGGAACATGGTTTCTACAGCATTGATGAATTTTTAAATTTTGCATTTTGAAATATTCGAAAGTTATATTCATATTCCAACTGTTTATTATGTTGTTATAATCTTCAACTTGGATCTGATAAAATTGTGTTTAAGATTTTGTGTTGTAATTTAAATTTAAACTGCGTAAATGATTGAAAGAACAAATAAACTATTATTATTCAGTATAGTCACCTCATATTCTTGAGAGTTGAGCTTCACGCCATTATCAGGTTTTGAAGAATTCATTATATCAATAATCCTATTGATTTTCTTGCAGAAAATGATGGTGGTATCAACATTTGACAAGATACCTTTATGTTGATGTATCCAAAGCCAATGCAGTTGTGTTGCTATATAACTGGAAAATGGACGTTTATTTTAATAAATTTCTTTTAACAAACTTATTCTATATTTTGTAGTTACATCAAACTCATTTGAAAGGATACTTCGATTTTTTTTCTTACCTGGAATGCAAGCCTTGTATTCATCTTCTCTCCATGTTTCGGGTAGATATGGCTTGCTGTCAACTTGAATGCCATTTTGAATTCTTTATTGGATTCATGTTCAAATAGTTTTTCAAAATGGGAAAACAGAACCCACCCTTCAGGAACCTGGAATAAAATTCATTTATGATCAGATGTAATAAATCAACTTGATTTTATTAGTCATACCCTGAATTTTTTTTTCTTCATTAAAGTATTCCTGAAATATTTGATGAGGTGAGGAAAATCTGAACACATTCTCAGTTTACGCGTCGCATCCATGGGGTGTTCACACCACGGTTGTAGGCTGTTCTCTACACTAAGGTGTTTCCACATTTTCCTATTCCAGCTAGCACCATCACTGGTCATAACATCAATGTAGAGCCCTGCATTCTCACAAAGAATGACACACTCCAACATAATTCTGGCCAAAATCTCTCCCGTCACATCACCTCCACTGAGAAAACATGCCAATGCTTGAAGACCATGACCAGCAAATGGTTGAAACATTATGACCAAAGCATGGTCTCCAAGGTTGTTTTCCATTTTCTTAGGAGTATAATCTCCCAAATCGACGAATCCAACAAATTTCATTGTGTTTTTATCGAATTTTTTTGTTTCAGAAATTTTACACTCATCAACAAGAAGACATCCATGTTTTCCCACTCCTTCATATGTTTCGTTTTTTCTTTCAACATGGAAAAAACCTCTTTTTGAAATCCGAAACTTCCATCAATGTTTCTAATGTACCTAGAAGAATTAAGTCATTTATTATACAAACTATAGTTGAATTCTATTACAGAGACATATTTAACATTTTTTTCTGCCATGATGTGGAAATAGTATATTTCATTACGAGTTCAGAAAAAAGGTTTTTTCCGTGCGTGCGCGACATGTTCCCGTGGGAGGTGAAGCCGAACACGGGAAGTCGTGCAAGCACGGAAAAAGCATTTATGGACGAGTAATGAACTATACTTTTCATTATATCTACCTGAAAACCACAGATTGTTAAGAAACATTTATTTTTAATAATGAAGGAAATAAAACATGTATTATTAATTGAAATATTTATGGTACAAAAATATCCAGAAATTGTCACAAAACAAGCGTTATTTACCCTGTTGGCAAGGAAATATTCAAACAATTTGCGATTTCTAGAGAACTGTCAACAACATAATATCTAATTTTGACATATAAATGAAACCAGTGCACGGAAAACAGCGCACGGAAAATTTTCCGTGCGGGCTCACGGAATGAACCCTTTTTCAGTATGCCTAATAAGCATGTAAATATAGTGTTTTCAGGTAGGTATAATGAAAAAGTGTTTTTCCGCACTAATTTTAGTGTGGAAATGTTATATTCCGCACTCAGTGTGAAATGTAACATTTTGTTGAAAATCTAAATAGGTACTCCAAAATATTGATGATATTATTTTTTGTTCATTGCTTTTCACTTCCATCTCCTCAATTTGAAACTCCTATTTGTAATATACACAGGCTTAGAAAATTGTCAAATAGTTTTTTTTCATGAATTTCAATACATATTTAATCAACTAGTGTATTAATGAAGGCAATTGATGATCGAGGTAAATGTTCGAGATCATTAATCGCATTTTAATTTAAGAGTTATTTACAATATTTTTTCGTCGACCTCACTCTTGTTGAAATAAATGAATTCTGATTTTTTCTGGCAATAAACTTGAAGATGCTACTTCAGCAGTTTCCGCAACATCTGACACAGTAAAATTATCGTCAATGTCCATTTTAGATTTAGAACTTATGTGTCAAATTTCAAAATTTGACAGCGCCCATTCATAGAGAAATTGACCATTAAAGACAAATCGACCATTATTAGGGATCATTATTACACGATTTCTCGAAATCGTTGATTAATAGAAAATCATTCATTAATAAGGGTCATTAATCAACGATTTTGAGTGCCTTGAAACAAGAAATAAATAATGAATATTTTGGTGTATAGGAAACTCAAAAAAGGTATGGAGATCATAAAAGATTTTTTTTTGGTTTATAGATTGCAAACTGTATGTAAAATAGTTATACATAATATTAATGTTTAGTCATACTAATATTACTGAGCATTTCATGTTTCTATTGTTTTTTAGAAATTTAAGAAATAATCATTGTGTGATACTTGACCAGTATAAATCAGATGAATCATATAGCTTCAAACGAAATTTCTAATTGAGAATGGAAGTATACGGTATTTTAATTTGAACGTGGATTTTTTCTATTGGACTTTTTAAACTGGAAATTTTCACTCACCTTGAAAGTGTACTAGGAGATGGTAATGGTAGAATTGTATTTTCCCTCATATGGTTGTAGAGTTTTGTGCTCTTGATTTTCATTAATATGCAGGAATAAATCCAGTCAAGAGTGTATCGTTTTCCTGTCTTTTTACATTGACTCGCCTCACAACAAGTTCTTATCATTTGTTGTTGTGAAACAGGTAGATTTTTGATGAAATTATCAATTTTTTTTTAGTCTATCAGCTCATTTCTAATATTAACTACAACAGATTCGAGTTGTTCCTTCCTCTTCCTCATGTAGAGTTGTTGTTTGATTTTAATTTTTTTTTTGTATCATGCACTTTTTTTTTCTGGCCTCTTTCATTTTATGATTGTAAATAGATTTTGAGCAATAACTACATTTGTTTTTATTTATAGGAATCAAAACTTTACAAGATGAACTCTGACTGCTACAAATTTTTACTGCATTCAGACTTCTCAAATAATCCTCTAGATCTTCTACTGTGGTTACAGATTCCATAATATCAACAACTCTATTCATTGCTCTAGCTTGTATACTATCAGCAATAAGAACCACTGATCGCTCTAAATAGGCCAAATTGTTTTCTCCAAGTGCCACTTTAGAAAATACAATGTGATTTTCTAACTTATGAAAACTCCAGTAAAGAGGAAGATTAATGAAAATTTCATCATTCTTAATTAGAGAAAAAAGGTTTATATGAATGTCAATTTCGACGGGGTTGGGAATATTTTCTGTTGGGATATTGCTGGAATTCACCAATGGAGGTTTTGGGACAGAGTAGGGTGAATCTGGTGGATTACTACAGGATGAAGCAAGAAGAAAGTGCAGTAGAAGTTCAGAAGTGGTTTCACTGAAAAATTCAAAGAAAAAATTTTAAAATACGTAGTTTTATTGTACATATTGAGTCGATTTCGCAATAACATCTACTAAAACATGTTTTATTCTTCAGATCAATACATGTTATCTATCTGTTATTAACTAATTAAATTAATCGAACTAAATAAATAATCACACAGTAGTTATCAGATATTTGGCAAAAGCTTCAACAACTATTCTTAGAGAAAACCGATCCCAACTGATGATCGCAACTGATAATCCAACTGAAAAATAAAACCAATTATAAAAAAAAATCCTGTGTTCCAAAGTATTAAAACAGTGGTTCTATATTTAATGCTTCATTTCGATTTTTATTGAAAGTCATAACCAAAGAATATTTTGAAGGTGAAACCTTTCGCATTAGTGGAGTTGTTCATTTCTAAAATAGTTTCTTGACTACATGTTGTTCCATAGAAGTAGGAAAAACTAATTCAATATTCCTTTTTCTTATGCACTTTCATGGATGCAAAGAGAATTTTTTTTTTATTGCTACTCATTCAATTCGATTTTGGAAAGATTTTATGCATGCTTCAGGAATCGAAGTTCCACTTAGAAAATTTAGGTATCTATTTTCTTTCACAAGCTGTATAATTTCGATTTTTGGATTTTGTTAAATTCAGACAATATTACACTGATTTTTCAAAATAATACAACACTCTATGGTTGCTCCAACCAAAGCCCTTTTTATCCGAATTCAACAACACTAAAAATTTTAATTTGAAATCACTAAATAAATATATGGACAAAAAACTAAATCGGTATACATATAACCCTTGTTTCAAATGGGATAGCAACTTTTCTAAATTAATTTTTTCAAATCCTCTTGTATTTCCATTATTGCTTCACTATTCATATGAAAGGTTTTTAAAAAAATATTCCTTTTTTTGATTTTTTTTTGTGGGATGCTCTCAGGATATATTTGGTATTAGTTCAAAGCTTGCGTTTGTCTGTTTACAGAAGAAGACTTTCAAAATCGAATTCCTGAATATTTCATTAAGGGCGTTGCACTAGAGGTAGTCCAGGAAATCAAAGATCTAGGAGTAATTTTTTCAAAAAACTTTCTCTTCAATGGCCATCTCCGTTCTAAACTAGAACATGCCTGTGTAATATGGAATCCACAAACAGTGACACATTCCAAAAAACCGAAAGAATACAAGAAAAAAATTCTAAGGTCAATGCATTTGAAAAATATAAGGTGTTTATCCTCTCTGTGTCTCTTATGAAACCCAAAGAACAGACGTCACATAACAAGTTTAAGCAAATCAACATAACAAGTCTAAGCAAATGAAGGGAAAATGCACAAATTATTTTCATGTCCAATATTTTGCTAGACAAAATATCTGTACCAGACCACTTGCAAGAAGTCAACATCAACGTGCCTGATACTTCGATGTAGGGAAACCACTTTCAGATTTTTTAATATAAACACACCTACAGAACATTGCTTATTGGCTTAACAGATTCAATATAAAGATATAGTTTCTTATTATACAAGGAAAAAAGTATTAGATTTTAGCTCGAGGTTGTGTTGTCTCCCGACGCGAAGCTGAGGGAGACAAAAAACCGAGAGCTAAAATCTAACATTTTTCCTGTGTATACTATTATAATACACTATTTTTTTCTGTGACGGGAAAAACGACGATTTAATCAAATATCTACCTTTACCTATGTGTACATGTATCTGGGAAAAAGTGCTTCACTTTTTTCCCGGTACTCGGGGTAAAAAGTAATTTCATAAAAAGTTATATTTTATTACCTGCCAACAGAGATAAAACGTCAAACTTTTTTCCCGTCACAGAAAAAACACATTTAACCTCACTACTAAGACTATACAGGCACGCCTGTATCCATTTTTTACTTCTGCTTTTTTATGTCAAATGTTATAATTGTTATATCTGTTGTGGAAAGTATCAAGGACAAATGTGATGAAAATTAAACACTTGAAATTCAAATGAAAAAAATTATGAGTAAACTTCTATACACCTAGGTCAAACCATTTTTGAATAATCCTGTTTCAACAAGACTGATTTAAAAAAAGTGGGACGTTAATGTCTCTTCTACATATTACATTCAGAATAGCTTTCCTTCTGAGAAATGTGTAGGGTGTCATGCTTGAATTGAACCGAAAACATCAATCTTTCCTCTTCAGGAATTCAACATGTGAATTAATTGATATTTGCCATTTTTTGTGTTTTTTCTCGATTTGTTTGTGATCACATTTGCTTTCGAAACGTTTCTCAACAGATTATTTTCAACTACAGAAGAAGAAATTGATAATGGAAATGGTGATGATTTCATTTTCTCGATACTTGGAAAAACTAAATCGATCGTATGTTTTCTTGATATTCCTACAATAACTTCTCTACAAGTGCCTCTTAAAAATATTTGACAGGATTCGTAGAAACGGAATACTCACATGCATGATGTTATGGCACCCTTCAATAGCCTTTTCACACCCATGAAGTGGGTAAGAAAATGCTTTGAGCAAATAAAAGCTCCATGAGGCAGATATTTTCCCACAGCATCTATCCATTCCTTCCGCTTGTTGTCATCCTAGAAATTACAGATTTCAATCAGTTACTATGTAAAAAAATTCCATTGAAACCAAGTTAAAAGACTGACAAATCTGAAGCATATATATGATGATCATGTCAGTATAGATATGTCCTTGCAGAATTTCAAAGAACTCTGCTCTTATTGTTGGAAAGATAAATTTGGTTTTCTCGTTATCGATAAAGACTGTTCCATAAACGAAGGGCGATACAGAAATGGTTTCGACACATTTATTTATATATAAACTCCAATACCAAGGAATGATTGGCAGTCATCATGAACAGTCAATTACATGAACAACTATTTAGAGGAAGGAAGGCTTTGAGACGAAAATATAAGATTTTGAAATCTCATATAGCAAAATCTCAGTCACATTTGGAAAAAACTTATAAACCAATCACTCAACCTTTGAAAGAATTCTTGTCTACCGTTCAGCAAGTCCCAACGACTAAGTTTAAGCAAGAATTGAAACATGAAATTAAATCACCTCCTACAAGTTATCAATCGACACCCCAGAAGTTGTATCAATCGTCACCGCATTCTGGTCATCAATCGACACCCCAAAAAGTACATCAACCATCACCTCAAGGATTTTATCAACCAGCACCTCAAGAATTTCATCAACCAACACCTCAAGAATTTTATCAGATCACTCCTGATGAAGAGACAATTCAACATGATTCAACTACTCCAAAACCCGATTTCGATGGAAGTTATTTTGAGGAAAGTATGCACCCTGTACTGAATCCACAAGAACAGTATTTACACAAGTTTGCGATTCCTTTGCCCCGTGCATATATAGAAGACAAAATTTCAGATACGAAAAATACGTTTGATGACACTTTTGGAGTATATTTTGATCCATCTACGGAAAAATTTGCTATAGGTGACTCAACTGTGGATTTTGATGGTGCCGATATTGTTATTAATAACAAGTTCAAATACAGTGGAACTGCAGGTTTATATGAATTGATGTTCAAGAAACAGCCCCTTGGTTTTTTTATTTCATTTGGTGTTTATAGTGGTGTTGACAGCTGTGGTTATTGTTTGCTTATACTCTCACTCGGAAGTCTATATTTATTGATTATGCTGAACATACTTTAATATATATTTATGTGTTCTACATGTTTAGTAAAAGAAAACAATACAGTGCAAGATTAAAGTTCATGAAACTCTGAAAAAACAAAGGAATGTATGGAAATGAATTGACTGTACTAATGAACCAGGACTCTCCAATTTGTCAGTTTCATATAGGATAGAAATTCATTAACCTCTGTGTACTATATTTTTAAAGAGGAATTGTTTGAAGATGGGTGCACTACATTGTTTATTTGAACTATACCCAGTGAGATTTAAAAAATTCATGCAGACCTCTTTTCTTGATCCTGTGCAATTGTGTTAAAATCAGTTTCTAAGATATAAAAGAAAAGAAAGTATTTACGAATAAATAAAGCTGTCTTCATGGCATTTCTTCCTGTTTGTTATTTATATTAGGTATTCAAAAAACCCTTTAAAAATCCATAATATTGTGTAAGAATGAAATACTTTGAAGCAACCTTATCAACGAAGGGGGGAATTGACTCGGTTTAGGCACAGAATAGGGGTTCTGTGGTTTAGGTTGATGCATACCTAGATTATCTCTGGTACTTGAATTGATAGTAATTTTGACAATACATCATCTAGATTAAGATGAATTTTATTTACCTTTGGTACTGAATACAGATGAATACTCGAACCTTCACACTGTCCACACAAATTGCAAAACCGTCCCATTTTATTAAAAGTCTCCTTATACACTAGAACTATACTTATGAATTACTACTGAACTAAACAACACTAAAATAAGAAATGAACAAAACTAATAAAAACGACGAACAATGAACTAAACGAAACAACACTAAAACAAGAAACTATTAATGAAAGAAACAATAATATAAACTACGAAGAGATAAGCAAACAAAAATTTTCAAAACAAGGAAAATTGATTACTCATTGACAGTGACAGATAATAATTTTAGCGGGGAATCGAACAATTCTGAACAGCGCCATCTAACAGATTTCTGGTAAGTAGCCGTCAGTGCAACAGGTGGTGCCTTCAAAAAGTTCGAAACAAAAGCGAATCAGTAGAAACACCATGAATATAGACATCTTAGATGAGGATTTCACCGAAACTACTTTTTGATACAAAAAATATTGTGATTGCTCGACAGGGGGCGTGTGGGGGGCACATCAACTCAAAATTATTAAATATTTTTCGTTAATATTTTTTTGCAATTAAAATTCGAAATATCAAATATAAACACGTATCTGAAAACTATACTCATACCTCGATAAATTTGAACTGTTTGTTGTGGAATAATGAAACCAAAAACATTTTGAAGAGTATTACCGATACTAGGTTTCGAGAGAAGAAACATTGCAATTACTCGACAGATGGCGCTGGGGGCACATTTCGAAAGGCATAAAAATCGAAATTGAGAAAAAATGTCTCAACAAAACTCAAAAATATTCAGATGGTTGTAAAGAAAATTGAATTCTATTTTCAACGCTGTGTCACTCGACCCCCCAACGCCATTTGAAATTTTTGAGTTGATTCCCCTCCCGCGCCCCCTGTAAAGCAATAACCATATTTTTATTTCAAAAAGTAGTAGCGGTGAAACCGTCCAAACCATTTTTTTTCATGTTAATTTGTCGAACCGTTCAAAAGTTAAAAGGGGGGGACTAAAAAAGCCGCACTGTAGATGCTGTTTCCTGTTACGCAACTTTTTTCCCATTTAACTAAAACTGTATCTGATACTGTTTCAGATATACCCGCAGAGGACAACCTAAAAATGATGAAACTCATTTATCAAAAAATTAGGCTTTCTGGATTTATGAAGTTTGAACTAAAGTTCAGCGTAAATTCCAAAAATTCAGTAAAAATTATGACATTTCATATAATGAAGTTGACGTCCATTTCCTGTATTATTAGAAGTTGTCAGCAATTTGAGAATAATATTACCCACTAAGCAAAGTAACATTCATTCAATATTTCAGTAACCTTTCATGGTAATGTGTAATGTTACATCAGAGTTTTCTGCTACCTTACTGCAAAGGTTCAGCAACTACTGAAACGGACGTTCAGCAATATTACAAATGGTATTTGCCATTATCAATTATTCTAGCAATGTTTCTGCAACATTGCATATAATATACAGGAAAATTGCAAATATGATATTGAAAATGACGTCTTATGACAATGTTGCAGCAACTACTGAAATGAATTGATGGTTGTAATCTTTCATAATTAGTAATTGCAGCAAGGTTACAGCAACATAGAATATAAATTAGTTGAAAATAACATATTCAATATTTTTATATAGCAGCAACTTACCACCAATCTTGTCTATTCCTTTCCATAACATAACAGTAGGTAAGATTTCATAAATAACGTTCCAGTAGGTTTGTTCGCTACTGAAGAAATTTTGGATTTCCACTACTTGTTACTAATATTGATAGAAAATTAATACAATCTTCATGGGAGGCAGATCATTCAGTACTGATGTGTCCTCTATGGAAATCTTATTAATCATTTTCTAGTTTTTAGAAACAAGCAGTAACAACCCAAAAAATCTTCTGAAATTATACCTAATAATTTGAAAGTCCATTTAAATCTTGGAGATCAAAACGACAAAAATTTGATATTGAAAACTTTAATTAAAATATCACAAAAAAACAAATAAGTACCTACTCATATCGAAATGTCATATTTAAAATAAAAATCTGTTTGGCCTTATCAGGTACCTGAAACAAAATAATCATTGAATTGAATGTGTAGTTCAAATATCGACATCTCGATCTACTACCTAACCCTACAAGTAACGGGTTTTTGCGAATTGTAGCCAAGCCATCACATTTATTTGAAATGCATTATCTCTGATGCATGGAGATGAATTTCTCACTGCATCTGGAACAAAAATATTATAAATAAATATATAATTAGTCAACTCAACAATTATGGTCTTATTTCAATATAGTATGTACAATTGAACTTGTTCTTGATTATGACACTATTGTGCTTACATATTTGCTTTATATTCAAATTGAACTGACTCGAATTTTAAAATTTGTTTAGATTTCAATTCTTTGATTCTGAAATTGTCTTTTTTGTTGATCCAATTGCAAAACATGGCACAATGATTTGTGAAAAAACTTTCAAGACTTGTTCCAACACAAAACTTTTCATTCAAGCCACCAATATATTGAAAAACCTGCAACTAAAATCGAGATGTAAAAGTATTTATTCCACATCATTTACAAATGTAAAAGTAGATACCTTTCAAATTGACACTACTACCAGATTTATTCGCAATATAAGGAGAAAAAACATTCCCCTAATAAACGCAGAATGAGCATACCAGACCATCCCACCTAAAATAATATTTGATGTATCGCCTTACCTTACATGAAGATGCCTTAAATTTATTTTCATTATCCATTATGCTGCTTCAACACTCAGTGAACTCTTAATCAAAAAACAAAATTGCAGAAGAATATATACTTTACTCAGGTACCTAGGTTATGAACGAAACTAACGCAAAGGCACTACATACAACAACCAACAACAATATAATTCACAATATCAAAATGGCGCGAGGCGCGTGCTTGTCAGGGATCTGGGTTACCGGGTCGCCCCGTTAGGTGGCATCTCATCAAGACCGGGAAATTCAAAACTGGTTGGATTCCTGATATTATTTCAAGTTTCTTTATACTTACCATTTAAAATTGTCCTAGCGTATCATTTTGTATATTTCTGCGATGATGCAATCGAAAATTGAAAGTTTATTGTGTTTTCTAAATACTGTCAATATTGGATGTATTTAGCTTATGTATGGTTATAAATATCATGGAATTTCAAACTCAGTGCAACATTGCGATTTGAACTTGTTCGATAGTTCCAAATGTAACTTGCTCTCACATTGTTGGTAGATAGTTTCTGTATTGTTGCATTTACAATGAACTTTCATGGATCATGTAATATTGCACTCGAAACTCAATCAATAGCTTGCTTTATAACGTACAAACAACTTGTCTGTAGTTTATTCTGTTATGTTAAAAACTTAAATATAGCATTGAGCTTTATGCAATATTATATTTTCATTTTACGATGGCAAGCCATACATAATATTGTGGCAATATTTTGTAACATTACATGTTTAGTGGGTACGAATTTCCAGAAATCTAGTTCCAGTAGTTTTCCATAATCAGCTAGTCGTGATGCACCCTGTACATAGCGTACAACCTCAGACCAATCAATAACAATATAAACATCTTTCGATTTTGGTATGTGCATTATTTATGCTACTACAAATTTCATACTCTTCTCAAATATTGAATTTTCGAAGGAAACATTACAATTGCATTTATTGCCTATATTACTTAAATATAAGTGGGCAAAATAAAATTTTACCAGTCGTAAATGATAATATCTTTGTTATCTATTATTTCCTGTTGTCACCCAAAAAAAAACACAAGGAAATATACCTACCTGCGTCCAGTCTGGCAAGAATCGGGACAAACGCATTGAACCTACCGAATACATATTTCAGATAATACCTATTTCCGTACCACCCTTTGTTCAACTCAAGACAATAGCAAAATTGATTTGCGATAACATAGCCATAACAGAAACAGGTAATACGTTTCTATGCGTAGATCCAGGCGATCGCTATTTCTGTGCAAACTAAGTTATTCACGAAATAATCTAGCCGTTTATCACTCCACGTATACATTTTTGTTGTTGTTTTATAATTTGTATTGCCTGTTTTTTTTTTTGATAACAAAAATGAATTGAAGCTTCCTAACAAAATACCTTTTGCATCATTGTGCTATTAGTTTTATGTGTTATATTCATTAATTTATTGTACATTCCAAGCAAAATCATGCTCAAATATTTTGATACTTCAATCGATTATATTTATTATAGATCCTGAGATATAATGAACTAAAAGTAAAACTTTTTAGAGAAAAGCTTTTATTTAATTTAAAAAAAAAGAGAATAACTTTTAAAGTGAATTAAACTCATCATTTTGTTACATTATAAAATTTTAAATGATATAAAAGCTTGTCACAAGAATAAATCTAGAGGAAATTTGAAATTGAATTTACAATAAGAAATACGACAAGCTTTTATATAATTTAAAATTTTATAATGTAACAAAATTATGGGTTTGATTCACTTTAAAATTTATTTTCCTCTTTTTAGTGCATTTAAATAAAATCTTTTCTCTAAAAAGTTTTTTTTTTAAGTTTATTATTTACGGATGTTTTTGATTTATATTTCGTGACAGGAAAGAGGGGTGAGCCTCCCTATCGATTTTTTTTTATCATTATTTTCCTTATCCGAAATTTTTGAAACATTTTCCGAATTCCTTTGCGTTCTCTAACTAGCTTATGAGGGGGACGGGGGGTTTAAATCATAATATTCGGTGGTCAGATATTTCACACTATTTATGATGATTTTTTCGATATTAATTTCGCGAGTTTCCCAACTCTTTTCTAGAAAAGAGTGGGAGGGCGAGCCAAGAAAACTTCCGAAACCCTACACGTTCTCTATCTAGCTTTCGGGGGGCAGGGAGGGAAAACAATTTCTTCTACATTAATGTATTGTCATCGGAAATGAACAAACATGTGAAATTTCAATTCCATAGGATAACAGGTAGTGGTTCTAATTCAGCCTGCAAAATTTGTACCCATCTAACAAAGAAACCACACACAGAGCAAGTTAAATAAAAGATTTAATAAATGAATATTTATGAAATGTCTTTGAATGACCGCGGAAATTGAATTTTTACCAAATTATTCAAATGTGGAAATTTGGTGTCGGAACGACTATTAAGACTCCAGCGACATCTGCAAATGGGAGATTCAACTAGAACGGAGGATGTCCCAATTTTACTGCTACCATTGTTTAAAGCGAACATTCTCTTTAAACAATGCTGCTACTCATATCAATTCTTATTCTTCACCCTAGCGACTCTAGCGGCCATCGACAGCAAATTGATTCGGTTCTGGATGCACCGTCAGAATAATTAATAACTTTCCTATTTTCGACTTGTCACGTTTGCAAAATCACAGTAGGTTTTCTGTAAGGGTTCTCAGATTCCTTTGGACTGCTTGAGCTTCCTGTTGCTAGATGGCGCCACCAATCAATACATCTGAAGTATTTATATTCTTATAGAATTTTGAATAAATAATAAATAAGTACCTTCCAAATAATCTCAGTACAATCACGAATCAAGAATGAGTTTCTCAAGGAACCTTTCTGTTAATTTGCCAAGTATACTCACTACGGAAATGGTGATACCTATTAGACCGGGGGATGGTGACAGATTTTGAGACACGATTTTACTCAGTATGCCTTTTGGAGGACAGTATTGCCTGTATTTCCTCATGATAATGAGGCAGGAATAAATGAGTCGTCCTGGGTTCTTCCTAAAAAAAAATTATTAATCATTTGTTCGAAAAATATGTGTTTCGCTACGATTTTAATCAGGCTGCTATGTGTTTTGTAATGAAATAACGAAAATAAAATACTGAGAACACCATTGGCATACCGTTAGGGCGGGTCCGAAGGGTTGGTATGGTCACGTGAATTTGTATGAGAATAAGGAAATTTTCCGTATTTTTAAACAGGCTGCCACTGATAAGTATACAAGTTATTGTTCTGAAACTACTTAAAAAAAGATGGCATACTGAATGCGTATGCCTAAGTATTGTTAACTCTGCAAAAATTTTGAACAGGTATAATAACATTCCGTGATTTTAATCAGAACAAAATTTTTTGTAATATAGAGTTTGTCTCCTGAATTGTTGATATGTAACATGGCAAACGAGTTGTGCGGGTTCGTCATACTAAAAATTTTTTTTTTTAGTCAGTATGCCATTCCATTTTCATTAAGTTTATGGTTATGTAAGATGTATATGAAATTGGCATATGGTTCGAGAGAGTAAAAATTACAGGCATACGCAAAAAAAATTGCAAAATATAAACATAAATTTCCGCCATTTTAAGCAGTATGCCTTTCTGTTTATATGATGTACATGGTGCATGCAGTTGGAATAACAAAAGGCTTACCTATCGATAAGGTCCAAGCTTGTCAAAAATATAAAAAGTGATTCAAAATAGAGATTACCTGATGAGTAAGAGAAACGTGACAATTTTTGTCTTTTTAGGCATGATACCTTTCTGTTTTTATTATAATCATGGTATATGTAGGTGGAATAACATATGACATACCAATATGTAAAGTCCAAGAAATCGGAAAATATTAAAAACGATGCAAATATAGAGGAAACCGATGTGAGAGAAACATAAAATTTTTTGTGTTTCAAGCTGTATTCCCTTCTGGATTCATGATAATCATGGTATATGTGTGGAATAACAAATCGCACATTGATTGATGAAGAATAAGGTTTATAAAAACCAAGAATATAAAAGGTATTTATGAAAATTGAGTTTATTGGAAACGAAACACGTTTAATCATAACTATATTATAGAGTAATTATTGTGTTTGTTTTTCATCATTGGACAACGCACTTATTCTAACGTCATAAGAAAAAACCACGTATTCCACATATTTATCAAAATTGAGATATATCATTTGGGTGCTTGTATAGGCCATGTGCATATTTTACAGTTTTAAAATCATTTTGGCTATACATAACTGATATAGCTGATTGGAAAAACTGTTCTTCAGTTACAAAGAAAGATAAATAAATTAAATCCTAGACCGTTTACGTGAAGGCTCGGAAATAATGTTTACAAAAGGAAAATTCTCATTTCCATACAGAACTTATGCAAATGATATATTCGTGGAAGCAGACATTCTGCAAAAAAAAAATTATGAAAAATACCAACCTCGTGCGACCCACCTTCCGTAGTACCCCGTGTGGTATAACTTCGGAAAAAAGAGAATCCATAATTAAAAATTTGGGACCACCAATTTCAGACACCTGATTACGTTTTTGGCAAGATAGTCAAATTTGTAACAGCACCGGAACATCGTGCTTCACAAACTATGAGGTTCCAGTTGTTTGTACTGAATGAGATGACAACACATGCATAGGCAATGCATGAGGCGGACCTAATTCGTTACCGCTGTTATTCTATTGAAGTACGACGTTTTCGATCCACGGCGGAGTTGCTCTCAAGGGGACCCTTGGCACTATCTAAGCATTGTGCAGGTCTCGAAAGATGAAACCTGCAGTCCTTCCCTCTCATTCCTTCCTATCCATTACCGGGAGAAGCTGAGACTAGAGCAGAAGTTTGTTTCTTCAATAAAATATCGTTTTCAGTATTATGAATTTATTGGAAAAAAATGTCAATTATTTTTATTTATTGTGTCCTTAGTAGGTAGGTACGTGGGATCGATGATTACAAGTGAGATCAACTTTTTTTAGAAAAAAAAATCACATTTCAAATAGTTTTTCCTCAAATATATATGTTCCTTTGGTAAGTCTGAATAGTAATTATACAGTGCGGCTTTTAATAGTCCCCCCCCCTGTTAACTTTTGAACGGTTCGACGTAGAAACATGAAAAAAAAAGCATTCCGAGGGTTTCACCAATACCACTTTTCGAAATGAAAAAAATACTGATTGCACGATAGGGGGCGCAGGGGGGCCCATCAACTCAAATTTTTAGAATGGCATGTGGGGTCAAGTGTCACGTCGTTAAAAAGAGAATTCAATTCCCTTTACAACCATCTAAATATTTTTGAATTTCATTAATATTTTTTTGTAATTCAAAATCGAAATATCAAATATAAATGCGGATCTGAATACTACTCATACCTCGATAAATTTGAACGGTTGGATGTGGAACAATGAAACCAAAAATTTTTTGAAGGGTATTACCGATACTACTTTTTGAGAGAAGAAACATTGCAATTACTCGACAGATGGTGCTGGGGGCACATTAATTTAAAAATTTCGAAAGGTATAAAAATCGAAATTGGGAAAAAAATTATAAACAAAATTCAAAAATATTTAGATGGTTGTAAAGAGAATTGAATTCTCTTTTCAACGATGTGATACTTGATTGACCCCATATTCCATTTAAAAATTTTGAGTTGATGGACCCCCCTGCGCCCCTATTGTGCAATCACTATTTTTTTTATTTCAAAAAGTAGTATTGGTGAAACCCTCGAAATATTTTTTTTTCATGTTTCTACGTCGAACCGTTCAAAAGTTAACAGGGGGGGGACTATTAAAAGCCGCCCTGTATATTTGTCAGCTTTACCGCGGTACATCTAAACAAATTATGTATTTGACAGCATTTTCGCAGGAGTGCGGAAAATACTTTGTGTGAGACTGTACAGTGCGATATGCTTTTCTGTCTCATGTAGTCGTAGGAAAATTCAGTTCCAGCATTATTTCTGAAGTCACGATTGAGGCATGATAAAAATAGCGTATGATGCACGTGGTGAAGAAGTGCCTTTAGAGCACTCGTAACGTTCAAACTCGTGGCGGCATATGAGTTTATGATAAAAGCTGTTCAGAAAAAAAAACAGATTATGTTCAATTTAATTCAAAAAATAAGTCGTAGACAAACTATACTGTACAAAAATATACAAATGAAAAAGAAGCCACATATAACGTTCCTGCGATAGGGGACCAACATGGCAATGTCGGAAAATCGAAATAGTAGGAAAGTTTTATTGCATTTTTTAATGTGATAAACCCGGGCTACTTGTATGTCATTTTTATTTTAACGAAGTGAATCACTAACTTTTTTCATAAACCAAGAGGCATACTGATTAAAAACACATGTTTTCTTCATAATTTTCCAACTTTTTTTTACAATTTTTTATATAGAAAACTCGCACAACTTGTATGCCATTTCTTATTTCATCTCCATATACCATGGCTATAATGAAAACAGACAGGCATACTGCTTAAAAACATGGAATTTTTTAAATCTATTTTGCAACTTCATTTAATTTTTTTAGTATGACGAACCCGCACAACTCGTTTGCCATGTTACATATCAACAATTCAGGAGACAAACTCTATATTACAAAAAATTTTGTGCTGATTAAAATCACGGAATGTTATTCCATACCTGTTCAAAATTTTTGCAGAGTTAACAGTACTTAGGCATACGCATTCAGTATGCCAACTTTTTTTAAGCAGTTTCAGAACAATAACTTGTATACTTATCAGTGGCAGCCTGTTTAAAACACGGAAAATGTCCTTATTCTCATACAAATTCACGTGACCATACCAACCTTTCGGACCCTCCCTAATGGTATGCCAATGGTTTTCTGAGCATTTTATTTTCGTTATTTCATTACAAAACACATAGCAGCCTGATTAAAATCGTAGCGAAACACATATTTTTCGAACAGATGATTAATAATTTTTTTTTAGGAAGAACCCAGGACGACTATTTTATTCCAGCCTTATTATCATGAGGAAATACAGACAATACTGTCCTCCAAAAGGCATACTGAGTAAAATCGTGTCTCAAAATCTGTCACCATCCACCGGTCTATATGCAATTAGTTGTTCGATTGTCCACAAGAAATAAATTTCGGGTAAGTACCTACCTGAGTATGTGTGTTTTCAACAGTTATTTACAATGAAATTACTTGTGGGAGGTTAAAATCAAACAAGTAAGTATTGGGTGAGCTTGAGGGATGTTGCATTCTTATTTTAGTTAATACCTAGATACTCATTTGTTTGAAAAATTTTGACGGTGATGGATGGAATTGAATGAAAATGTTATTTTTCTAAGAACCGAACGGGTTCAGTAGTTGGTAGGTACCTAACTCCCGTTCGAACAGAAACGACACAGATTAATTTTTCTTTCAAAATGTATTCAAAATGTATTTTATGGTTTCTGAAGTAGAGAGCAAATTTTGCGAAAATGAAGAGGTTGTGAAATTACTTAAAAAAAAAATACTTTTTTCTATTTTTAGAGGATTTTTTCATATGGGAACCTAAGATTCTGGTTCCTAAAATTTGCACATTTTTTCAATATCATATTTTTAATATTTGTCGATTTCTTGTAGGGTAGGTTGCCACAGATTTTTCCACATTCAAAACGTTTGCTGGTGCAAAAGTATTGTAATTATAGGTATTTATTGTGTGAGTGTTTTATATGCTGCTGTAATGTTGTAAACACAAATACCTTTCCTCAATTGAGGACTCATTCTTCGATGTTTATGAAAACAGGAAATATATTGTTCGAGGAGGATACGATATGGTACCTAGACAAATGATTATGTATTGTTCGACTGTATATTGAAAAACAGGCAATGTTTAATGTCTTTTAGACTGGTGCCTATAAATTTTTTGAAATATAAATAAGTTACAGGCAAGGAACAGGTGGGAAACAATTCAAACATGAAAACACTCAAAATGGTGAAATGGGGATGCAATTTAGGGGTTAAAAACAGTTATATGCGATTTGCGGCAAAACGTGATCACTTGGAAATAATAGATAATAAAAAAATTAAAAACTTTTTTATTCGACACTTTTCGACATAACCTCAAATTTACTGTCAAAAAGGCGAAAACCCAATTTTTCAATATTTAATTCTTTTTCTTGCGTACAAATGATTTAATTCAGATGAAAATTTGTAGAAATATGTCATGTTTGGTGTCGAATAAACACGACCTTTTTACAATACAGAAGACGACTAGTTTTCGAGTTAGGTACATTTTTCGAAATAAATACCCATATTTCCTCGAACAATTCTTCTGGTGATTTTTTGTATTCCGAAGGTCTTTAAGTAATCATTTTCATTGTTGAAATGTCTACTTTCAAATAGTCTATGTAACTAGGTCATTCAACCGCTCAAAATTAAAAAAACACCGACAAGTCTCTATGAATCATGATTTCCTCAATGTTTTCAATGATTTTCAATAGTTGTAGAAAGGAATGAAAATGATATTTTTAAATTAATTTTGTAGTGTAATTATGTATTCCAATATTTTATTATGAACTATTTAATATAAACTACTTTTTGTCATAAAAATAATGAAGAAAGTCGAAAATCATTGAAAATAATAAGAATATCAATTTTCAATTTTGAGCGGTTTAAATCAATAAACCACCTTGTTACATAGACCATCCTAAAGTGGATATTTCAACAATTGGAATGCTCAATTATAGACCTTCGAAATACGAAAAAAAATATCAAAACAATTGTCCATGGAAGATAAGGGTATTTTTTCGTACAATGTTAATAATTCGAAAACAATTAGTCTTACCATTTGCGAAAAAATCTGCTTATTGGACAAAAAAAAACATATCTGCAAATTTTCATTTGAACTGAATCATTTATACGCGAGAAAAATATAAATACTGAAAAATCTTTTTTTTCCATTTTCACGGTTAAATTGGGGTTATATCAAGAAGTGTTGAATGAAGAAGTTTTCGAATTTTTTATTATTTACAACTTTTTCATCGAAAATATTCCGCTAGGAGGTTGCAAATCGCAAAAAAAAATTCAACCCTTAAACTGCATTCCCATTTTACCATTTCGAGTGTTTTCGTTTTTAAATATTTTTTCTTCTTCTAAGTTGGAACCTCAACAACTCTATCCACCTGGTCGTTGCCTATTACTTTCTTCTACAACTATTGAAACTCATTGAAAATATTGCGAAAATCATGTTAAAGAAAAACTTCTGGTCGGTTTTTCTCAATAAACCACCAAGGTACATAGACAATTAAAACAATCACTTATAGACTTTCGATATACAAAAAAACACTTGAACAATTGTTCGTGGGAAGATAAGGACATTTTTTCGAAAAATATACATAACTCGTAAACTAGTCGTCTCCTGAATTGCGAAAAAATCATGACTATTCGACACCAGAAAAGACATATTCCTACAAATTTTCATTTACATTAAATCATTTATACGAAAGAGAAAACTTAAATAATGAAAAATCGATTTTTTGCCATTCTGACGGATAATTTGAGGTTAAGTCAAATTGTTGAATACAAAAGCTATTGATTATTTTATTATCTACATCTTTTTCTTCGAACATTTTCCGCTTAGAGGTCATGTTTCGCAGCAAATCCCAAAAAAACCTTTTACAACCCCTAACTGTGTCCACATTTCACCATTTTGAGTGGTCCGTGTTTATTTTATTTTTTCATGTAAGTTGGAACGTCAACAACATTCTCCACCTGGTCCTTGCCTTTACTTCTTTTCTTATTTCAAGCGTGTAGGATTCGCGTTTTGGCACCAGTCTATTAAGACACTGATCATAACAAACCAGTTTATTTTTTTACCTTATAAGACGAATGCAAACAGAAGCATGATGTGTTTACAATATAGCATCTGTAAAAAAAGTGTTAATTTCATTTCCATGGATATAACTTGGGATCGGGAAAGGACGTTGCTCCTAGGAAAATCATATTACCTATAGGTATAACAAAGAATATATTAAATACAAAATAATATATATATATATATATATATATATATATATATAATATTTAATAAATATAAAATATATAATATATATATATAAAAATATAAATAGAAAAGTTATTGGGTATAGCCCTCAAATTGTTGTGCAACCGTAGACACGTGTTTCGAGCTTACGCTCTCATCAGTACGGTAAAATCAAGTGCGAAGATGTACAACACTTGGATGTAAAAATAGAAACAAAGGAAGTCAACAACAGGAAGCCAACCACACATTTGTGGCTTCGGTTAGAAGACCTTGAGATTTCAAAGCAACAACTAACGTCGCCACGGAGGCAGATATAGCTACCAGCGTGACAATCCTACCCAGGAGAATATAAATCAGGATGAATTTATCGAGGGGCAATATATAAAAATATAAATAGAATTAATTTGAGGGCTATTCCCAATAACTTTTCTATTCATATTTTTATATATTGCCCCTCGATAAATCCATCCTGATATATATATATATATATATATATATATATATATATAGAATAGAATAGAATAGAATATTTTATTTAACTACGTTACATGTTATGAAATGTGTGTAGCAAGTCATGTTTGGTTTATGTATGAAAAATATATAAAAATGTAAAAATTTAAAATTGTAAAACAGAATTAAAATTAAAATTTACAAGTAAACAGCGTTACAACACAACTTTACAAACACAAGAACTCTGTAATTATATTTCTTCTTAAATTAAAGAGAAGCAGTGACATGTGTGTTACCACAAAAATGTGTTCTGAATTCATTGACAGAATAGAAGCAATACCTCAACAAATAATTTTTCAATTTCCTCTTGAAAGTTTTCAAACTGAGCTCCTTGAAATCTTGAGGCAGGATATTGTACAGAGAATAATCTAGTGAATTTTTTTGCGATACGTGCAGACGAAATCGATTTATTCTAATGTGATGGGAGTTTCGTGTATTGTGTCCGTGAATATGAGATTGTTTCGTCAAGGATGATTTCTTCTTATGTATCTCGATCAAAACGAAATATAAGAATAAAGTTGGCAGTGGCATAATTCTAAGTTTTTTGAAAGTTTCTTGACAGTGATCTCTGTATCCAATATTAGCCAGTACTCTCAATGCCTTCTTTTGCATCCTAAATATTTGAATGGAGTGACATGAATTTCCCCAAAGTTGTACACCGTAACTAATATGGGAATGGAATAGTGAAAAATATGAAGTTTTTAATATATTTGTGTTAGTGATGTACCTCAATTGGCGAAGTACAAATAGAGAACCTGAGAGTTTTTTCTTCAGTAGGGAGATATGTGCAGACCAGTTGAGTCTATTATCTAATGTAATGCCAAGTAATTTAACTTCATTAGTTTCACAATTAGACAAAATCTGATTATTAGCAGATATCTGGATGTATTGTGTTTTCTCACCATTTAGTTTCAACTTATTAGATAAAAACCACTCATTAGCGCTATTAGTTACCTCGTTGAGTTGAAACTGTAACATATCATTACTTTTATCCGATAGAATAAAAGTGGTGTCGTCCGCAAAGAGCACTGATTTGAACGGCATCATATTATTGCACAAGTCATTTACATAAATAACAAATAAGAGCGGGCCCAAAACGGACCCCTGCGGAACACCATGCTGTATGGTTTGAAAGTTTGATAAGTTACCGTTTATCATTACTGCTTGTTGACGATTAGTAAGATACGTTTTTATTAATTGAAGCGGAATACCCCTAACCCCGTAAAAGTTCAATTTTTCCAAGAGAATTTCGTGTGAGACGCAGTCAAACGCTTTAGACAGGTCACAAAGCATCAACGCAGTCTGATTGCCCTTCTCAAGCTCTTCAACCACACCAGACACGACGTCAAACACTGCATGTATTGTTGAACGCGACTTTCTGAACCCATATTGTGAGTTACTGAAAAAATTATTATCCTCAAAGTAGGCATAAAGCTGAATTTTAATTATTATTTCAACCACTTTACTGAATACTGAAATAATACTTATTGGTCTGTAATTATCAATGACTGCTGCATCTCCTTTTTTAAAAAGGGGCAATACTTTAGAGAATTTGAAGATGTCTGGGAATATACCAGTACATAAAATCAAATTAATCAGTATAGTGAGAGGTTGTATTATTATAGATGAAGTTTCCTTTAGTATTTGGCTATTGAGTTCATGGGTATCCGAACATTTGGAGTCCTTCAACGAATTAATCGCTTCCAAAACTTCTACCTCGTGAACTGGTCGAAAGAAAAAAGACTTACAAGGAGCAGGAAATTTTTTAAAAGTTAAAAGGTCTTCGTTTGTAACATTCGGGAGCGAATTTATGATGTTATCCGCTATGTTGCTGAAAAAGTTATTAATCTCATCACATGATAATTCGATTGTAGGGTTTAAATTGATTTTATTTCTCTCGAAATTTACTACTTTCCAACAAGCTTTAGATTTATTTTTGGACGTAGAAATGTACTCATCATACGCCATTTTTTTTGCAGATCTCAATTTGTTACCATACTCTTTCTTGAGCTGTTTGTACGCAATGAAACCATTTGGATCCTTGGTTGCGTCTGCTACTTGTTTGATGCTGTGCAAATTATTTCTCAACAGTCTCAAATCATCTGAGAACCATTGAACCAGTGGTTTGTTTACTTTTGATTTGCATTTTTTTATAGGAAAGAGTTTTAATGTGAGAGTGTTATAATTGTTAACTAGAAAGTTTGCTAAATAATTTGGGTCAACTTTATCGTTAGAAAATATTTGCCAATTGATGTCACATAAATATGATTTAAGCTTAGTTATACCGTTAGGTGATATGTGCCTTTTATATTCAGGATAATTTACATGGAATTCATTCACAATATTAATTTTGGCAAATTGGCCTTTATGATCAGATAAACAGGGTTCATATACACCTGTGGTAAGCAGTTCATCAGAAATGTTTGTAATTATATTGTCAATGCACTTAGAGGAAGTAGCCGTTACTCTGGTATCTTCTTTAATAGTGACAGATAACCCAAATGAGGTTAACAAGCAAGTAAAGTTCGATAGAACTTCGGATTCAACTTTGAAGTTTATATTAAAGTCTCCTAGAATAATTATTTTTCTATATTTATGTGTGAGTTGATGTAAAACAATTTCAAAATTCGTGAAAAATACATCGATATCTCCCAAACCCGATCTATAAACAAGTACCACAGCCATTTTCAAAGGAGCTAAGTAGATTGCAGTAAATTCACACTCTTGTTCAATACTGAATTCTTTCAAGTCAATAAGAGAATACTTTAGGTTCGAGTCGTTACTGTTTTTCAAGTAAATGGATAAGCCACCATGTATTTTGTTAGATCTGCAGAAACAGCTAATCAGTTTATAACCGTGAATATTAATTTGTTTGAGACATTCTTCACTCTGCCAATGTTCGGAAAAACATAAAACGTCGTAGTAATTATCAATTAAAAAAGCATTGATTTTTTCGACTTTGTTAGATATACCTTGTATATTAATGTGGAACATACTCACTAGCTTCTTTTCATTTACATTATTCATGGTACTCAAACATTTTGATGAAGAACATTTTTCGTCATTGATTTGTTTTGAAGATGATGATTTATTCACAGTACATCCGCTGTTTACTGTCATGCATCCAATATGCTCTGTGACAATCGAGGGTATAAAAAATTTGTTTCTTCTGGAGATTCGAGCTGATGATATATATATATATATATGTTCGGAAAGGTTTCCGCGGTCAGAAATATGTACATTACTAAGTTCATGGGTTGAACCGCGTTGAGAGTTTATAACTCGACGTTTCGGCTCCTGCTTTGGAGCCATTTTCAAGAGTGTGACTGCGAGGCCTCTATCTGCCTACTCCTCGAGTCGTGGTCTTGAGAGATATCAAGGTCTCAACCTGCCTACTCCTTGATCTCAAAAGACGATCCGATGTTGGTTGCACTGTAGTATTTATAGGTGGTTGGCTACCTGGAGGTGGGCGGGTCTTACGGGTTTTCTCGTTTGTCTTGTCTGCTGGTGCCTGCTGTGTAGTTGGAGTTAATGGGATAATAATTGATTGCGGATAAGTTTCACGTGGCCTGGTAATTACGGTTGGAAGAAGGGGCTTCCAAATGGGGTTCAATTTACGGCTATCATCTTTAATGTTCAGGCAATCAGGCCGTTTTTCGATTTCGATGGCTTCTCTGATAAAACGAGAAGTTCTTGAACGTACTGGGGCGATGGTTTTCGTTTTCTCGAAATCTATGGGGTGACCCGTTTGGATGAAATGAAGAGCTAATGCGGAGCTGGTGTCTCGATTTCTAACTGAAAGGGAGTGTTGATAGTATCGAAAATGGATCTGTTTCGAAGTTTCTCCTATATAAGAGTGGGGGCAGACCCATCTGAACGAAGTACACCCTTACATTCGCTTCACGATGGAGATTCTTAGATGTACAAATCACTAAAAATCCTCAACAAGGTTTCTCGTACACGGTTTATAGAAAACCCACCCACACCAACCGATATCTCAACTCCAAGTCCCACCATCATCCCTCACAACTCAACTCAGTCGTAAATACTCTGATATCTCGCTCCATCCGACTAACCGACGACCACAACAGACAATCCGAACTTCACAACGTAAAACAAGCTCTCCTACAAAACGGATACAAACCAGACCACATAGACAGAAACATCCAAAAACAGCTTCAGAAACCATTAGTAACCAAAAACGAACCACAAGTTGAAGACCGTCCATCCAAAGTCTTCTTCCCTTACATCAAAGGGGTGACGGACAAAATCAGTCGACTTTTCAGAAAAGCAAATATCAAAACCATCTTTACCACAGAACAAAAACTATCACACCTCATCAGACCAACAAAAGACAAAATTCACAACGAAGACCATGGTATTTACGAAATTCCCTGTTCTATCTGCCCCCACTCTTATATAGGAGAAACTTCGAAACAGATCCATTTTCGATCCTATCAACACTCCCTTTCAGTTAGAAATCGAGACACCAGCTCCGCATTAGCTCTTCATTTCATCCAAACGGGTCACCCCATAGATTTCGAGAAAACGAAAACCATCGCCCCAGTACGTTCAAGAACTTCTCGTTTTATCAGAGAAGCCATCGAAATCGAAAAACGGCCTGATTGCCTGAACATTAAAGATGATAGCCGTAAATTGAACCCCATTTGGAAGCCCCTTCTTCCAACCGTAATTACCAGGCCACGTGAAACTTATCCGCAATCAATTATTATCCCATTAACTCCAACTACACAGCAGGCACCAGCAGACAAGACAAACGAGAAAACCCGTAAGACCCGCCCACCTCCAGGTAGCCAACCACCTATAAATACTACAGTGCAACCAACATCGGATCGTCTTTTGAGATCAAGGAGTAGGCAGGTTGAGACCTTGATATCTCTCAAGACCACGACTCGAGGAGTAGGCAGATAGAGGCCTCGCAGTCACACTCTTGAAAATGGCTCCAAAGGAGGAGCCGAAACGTCGAGTTATAAACTCTCAACGCGGTTCAACCCATGAACTTAGTAATGTATATATATATATATATATATATATATATATATATATATATATATATATATATATATATATATATATATATATATATATATATATATGTATATATATATATATATATATATATATATATATATATATATATATCTAACTAACGTTAGTTGTTGCTTTGAAAGTTCAACTCAGCTCAGATGATCGGAAGTGTCTCATATGTGGTTTGATGAAGCTTTGATGTATTTCGGTTAGTTTCGTTCAATACTGTATCACTTTTAGAAGTTGGAAGTAAAAAATCATAAGTGACATTAAACTTCACTCATCTAAAAAAATTACAGAATTGTTTATGAAACATGTCGTACTTTGGATACATGAAATATCAATTTATGACAAAAGGGATTTTTTTTAGAGACATTTTGAGACATGTGATATTTAAATGAGAAAATGATACATAATAGGCTGTTTTATAGTAAAATAGAAGTAATTTCGTGTGGACAGTTATATTTGTTTAAAATCAAGAAAGGGATTGGCGAAAAACAGGAATAATAAAATGAGGAGAGTTTCCCAGGTGATGAATAAAGAAGAAGATTTTTTGATTGGAAGAGAAAAATATTTTTGAAATTTTGATGAAAGAAAATCAGTTTCTTTTTAAAAACATATCAAAATGGAATAAGCAAATACTAAGTCAAAAACAAAGGTTGCATATTGTGAAGAAGAGCAAGAAAATATTTTCAAGATTGATAGATTGCCATTCACCTACATGAAAATAAATTCGGTAGCTGATTTGAGAAGCCAAACCAGATGAGTTCCTAACAATCTTACATCAAGGTAAATAAGGTAGCCGATTTGAGAAGCCAAGGGAGCTGAGTTCCGTCTACCCACCACATAAGGTAGTACCAGTTTTTATTAACTTTCACTGTGTGTGTTGTGCACAAACAATATTTTCCAAGTTGTGAAAGGCTTCAAGCACTGATCACAAATACCAAATACCCTCCAGAACTTTCTCTCTCTCTCTCTTTGATTCTTGGTTTGTCTCCCTCGAATCGGTGACATATACCAGCTCTCCCCCTATTATGCAATCCTGTTGCATAACTTCGGGGCTTCGTCGGGCGGTTGCACTAGCCTCGCTCTAGGCGAAAATACAACCAGTAGGATATTCCGTTAGTTGACTTATATGTGTCTTTTCCTTTCGTGCGTATACGTATGAGACGTTTGAATTCCTTGGTTGTCGATATTGTGCTAAAAGGGGTTAGTTCAGACAAAACGCACAACAAAGGTAATGATAGGGTTACGGTAAATGGATGATTGTGAAAAGTATGGGTGAGGGATATTCTCTGATATTTATTTTTATAATTTGATCTGATTATTGTCTAAAAATCGTATTAATAATTTAACTATGGATAGATTTAAATTTTTAAGAACATCCGTGAAGGTAAATGGTGTTCTAATCCCTTTTTGTATAAGTTCAATGTAGATGTCATGGTTAGGAATAATATTAATAGGGCTTTCAAAAAAGATATGATTCTGATTTTACAAGCCCCCGCATTCACAATATGGGGAATCCATTACGCCTATTCGATACAGATGTTCTTTAGTAAGGCAGTGCCCTGTTTTCATCCGTATAATGGTGGTAATGTGCCTACGGCTCATCCACGGAATTTTAGAATGCCAAATATATTTTGGATAATCTGGGTGAATATTGAGATAAGATCTACCTTTATGTTGTATATTCTGTTGCCATTGCATTTGAAATTCGTTCTTAATATCATTGTAAAGAAGTGGTAAAATACTATTCTTATCCACTTTGATATTTAATGAAACATTAAGAGCTGTTCCTATTTTGGCCAATTCATCAGCTGTTTCATTTCCGTCAATTCCCGAATATCCTGGTATCCACGCAAATTTAAAAATGATATCATTTAGTTCTGCCAAATATGCCATTTGTTTAATATTCATTGTGATATAATCCAAATCTGAATTAACCGTTTTTATGTTTAGTTTGTCAATGGCACTTTTGGAGTCTGTACATATGAAATATTTATTCCGTTGTGATTCCAAGCATTTGCTCATTGCCTGATGGATAGCAATCATTTCAGCTTCACAAATATTAGTTAAATCCCCTAGCCGGGAGGAAAATGAGAAGTTCTCCTTTGGAATATAGATTCCAAACCCTACTTTGTTTCCTACCTTGGATGCATATGTAAAAACCAATGTGTATTGGTCGTTATTTTCTTCTATAAAGTTCTGAAATTTACATTTACTGGCAATATCATTTTTCCTCAAATTGAGGTCCGACACTTTTGGTTGATATGTGTAAATGTCATAGTCAAAACTAACAGGGTAGGATCTTATTTTTGTAAATATGTTGAATATATGGACTGGCTCGTCCTAAAGCTTCCACCATCAAGGGCTGTTGTCGTGACCTCCAATATAGCATGTTGTTATCTCAAATTATTTTCAAGGTTTGAATGATATATATTATGGGGGTGGTTATGATCTAATCTTTTGATTAAAAATTTTGTTGCTAGCCATTGCCTTATATGGTCGAGACTCATTTCACCTGTATCTGCCAATAGCGCGTTTATTGGAGTGGATCTCATTGCACCCGTTATAATGCGCATAGCTTGATTGTGCGTCTTATTAATTTTGTCTAGGTTTTTTTTGGAACATAGTTTGTATAATATGCCACCGTAATCTAAATGAGACTTGACTATCCCATTCATGGCCATTACCATAATTTTAGGGTCTGCACCCCACCATACCCTACAAAAACATTTCATTGTATTTATTCCTTGATTGGCTTTATGTATCATATTGTCTATATGTTTATCCCATTTGAGGTTGTAAGTAAAAGTGACACCTAAGTATTTAACATCATTCACTACATGATCAATTGATTGCCCAATATTATTCGCGGATTTATCCTTTGTCTTTTGTTAGTACGGAACCATATTGCCTTGCATTTGGGTATGGCCAGTTCTTCCATTGGTTTATAATGTATAAACTGTTGTTAGTTTTGTTTTCAATCTCTAAAATATCTTTTCCTTTTACCAACAATACCAAATCATCCGCATATGCTACAAGTCTACTGTGATTGGGAATTATATTGAATAGAGAGCAAAGATATATGTTGAAGAGGGTAGGACTCAAAGGCGACCCCTGAGTCAAACCTTTCGTTGCCAGCCGTGGACCATGCATTTTTCCATCTATGTCTTGAACAAAATTTTTCCTATTACCTAAAATTTTAAATATAAGGTTAGATATGTCTATATTTACTCCGTATTGAATCAGGTAATGGTATAGTTTGTAAATGTTGACATTATCGTATGCTGCCCTGATATCCAGGAATACTGCCATTACCGTTTGACCCAGCCCGAAGACCATTTGTACATAAACTGAGAGGTAGACAATGCCATCCATGGTTCCTTTACCCCTTCTGAATCCTGTTTGGTATTCAGACAGTAATTGGTGCTTTTCTGTGTACCACTCTTATCCTAATTTAATGATATTTTTCTAATGTGTTCAATCTACAAGAAGCCAATACTATTGGTCTCAAGTCATTCAGATCATCAGAGGGTTTGTTGTTTTTATTTATTCCAATTATTTCAAATTCTTTTCACGTTTCCGGAAGAGAATCACCCTGTAGTATCAAATTATATATATATATATATCAAATTCTTTTTGAGTATCTCCGGTAAATGGACAAACATACTAAAAGGTATATCGTCTCGTCCCGGTTTCGAGCATTTTTTAACTTGTAGTGCAATGTCAAGTTCTCTCAATGTGAAAGGTTCTGATCTGTCTTCGATTTGTAATGGATAAAATTCTATGCGGATATCACAAACCGAAACTTTGTTCAACAATCCTTCTGCCATATGGGTTTCTAGGAATCTATTTTGACCAGTACGAAGTTTGTTTGAAATTTTTTTAATCATGCCCCATACATACGATGAGGTTGATTCCCTATTAAGTGATGCGCAAAACATTTTGAAACCAAGCCTTTTTTTTATTTATCTAAGTAAATGATATCGATTTTTTTGCTGCTATATAATTTTCTAAATAGGGGTTGTCCCTGAACGTTTCAAGATTTCTTTTCCTATCCGTTACCTGTGCATCGCATTCACTATCCCACCAAGGGTTCCCAGGTTTACCTTTATTTATATTTGATTTCTTGGGTATGTGGGCGCTTGCTGCCTCATACATCAATCACGTCAACTCTTCATATAAGAGTATCTATTAGTATTATCACTTGTGTCTAATAGATATTCATGATATTTGTTCCAGTCGGCTTTATAAAAATTCAACTTTTGTTCATTATTTTTATCATTTGTTAAAATTGTGTTATGACAGTCATAAGTGCACAGTGGGGTAGTGATCGCTGTGGCCGCAATCTCCCAGAACTTCCCATATACAGGGTGTTTCTTAAGTACGTGTAAAAACTTCAGGAGCATGTTGCTGATGTCAAAATAAGAAAAAAAGTTCCCATAAATACATGTCCGCAAGTTATTCGTTTCTAAGATACAGAGCGTCAAAGTTTAATTCTTATATTTGTTTTTTGTGAATAAATTCCAAAATCTTTGTGATATTGGAGTAAAGTTTGGTATCTGGGATGATTTTTCAATGACAAAATCAAATTTTATGTTAATTGTGGAAAAACTAATTTCTAATTGAATTTATTTTAAATTTGAAAATCTTGTCATTCAAAATCACTTGCATCGATTAATTCAAATCTCAATAACTCGAAAACAGCTGCTCGCAAGAATATATTTTTTTCACAAACTAAATAATAAATATTCCTAGAGACCAAACTTTACCCAAATATCAAAATTATTTTGAAATTATTCACATAAAATAAAAACAAGAATTCAACTTTGACACTCTGTATCTCAGAAACGAATAACTTGCGGACATATGTTTATAGAAACTTTTCTTCTCATTTTGATGTCAGCAACACGCTCCTGAATTTTCTACACGTACTTAAGAAACACCCTATACAATGCCTCGCTATGTTACTCGATACAACTGTTATATCAACCGGGCTAGGGTTGCCCTCCGGGTTACACATTCTGGTTGTTGTACCATCGTTCATAATTACGAATTGTTTCCCTTCTAGTATAGACATAAGAATTCTACCATTGTGGTTTATATATGCTCTACCCCACAATGGATGGTGGGCGTTCATATCCCCCATCCAAATAATATCACCCTCTAAGTCAATCAATATTGTATGTAATTTCGAATTTGATGGAATATTATTAGCAGTACTATACATATTAATTATATTGATACCGTGTAATTTGATAATTTGTATTTGACTTTCTTCATTTTGAAATGGTATTTTCAAACTTATTTGTCTGAATGTGAGATTATTTTTTACTAGAGTGGCAATGCCACCGTACCCGTCGTTCCTATCTTGTCTGATAATGTTGTAATGTTTGATATAGAATCTAGTATCCTTTTTTAGCCATGTCTCATTCAATAGAATGACATCCGGGTCTACTTCATGAATGCAGTTGATTAGATTGATTTTATTACTAGCTATACTCCTAATGTTCCATTGTAGGATTTTGAGCATTGGTGATTTGTAAGATCCCATCTCAATATTCATCGGCGTAACCTGAATTTGGTTCATCCAAGTCCTGCCTATTATTAATTCTATTATAGTTTATTATTGTATCGATTACTTTTGGTTTTACATTTTCTGGTAAACCAAAGAATGAGTCATAAATTTTTTGATAATTTGTTCCTCTATTCCCCTGTTAGATTGTGGTGGTATAGGGTTGGACGAAGAGAGTTCGTAAGACCCTCTATTTGAAGTTGAAGAGTTTCTCATGAAGTGATTCATCATAACTCCGGTTTGAGGTTGTGTTAATTGACCATTCGGATTAATCAATATTTCATTCAGGGCTTGTCTGTCAAACCCTGTTCATGATAATTGCGATCTTGTTTTCACGGTTTCAGAATAGGATCTTTTATTTCTAAACGTTTTCCCCCTATTTACCGTTTCTCTTTGCTCTACCGATAGTCTGTTCGGAGTATTTGAACTGTCATTTAGTACAGGGTAATCTCGCGGGTTTCGATTAACTTCTACATAATTCTTTGGAAAAAATTGAACCGCCTCAAAGAAGGTTGAGTTGTCAAAACTCATTTTTTCCCTAATCAGTTTTTGTCTTAAATATTCCGGACATTCTCTACTATTGGTTTTATGTTGGTTAGTATTACAGTTTCTACATCTTATTTTTTCACATGTATCATAAGCTTCATCAGAGGTATGAATCTCCGCACAGTTAAAACATCTCTTTTTGCCTTTGCATTGTTTTTTTGTATGGCCGTACATCAAACATGAAAAACATTGAGTGACCGGGGGTATATATGATGATACATTATATCTCATGTGATAAGCTTCAACAGATTTGGGGAGAGCCAACCCCTCAAAGGTGATTAGTAATGTGGATGTTGGTACATAGATATTTTCCCCATTTTCCCTAATTCTATGGTTTAGTCTCCTTATTCCCATGACTCGGTGTGATGGACTTTTAATCATGTGTTTAAGTTCCTCATCTGAAAAGAACTGAAAGGTATATAAGCATGGTATCCCTTCGTCAAAATCTGTTCATTTGAAACAAAAGAGTTCGCACTCTTGCAATTATTGAATTTGACACTTATTTGATTTCTACCTTTATTTTTAATTCTGACTATATGTTCTTACTTTAAATCAAAAATATCTTTTTCAATTTTTAGGTGATTATGTCTACCAATATTATTACCGGATATGTCCGTAGCTTCTATCATGACCAAGAATGGTCCCAATGACCCTTCTTTATAAAGAATTGTGTCTCGTTTTTCAGTTTTTTCTCCTTGTTTGTCTTCATTTGTGTTTACTTTATTCGTTTTTTGTGTCTCAAGTGGCTTTGAAAAACCTGAATCTACCATTTGACTTAAATTATCATTATTTTGAGTATTAGGAAATTGGGATGTGAAGATTTCTTCAACTTCCCTATCAGTATCATCTATATTATTCAAATCTATCTCTTCATCTAATGTATGTTTTCTTTTGGGGGCAGGATCTCCCCCCGTCCATTTTGGTGTTTTTCCCTCACTAAATTTTGTAAGTTGTACCAATTATAAGAAATATCATCAATATGAAGATGAAACAAAAGTTAGAATGTGTTAGTAATGATATGCACACCTGTGAATTGTTATCTTCCAAAACGCCTTAAATTCAATTTTCGCCAAAACTCGATGCTCACACTACGACGGTTTGCACGAAAGTCCCTCCAGAACTTTATTTTGCTGCATGATCCGTTCATTGTGGTTCTCTGGCTAATAGTAATAGAGAAGTAGTTGTTTTCTGTCGGACATATGCCATACAATCTATACAAAGGTATAGTGAGTTCCTAAAGGATTGTTTTCGACTGTTTTACAGTCACTGGACATTTATTGCTCCTTGAAACAAGTATTCAGCATATACCATTTCGCATCCGAAATGTCCTTCTGGAGCGCTCTCTAATATGTTGCCGTGGTGGATCCTGTGAGCGATTGCAGTGTTCATCCCGGCGAAAGATGACGGGCACCGGGCCCCCGCGTGTATACAATTGTGATAACCAGGACTGCACTGATGAGGGACTTCGTCCCGAAACCGGTCTGCAGTTGGTTCCTTGTTTGGATCAGGCGGTGTCCTGCTGTCTGTCTCTGAGAGCTCTTGCAAAGTTGTTCCTTCAAAGTAAGGATCTTTGCACATATGTCTGACAGATATAATTCAATATCTGTCGAGGTATTAGCCAGAGAAATAGTTGTTTTCTGTCGGACATATGCCATACATTCTATACAAAGGTATAGTGAGTTCCTAAAGGATTGTTTTCGACTGTTTTACATTCACTGGAACATTTATTGCTCCTTGAAACAAGTATTCAGCATATACCATTTCGCATCCGAAATGTCCTTCTGGAGCGCTCTCTAATCTGTTGCCGTGGTGGATCCTGTAAGCGATTGCAGTGTTCATCCCGGCGAACGATGATGGGCACCGGGCCCCCGCGTGTATACAATCGTGATAACCAGGACTGCACTGATGAGGGACTTCATCCCGAAACCGGTCTGCAATTGGTTCCTTGTTTGGATCAGGCGGTGTCCTGCTGTCTGTCTCTGAGAGCTCTTGCAAAGTTGTTCCTTCAAAGTAAGGATCTTTGCACATATGTCTGACAGATATAATTCAATATCTGTCGAGGTATTAGCCAGAGAAGTAGTTGTTTTCTGTCGGACATATGCCATACAATCTATACAAAGGTATAGTGAGTTCCTAAAGGATTGTTTTCGACTGTTTTACAGTCACTGGAACATTTATTGCTCCTTGAAACAAGTATTCAGCATATACCATTTCGCATCCGAAATGTCCTTCTGGAGCGCTCTCTAATCTGTTGCCGTGGTGGATCCTGTAAGCGATTGCAGTGTTCATCCCGGCGAACGATGACGGGCACTGGGCCCCCGCGTGTTTACAATCTTGATAACCAGGACTGCAATGATGAGGGACTTCATCCCTAAACCGGTCTGCAATTGGTTCCTTGTTTGGATCAGGCGGTGTCCTGCTGTCTGTCTCTGAGAGCTCTTGCAAAGTTGTTCCTTCAAAGTAAGGATCTTTGCACATATGTCTGACAGATATAATTCAATATCTGTCGAGGTATTAGCCAGAGAAGTAGTTGTTTTCTGTCGGACATATGCCATACAATCTATACAAAGGTATAGTGAGTTCCTAAAGGATTGTTTTCGACTGTTTTACAGTCACTGGAACATTTATTGCTCCTTGAAACAAGTATTCAGCATATACCATTTCGCATCCGAAATGTCCTTCTGGAGCGCTCTCTAATCTGTTGCCGTGGTGGATCCTGTAAGCGATTGCAGTGTTCATCCCGGCGAACGATGACGGGCACTGGGCCCCCGCGTGTATACAATCTTGATAACCAGGACTGCAATGATGAGGGACTTCATCCCTAAACCGGTCAGCAGTTGGTTCCTTGTTTGGATCAGGCGGTGTCCTGCTGTCTGTCTCTGAGAGCTCTTGCAAAGTTGTTCCTTCAAAGTAAGGATCTTTGCACATATGTCTGACAGATATAATTCAATATCTGTCGAGGTATTAGCCAGAGAAGTAGTTGTTTTCTGTCGGACATATGCCATACAATCTATACAAAGGTATAGTGAGTTCCTAAAGGATTGTTTTCGACTCTTTTACAGTCACTGGAACATTTATTGCTCCTTGAAACAAGTATTCAGCATATACCATTTCGCATCCGAAATGTCCTTCTGGAGCGCTCTCTAATCTGTTGCCGTGGTGGATCCTGTAAGCGATTGCAGTGTTCATCCCGGCGAACGATGACGGGCACCGGGCCCCCGCGTGTATACAATTGTGATAACCAGGACTGCACTGATGAGGGACTTCATCCCGAAACCGGTCTGCAGTTGGTTCCTTGTTTGGATCAGGCGGTGTCTTGCTGTCTGTCTCTGAGAGCTCTTGCAAAGTTGTTCCTTCAAAGTAAGGATCTTTGCACATATGTCTGACAGATGTAATTCAATATCTGTCGAGGTATTAGCCAGAGAAGTAGTTGTTTTCTGTCGGACATATGCCATACAATCTATACAAAGGTATAGTGAGTTCCTAAACGATTGTTTTCGACTGTTTTACAGTCACTGGAACAGTTCTCTCGAAGGAGTAGGCAGATTGAGACCTTAGAGAGAGCCAGTGACGAGACTTGGGGAGTAGGCAGATTGAGACCCCGACGTCAAGTCACAAAATCCTAACGCGATAATACCTGAGGAGTAGGCAGACTGAGACATCAGTGTAGAATCACGTTTCCTCACTATAACTATCCTTCTTATTCTTGAAAATGGCTCCAAAATCGGAGCCGAAACGTCGAATTTCAACAAATTCCAGACGCGGTTCAACCCGAACTTCTAGTTTTCATATATATATATATATATATATATATATATATATATATATATATATATATATATTTATATATATATATATATATATATACCAGTTTTTCTTTAACTAGTCAGTCAAGACTACCTCTCCACTTATATATATATATATATGTGAAAATAAAATTAAGTTTCAACTAGTGACTATATATATATATATATATATATATATATATATATATATATATATATATATATCTATATATATATATATTGTTGTGATTCTGGATCTCAGAAGTTTATAAGACTCTAAAAAAACACAAAATCAGGTGAACTCACAAACTAACAAACTATAAAAGTAATTCATAATGCTTAATGAAAGAAGATTCTTTTGAGTACCCTGTATTATTGGATTAGTTGAAACTTGGAATAATATGTCATAAATAGAGATAAGCCCGACCTTCTATTTTTTCTCGTAATGAGATGATGCTATGGAAAGTGGGAGACATAATAGAATTATAAAAAAAAATAAGTAAATAAAATTCTACATATTTCCAGCTTTCCTCTGATATCATTATCATGTTTATATGGATGGTGTTATGCAACAATGAGTTAAGCCAAATTTTTTAATAATTGAGCTATCACAGTCATTGGAATCGCCAACGTGTTATTCTACAATAAGCAGAAATGATTCAACCCGCAATTGTAAGGGGCTCCATCCACTGACGATAGTATTAAGCTACATTCCATCATTCCATGAGCTGCTAAATTATTTTGATATTTTTTACCAAACTAGCTGACTGTGGCTTGACCCATTATTGCATAACATCATCCATATTTAGTATAATAAATATATAATTCAGTAGTGAAGTTTCGAAAGTTATCAAATTTCCATAGTGTTGCTAGGAAACAAAAATTTGTCAAGGGGGGTTGTTGATAAAAAAAGAAGGAGAGAGATGAGAAAATTGTAATACCGGAAGGAAGAAAATAAAAATTGTAAAGTTTTTTTAACAGAAAGTCACAAAAGTGAACAAAAACTAAACACTAAATGTGTAATTTCATTTAAATAAACAATTACCTTGAGTGGAATGAATATTTACCAGCGGAAGGACGATATTACAAAGTGAAGGTTCCTGAAATGAAGATTCCTCGGTTTGCGTCTTAGAAGTCCAGGCAGAAACCATGTTGTAATGAATTCCAACAATCACTGTCACAAATAACTGTTTGCAGAGTTCCAGCCAGGAGAGAGAAATCAACGCAAGTATTTAAAACAAGGCCTTGTTCTTATAATCTCTGTTGCAACATTTTGAAACTGATATAAATTAACTATTACCTTGAGTGGAATGAATATTTCCCAGCGGAAGGACGATATTACAAAGTGAAGATTCCTGAAATGAAGATTCCTCGGTTTGCGTCTTAGAAGTCCAGGCAGAAACCATGTTGTAATGAATTCCAACAATCACTGTCACAAATATCTGTTTGCAGAGTTCCAGCCAGGAGAGAGAAATCAACGCAAGTATTTAAAACAAGGCCTTGTTCTTATAATCTCTGTTGCAACATTTTTAAACTGATATATGCATATATTTTCGCGATTTCGGGAACAAAAAACTATTTCAGTTCGTTCGAATGTCAACCGAGATTGACAATAAAGACTAGTGTTTTCGTAGAACTCGGTATGAACATTGATATTATTATTATTTAGGAGTAATTGTATACAAAACATAATTTAGGTTTATACAGAGATAAAGTAAGGTTAAGTTTGATTTGATAGCTAGCGCAGCGTTTCATGGGCTATAGCATAAGAGCGTGTTAGCCAGGGTTATATGAAATTAAATGGAAGGTCATGCGCAGGGTTATTTCTTAATATTATTTATTTGATGGTATCATGCTTGATGCTTGTTTATTAATTTTGAAAAGGTTTTAATGATTCATGATCATTAAATATTTATGTGTTAAAAATTGATGGGTATTCTGAATTATTTGCCTTTTGAATAATTATCACAGATTTTATGACATCAAGAAAGTTCTATTTCCTGTGGAATCCACCTGAGGTGTGATGAAATGCTCGATGAAAATTCATAGAGTATAAACATTACAAAAGAGTCTCCAGAATTACAATAGATATAAAGAAGAAATGAGTAAGTATGAGTCTCTTGATGAAAAATTGATACATTGAACCCTGAGATTTATTTATTTATTGGCATCCAACGTATATTTTCTCTAACAAACACCAACTCAAAATTAGTATAATAATATATATATATATATATATATATATATATATATATATATATATATATATATATATATATATATATATATATTCATGCACGGCAATCTTGGGTGCATCCATACACCGGACAGGCACCCACGCCTCCTATCTAAGGAATACCATCATAGGTGTTTGTTGTATACAAACAGTACATAATTTATGTCGTCTATGCGAGCACCAAGAGAGGGGAAGAGAAAAATGCTTCACAAAATATACAGATTTTTTAAATAAGTTTCAATGCAGCTCTCCTCCGAATAGAAGGTGACGAAATGGCCTCTTCTGTATATATTTCTACACGAATTTTTACCAAAACGCCTCCGACAGTGTTGCCAAACTTATTTGACCTTCAAACAGGATTTTTATGCTGGTGGGGGGAGCGCTATTTTCATATTTGGCTCCGAACCAATTCCTTATCTCTTGGAAGGTTCGTGATTTTGATGATCGTATGGTGTAGGTATTATTTGAACAATGAAGTAGATGAAATATTTTATCAAAGTTTGTTAAAATAATTGCCAAACAATTCTTCTTTCAGCATGAAAATAATTATTCGTTTCTGAAGATGATCTTCATTGTTGCACATACATAGTGAGGGGCAAAATTATGGAAAAAATCATTTTTTCGCGAATAGGCGACTTTGAGAAAAATTCCAAAAGGTCGATTTTTATTTTGAATAGCTTTTATATAAATTGCTCTGTGTGTGAGTTTCTTAAATGGGTACAAATCTCTTAAATTGAATTAGAACCCCTTTCTCTTATCCTATGGAATTGAAATTTCACTTGTTTGTTCAGTTCCGATGACAATACAATAATGTGGAAGAAATTGCCTCCCTGTGCGCGTAGGATTTTGAATGTTTTCTTGACGGATTTGGACGTCAAAAATTAAAGCAAAAATTAAAACTAGGTAGGAGGGCATGCCCCCTCTTTCTTTGAAAATAAGTAAGAAAACTCGCTAAATTGAAATCGGAAAAATCGGTAAAAATAGTGAAAAATATCTGACCGTCGAAAATTATAGTTTAATTAAAAAATTTCACCTCTCCTGTCCCCCATCAAAAGCTAGATAGAGAACTCAAAGGACATAGACATAGGAAATATTTATGGAAAAAAATCGATCAGGGGGCTCGCCCCCCTTTCCTGTCTCAAAAAAATACTGTGAAAACTCTCGAAATAGAAGTCGAAAAAGTCCGTGATAATAGTGAAAATTATCTGACCATTGAATAATACGGTATCAAAAAAATTTACTCCTCTTCTCTCCTCGAAATCTAGATACAGAACGTGTAGAAATTCTGAACATTTTTCAACTGTTTCACACATGGACCTTACAACGAAAAATATGTCCGCTGGTGTGCTTGATCCCTCCCTTCTTGCGAAAACTTGCTTAAACAAAATCGGAAAAATCCGTAAAAATAGTGAAAAATATCTAACCATCGAATAATAAAGTTTTGAAAAATCTCACCTCCCTATCTGCAATAAGAATAATTGGAAAGAGAGAGGATCCATGTAGTGAAAAACGTTAGGTAAAGCAATCACTTTCAATGGTAGTGTTCACGTCCCCCCATTTTCATCTCGTCAGATCTGGATCTATGCGTGTGCCAGGTAGGGAGTGGGAGCAGATACATTTCATTTCTTTATTTTTCTTACTACCGATTCTCATATTCAAAATGTGCAAATCTCTATTTTCAGTATGCTGCTAAATTTTCTTTCTAGTGCTTATGTTTCAAAATTCTTGTCAAAAAGCTATTGGCTGGATGACGTAATCAATAAAATCATTCTAAAATGTACTTTCCTATGATTTTGTTTACAGGGAGAATAAAATTCTTGAATTATATGACAATTTCGTGTTTTCAATAATTATTGTCAAATTAAGAGGATGAAAATTCTGAAGAAAGTCAACTTTTACTTTCGATATGGGTTAGTCATCGGTATTGACGTAATGTATAATCAATTTTTTTTGGTCATACTGTCGATATTAACCATTCATAAGTGTTCATCACTGAATAAGGAATTGAAAGATCTTCGAAATAAGGTATCACCTGATAGGTCCCTATTCCTATTTAAAAAATTAAATAATTGTAGGAAATCTCTTTGATAACAAGATTTTGTTTATAAAGTATCGAGCTAAAAAGTAAAAAATAATATTTAGTTATACGAAGAACTTTAATTGAATTATTAATGTTTGATGTTATTGTTTGATTCAATATTTTCTTGGAAGCTCAATTGTTATGACATATCACGCTGAAAGCATTAAAAAAATTATAGAAAGGACCCCGCACTTTTTATCGGTAAAATGATTCACGGTGAAATTATTTGAATATTCAGTATATTATAGTATTCGATGTACTGATTGAACGTGTAGAATCGCAAAGTTCGTTGATGAATAGATTTTGAAGTTCAAGTTAAAAATCAGTTATTTTTATTAAATTATTTTCTTGGGATTTGAAAGTGCCAACTGCATTTTTTTTTCGTTCTTATTATCAACGTACCTTCATATTACTAAATACCATTCAGATTGCAGATTATATCCTAATTTACAGAGTGAAAAATTAAAACATTTTAGTAATGTCTGAAAATTTGATGTAATAATGAAATGTTCATGAAACTATTTTGGCATGCAATATAGTATTCTTATTCCATCATTACTCACGATTCATACATTTCGTACAGGGTGATTTATAAAATTGGTGAAATATGTGGCCGGTTCTTTCGTACATATCCTGTATATTCATGTGAATTATCATCTTCCGAAAATAGCTGATACCGTATAAACATGATTCCGTTAGGATATATAGGGTGATCATGAAAATTTTCGATTATAAAAATGACAAAATATCAACGTTTCAGAAATCACCCTGTAATTCACGAATAACTCGGTGAAATTCCTTTATTATTATTCAATATATTCGTCATTCTCTCCTCAATATTATCCCAAAAATTCAGTTTCCTACTATTACTAGTTTCGTAGTTAATAATTGAGAAACTTATTACCATTTGCATGACGAGTTGAAGGAACTTGTTCACGCGCAGATTCTACTAGTGGCAACGATTTTTCACAAATAGTGGAACGTGAGAATGTAGAGATCAAAATAAATGTCAAAGAGGGTGAAGATTAGAGATAACAATCACATCAGATATGTGAATTTAATAATGTAAGGTACTTCCGACAATAAAGCATATTTTGACTTTGACTTTGTTAAGTGAATTTTGTTGGTTTAAGCTTTGACGGAATAAAAAAGAAACCATCTGGGGAAAGTGAAAATGATTGATAGAACGCTTTTATTTCTAATAGGAGAATTTGAATCTGGCAGCGACGGTTTTCTTTCAATGCGTGTTCCACTCGGATATAGGTTTCCATGATTTTTATATTTGTTGGATATCAATAGAAACATATAGACATCTTTTATATTTGATCAATATAGGTAATTTCAATACGTAAAGTTAATAATAATCATCACTGATGGAACTAATTGATTTTTCTTTTTCATTCACTTTCCGTCAACGTACCCGATAGCCGATAGGGTTTTCTTGTTGTATGAGGACCGTAGCGCTGCTACGGGGAAGGTGGATTCGTTTAAGGCTGTTCCTTGTCACCTTCAGTGATAAGTGATATCCCGTCTTGGGGCCTCATAAACGATTGGGCGAGTCAAACTATCCAAATGATATCCGGTATAGTCTATCCAATATCAATTGCAGATCATAAAAACTCGTTTGATAGCCGTATCGACAATTTCGTTTGATATGGCGACACCTCATTTACATGATGATTTATGAATCTCCAGCCGCATATTTTGCACTTTGCCGCACGTCAATCAAGGTCACGTGGTCCGCGGCGTTTTCTTTGAACCTATACGAGTTGTTGCAATTGATACTGGAAAGACTATCCCGGGGCCTCATACACGATTGGGCGAGTCAAACTATCCAGGCATCAGAAATTTTATCTGGCTCATGCCTGAGTTGTAAGTTGTAATTGATGTGACGTATATTCAGTCATTTCCTAAATGGTACATGGAATTGGATGGACCGTCATTGGCCATCACACTGCATATAATGTTATATTTATTTTGATCTCCACATTCTCACGTTTCACTATTTGTGAAAAATCTTGGTCACTAGTAGAATGTACGCGTGAACAAGTTCCTTCAACTTGTTATGCAAATGGTAATAAGTTTCTCAATTAATAACTATGAAACTAGTATAGTAGGAAACTGCATTTTTGGGACAGTGTTGAGGAGAGAATGATGGATATATTGAATAATAATAAAGAAATTTCAACGAGTTAATCGTGAATTACAGGGTGATTTCTGAAACGTTGATAGTAGGGGGCAAATGAGAGAACAAACGGATTCGAAAAGGATTCGGTGCAAAAACATATGGGAGAATGAGTGGATTTCCATAAAGCCCTATGAGAGAACAACCGGATTCGGATAAAACCCTATGAGAGAGCAAATAGATTTAAATTCAATGAGTGCACGTGTCAGATATCAGATTACCTGGAATTTGCTGACGTCATAGTTCCGGTCAGCGGAATTGAATACGGGTTCATTGACTTCTCTCAAGGTCAATAACTCAGATATCAGATAACCTGGAATTTTCTGACGTCACGTTACATACAAGTCTTGACAAGTAGGAAACACTTGATATGGGCTCAATGACCTGGAATTTGCTGACGCCACATTACAATTCTCAAAAAGTTAGAACAATTTAATAAGGGTTCAACGACCATTTTCAAGGTCATTAAGTGCACGTATCAGGTATTAGATTACCTGGAATTTTCTGACATCATATTTCTGGTTACAGACAAGTCTCGAAAAGTAGGAGATATCTGATTAGGGTTCAATGACCTGGAATTTGCTGACGCCACGTTACAATTAAGTCTCGACAAGTAGGAGACACCTGATACGAGTTTAACGACCTCTTTCAAGGTCAATTGTCAGATATCAGATTACCTGGAATTTGTTGACGTTATAGTTCTGGTTACAAACAATTAAAACCTATGAGGGAGCTTTGGGATTCAAGGTCAAATCGTATGAGAGAGCAATGGGAGCGGTGCACGTGTTAAGGATCAGATTACCTTGAATTCGCTGACGCCATATTTCCGGTCAGCGAAATTCAATATGGGTTCAATGATCTATTTTAAAGTCAATAAGTGCAGATTACCTGGAATTTTCTGACGCCACGTTTCCGGCTACAGTCAAGTCTCGACAAGTAGGAGAAATCCAAGATTGGTCCAATGACCTCTTTCAATTTAATAATATTATAATATAATAAGTGCACGTGTCAGATATCAAAGTACCTGGGATTCGCTGACACCATGATTCCGGTTACAGAGAGGTCAGCAAAATTCAATACGAGTTGAGTGGCCTATTTCAAGGTTGATGAATACACGTGTTAGATATCAAATTACCTGCTGACACCATAGTTCCAATTACAAATAGGTCGTTGAAATTCGATACGGGTTCAATCACCTATTTCTAGGTAAATAAGTGCACGTGTTACATATCAGATTACCTGGAATTCGATGACGTAATAGCTCTGGTCAGCGAAAATCAATACGGGTTGAATGACCAATCTCAAGGTTGATAAATGCACGTGTCAGATATCAGATTACCTGGAGTTTGCTGACATCACGTTACAGACCAGTCCCAACAAGTTAAAACAATTCAATACGGATTCAGTGACCTCTTTCAAGGTCAATAATTGCACGTGTCATATATAATGTTTCACACGTTTCTGGTTACAGACAAGTCTCGACAAGTAGGAGAGATTCAATATGGGTTCGATGTCCTATTTCAAGGTAAATAAATGCACGTCTTACATATCAGGTTACCTAATATTCGATGACGCAATAGCTCTGGTCAGCGAAAATCAGTACGATTTGAATGACCAATCTCAAGGTTAATAAATGCACATGTCAGTTTTCAGATTATCTGGAGTTTGCTGACATCACGTTACAGACCAGTCTCAACAAGTTAAAACAATTCAATACAGATCCAGTGACCTCCTTCAAGGTCAATAAGTGCACGTGTCAGATATAATGTTTCACACGTTTCTAGTTACAGACAAGTCTCGACAAGTAGAAGAGATTCAATATGGGTTCGATGACCTATTTCAAGGTCAATAAGTGCACGTGTTGGGTATTAGATTACCTGGAATTCGATGACGCAGTAGTTCCGATCAACGAAAATCAATACGGGTTGAATGACCTTCTTCAAGGTTAATGAATGCACGTGTCAGATATCAGATTACTTCACGTTACAGAGAAGTCTCGACAAGTAGAGAAACTTGAAACTGGTTCATTGACTTCTTTCGAAGTCATGGAGTGCAAGTTCATAATGTACACTGGTCAGATTTTAAATTACTTGGAATTTGCTGACTAAAATATGCGAACATACGAACAAATAGCTGTCTGTAGCACTCTATGACTATCTGACGCTAGAACACAAATACACGAACATACAAACACTTGAAAAAGCGAACAAGCAAACTTACTAACAAATACGAACACACAAACACGCGAAGACACAAACATACTCGAACACACAGACAGTAGAACACGCAAACATACGAACAAGCACCTACACTCAAACACACAAATTGTGAGAATCTGAGTCTATCTGAATAGCTGTATGTGGCACTCTATGACTATCTGAGGCTAATACACAAATACACGAACATGCATGCACTCGAATAAGCGATCACGCGAACTCACTAACTGATACGAACATTCGAACACGTGAACAAACACGAGCAAAAAGATACACGAACACAAGGATATGCAAGTATATGAACAAATACCCACACACAAACTCAATATCATGCAAACTCGTGATTACGCCAACAAACAACTTCACACAAACATAGGAATACACTAACACCCTTACTCACCAACACATAAGAACACTCGAACACCTGAACATGCGAACACACGAACACGCAGACAGTCAGAGTCGAACAAACAAGAACACTAGAACTTGCGAACATGCGAACAAACAACTACACCCACACCAATGCGAACAAATGGCTGTCTGTGGCACTCTATGACTATCTGACGCCAAAACACAAACGAACACTCGAACACACAAACGAACACTCGAACACACAAACACATGAACAAACACGAGCAAACAGATACACGATCACAAGAATATGCGAATAAAAGAACAATTACCTACACACAAACTCAAGATCATGCAAACTCGTGATTACGCCAACAAACACCTACACGAAAATACTCAACATGGGAACAGGCGAACACACGAACAAACATGAACACTCGAACACACGAACACGTAAACACACGAACATAACGAACACACGGAGAGTAGAACACACGAACACGCGAGCAAACCCGAACAGGCGAACACGCGAGCAAACCCGAACAGACGGACACACGAACACGTGAATACACGAACAAACGCATACACTTGAACACATAAATTGTGAGAATCTGAGTATATTTGAGGCTTTCTATGACTATTTGAAATTATCTGAGGAGTGTATGTGCTGCATCGCCCTGCTACGCGCTGTATCGCTTTTTTGGTAGGTAGGTATATGATTAATTTGATGAAGAGCCATTATAAATTTCATGAGTTCGACACATAATTATCTAATATAAGTTTCTGGCTACAATCATGTCTGGACAACTCAAAGAAACCCGAGATGGATTCAATAACCATTTTCAAGGTCAATAAGCACACGTGGTTATCGATCATTTCCTGTAATTCAGTGACGTCCCGTGTCCTGGAACTTACAAGTTATTACTACTTTTGACAAATCATAAGCGTTTATTTATAGTAGAATATTATAGCAGGTATTTTCTCGTCAAATGGGTAATACCTAGTCTGAATTTGAAATCTGAAGAAAAACCAAAAGTATTGTTGAGCACACAAAATTTCCTCTATCTAAATTGAAAAGTGAATTTGTAGTTGCGCATCTTTCAGATGATATGAATTTCTATTCGGATCGAAAATGAGAGGAATCGAATGATTTCTTAGTGGAAATCTTGTGCATTTTTAGTCTACCCGACATCTTGTCTTCAAATGCGCTTATTCCAGTACCTAGACAATTGGGCAGATCTCAATCCAACTACTTGAAACGGATAGAATGGTGATACCTCGAGCATCTTTCGACCTTCATCACGACACAAGAGATTCTGTAGGGACCACATCTACGAAGGTTTATTTTGTGAGGATACATTATGACTTTGAAGGTATTTCACACTTACAGGATATATTGAAAAATTCTTAGCCTACTATAGAACCAAACAAAATTTCAATGTCAAAATATTTTATTACTCAACATATTCTCCTCTTGATTGGATACATTTATTACAGCGAACCTGCAACGTCTCAAGACCTTTAAAAAAAATGTTTCTTCTTGCTCTGCAAACCAGACCTCCACAACTCTTATTACCTCCCCGTTGGAAAAAAAATTTACCACCTTTTAAACTTTTTTCAGTTGAAGAAAGAGATGATAGTCAGACGGAGCTAAATCTGGTGAATAAGGGGGGGGTGTTCTAGTAATTCAAACCCTAAAGCACGAATTTTTAGCATGGCAACATGAGATTTGTGTGCAGGGGCGTTGTCCTGCAAAAACAAAACTCCTTTGGATAGCTTTCCGCGTCTTTTCTCTTTAATTTTTTCCTGTAGAGTGGTCAGTAATGTGGAATAGTAATCTCCAGTTATTGTTCTACCATTATCCAAAGAATCAATCATGATTACTCCATGGCAATCCCAAAAAACTGAAGCAAGAACTTTTTCAGTAGATTTTTGGACACGAAACTTCTTAGGTCTTGGAGAACCGGAGTGTCGTCATCCATAGTAACAATTTGGTTTGAAAAGTCTACATCGTTTTCAAATCGAGCACAGATCGAACGCGATGCTACTACCCTTGCACGCTTTTGGTCAACATTCAAACATTTGGGGATCCATTTTGAAGCAATTTTTCTCATGTCCAAATTGACGTGAACTATATGATGAACGCGTTCGTATAAAATATTCAGTGCTTCAGATATCCGTTTTAGCCTAATTCGACGGTCTGTTAAAATCATGTCATGAATTGCATCGATATTTTCGGGGACTGGCACAGAAACTGGCGTTCCCGATCGGTCATCATCTTCAATGGAAAATTTACCTCTTTTGAAGCTTGCAGTGCAATTTTTCGCGGTCTCCTACGAAGGACATTGATCACCAAGGGTATTAAGCATATCTTCATAAATCTGCTTACCTCTTAACCATTTTAAATACAAGTACTTTCGCAATTTTCACAATTTCGGTGGACATATTTTTTCTTTTAATTTATTGCGTAACTCTCGTTTACTTTTTTGACGTCAAACTTTACACTGACACTTCCAATAATTTAATGTTCGTTGCTATGGTAACGCAATATTTTGTTTATGCAGGGAACTGGTCTAGGCTAACTAGATATCAATTCATCCTCGTACTTCAGAGATGTAAGGGTTGAGTGATTTGTATTTGAATAAACACCAAACATTTCGAGAATATTCATTTAAATTTCCAAATAAAAAATTGGCAAACGTTGGTTTGATTTTGTACTGGAAAAAATTATACAGTCCTATGTATCATTTGTTAAAATTGAGAAATTTTAGTGTGCCCGGTTTTGCAGACATTTCCAAGATAAAAATACATTTATGTAAAGAATGACATTCCCGATACTGAGTCTGATTAATTTGGAAACTCGAATAAAATATTTGCAAAATGGCCAATCGATCTACTCAAAAAACTCAAATACTGTCTGAAGCAGGATTATTCCATACATGAATAGACGATTCTGAGTAAGGTTTTCATTATGGTCTCAAATATAGACAATGCTACCCCAAGATGATAACATATTATGGAGCCAACATGAAATTTTCAAGGGTGTATTATTTTTATTGTCAACACCTTCAAACTACTGAGACCAAGGCAACCGATGAGGTATTTTGTGAAATTCATAATATATATATATATATATATATATATATATATATATATATATATATATTGAAGTTTAAAAAAAACATTAAATGTATCTAACGAGTTTGTCACAATAATTTTACAGCGAAGTGGTCGAGGTGTTAGAGCGTTTGGCTTCCACCCAGACGGTCCGGGTTCGATCCCCGGTCGTGTGTCACTAATGGTTCGGATTCCACTTTTATTTAAACTGTAGGTCCCGGATCTCCCTTGCTCGCACAAGCTCTGCTTTTGAGGGGTTTTCTCCGAAAACCTGGGAGTTTCGTAAAAAAAAAAAAAAAATCCAATTGAAGACCCGAAAAACTGAAATATTGCAAAAGATGATAGAGGCTACCACAGAGAAAACTGATATAACTACGTTACATTTCAACTTTTGAGTTCTTCCTCTCAAAAACTTTACATAATCTCTGAAAGTGATTAAATTTCCAACTTTATTACACAGATTCCAAGACCAACAAGAAATAGGTAGAAGATTTAATTCATTGAGCATCGACTATGGTAATAAATATGAAATAGAGGCTGGTCGGCAACTTGGGTACCATGTTCCAGAAAGTAAGCGAATTTGTGAGCGAGACATCACCAACAGCAGGTATCATCAACCCATGAACCACTTTTCTATATCCATAGAGTTGATAAACTGATAATAGTGTATAGGATATTAGCTTCTTTATTCACCTTTATTCACCTACATATTTATATCGACAAAATTCAAAACATGGAAGTGATTAGAAAAATAAGTCGAAACAGGTTTGGTTATAATGAGAAAGTTTTGAAGTATGGTACTAACTCGAGAGTTAACTCTACAGATGTTTTGTTGAAAAAAGTAATTGTGGATGGGTTTCAGGGAATGTCAGAAAATACAGAGTAACAGGTTATTGATTAAATTGAGAACACAACATGGTTTCAATCAAAATAATTAATTACTAGAGTCAAAAGATGAATGAAAAACATAAAACATAATAAAAAATATACGGGGTGAACTGAAATAGAATGAATCGAGAATGTCTTTACCTACTCAATAATGATAGAAAGTGTTAAGAGACATATACTGGGTGAATTAAAAATTGAAGACCTTGTAATTCATAGTGAAATGGCGAACGGAAGATGTAATGGTGGTTAATGTGAGAAGACAATATTTATATTCATACAGGGTAAATTGAAAATTGAAGAAATTGTGGTTACAGGAAAAATTGATTTTGCAATACTTGGGGTCGGAAATGAAAGAAACACCTATTGTACCAACATACAGGGGTTCGAAAAATAAAAAAGTTTTTAAAATTGTTTTTCCGTTAACCAGCTGTCGTCTCCTTACGAATGGCAGACCTCAAAATTCCGAATTTGTGCGAGCCAAGGATTAACGAGGTCTTACCTTGTTTACGTGCGATTCCTAGCACGAACATGAAAGTAATTGGAAAAAATTAAGGAAGTGGCATATGTTGATGTGCTTTTTCAGAAGCTCAATTTTTGAAAATACACGGGTTGTATCAAGTGACTTGTGTCTAACTTTAAAAACGAGGTCTATCAGTTGAAGAAAAAAACAGGAGCGGAAAATCATTGCCTGCTGAAAATGTGGAGCTTGAAATAGGAAACGTGAAAATTTACTGGTGTAGTGAAGAAGCTTAGAAAGGATTTAGGTCTACTTCATGAACAAAACTCAGTGGTGATTCAGACTTTTGTGTCAGTTCAAGTCTACTTTTTTCATGATTGTTCTTTTATTCAGCAGTTTCAAATATGAGTATGACAGCGCGGCTGCGAAAGCAGTGGGGGATTTGGATACGCCAGATCAGCGCGCTTAGGCTGTGCAACGACACAGTCAAGCTACCATTTGCATATTACCAATGGTGAGGCCGTATACTGAAGTATACTACTGGCTCTGCAGTGTCAGTGCCCGAGCAAATTTAGCGTTACTCACACGCCGAGATGGGCTTTGCCGCCCACCCCAACCCTAAGGGTAGGGGCATTGACCCGCCCCCTAGAGGCCAACACCTTATGGAAGGGCATCAAGTTTCCTTGATGGGGCTCCCCTTCCCCCTAGGTACCCATGTTAGTCAGATTCCTCCGACAACGTTGATGGGTCGCCGTCTGCAGTCGTTTTCACCCATACTGCATACCCATGTCAGACTGGATCCCTCCAGCCTACGTTAGATGGGTGACCGTTCGTGACTTTTCAGCCGCTACCATGTTGACTGGACGAGGACCCACGGCTTTCAACCAAAGGTGTTTGGAATCACCGTGGGCACTCCTCGCCCGACGCCGAGGGCACATGGTGGACCCCCGGCCCAGAAATAATATACAGGGTGTTTCTTAAGTACGTGTATAAAATTCAGGATCGTGTTGCTGACATCAAAATAAGAAGAAAAGTTTCCATAAATATATGTTCGCAAGTTATTCGTTTCTCAGATACAGAGTGTCAAAGTTGAATTCTTATTTTTATTTTTAAAAAATAATTTCAAAATAATTTTGCTATTTGGGAGAAGTTTGGTATTTGAGAATATTTATTATTCAGTGTATATAAAAAATATATTCCTAGTATAGGTCAATGCGAGCAACTGTTTACGAGTTATTGAGATTTAAAATAATCAATACAAATAATTTTGAATGACAAGATTTTTTAATTTAAAATAAATTCAATCAGTTATTAGTTTTTTTCACAATTACCATAAAATTTGATTTTGTCATTAAAAAGTCACCTCAGATACCAAACTTTACTCGAATATCACAAATATTTTGTAATTTATTCACAAAAAACGAATATAAGAATTAAACTTTGACACTCTGTATCTTAGAAACGAATAACTTGCAGACATGTGTTTATGGGAACTTATTTTATTTCGACGTCAGCAACATGCTCCTTAAGTTTCTAACGTACCCTGTATATTCCATCAGATGTAGATGAATCGACAGTCTCCTTTGGATAAAAAATATTTTGTGTTGAACAAGAAACCGTCTTGGTATCCTATACATTGTAGCCAACTACCACTTAAACCCTACAAATTTTATAATAGGTAGGTGAATAAAGAAGCTAATATCCTATACACTATTATCAGCTTATCAACTCTATGGATATAGAAAAGTGGTTCATGGGTTGATGATACCTGCTGTTGGTGATGTCTCGCTCACAAATTCGCTTACTTTCTGGAACATGGTACCCAAGTTGCCGACCAGCCTCTATTTCATATTTATTACCATAGTCGATGCTCAATGAATTAAATCTTCCACCTATTTCTTGTTGGTCTTGGAATCTGTATAATATAGTTGGAAATTTAATCACTTTCAGAGATTATGTAAAGTTTTTGAAGAACCCAAAAGTTGAAATGTAACGTAGTTATATCAATTTTCTCTGTGGTAGCCTCTATCATCTTTTGCAATATTTCAGTTTTTCGGGTTTTCAATTGGAAAATATCATGGATATTATTGTGACAAACTCGTTAGATACATTTAATGTTTTTTTAAATTTCAATATTTGATATATATTATGAATTTCACAAAATACCTCATCGGTTGCCTTGGTCTTAGCAGTTTGAAGGTGTTGACAATAAAAATAATACACCCTTGAAAATTTCATGTTGGCTCCATATGTTATCATCTTGGGGAAGCATTGTCTATATTTGAGACCATAATGAAAACCTCACTCAAAATCGTCTATTCATGTATGGAATAATCCTGCTTCAGACAGTATTTGAGTTTTTTGAGTAGATCGATTGGCCATTTTGCAAATATTTTATTCGAGTTTCCAAATTAATCAGACTCAGTATCGGGAATGTCATTCTTTACATAAATGTAGTTTTATCTTGGAAATGTCTGCAAAACGGGGCACACTAAAATCTCTCAATTTTATCAAATGATACATAGGACTGTATAATTTTTTCCAGTGTAAAATCAAACCAACGTTTGCCAATTTTTTATTTGGAAATTTAAATGAATATTCTCGAAATGTTTGGTGTTTATTCAAATACAAATCACTCAACCGTTACATCTCTGAAGTACGAGGATGTATTGATATCTAGTTAGCCTAGACCAGTTCCCTGCATAAACAAAATATTGCGTTACCATAGCAACGAGCAATAACTTATTAGAAGTGTCAGTGTAAAGTTTGACGTCAAAGAAGTAAACTAGAGTTACGCAATAAATTAAAAGAAAAAATATGTCCACCGAAATTGTGAAAATTGCGAAAGTACTTGTATTTAAAATGGTTAAGAGATAAGCAGATTTACGAAGATATGCTTAATACCCTTGGTGATCAATGTCCTTCGTAGGAGACCGCGAGAAATTGCACTGCAAGCTTCAAAAGAGGTGAATTTTCCATTGAAGATGATGACCGATCGGGAAGGCCAGTTCCTGTGTCAGTCCCCGAAAATATCGATGCAATTCATGACATGATTTTAACAGACCGTCGAATTATGCTAAAACGGATATCTGAAGCACTGAATATTTTATACGAACGCGTTCATCATATAGTTCACGTCAATTTGGACATGAGAAAAATTGCTTCAAAATGGATCCCCAAATGTTTGAATGTTGACCAAAAGCGTGCAAGGGTAGTAGCATCGCGTTCGATCTGTGCTCGATTTGAAAACGATGTAGACTTCTTAAACCAAATTGTTACTATGGATGACGATACTCCGGTTCTCCAAGACCTAAGAAGTTTCGTGTCCAAAACTCTACTGAAAAAGTTCTTGATTCAGTTTTTTGGGATTGCCATGGAGTAATCATGATTGATTTTTTGGATAAGGGTAGAACAATAACTGGAGATTACTATTCGACATTACTGACCACTCTACAGGAAAAAATTAAAGAGAAAAGACGCGGAAAGCTATCCAAAGGTGTTTTGTTTTTGCAGGACAACGCCCCTGCACACAAATCTCATGTTGCCATGCTAAAAATTCGTGCTTTAGGGATTGAATTACTAGAACACCCCCCCCCCTTATTCACCAGATTTAGCTCCGTCTGACTATCATCTCTTTCTTCAACTGAAAAAAGTTTAAAAGGTCGTAAATTTTTTTTCCAACGGGGAGGTAATAAGAGTTGTGGAGGTCTGGTTTGCGGAGCAAGAAGAAACATTTTTTTTAAAGGTCTTGAGACGTTGCAGGTTCGCTGTAATAAATGTATCCAATCAAGAGGAGAATATGTTGAGTAATAAAATATTTTGACATTGAAATTTTGTTTGGTTCTATAGTAGGCTAAGAATTTTTCAATATATCCTGTAAGTGTGAAATACCTTCAAAGTCATAATGTATCCTCACAAAATAAACCTTCGTAGATGTGGTCCCTACAGAATCTCTTGTGTCGTGATGAAGGTCGAAAGATGCTCGAGGTATCACCATTCTATCCGTTTCAAGTAGTTGGATTGAGATCTGCCCAATTGTCTAGGTACTGGAATAAGCGCATTTGAAGACAAGATGTCGGGTAGACTAGAAATCATTCGATTCCTCTCATTTTCGATCCGAATAGAAATTCATATCATCTGAAAGATGCGCAACTACAAATTTACTTTTCAATTTAGATAGAGGAAATTTTGTGTGCTCAACAATACTTTTGGTTTTTCTTCAGATTTCAAATTCAGACTAGGTATTACCCATTTGACGAGAAAATACCTGCTATAATATTCTACTATAAATAAACGCTTATGATTTGTCAAAAGTAGTAATAACTTGTAAGTTCCAGGACACGGGACGTCACTGAATTACAGGAAATGATCGATAACCACGTGTGCTTATTGACCTTGAAAATGGTTATTGAATCCATCTCGGGTTTCTTTGAGTTGTCCAGACATGATTGTAGCCAAAAACTTATATTAGATAATTAAGTGTCGAACTCATGAAATTTATAATGGCGCTTCATCAAATTAATCATATAGCTACCTACCAAAAAAGCGATACAGCGCGTAACAGGGCGATGCAGCACATACACTCCTCAGATAATTTCAAATAGTCATAGAAAGCCTCAAATAGACTCAGATTCTCACAATTTATGTGTTCAAGTGTATGCGTTTGTTCGTGTATTCATGTGTTCGTGTGTCCGTCTGTTCGGGTTTGCTCGCGTGTTCGCCTGTTCGGGTTTGCTCGCGTGTTCGTGTGTTCTACTCTCCGTGTGTTCGTTATGTTCGTGTGTTTACGTGTTCGTGTGTTCGAGTGTTCATGTTTGTTCGTGTGTTCGCCTGTTCCCATGTTGAGTATTTTCGTGTAGGTGTTTGTTGGCGTAATCACGAGTTTGCATGATCTTGAGTTTGTGTGTAGGTAATTGTTCTTTTATTCGCATATTCTTGTGTTCGTGTATCTGTTTGCTCGTGTTTGTTCGTGTGTTTGCGTGTTCGAGTGTTCGTTTGTGTTCTGGCGTCAGATAGTCATAGAGTGCCACAGACAGCCATTTGTTCGCATTGGTGTGGGTGTAGTTGTTTGTTCGCATGTTCGCAAGTTCTAGTGTTCTTGTTTGTTCGTCTCTGACTGTCTGCGTGTTCGTGTGTTCGCATGTTCAGGTGTTCGAGTGTTCTTATGTGTTCGTGAGTAAGGGTGTTAGTGTATTCATATGTTTGTGTGAAGTTGTTTGTTGGCGTAATCATGAGTTTGCATGATATTGAGTTCGTGTGTGGGTTTTTGTTCATATATTTGCATATTCTTGTGTTCGTGTATCTGTTTGCTCGTGTTTGTTCACGTGTTCGAGTGTTCGTATCAGTTAGTGAGTTCGCGTGATCGCTTATTCGAGTGCATGCATGTACGTGTATTTGTGTACTAGCCTCAGATAGTCATAGAGTGCCACAGACAGCTATTCAGATAGACTCAGATTCTCACAATTTGTGTGTTTGAGTGTAGGTGCTTGTTCGTATGTTTGCGTGTTCTACTGTCTGTGTGTTCGAGTATGTTTGTGTCTTCGCGTGTTTGTGTGTTCGAGTTTGTTCTTGTGTTCACCTGTTTGTGTGTTCGAGTTTGTTCTTGTGTTCGCCTGTTTGTGTGTTCGTATTTGTTAGTAAGTTTGCGTGTTCGCTTTTTCAAGTGTTTGTATGTTCGTTTATTTGTGTTCTAGCGTCAGATAGTCATAGAGTGCTACAGACAGCTATTTGTTCGTTTGTTTGTTGGTGTAGCTGTTTGTTCGTATGTTCGCATATTTTAGTCAGCAAGTTCCAAGTAATATAAAATCTGACCAGTGTACATTATGAACTTGCACTCCATGACTTCGAAAGAAGTCAATGAACCAGTTTCAAGTTTCTCTACTTGTCGAGACTTGTCTGTAACGTGACGTCAGCAAATTCCAGGTAATCTGATATCTGACACGTGCATTCATTAACCTTGAAGAAGGTCATTCAACCCGTATTGATTTTCGTTGATCGGAACTACTGCGTCATCGAATTCCAGGTAATCTGATACCCAACACGTGCATTTATTGACCTTGAAATAGGTCATCGAACCCATATTGAATCTCTTCTACTTGTCGAGACTTGTCTGTAACCAGAAACGTGTGAAACATTATATCTGACACGTGCACTTATTAACCTTGAAGGAGGTCACTAAATCTGTATTAATTTGTTTTAACTTGTTGAGACTGGTCTGTAACGTGATGTCAGCAAACTCCAGATAATCTGATAACTGACATGTGCATTTATTAACCTTGAGATTGGTCATTCAACCCGTACTGATTTTTGCTGACCAGAGCTATTGCGTCATCGAATTTTAGGTAACCTTATAACGCTCTAAGTCAAATTTGAAACTATTCCTCTCAAATTTGAGATGTTACGCTATATTGCTCCGGCAGCTCATTTTTTAATTTGAAGCAATAATTGTCAGATGGGTAAGAATCATCAGAGGTGGTATATCTTTTAAACCAAGACTCACTTTTATCACTTAGTTTGGTAAAAAATTAGGATAATTAAAAGATGTCAGGAGGACGCCACTGAAAGTTAAAAAAATAAAGATCGGCCTAACATTAATTAAACTTAACTCCCTCTTTCAGTAGAAAAATTAACAAAAATAATCTTGTGTGGGTTTGTCACCTGAGAAGAGAGATTGAATAAATACGGATCAGTTTATGTACTCAAAAATTTTAATAACGATTCAGTAAATATGGGAACACAAGGATGACTGAACGGTGCTAAACATACAAATGTGAAACGTTTGTTGCCTAACGTGGCAGATGTATCAGTAACTGAAAATTTGTCCTAACCTAAAGTTGTCAACAAATCAAAAACGAATTTTATGGTTGTAGATAGAAGTTTTGAAATTACTAGTGAGCTAGTTTCACAAACATACATATTTTTGTTCCTGCTACAAGGCCTTGTAAGGGATTCACAAGTATATTGTAAATATAAATTTCAACCTATTTTACGTATGGTACACTGTCATGAGGATATGTTGACACCAAAGTACATGCAAGAATATCAACAAAGTAACATTTGGGGGTTGTTATGACTTGTATATGATGAGGCACTATTTAACTTGTGCCACCTGAGTCTCGTCGTAGCAACAAAACGTTCACACCAAGTCCACACGACGATTGATGAAAGATAAATATTGTAAGCTGTACGTTACCAAGTTGCAGCAAATGTGATCATATTCAGTGTCCTCATCCCATGTGATACTCTGTCCACAAAAATTATATGTACCAAAAGAGGCCCCCAAACCTGTGGAAGGGTGTAACTTGCTGGTTGTATAGAAATAGTAGCTCAAAAACTGGTAAGTGAATAGTTTGTTCGTTTAATAACCATAATCTTCGCGCCTGTCCTGCGTATTCTCAATAAAATGGACTCTTGTACAGAACTCAACCTCTTCTAGGGTATCGAAAGTCCTCAACTGCTTCGTGTGCGAACAATCCTTCTAGATCGGTTCGCAGTGATCCTCTGGTGACTCAACCAGACGGCTTCATCAATACGTTCAACTGTATTGAACTCAAAAATGAAAAGGCTCGTCAAAGAGTTTGCCTGAATAGACATCAATGCATGAAGCTTCGATTATGTTCCATTTGACTTCAACATTTGAGCTTGTATATAAGTATAGGCCTAGACAAATCTTCTAGAAACTGTCTAACTTTTGTTGAAGTAACTTTACTTCTACTCTTCAACAAATTAGCCTAGCATTTATAGAAAATAACTTTATCATAATAGCTTTGTTATAACAATAGTTTTATGTTAGAACAATAATTTATTTTGTTAGAACCAGCATGCTACACACCGCAAAAGAAAGAATATTTTAGCATGTTCTTAAAATTCTTAATCCTTTTTTTTGTTTTTGAGAAAACAATAAGTTTAAAAATATTACCAACCTGATTGTGATCAATTTTTCACCATAGAAAAGTCCAAAGAATTTTCAAAAAGTAATTTTTCCCATGAGGTCAGCCAAGTGATTTCGCTGGTTACAGAGATTTATGCAAAATGGCCGAAAAGCCCTTCTTTTCGCAGGAATATCTACGCAGTCTAATATTCTGACTTTTTTTTCTAAATAGGCAATCATGAGTTCAAATATTCAAAATCTCATTGGTTTATACAAATGACGTATACTCTGACGTTGTTTGCATTGTATCTAAATATTGCTGATAGATGGAGATAAATGACAGAAATATAAGAGCAATCATATTTTTGTATCTACTTTCTCTCTCTATAAACATGCTGAAACATTGTATTCAAATTGACAGGCGGATTCGATTTCTCCTTCCACAGAATTTGTGTGCTATGATATTGGCTTTTCCCCTGAGAGCCTATCAGCCTTAATCAGTTATCTAGATCAACCACTTGAAGAGTTCGGACTCGCAGCGGATCAGCAGTAAACTTATGCAGATGACAAGGAGTTAACAGAATGAGACGAAAGTTGGAAAGGAACTTTTGTGACGTTACAACCTGATATGTAACACGTGCATTTATTTACCTTGAAATAGGTCATCGAACCCATATTGAATCTCTCCTACTTGTCGAGACTTGTCTGTAACCAGAAACGTGTGAAACATTATATCTGACACGTGCACTTATTGACCTTGAAAGAGGTCACTGAATCCGTATTGAATTGTTTTAACTTGTTGGGACTGGTCTGTAACGTGATGTCAGCAAACTCCAGGTAATCTGATATCTGACACGTGCATTTATTAATTTGAGATTGGTCATTCAACCCGTACTGATTTTCGCTGACCAGAGCTATTACGTCATCGAATTCCAGGTAATCTGATATGTAACACGTGCACTTATTTACCTAGAAATTGGTGATTGAACCCGTATCGAATTTCAACGACCTATTTGTAACTGGAACTATGGTGTCAGCAGGTAATTTGATATCTAACACGTGTATTCATCAACCTTGAAATAGGCCACTCAACTCGTATTGAATTTTGCTGACCTCTCTGTAACCGGAATCATGGTGTCAGCGAATCCCAGGTACTTTGATATCTGACACGTGCACTTATTATATCATAATATTATTAAATTGAAAGAGGTCATTGGACCAATCTTGGATTTCTCCTACTTGTCGAGACTTGACTGTAGCCGGAAACGTGGCGTCAGAAAATTCCAGGTTTTCTGCACTTATTGACTTTAAAATAGATCATTGAACCCATATTGAATTTCGCTGACCGGAAATATGGCGTCAGCGAATTCCAGTTAATCTGATCCTTAACACGTGCACCGCTCCCATTGCTCTCTCATACGATTTGACCTTGAATCCCAAAGCTCCCTCATAGGTTTTAATTGTTTGTAACCAGAACTATAACGTCAACAAATTCCAGGTAATCTGATATCTGACAATTGACCTTGAAAGAGGTCGTTAAACTCGTATCAGGTGTCTCCTACTTGTCGAGACTTAATTGTAACGTGGCGTCAGCAAATTCCAGGTCATTGAACCCTAATCAGATATCTCCTTCTTGTCGAGACTTGTCTGTAACCAGAAATATGATGTCAGAAAATTCCAGGTAATCTTATACCTGACACGTTTACTTATTGACCTTGAAAATGGTCGTTGAACCCGTATTAAATTGTTCTAACTTTTTGAGACTTGTCTGTAATGTGACGTCAACAAATTCCAGGTAATTTGATATCATACTTATCTTAAAAGAGGTCGTTGAACTCGTATCAGGTGTCTCCTACTTGTCGAGTCTTGTTTGTAACGTGGCGTGACTTGTCTGTAACCAGAACTATGACGTCAGCAAATTCCAAGTAATTTGATACCGACACGTTCACTCATTGACATTGAAAGAGGTCGTTGAACTCGTTTCATGTTACCCTACTTGTCGAGACTGTCTGTAACCGAAGCTATAACGTCAGCAAACTTCAGGTAATCTGATATCTGACTTATTGGCCTTGAGAGAGGTCGTTAAACTCGCATCAGGTGTCTCCTACTTGTCGAGACTCAATTGTAACGTGGCGTCAGCAAATTCCAGGTCATTGAACCCTAATCAGATGTCTCCTACTTGTCGAGACTTGTCTGTAACCAGAAATATGATGTCAGAAAATTCCAGGTAATCTAATACCTGACACGTGCACTTATTGACCTTGAAAATGGTCGTTGAACCCGTAATAAATTGTTCTAACTTTTTGAGACTTGTCTGTCAGCAAATTCCAGGTCATTGAGCCCATATCAAGTGTTTCCTACTTGTCAAGACTTGTCTGTAACGTGACGTCAGAAAATTCCAGGTAATCTGATATCTGAGTTATTGGCCTTGAGAGAAGTCAATGAACCCGTATTCAATTCCGCTGACCGGAACTATGACGTCAGCAAATTCCAGGTAATCTGATATCTGACACGTGCACTCATTGAATTTAAATCTATTTGCTTTCTCATAGGGTTTTATCCGAATCCGTTTGTTCTCTCATAGGGTTTTATGGAAATCCACTCATTCTCCCATATGTTTTTGCACTGAATCCTTTTCGAATCCGTTTGTTTTCTCATTTGCCCCCTACTGTTGATATTATGTCATTTTTTCATCGAAAATTTTCATGATCACCCTATATACTCATCGAAATCATGTTTATACGGTATCAGCTATCTTCGCAGGATGATAATTCACTTGAATATACAGGATATGTACGAAAGAACCGGCCGTATATTTCACCAGTTTTTCAAATGACCCTGTACGAAATGTATGAATTATAATTAATGTTGGAATAAGAATAGTATTTTGCATGCCAAAATAATTTCATTATTACATCGAATTTTCAGACATTACTAAAATGTTTTTCTTTTTCACTCTGTACATAATGACATAATATGCACCATCCGAATGATATTTAGTAATATGAAGGTACGTTGATGATAGGAATGAAAAAATATGCAGTTGGCACTTTCAAATCCCGAGAAAATAATTAAATAAAAATTACTAATTTTAAAATCTATCCATCAACGAACTTTGCGATTCTGCACGTTCAATCAGTACATCGAATACTACAATATACAAAAAATTCAAACAATTTTAACGAGAACCATTTTACCTATAAAAAGTGCGGGGTCCTTTCTAAAAGTCCTTTGTTTTTCATACACTACATATAATTTTTTGCTACCCCTGGCCAAACAGCTTTTCGGCACGTAAGCCACCTTACTGGCATCGTGTAACAATACATATATACCTAACAAAAAGCTTCCTCAGAAAAATGTTTGTTATGACTTCTGATAAAATGACTAGAAGAATGAACACGATATACTCATGCGCTCATATTGGCCTCCGATTTTTCAAATTCGCCTTCGATTGTTGTGGCGTGTTGTTCCAGAACGTATAAAGTTTGGAGGTGTATGAGACGTTTTGTTTGTATATATGAATACAAACAGATCAAGTTATGAAAATTATTCGACGGCCCGAACTTTATCATTGTATTTACGGGTTTTTCTAATTTTATTATAGTGAGTGTTCGCAAAATTCGTTGACAACGTTTTTCTCCGTTACTTTCGACGTTCCAATTCGTCGTAAATGTTCACGAAATCCTGCAAATTATCTAACTAGCTTTCAAGTGGTGGGGGTGGAATTTGAAATCAAATTATATGACGGTGCGATGCATTTCACCATTAGACGGATTTTATTTTCGCGAGTTTTCGCAACTTCTTTCGAGAAGTAGGGGGTCTGAGCACCCCAACAGACATGCTTTTTTCAGGGAGAACTTTTTTATTATTACATTGTCATCGTTTCTAAGGTGTGTAGAATTTCAACTCAATTGGACATCAGCAATTGTTTGAAAATTCTACTGCAAATTTTGGAACCCAATGACATACAGAGATATACGAACCATGCAAGTAATGAAAATGCTTGTAACAATCCATTACGTCATAAACTCGAAAATTAAAAATAAAATCGACCTTTTTCATAATTTTGTCAAAATTCGACTTTTTTCAAAAAATTTTGTGTCATAATACGTATATCTTAGGGACAGGTCTCGAGTACTGTTTCCATATATGAAGTGCAGCACCTACTATTCTGAAGCTGTCAAATTATATCCAGAAAAAAAAAAGGATAAATCTCACATTTCTGATTTTCTACTGTCTCTAAAATACACAGAAAAAAATCGGTATCTAAATAAAATGCTAAAGTAGTGACTCATTAACAGTTTTATCTATAGTGGTCCGATGAACGCATTTATTTTGTCAATTCATCACTGGTTATCGATACTATGAATACGGACGTCCATAATATGACTGAATGATTTCGTTAATTGTATGATCAAGTACATTAGATGGGTGCGTTATTTTAACGAATCTCATTCATCAAACGAATGAAAAAAACATTGGATTGATGATTCCTCTGCATCGTATTGATTATTATTGTTCTGTCTTGGAATAAATGCTGTATCATTGATATAATGCACTCGTTCATCGATGAATATTTTAGATTAATTCAATGAATAGTGATCATTGAACTCATGAATTAGACCAGTGCTGATGGACGACAAAAAATATGAAAGCGGGAAAAATTATTAATATCATGAGACCTACTGGAAGAGTAGCAGGATATTGTTTGAATGACGGGAAAAATAAATTGGAGTCGAAAAAATGGAAGGGGGCGAACATTTAGAGGTTTATGCCCTACCTAAACGCTAGACACATAAACTTGACCAAAACAAATGTCAAGTTGGTATTTGCGGCTACACTACAGTGGAGCTGGGGTGAGTTCGGATTATTAATAAAGGATCTTGAACTGGGCGCCAGGTAAATTTGCCGACCCGCAAATACCTACCATACTAAACATATACCATCAACTTAAGGAATAAAGGAAAAACAAACTTGAGATGTAGTACAATTTATTTTTGTGGTCACGTCACAACAAGATCTAAGTGCGACTGTTCAATTGTTAGGCTTGGTAAATGTCTACATTAAAAATATATACATACGTGATAAATAAAAATATTATAAACTAAAGATTCTGAAAGCAGGGCAACAATTTACAACAAGCACTGGGAAGCAATGCGCACAGCAATCGAACACTATCGTAACAGGCCAACACCTAGGGATTCCAATAACTCCAATTAATTAAGGGGTATGCAAACTACAAGCGCAAAGCAATCAACACCGCATAGCAAACAACACCGCATGTAATGCTAAACTACCCCGCTCATAATTCCTAAACAGGTTGCAACATTCAATATTTCAAGGAGCGCAGAAATCGAAGGGTTCAATACCAAATATGTTCCGAGGGCGTCGCGAGAGCTCAAGCGCAGGCCGCAATATATAAATCGAGAAATCAAGCAAGTGTTAACGGCATTCAATTTCCGCTTAACAATGGTAATCTTCACCAGCAAGTAGGCAAGAATGTTCATAAGCTAGTAAAGCAATAAGCTAGCGAAAAATAAATGTGAAGCAATGTAACTAAATTATCTTAAGCTAGTAAACTAAAGCTAGTAAAACCAATAATTACTGACGATGTAAGCTCGTAAGCAAAAATAATATGAGCTAGTGGACTTTCAAGATAATAAAGCAAAAGCTAGCTAAGTTTTAAGCTGTTTAAGCAGGAAGCTGATCAAAGACTTGCGTGTAATCCCACGGAGGTCGTAGGCATCGGATTATCTCTAGAAGTTTCCTGGTACCGTCAACTTTCCAGCCAATGGTGAAATATCGCCGCAGGGAAACCAAATCAGGGACCACTGATATCTGGGAACCTCCAAGTCGAGTGTTGTTGTCAATAAGGCAGTCGAGCCCCCAAGGAAAAAACCCTAGGAAAGGAGATTACTATCAGCAAGTAAACCTAACTATATCCCCCTTCCCAGTTTGAATTAAACTTTTCAGACAGCTCCTCGATATAGAAACTCACTCTATCATCGGGAACATTGTTTCTGTTTCAGACTATTCTTTTGGGACAACCTGTATGTCCAAAAGATGCTTTTCTAAATCAACTCTATATTTACAGATATCTATATACATTACTTCTAATTAAATATTTGAATTAACTCGGTAGTTGTCTGATGAAATGTTTTGGGACAACCTGTATGTCTCAAAAATGACTGTCTGAATCAATAATATATTTACAGATATTTATATTCATTACTTCTAATTAAATGTTCGAATCAAATCAGTAATTGTCTGACAAAATGTTCTGGGACAACCTGTAGGTATCAAACAATTCTCTAAATTAATAATTAATTTTCAGACCCGTATACATTGGTTATAAATGAATGTTTCGAATAACTCAGTAATTGTTTGATGGCATGTTTTGAGACAACCTGTATAAATGGGTTTCCCATGACTCAGTCGCGATCATCGACTACCTGAATCAAGACAAAAGACACTTGTAAAATAAACAACATTATTATTGGGACACTCTGTAACTGAGACGACCTGTATCAGTTCCTTGAGAAAAACGTAACCATCAGCATTTGCAAAAAAATATAAGCACCAGGGATTTCCGTAGCCTATGATGGCTATGAGACAACCTGATGTGATTTTCCAACAAATGCAAGTTGGAACACTCTGTAGCATGCCCAAGAATTGAAATGAAATAATTTATGAGTCACAGTAAATAAAAAATCAGAGCAGGAAAAACTCTCTGTACTTGCTTTGCCATGAAAATGTTAAGAAAATCAGGAAAATCAGCAAAATACTCTACTCTTATCTGAAATGAAATACTCGCTAATTTCACTCAAGTAATTTTGTCAAATGTAGGAGTCAACAGACAAAATCGAACCCATAGTGTGATATTTGATATTTATACAGGGATAATCACTGAATGTAAAAGTAATACACTTACCCTCGTCAAGGGGTTTTCTTTAACAAATATATGATGAACGTTCCGTAGCAAATGCCTCAGCCTGCCTCAGCTATCCTATAGGGCGCTTGGAGATACAGGGGCCCACGATTTATATGAACCTAATAAAAATGAAAAATATTTCAACATGGATCGAGGTAATTTGACTAGACGACAAGGAGATAATGGATTTCATAACGAAATGTCGCTTACCGTGCCTGGGACCGATTTCGGGTCACTCTGGATGATAACCACAAAAATCCTCTTGAAGAGTCTAATAATGGAATGAGCCAAAAAATATTCCAACAGACCAACTGCTCACCCCAAAATCATCAAACACTGCTTTGCAGAAATATTCCCAAATTACGGATGAATTAAATATTTCATAAAATCCTGCAAAATCAGCAAAGTGGTTCACTGTCCAGAATCTGCCCGATCAAAATAAAGACAGACACAGAACAGACCCTGACGACCAAAAGTTTGACGCCAGATGACAGCAGTGTGCTACCCTGGGGTGCAATTACGAACACTCGATCCGTAGTAAGTTTGACATATGTCAGATTTTATCAATTATAAAAACGAATACAATTCAAAATATATTGCAATTTGAGTCGATATCAATGGTCTATATGGTAGATATAATTCCATTCTATCTCTATTCAAAGAAATTTCATGATTTCGACTTCGTTTCGAATCGGGAACAACCATCGTTCTAGCCTACGTATCGTGACAGCTCTCTTATCGAGTGTTCATAATCCCACCCGTGTTGCCTTCTCTGGTCGCCAGTTCCAACCTAACCGGTAGATGTCACTTAACCGTCACCCATATATCAACTTGTACGAGTAACCAATCTAATATTGAATAACTAACTCCTAACGAATCACTAAATTACATATTTACATACAATTTACACCTAAATAGCACGATTAGTTACAAATTCGCTGAAATGCAACCCTCACCGGACAATAAAACCGTCAAGTACACCAGAACCAACACGGATCAACACGGATCGTGAAACGAACGTACCCTTGTGAGGTATCGAAACGAAACACTGAATGACCTACCCATAACCTAGCGAACAATAGTGTCAGGTTAGCTGCCAAGTTTCTGTTTACATACTTAACTTAAAAGACTCAAGATATCAAAATAAAGCACTGAACTCAAGGGGACGACTTCCTACCATAAGGTAAGTAGTCCAAACAATTGGCACAACAAATCATTCACAGTAACGAATGGACTAAATCATTCTGCGAGCGTGAATGCTACCTGACAGTGTACAGCTTGAAACATTTACCTCTTTTGTAGATATTCCACTTCCTACCCAGAAAGGATTCATACAAGAGCCTCGTATTATGCCCTGCAATAGAAGAAAGAGCCCTCACAAGTCTTACGAATAGCTACAAGCATTCATAACATCAAACCTGTGGGTCAAAATTCCAGCAATAGTTGGCAATCGCTGCGAAAGAATGAACCATTTCTGATATGGATCCCCCACTAAAATTGAAATTAATAACGGTACTGAGAATCATCTTCTACTCACGACAAAGTGCTGATACCTTTTTATGCGTTTTCCAGGTAGAGTTTACGATAAAGTAAGGAGTTCCAACGTATCGCTGTTGTGTGACCAAACTATCCTTTTGTTATCAAGTATACAGTGTGAATAAGCAATGAATAAATGAATATCACGTTTATACCAAGTGTTCGAAATCTACTGGGCTAATTTAGTGCACAGGTGCCTTATCAAAGTATCCTTTATCTGCTATTGGGTAAGTGTTCATTAATTATTAATATAAATACAAAATAAATTCTACGTTTATACGAGGGGCTGGTTAAACTAGTGCATTCGGGTTTAGATTAAATTTACAACGTAACAGCTTGACCTTTCATCAAAAAAAGTTGAGGAGCACAGTTGTTGACAATAAAAAGATCTACATTTGTATCAATATTTTTCCACATTACTTAAAATTTTCCAAGAAAATCGCAAAAACCAATTTTTTTGTTTTTAATTATTTTCTCACTCAAAAATCGTTTTTTTTTCACGAAATTTGGTGGAAATATTTACATATTTCAGGTATGCTTTGATTTTTTGTAACCAATACAGATTTTTCCTTATTTTTTCGGCAAATTCCGAAAAAATGACCACATTTTCAACTGAAAAATTTGTCCGATTTAGTTCATATTTTCAAGCTCGCCTGCCGCCGGTTTTTTCGTTGAAGCGTTTACTTTCACATTATGTAATGAAAGAGTAGCACTGCTGTGGGATTTTTTTCCAGAAAACGCGAAAAAATGATAAAACAGATTTTCAAAAATCAATTTTTAAAATTTTTGTTTTTGACTCATATTTATTTATTAAAATTAATGAAATTAATAGTTGAAACCTATATCTAAAATGAAAATTTCATGTTACCTTAATAGATACAAGGAATAAATAAAGACATAAATAAGGATTTGACTATGATAAAAGAGCGAAAGTAGGAGAACTTTTGGAGGTAAAAATTTGCAGGAAAAATTAACCTAATACAAAAAAAAGTAAAGGAAAAAGTTGTGGGTAAAAAAGATCTAGGACTATTGTTTCCAAGATTTTTTCACATAACTTCAAATTTTTCGGAAAAATCAGAAAACCATTTTGATTTGGTTTTAATCTTTTTGCATGAAAATTGTATGTTTGTCGCAAAATCTAGTGGAAATATACATTTTGATGGTATGAATTGGATGTTTTTTTGCAGCGACATATTTATTTTTCTCGATCCTCTTTGCAGAGGTTCCGACTTTGACAAAAAAATATTTAAACACGAACACTCAAAGTGGTGAAATTGGGATGCAGTTCAGGGGTTGAAAATGCTTTTTTGCGTGAAAAAATATTGATTTTTTGGGGAGAAAAAAACTAATAATTGATTCAATCATTGTTGTATGTACACTGAATTATTGGATTGGGTTTATTATTTGAATGAGCGGTTTTCATTCAACCATTGCATATTAATCAATGCAATGAAGGCTATTGATATTGATGATAAAGCTCGTGATAAAGTAAACTTCAAAATGTAGGAAAATTACAGTCGAATTTAAATAAAACATCGCATTCCTGATTGAAGGTGCATCATCTAAAACATGAAATGCATTGAGAAGATGTTCTGAATTACACCAGATGACGTAATATAGGAATCCATGGTCAATTTTTATGAGGATAAAGTGAACCCAGTTTTGAAAATGAATAGCGTTATTTAGTAAAGTAGTCCATTTTTTTAAATTATAGTATGATCTACGCCCGAAATGAATCACCTTCTCGAATTTTCTGATAAATTTGATCTAAGATTCTCAATGATATTTTTTTCGGAACTGACAAAGTGCCATGAACCCTTCGAGATGTATTTGACATTTGCTATATTTTCATTCTCTTGGAGAATAATTGATGATTATCACCAAATTTTTCTCTGGTAGATACATGTTTGCTCTAATAAAAAATTGTTCAATGCATCAAATACTTTAGTTGATAACAGCCCAGATTTACTCCCGAAAACATCAAATTCATCGTTTCCTCACAATGTAGTGAATATTGAAACAAATTCATGAAAACATTAATTTATATCTAAACTAGAAAGTACAACACAGTAGGAAAAAGTATATTGAATACAAATCCTATTATTATCTCTATTAAAACTATAGGGTCTTTTCACAATATCTATAAGATGTAGTTCAATGTTCAGCGTGGCATTAGCTGGGGAAGTAGTTGTTTCCGGTTAGATATTACAAAAATGTAACTTCAATTTTTCGTAGGTTTTTTATCATTTCCAGAGGAGTCATGTTTTGTTTCAATTCTCAATTGAAAATGTTTCCCTTTTCAGTATCTGATATGTTTATATCATAGTTATTCAAGATATTACCTGATTTTATTTCACAACTAATTTTTGTTTGTGGTCCCTTCTGAGCCTTCATCCTAAAATGATGTCACTCAGCAGTTTTGAATATTCTCTTCAAGAAACTTAAATAATTTATTATTTATGAAATATCATTTTTTTTTCTCATTCCATTCGTACCAACTTAGGTAGGAAATCTTGCCAAAATCTCTCACGTCGGTAGCTCTTTGACAAAGACATCTGAAAACCTTCATCTTCAAAATATTGTGATGCAGTTTTCAGTAACAATGTCCTGTGTTCATTTTGAATTTTTTTATTTTTTTTATAAAATTCTACCAGCAACTCCCCTTTTTGCAGTTTGATTCCTAACGTTATTTCATTAACTGCATCGCAGCTTGTTGATCTACTGTTACGTGAACTAGACGATGAACCAGCAGAAGTTGATGTGACGAGAGGTAATAAATGGTATTCATTGACATAATGTACTGTAATATATTTATAGTCTGTTTCACTCTAAAATAATTTATTTTACGAAATACAATGATACAATAACACAATACTCTAATTTACATAACTATCACGGAACTAGGTATTTATATTCGACTTTCACTTCACTGACTATCCGTCCGTCTGCTGCGTAGTTCTTTTTATATCGAACGCCCACTTCTCCGAAAGCTTATGAAATTTCTCGTGAAGCCTCGAATCTTCCAGATTCTTCTCGGTGCATAGCGCAACAACAGTTAGCCGCGGCCGAGTGCCGGCTACGTAAGAGTTCAGGTCCGGCATCGCCCGCAGCTTCGCCACATTGCCCCCTTCTTAGAGATATTTCGTCCCGAAATGTCTTCCTTGGAGTGTGTCGATATTTGCAGAATTCCCCATATCTGCATCGTGAAGTTAGATGGAAATAACACTCCACAGTCTTCATGTTAGGTCGTGGAATAGGATTACAGCAAACCAAAATCTGGATGCCGCTGGATCGGAATATCGTCTCCAACATACTTCTTATAACTCTCCAATCCAGCCCATCAATACCACAGGATAATTTTGGGATTGCCAAGTCCACCAGATTCTGGTCCACCATCGTATCTCTCAGTTGGGTGAGGCTCCTCCAGACATCTTCATAGGACGGTCTATCTTGGGAATGCTTCTTGGTCACCAGGTAGTAAATGTTCCTCTGGCCCTTCTTCAGCTGTAGCACACCTCCAATTTCTGGATTCTGTTTCCGTAGTGTTTGGAGTTGGCCAAATTTCTTGGAGAACACTACAGCGATGCCCCTGGACATTCGAAGATCTTCTGCGACGCAGTGTGCTAGGTCGTAATCGACTGGCACTTTGAAAAGGTCCCGTGGCTCCTCCCGAGTTACCCCGTGTGACACTTTCTGCCCATTTGAGTATAAATAAGGACATGAATTTCTGGAACGTCATCGCGGACTTAGTCATGATTTCCAGCGTAAGGGGCCAACCTGTTGAAATGAACGACCCTGGGTTTACCTCTGGGTGGCTTGTGGATTCGGTAAAGCAGGTCGTTTATCTTCTTGATGATCTTGTACGGACCTTCCCATGAATTCCGTAATTTCGGTGACAGGCCCCGGCGACGCATCGGGTTGTACAGCCAAACTAGGTCACCAACCTGAAATCCTCCAGCATCGGCATTGATGCCATAAGTCGCTTTCATTCGGTCGCTGGCACTCTGGATGTTCAAACGGACTCGTTCGTGGATGTCCTCCATTCGCTGCCGGAGTTTGCTGACGTAGTCCTCTCCCGCGGTATCCTGTCCTGGTGGCATCCCAAACTTTAGGTCACAGGGAAGTCGCAGCTCTCAGCCCATTATGATACTTGCAGGGGTTTGGCCGGTCGACTCGTGTACTGCGGAACGGTAGGCCATCAGGAACAAATGGAGATACTGGTCCCAGTCTTTTTGATGGTCAGAGACTACCTTGGACAAGTGGCGATTGATGTCCTGTTCATCCTCTCAACCATTCCATCGGACTGTGGATGTAGAGCTGTGGTTCTCGTCTTTCGGATGTTCAGCATCTGGCACATTTCTTGGAACAAATTGGATTCAAAATTTCTGCCTTGGTCCGAGTGCAGCTCCAAGGGGACGCCGAATCGACATATCCACTCTTTCACCAAGACGTCCGCGACGGTGATGGCTTCCTGGTTGGGCAGGGCATTGCCACAAGGATGTATTTATTTCCGTGATCTGATACAGGAAACGGGCCGGCAATGTCAATGGCGATTCTTTCGAATGGACTACCTACGTTATACTGACGCATCGGGGCCTTGGGTCGTGTCCGAGGTCCATTGCTGGCAGCGCAAACAGCACACTTTCTGCACCAGTCATTGACATCAACTTGACAATTGACCCAGTAAAACCGTTGCCTTACTTTCTGCAGGGTCTTCGTCACACCCAGATGTCCTCCAGCAACTCCATCATGGATCTCTCGGAGTACTTCCTGCCTTCTGTTCTTGGGCACCACTATCTGACGTCTGTCTTCCCCTCCATCTTCGGACTCCAATACACGTTTCAGGACCCCATTGCCCAGGGTAAGGGAATTCCATTGGGCCCAGTAGGATTTGACTGCTGGGGAATATCTTGCGATTTCCTGCCATGTCGGTCTTTGATTACTCATTTTCCAGCCGACGACTAAACCAAGATCTGGATCGCTTTCTTGGTCTTTCTGGACCTCGTTGTCATTCCAGTTGTTGTCAACTGCCGTGGTTCTACAAATCGCTGCTTCCTTCTCTTCTGCTCGTCGGCAGTGTCAGCAGTCGTCTGGGCATGGTCTCCTTGACAGGGCATCTGCGTTCTTGTGGCCACTCCCTGCTCGATGTTCGATCTCGAAGTCAAATTCTTGGAGTCTTTCGATCCAACGTGCTACTTGGTCCTCGGGATGTTTGAACTGCAGAAGCCATTTAAGGGCTGCGTGGTCGGTCCTCAACAGAAATCTTCTCCCGTACACGTATTTGTAAAAGTGTTCTACTCCCTTGACAACAGCCAACTGTTCTCGTCTGGTGACGCAGTAGTTACGCTCCGGTTTACTGAGAGTTTTACTGAAGTATCCGATCACCTTCTCTTGCCCATCCTGGATCTGGGACAAGACAGCTCCAAGTCCCACGTTGCTGGCGTCCGTGTCCAAAATGAATTTTCCACTCGGAAGGGGATAACTCAGAATCGGTGCGTTGATCAATGCCCCCTTCAGCTTCCTGAACGAGTCTTGGCATTCTTCGGACCACTGAAACTTTGTTTGTCCTTCCGTGAGCCTGGTCAGTGGTTTAGCGATGTTGGCGAACCCCAGCACATATCGGCGATAGTATGTGCACAAACCAAGGAAACTACGTAGTTGGTGTATGTCTCTCGGAATAGGCCACTCCTTCACTGCTCTGATCTTCTCGTCATCAACTGCTACTCCGTGCCCAGAGACAACATGGCCAAGGTAACGTACTTTTCTTTGGAACAGGTGGCATTTCTTGGGGCTCAGCTTCAATCCAGAATTTCTCAGTCGCAGGAATACCTCCTCCAGGTTTTTAACGTGGTCTTCGAACGATTTGCCAACTACAATAATGTCATCGAGATATACCAGACACGTCCTCCATAAAAGCCCTTTCAGAACCGTCTCCATCAATCTCTCGAATGTGGCTGGAGCATTACAAAGCCCGAATGGCATAACGGTGAAATGCTACAGTCCTGAGCCGATGGTGAAGGCTGTCTTTTCTCTATCTTCTTGAGCCAGTTCTACCTGCCAGTATCCACTCTTCAGATCAAGGGTCGAGAAAATCGTGGAGCCGGCCAATGTGTCCAGGGTGTCGTCTATTCTCGGAAGAGGGTAACTGTCTTTCTTCGTCACGTTGTTCAGTTGACGATAGTCTACGCAAAACCGTGTTGATCCATCTTTCTTCTTCACCAGCTCGACTGGAGAGGACCATGGACTGTCGGATGGTTCAATAATTCCATTTTTCCCCATTTCACTGACTATTTTGTCAGCCTCTTCCCTCTTGGCAAGAGGAAGTCTTCTAGCTGATTGTCGGATCGGCCGGGCATCCCCAGTATCAATTTTATGCTGAACTACATTCGTTCGGCCCCCTTTTCCTTGTCCGGTATCGAAGATGTCTTGGTACTTCTTGACTAATTCTCTCAATCTGGGCTGTTGGGCTGGTTTAATGCCCTTGGAAGAGATGGTAACCAATTTTTCCAGTTCCGCTGTCAGGTTGTTGTCTTGACTAACAGTTCCGTGTACACTCCTGATCACAGAGGAAATTGACGAGCAGTGCCCCAAAACAGTTCCTTTCTTCAAGGTCACTGGGTAATAATTGACATTCATTACCCTTACTGGCACAAATTTATCAGCACGCAACAAAGTCTTGCCTAGTGCAATCCCTCATCCAATTTTCTCATCATGAAGCTTGGGCTCGAACATCACCACGCTTCCATTGCTCGTACCTCCGTCCAAGCGAGCCTCAAGTATGGTCTCAGCCCTCTCGGGTACACTTACATCTTCAGCCAGCAGAACACGAATCATCTCTTCACTTCTTCCATGTAGCAACAGCTCTTCTCCGTTCACACGTAGAACGCCATCTTTGAAATTCAATTCGAACCCTCTGGAATTCATGATGTCCATTCCAATAATTGCCTCGTCCTCAATGTCCGCTACTAATGCCCGATGTTTCACTATTGTGCTGCCTAGAATTAGTTCAATCGGTACCTCTCCATGTACAGTGGCCGGCTCTCCTGTTGCTGTGCGTAGCTTCCAGGATGATGGTTCCATTCTCTCTGGTGTTTTAGTAAAAGCAGGTCCAAGGATTGTCCTAGTCGCACCTGTATCTAGCAGCATGGTGCAAGGCTCGTTGTTGATGTGACCGTCTACAAAGACACCATTGTTTTGACGTTGAAGGATAGCGACATATGCATTGTTAACGGGGACTTGCTGGATACAGGTCGACGATTGCCCCTCCTCATCGACCTTCTTTAGTTTTCCTGCATCAGTGTCGATTCTGAGAATGTTGGACATTTGTTGCGCACATGCCCAATTTTGCCGCAATTCCAGCATCTTATCTGTTTCCTCTCAGGCAACATTTCCTTCACCACCTTCCGTATGGCAGCTTTCAGGTTAGTAGGCTCCTCTGGGTCTTCTTCAATAACTCGGACTTTACTCTGGCTTCTGCAGGATTGCTTCGCCGCCTCAAATTCCAAAGCGCGTGCCAGTGCATCCACGAGATGTGTTGGACGAGCTAGTGTCAATGCTTGTCTGGTTTCCTGGTCACGAAGTCCATCTAAGAAGGCGTGAACTGCTAGTCGCTCCATTACCTTTTCCGGTGTAGCTGGGTATGCAAGGCAAACCAAGCGTGCAATGTCTGCTTCAAACTCCTGTAGGGACTCGCTTGATTTCTGGCAGCGGTTTTTGATTTGTGAGTGGTATACATGTTCTAGATGGGTCTGTACATACCGTAATTCGAGATGTTTAATCAGCTGCTCGTAGTCCTCTTGTTCTTGTGCCGTGAGGGTTTGTAAAATATTCGTTGCTTCTCCACGCAAGGCCAGTGTTAATGACACAGCTCTTTCTCCTGCATTCCATCCATTTGCTTTTGCTGCAGCTTCAAATTGTCGGCGGTAATTTGCCCATGGTGTTTTTCCATCGAAATGAGGTGGTTTCATGGAGAGATTTCCTGTTTCAGAACTAATCTTCACATCTTTCAAACCCTTCTGAACATCATCCAAGTTCAAACTCAGTTCCAGCATTGAATTTTCTTTGACAGATTCTGTGGTGTGGGTAGTGTCAATCTGGTTTTCCAATTTGCTGATTTTCTCCTTTATTTTGTTAATTTCCGCCTCGAGTCCGCCTTTGATTTCGTCACTAATTGTTTCCTTCAATTTTCCCATCTCTTCTTCAATTTCATCTTTGATTTTCTCCATCTCTGTCTCGACAGTCCCCATTCTTTCTTCTAATCGATTCGCCACGCCACAAAGTTCTTCTTTCATGTTCTTCGAGTTTTCTAGAAGCTCTTCCCTCAAACCCTTCGAATTTTCTAGAATCTCTTCTCTCAAATTCCTCGAACTTTCTTGAAATTCTTCTTTCAGACTATTCGAATTTTCTAGCAGCTTTTCTTCCAGATTTTTCGAACTTTCTTGAAATTCTTCTTTCAGACTATTCGAATTTTCCAGAAGTCTTTCTTGAAGTTTTTCTTCCAAATTCACCGAATTCTGTTGCATTTTGTCTTCCATTCCGTCGAGTTTACTCATTATGGAACTCATATCCATTCCAGAAACTTCGAATGGAAATGTTTCTGGGTCCTCGCCCTCCTAAACTAATACCTCGGCAAGTCTTGTTTGAAGCACGGCCTTTTTACCACTTGTGTCAAGTTCCCTCACCTCCAGTTCTTGCTTCAATTCCGCAACCTTCAATTCAACCAGGCGAACTTTCCTCGAACACATTTTGTCTTAGTCTATGTCTATTTCACGGGTCACCAGTCTATTATTATTATTATTGTCTATCTCACACAGTCTATTTCCCGGACACTAGTCTATTACTATTATTATTGTCTATTTCACACAGTCTATTCCACGGCCACCAGTCTATTATTATTATTAATGTCTTTTTCACACGCGAAAATAATTGTCCGAAATACACCAACTTTCTACTTACACGAACACTCTGTATTTAAAAATCGCACTTCTAACACCAGATGTAAAATATTTATAGTCTGTTTCACTCTAAAATAATTTATTTTACGAAATACAATGATACAATAACACAATACTCTAATTTACATAACTATCACGGAACTAGGTATTTATATTCGACTTTCACTTCACTGACTATCCGTCCGTCTGCTGCGTAGTTCTTTTTATATCGAACGCCCACTTCTCCGAAAGCTTATGAAATTTCTCGTGAAGCCTCGAATCTTCCAGATTCTTCTCGGTGCATAGCGCAACAACAGTTAGCCGCGGCCGAGTGCCGGCTACGTAAGAGTTCAGGTCCGGCATCGCCCGCAGCTTCGCCACAGTACCATATTCTTCTCAGTGTGTATCCAATAGTTCCAAGATAGTTATCGAGAGAGTTCAGCCTTCACAATCACACTTGTTTGTCATCACTTCAGATACTATTTTTTCAGAGGGCCCGTCCAATGTTGCAACTTGTGAGGCACTACCTTCAAGAAGTCTCACTATCTGCTATGATCCTGAGCCCTTCATTAGTACATTGTATAGTATCCTGCCTCTAATATCTTTCAATAGGGTCTGCAGTGCGAGTTGTCTCCAGTCAATCCCATATTTAACAGGTGTGTCTCTCAAGAGAGTGTGCATATTCTGATACACTACAATGATCTTCAAATGAATCTCACTCAGAGTGAACAACTGTAGAGTTGATTTTTCGCACTGTTCAGCAATGAAACCTTACCGTGCTCTTTTCCTGGTACATTTTCCAGAGTTTCTGTTAGTTCATCAGGAGCCATTTGTTCAATTACCTCCACACTTCAGATTTTGGTCCAGAAATGAGTGGCCAATTCCCACTTAGCAAGTTCGTCAGGCTTTTTCTTCGCTGGAGTTTACGATCTGCAACCGGGTTGTTCTGATATATTCTTCTGATTTTCAAGGGGTTTCAAACTAGTCTGGTAATTTTTTGGCACATCAAAGCCTCCAGTGCAGCCTGACAGTCAGAAATAATATGGATCTGCTTATTCAAAAAACTATTGGGATACCTACATTTTTGTCAGTATCCAGTATCCCGTTCCTGCATGACTGCCAAGCAGTTCTTATTGTGATAGATACTTGTCTTCAAATTATTCGAGTAGGAAGGGTTTTTCAAGACATACAACTTCTCGAAATTCAAGAAGAATACCAATTTCTACCTACCTTTCGTTGGTTTTTACGATATCCCCGAAAAGTACCACAGTAATTTTCTTACCAACATTGACAATTCCGATCATTTCTAATACCTCTTTCGAAATGTTCAAAAATGTATGATTCGTAAACTATTGGACTGCAATTGCGATATGGCTCGACGACCATTACCGATTATATACACTTACATATTTGGAGTCCGAATAGCAACATTTGCGAAGCTGCGGAAAACGTGAATTTCAAATTATAAATACATTTATAACTCCGTCGCTCTAATTCACCTCCACACAGCGTTGCCATATTTCAGAGGCCTATTGGAGTGGAAACTATACGGATGCTTCGTCTGCAGGGCCATTATTTTTAGTGTATATTAAACGGTGGCGCCCCGTGTAACTGTACATATATACCTGACGAAAATGCCTCCTTAGAAAAATTTGTCTAATGACGTTTTATGAAGAATAAACATGATATATACATGGGTTCGTATTGGCCTCCGATTTTTCGAATGTGCCTCCGATTTTTGAGCGTATATATTTTGGTGGTGTATAAGACATTTTGCATGTATATATATATATATATATATATATATATATATATATATATATATATATATATATATATATATATATATATATATATATATATATATACTTATATATATATATATACTTATATATATGTTCGGAAAGGTTTCCGCGGTCAGAAATATGTACATTACTAAGTTCATGGGTTGAACCGCGTTGAGAGTTTATAACTCGACGTTTCGGCTCCTGCTTTGGAGCCATTTTCAAGAGTGTGACTGCGAGGCCTCTATCTGCCTACTCCTCGAGTCGTGGTCTTGAGAGATATCAAGGTCTCAACCTGCCTACTCCTTGATCTCAAAAGACGATCCGATGTTGGTTGCACTGTAGTATTTATAGGTGGTTGGCTACCTGGAGGTGGGCGGGTCTTACGGGTTTTCTCGTTTGTCTTGTCTGCTGGTGCCTGCTGTGTAGTTGGAGTTAATGGGATAATAATTGATTGCGGATAAGTTTCACGTGGCCTGGTAATTACGGTTGGAAGAAGGGGCTTCCAAATGGGGTTCAATTTACGGCTATCATCTTTAATGTTCAGGCAATCAGGCCGTTTTTCGATTTCGATGGCTTCTCTGATAAAACGAGAAGTTCTTGAACGTACTGGGGCGATGGTTTTCGTTTTCTCGAAATCTATGGGGTGACCTGTTTTGATGAAATGAAGAGCTAATGCGGAGCTGGTGTCTCGATTTCTAACTGAAAGGGAGTGTTGATAGGATCGAAAATGGATCTGTTTCGAAGTTTTTCCTATATAAGAGTGGGGGCAGATAGAACAGGGAATTTCGTAGATACCATGGTCTTCGTTGGGAATTTTGTCTTTTGTTGGTCTGATGAGGTGTGATAGTTTTTGTTCTGTGGTAAAGATGGTTTTGATATTTGCTTTTCTGAAAAGTCGACTGATTTTGTCCGTCACCCCTTTGATGTAAGGGAAGAAGACTTTGGATGGACGGTCTTCAACTTGTGGTTCGTTTTTGGTTACTAATGGTTTCTGAAGCTGTTTTTGGATGTTTCTGTCTATGTGGTCTGGTCTGTATCCGTTTTGTAGGAGAGCTTGTTTTACGTTGTGAAGTTCGGATTGTCTGTTGTGGTCGTCGGTTAGTCGGATGGAGCGAGATATCAGAGTATTTACGACTGAGTTGAGTTGTGAGGGATGATGGTGGGACTTGGAGTTGAGATATCGGTTGGTGTGGGTGGGTTTTCTATAAACCGTGTACGAGAAACCTTGTTGAGGATTTTTAGTGATTTGTACATCTAAGAATGGCAGAGTTGAATTGCTTTCTATCTCCATCGTGAAGCGAATGTAAGGGTGTACTTCGTTCAGATGGGTCAGGAAAGAATCCAGGGTATCTCTCCCGTGGGGCCAGATGACAAAAGTGTCATCAACGTATCGTAACCAGCAGGAAGGTTGAAGAGTGGCTGATGAAAGGGCTTTGGTTTCGAAATCTTCCATGAATATATTGGCAATCGCCGGTGAGAGAGGGGATCCCATAGGGGCACCTTTGATTTGCCTATAAAAAGAGTTTTGGAAGGTGAAGTATGTGTTTGGACATACAATGTTTGATTAGAGTGAGGATGTCTTGTGATATGTCGTGCTTGTTTTGTAATATGGTGAGGGTCTCGTCAATAGGGATGTTGGTGAAAAGAGAGACGATGTCGAAGCTGACTAGGATGTCGGAGTTAGATATGTTGAATTCCTTAATTCGATTGATGAAGTGGTAGGAGTTTTTCACGTGGGATTCGGATATTTCAACTATAGGTTGAAGAATGTTAGAAAGATGTTTCGCTAAGCGTTGGGTTGGGCAGTTGAATGCACTGACAATGGGTCTGAGAGGGGTTCCGATTTTGTGAATTTTAGGAAGGCCATATATTTTTGGGATTCGAGAGGATCTCTCCTTCGGTATTAATAGGGACTTGACGTCGGATGGAAGGTTTGATTTATTGATCTGGGCTTTTGTTGTTTTTTCCAGGTATGTGGTGGGATCATTGGGGACTTTCTTGTATTCATCTGTACTGATAAGGGAGTTCATTTTGTCGAAATAATCCGACGAATTTAGGATGACGGTTGTATTTCCTTTGTCGGCTGGAAGAATGACTATGTCGGGATTTTGATTTAATTCTTTGAGGGCGTGTCTTTCAGCGGATCGAAGGTTTGTGGAAGGGGGTTTAGCTGAAGATAAGATTTTGGCCACTTCGCGCCTGATGTTTTCGGCGTCGTTTCTTGGTAGATTGAATACCAAGAAACGGTTTATAGAAAACCCACCCACACCAACCGATATCTCAACTCCAAGTCCCACCATCATCCCTCACAACTCAACTCAGTCGTAAATACTCTGATATCTCGCTCCATCCGACTAACCGACGACCACAACAGACAATCCGAACTTCACAACGTAAAACAAGCTCTCCTACAAAACGGATACAGACCAGACCACATAGACAGAAACATCCAAAAACAGCTTCAGAAACAATTAGTAACCAAAAACGAACCACAAGTTGAAGACCGTCCATCCAAAGTCTTCTTCCCTTACATCAAAGGGGTGACGGACAAAATCAGTCGACTTTTCAGAAAAGCAAATATCAAAACCATCTTTACCACAGAACAAAAACTATCACACCTCATCAGACCAACAAAAGACAAAATTCCCAACGAAGACCATGGTATCTACGAAATTCCCTGTTCTATCTGCCCCCACTCTTATATAGGAGAAACTTCGAAACAGATCCATTTTCGATCCTATCAACACTCCCTTTCAGTTAGAAATCGAGACACCAGCTCCGCATTAGCTCTTCATTTCATCAAAACAGGTCACCCCATAGATTTCGAGAAAACGAAAACCATCGCCCCAGTACGTTCAAGAACTTCTCGTTTTATCAGAGAAGCCATCGAAATCGAAAAACGGCCTGATTGCCTGAACATTAAAGATGATAGCCGTAAATTGAACCCCATTTGGAAGCCCCTTCTTCCAACCGTAATTACCAGGCCACGTGAAACTTATCCGCAATCAATTATTATCCCATTAACTCCAACTACACAGCAGGCACCAGCAGACAAGACAAACGAGAAAACCCGTAAGACCCGCCCACCTCCAGGTAGCCAACCACCTATAAATACTACAGTGCAACCAACATCGGATCGTCTTTTGAGATCAAGGAGTAGGCAGGTTGAGACCTTGATATCTCTCAAGACCACGACTCGAGGAGTAGGCAGATAGAGGCCTCGCAGTCACACTCTTGAAAATGGCTCCAAAGCAGGAGCCGAAACGTCGAGTTATAAACTCTCAACGCGGTTCAACCCATGAACTTAGTAATGTACATATATATATATATATATATATATATATATATATATATATATATATATATATATATATAGTTGCTACAATATGAGAAAGACACGTAAAATACCAATGAAGAAACAGTCGGGCTGTAAGTTACAACCTGACTGTTTCTTCATTGGTATTTTACGTGTCTTTCTCATATTGTAGCATCCCTGATGATAATAATGAAGATTATCGAAAGCTTGGAATCTGTGTAATAGAGTACTCTTATTGGCCTGCTGCATATCCCAAATATTTAGCAAACTCATTATATATATATATATATATATATATATATATATATATATATATATATATATATATATATATATATATATATATATATATATATATATATATATATATATATATATATATATATGCAAAATGTCTTATACACCACCAAAATATATACGCTCTGGAACAACACGCCTCAAAAATCGGAGGCACATTCGAAAAATCGGAGGCCAATACGAACCCATTTGTATATCATGTTCATTCTTCATAAAACTTCATAAAACGTCATTAGACAAATTTTTCTAAGGAGGCATTTTCGTCAGGTATATATGTACAGTTACACGATGTAGTGTACTGTTCTCTCCCTACGGGGCGCCACCGTTTAATATGCATATACACTAAAAATAATGGCCCTGTAGACGAAGCATCCGTATAGTCTCCACTCCAATAGGCCTCTGGAATATGGCAACGCTGTGTGGAGGTGAATTAGAGCGATGGAGTTATAAATGTATTTATAATTTGAAATCCACGTTTTCCGCAGCTTTGCAAAGGTTGCTATTCGGACTCCAAATATGTCGTCGAGCCATATCGCGATTGCAGTCCAATAGTTTACGAATCATACATTTTTGAACATTTCGAAACAGGTATTAGAAATGTTCGGAATTGTCAATGTTGGTGAGAAAATGACTGTGGTACTTTTCAGGGATATCGTAAAAACCAACGAACGGTAGGTAGAAATTGGTGTTCTTCTTGAATTTCGAGAAGTTGTATGTCTTGAAAAACCCTTCCTACTCGAATAATTTGAAAGCTTTGCCGTTGAATAAATAAAAGAGTCCTGTTTGGACAAGTATCTATCACAATAAGAACTGCTTGGCAGTCATGCAGGAACGGGATACTGTATACTGACAAAAATGTAGGTATCCCAATAGTTTTTTTGAATAAGCAGATCCATATTATTTCTGACTGTCAGGCTGCACTGGAGGCTTTGATGTGCCAAAAAATTACCAGAATAGTTTGAAACCCCTTGAAAATCAGAAGAATATATCAGAACAGCCCGGTAGCAGATCGTAAACTCCGGCGAGGAAGAAGCCTTACGAACTTGCTAAGTGGGAATTGGCCACTCATTTCTGGACCAAAATCTGAAGTGTGGACGTTATTGAACAAATGGCTCCAGATGAACTAACAGAAACTCTGGAAAATGTACCAGGAAAAGAGCACGGTAAGGTTTCATTACTGAACAGTGCGAAAAATCTTCTCAACAGTTGTTCACTCTAAGTGAGATTCATTTAAAGATCATTGTAGTGTATCAGAATATGCACACTCTCTTGAGAGACACACCTGTTAAATATGGGATTGACTGGAGACAACTCGCACTGCAGACCCTATTGAAAGATATTAGAGGCAGGATACTATACAATGTACGAATGAAAGGCACAGGATCATAGCAGATAGTGAGACTTCTTGAAGGTAGTGCCTCACAAGTTGCAACATTGGACGGGCCCTCTGAAAAAAATAGTATCTGAAGTGATGACAAACAAGTGTGATTGTGAAGGCTGAACTCTCTCGATAACTATCTTGGAACTATTGGATACACACTGAGAAGAATATGGTACATTATGTCAATGAATACCATTTATTACCTCTCGTCACATCAACTTCTGCTGGTTCGTCGTCTAGTTCACGTAACAGTAGATCAACAAGCTGCGATGAAGTTAATGAAATAACGTTAGGAATCAAACTGGAAAAAAGGGAGTTGCTGGTAGAATTTTATAAAAAAAATTAAAAAAATCAAAATGAACACAGGACATTGTTACTGAAAACTGCATCACAATATTTTGAAGATGAAGGTTTTCAGATGTCTTTGTCAAAGAGCTACCGACGTGAGAGATTTTGGCAAGATTTCCTACCTAAGTTGGTACGAATGGAATAAGATGAAGAAATGATATTTCATAAATAATAAATTATTTAAGTTTCTTGAAGAGAATATTCAAAACTGCTGTGTGACATCATTTTAGGATGAAGGCTCAGAAGGGACCACAAACTAAAATTAGTTGTGAAATAAAATCAGGTAATATCTTGAATAACAATGATATAAACATTAGATACTGAAAAGGGAAACATTTTCAATTGAAAATTGAAACAAAACATGACTCCTCTGGAAATGGAAAAAAATCTACGAAAAATTGAAGTTACATTTTTGTAATATCTAACCGGAAACAACTACTTCCCCAGCTAAAGCCACGCTGAACATTGAACAACATCTTATAGATATTGTGAAAAGACCCTATAGTTTTAATAGAAATAATAATAGGATTTGTATTCAATATCCTTTTTCCTACTGTATTGTACTTTCTAGTTTAGATATAAATTAATGTTTTCATGAATTTGTTTCAACATTCACTACATTGTGTGGAAACGATGAATTTGATGTTTTTGGAAGTAAATCTGGGCTGTTATCAACTAAAGTATTTGATGCATTGAACATTTTTTATTAGAGCAAACATGTATCTACCAGAGATAAATTTGGTAATCATCATCAATTATTCTCCAAGAGAATGAAAATATTGCAAATGTCAAATACATCTTGAAGGGTTCATGGCACATTGTCAGTCCCGAAAAAAAAATCATTGAGAATATTAGATCAAATTTATCAGAAAATTCGAGAAAGTGATTCATTTCGGGCGTAGCTCATACTATAATTTAAAAAAAATGGACTACTTTACTAAATAACACTATTCATTCTCGAAACTGGGTTCATTTTATCCTCATAAAAATTAACCATGTAGTCCAATATTACGTCATCTGGTGTAATTCAGAACATCTTCTCAATGCATTTCATGTTTTAGATGATGCACCTTCAATCAGGAATGCGATGTTTTATTTAAATTCGACTGTAATTATCCTACATTTTGAATTTTACTTTATCATCAATATCAATAGCCTTCATTGCATTGATTAATATGCAGTGGTTGAATGAAAACCGCTCATTCAAATAATAAACCCAATTCAATAATTCAGTGTACAACAATGATTGAATCAATTATTAATTTTTTTCTCCCCTAAAAATCAATATTTTTTCACGTAATGTAGTGGAACTATAACTTATTATGTTTTGAGTGAGCTGTTCTTTTTTCGTAGCGGAATGCAGATTTTTCCTTTTTTTTTCAACAAATTCCGAAAAAACGAGTTCATTGTCAATTGAAAAGTTTCACCGATAAAGTTCGTCTTTTGAAGCTCGCCAGCCGCCAGTTTTGTCGTTGAAGCATCTTCTTTTAGATTATGTAATGAAAGGGTAGCACTACTGTGGAATTTTTTTCCACATAAAACGCAAAAATTAAAAAACATTTTCAAAAACCTGCCTGTTGAAATGTTAATTTCATGCTACCTTAATACAAAGAATAAACAAGGACATAGGATTTGATTATGATAGAAGGACGAAAGTAAGTGAACTTTTGGTGGTAAAAATTATTTCTCACGATTTGCAGCAAAATTTAACCTCCTCCAAAAAAAAAGGTAGGAAAAAAGTTGTTGGCAATAAAATGATCCACAACTTTTGTATTTAGTATTTTTCCACATAACCTCAAATTGTCAAAAATCGGTTTTTATCTATTTTGATGGTCAATTTGAGGTTAGGTATGTTGAAAAGTGTCGAATGCAAAAATTCTCGATTTTTTTCATTAGTCACAACTTTCTACTGAACATTTTCCTCTAAGAAGTCACGTTTACCCGCAAATCGCAAAAAAGCGTTTTCAACCCCTGAACTGCATCCCAATTTCACCACTTTGAGTGTTCGTGTTTAAATATTTTTTTGTCGAAGTCGGAACCTCTGCAAAGATGATCGAGAAAAATAAATATGTCGCTGCAAAAAAAACATCCAATTCATACCTTCAAAAGGTATATTTCCACTAGATTTTGCGACAAACATACAATTTTCATGCAAAAAAATTAAAACCAAATCAAAACGGGTTTTCTGATTTTTCCGAAAAATTTGAAGTTATGTGAAAAAATCTTGGAAACAATAATCTTAGATCTTTTTTGCTCACAACTTTTTCCTTTACTTTTTTTGTATTAGGTTAATTTTTCCTGCAAATTTTTACCCCCAAAAGTTCTCCTACTTTCGCTCTTTTATCATAGTCAAATCCTTATTTATGTCTTTGTTTATTCCTTGTATCTATTAAGGTAACATGAAATTTTCATTTTAGATATAGGTTTCAACTAATTTCATTAATTTTAATAAATAAATATGAGTTAAAAACAAAAATTTTAAAAATTGATTTTTGAAAATCTGTTTTAAATTTTTTTCGCGTTTTCTGGAAAAAAAGAGTAGCACTGCTCTACTCTTTCATTACATAATGTGAAAGTAAAATATGAACTAAATCGGACAAACTTTTCAGTTGAAAATGTGGTCGTTTTTTCGGAATTTGCCGAAAAAATAAGGAAAAATCTGCATTGGTTACAAAAAATCACAGCATACTTGAAATATGTAAATATTTCCAGCAAATTTCGTGAAAAAAAAAAACGATTTTTGAGTGAGAAAACAATTAAAAACAAAAAAATTGGTTTTTGCGATTCTCTTGGAAAATTTTAAGTAATGTGGAATAATATTGATACAAATATAGATCTTTTTATTGTCAACAACTGTGCTCCTCAACTTTGTTTGATGAAAGGTCAACTTTCGTTGCAATTCTCGAAAAACCGTGAAATATCGCTCTCAACCTCTAAATGTTCGCTCCCTTCCACCCTTCTCTATTTTTTCAACTCCAATTTATTTTTCCCATCATTCAAACAATATTCTGCTACTCTTCCAGTAGGTCTCATGATATTAGTAATTTTCCCACTTTCATATTTTTAGTCGTCCATCAGCACTGGTCTAATTCATGAGTTCAATGATCACTATTCATTGAATTAATCTAAAATATTCATCGTACTGATGAACGAGTGCATTATATCAATGAAACAGCATTTATTCCAAGACAGAACAATAATAATCAATACGATGCAGAGGAATCATCAATCCAATGTTTTTTTTCATTCGTTTGATGAATGAGATTCGTTAAAATAACGCACCCATCTAATGTACTTGATCATACAATTAACGAAATCATTCATTGATATTGTGGACGTCCGTATTCATAGTATCGATAACCAGTGATGAATTGACAAAATAAATGCGTTCATTGGACCACTATAGATGAAAATGTTAATGAGTCACTACTTTAGCATTTTATTTAGATACCGATTTTTTTCTGTGTATTTTAGAGACAGTAGAAAATCAGACTTGTGAGATTTATCCTTTTTTTTCTGGATATAATTTTACAGCTTCAGAATAGTAGGTGCTGCACTTCATATATGGAAACAGTACTCGAGACCTGTCCCTAAGATATACGCATTATGACACAAACTTTTTTGAAAATAGTCAAATTTTGACAAAATTATGAAAAATGTCGATTTTTTCGAATTTATGACGTAATGGATTGTTACAAGCATTTTCATTACTTGCATGATTCGTATATCTCTGTCTGTCATTGGGTTCCAAAATTTGCAGTAGAATTTTCAAACAATTGCTGATGTCCAATTGAGCTGAAATTCTATACACCTTAGAAACGATGACAATGTAATAATAAAAAGTTCTCCCTGAAAAAAGCATGTCTGTTGGGGTGCTCAGACCCCCTACTTCTCGAAAGAAGTTGCGAAAACTCGCGAAAATAAAATCCGTCCAATGGTGAAATGCATCGCACCGTCATATAATTTGATTTCAAATTCCACCCCCACCACTTGATCTCTGACAACACTGTATCTGATTCGGTGGCGGGAAATGATATAACACACGACCTCTAGGACCTGGGGGGAGTGAAAATAGTAAAAAGAGGTCCGCATTTATTAGAAACAACCCCATGCATGATCTACTGGAATGTGATTACGAACACACCGTAGATAATAATCGATCACCAGTCATATCAATTGCCATATTTAATTTCTATTTCCTGGCTCTTATAGATACGGGTTCAGAATGTACATGTCTTTCAGGGGACGTTTATAACCAACTTTCCCAGTTTCATAATCAGATTCCTGCATTTCCAGTAACGGGGGTTAGAATCACGGGGGCGTTTAAAACAAAAGAAAGACGTATAACCCATCAACTTTCGCTGACGTTCGTCATAAATAACTACCAGTATTGTTATGAATTTTTGTTAGTTACGGATTTAATTTTTCCAATTATTGTGGGGGCGGATTTTTTAAGAAAAGTAAAGGCCGAAATCAACATGGGAAAAGAAATTTTGACGTTTTCAAACGGTGACGGTACATCAACCTGTGTTGAGGAGATAAAAAGTTTTCACGAGTTCAAGGTTCCTGAAGATAAGTTAAATTTACGAACGGTTGCCGTTAAACAAGATGTTTTTGCTGTCGGTTCGGGAGACTTGGATAAAAACAATGGATTTCAAACGGGCTTCATCGTGAATTTAACACATCTATCAGATTAACAAAAAATGTCGCTCAGAAATGTTTTAGAACGGCACCGGGAGGTTTTTTCAGATATTCCCGGGCGAACACATGTTTACGAGCATAAAATAAAATAAAAAAATACCGCACCGTTTCATATTAAACCGTACCCAATTCCAGTGGCGTACAGAGAAGCCGTCTACAAGGAAATCGAGAAAATGGAATCGTGGGGTGTCATCGAAAGGGCAGCCACCCCTTATATAAATCCTTTAGTTACCACTGTGAAAAAAATGGTAAAGTCCGGGTTTGTCTAGATGCAAGGTTTTTGAACAGCCGTATGGAACCAGAGCACGACCTTCCGCGCCCAATTGATGAGATTTTAAAGTCGTTATCAGGCGCCAAATTCAAAAGCTGCATAGATTTGTCTTCCAGCTATTGGCAGCTACCCTTACGTGAAGAGGACAGGAATTATACGGGCTTTATAATTGGCAATAAAAGTTATCGTTTCACGATTTTACCATTTGGAATTTCGACGGCAGTATCTTCGTTTACAAGGGCGGTGTCATTAATACTAGGATCAGAATGTGATAAATACATAGTTGCCTACCTAGACGATATTTTAATATACTCTAAAACTTTCGATGATCATATAAAGCACTTAGGTAGGGTCTTGGAGCTATTATCGAGGGCCGGCTTGACTGTTAACTTCAGTAAATGTAGGTTTTTGCCACAAGTCTTACCTTTCTTAGGGTACCTTATTTGTGAAGATGGGGTCAAAACTGACAAATCTCGCGTAGAAGCAATTGTGGAATTTCCCGTCCCTAAGAATACAAAACAAATCCAATCATTTTTAGGGCTTTGCAACTACGACCGAATATTTTGCGAGAATTTTGCCTCGTTAGCTGAACCTTTGAGCCGCCTTCTCAGGAAAAAATCTAAATGGGTTTGGGGAAACGAACAACAGCAGGCTTTCGAGAACCTCAAAACCGAATTGTCCACGGAAGTCTTGTTATATCATCCTGACCCCAATCTAGAATATTGTGTGCAAATAGACGGAAGTGAGTACGGTTTAGGAGCGCAACTCTATCAAAGGATAGGGGGACAGCGTCGCGTGGTGGCTTATGCCAGCCGCCTTCTACTCGACCGAGAACGAAACTATAGTAGCTGCGAGAAAGAGGTACTAGCGCTAGTTTTCGCACTTACAAAATGGCGGATTTATTTATTGGGGCGTCACTTCCAAGTTTTTTCGGATCATAAGGCCCTAATGTATATCCGAACATGCCGCCTGCTGACCCCGAGAATATCTCGCTGGGCACTCGCCTTACAAGAATTCGACTTTACAGTCAATTACGTAAGGGGATCGGAAAACGTAATCGCGGACGTTCTGTCGCGGTTTCCCTCTCCGCGGCTACCTACACCGAGTGACCGCTGTTTCAGACTTCTAAATATTGGCTTATGCGCCCCGCTGAAATCGCGTCTGAAGGACTTGCCTCGTCTACAGGGGGAGGACAAAAACTTAGGCCGAATAATTCGGTCTCTAAACGATGAAAATGCTCAGAATAATTATGTCCTACATCGAGGATTACTGTTCGCACGGCGGTGTGATGACGAACTGTTTGTTTTATGTATCCCAGAAGTTTTGATTGAATTATGTGTCAAGTCCTACCATGAAACTCTGGGACATTTTGGGGTTTATAAGACATGGTCGGCCATCAAGCGAGATCTATGGTGGAAGGGCATGTTCAAAAGCGTAAAAGGCCTCGTCAAGGGTTGTACCATCTGTCAATTATCAAAACCTTCGGTGTCTCCGAAGCCGCCATTGCAGTCAATATTACCCGAAGGGATTAACGAAATTGTTTCAATTGATCTGTATGGCCCTTTACCTAGGTCGCGAGGGGGCGTTACTTATCTATGCGTCGTTATAGACATATTCTCGAAGTTCATAACCCTTTATGCTTTAAAAAAAGCTACGAGCCGAATTATTTTGAACCGATTAATTCTAGATTATTTCCCAAAACATGGTTTAGTAAAGAATGTCCTTTCTGATCATGGAACCCAGTTTACGTCGAAGTTATGGAGTGAGACTTTGACTGCAATAGGGGTGAAACCCATTTTTAGTTCTATCCGACACCCTCAAAGCAACCCTGTTGAGAGGAGTATGCGGAATTTAGCCCGTCTCTTCCGAACATATTGCCACGACAAGCATCAACGGTGGGCGTTCGAAGTGATGAAGTTTGCGCAATTCTTGAATGCCGTCGTGCACGAAAGTACAGGGTTTACCCCTATCGAACTACAGTTAGGCGTCTCACCTCCGTCCTTAATGAAAGATCACGTAGCCTACCCTGATGGTCCTGTTGGTTCGCCCCAGGGACAAAAGTTAATCCTCGCCAAGGAGACTATGTTGGCCCGCGCGGAGAGGCGTAACGTGCTCAACCCAGGGCGACCCTATAAGGAATATAAAACTGGCGAACTTGTGCTATTACGAGCAAATCCTGTTTCGTCCGCGCTAAATTCCCAAACTAAGAAGTTCGCTCTTATTTTTGAGGGGCCGTATCGGATAAAGAAAAAGATAGGCAACGCTACGTACGTTCTTGCCTATACCTACGGATAGTGATATAGAGCGCGGATTTTTTCACGTTAGTCATTTGAGACATTTTAATACTTGAAACACCTAATTTTCTCTCGACCGTCCTGTTCAAATTAGGTGGGGGGCGGTTGTAACGGAATCTGTACCCCTCTGTATATACTTCTCTCTTCTCATCGGCAGATGCCTCGCCATGCCCGTATTCAGTCGAGCCATTGAAACGGTCTGACGGGTTTTTTTCTCTCGTTTGAAACGCCCGAAAAACTGAGCTGTTGAACCTCAATGTTTTCGATCGTATACATGACCTGTGGTGCGGTGCTATTAATTTATTGAAATATATTATATTAGTGGCATATATTCCTGTTTTGCAGGTGAGTTTGATACCCACGAATATATCGGTATTTGATACTTCCCCCCAAGTTTTGGTTTACGAGAGTTATTTTGTTTTGTAGATCGAAACATTATTGAAATAAACCCCTACACAACTGTTGGAACTATTTTGTTTCTCTAACTCGGCCCACCTACCCTGAGATACCGGCGCTCCATCAACCACTTTGTTACACGTCTTATACACCTCCAAACTTTATACGTTCTGGAACAACACGCTACAACAATCGAAGGCGAATTCGAAAAATCGGAGGCCAATATGAACGCATGAGTATATCGTGTTCATTCTTCTAGTCATTTCATCAGAAGTCATAACAAAATTTTTTCTGAGGAAGCTTTTTGTTAGGTATATATGTACTGTTACACGATGCCAGTAAAGTGGCTTACGTGCCGAAAAGCTGTTTGGCCAGGGGTAGCAAAAAATTTTATGTAGTGTATGAAAAACAAAGGACTTTTAGAAAGGACCCCGCACTTTTTATAGGTAAAATGGTTCTCGGTAAAATTGTTTGAATTTTTAGTATATTGTAGTATTCGATGTACTGATTGAACGTGCAGAATCGCAAAGTTCGTTGATGGATAGATTTTAAAATTAGTTATTTTTATTTAATTATTTTCTCGGGATTTGAAAGTGCCAACTGCATATTTTTTCATTCCTATCATCAACGTACCTTCATATTACTAAATATCATTCGGGTGGTGCATATTATATCATTATGTACAGAGTGAAAAAGAAAAACATTTTAGTAATGTCTGAAAATTCGATGTAATAATGAAATTATTTTGGCATGCAAAATACTATTCTTATTCCATCATTAATTATAATTCATACATTTCGTACGGCCGGTTCTTTCGTACTTATCCTGTATATTCAAGAGAATTATCATCCTGCGAAGATATCTGATGAAAATTTTCGATGAAAAAATGACATAATATCACCGTTTCAGAAATCACCCTGTAATTCACGATTAACTCGTTGAAATTTCTTTATTATTATTCAATATATCCATCATTCTCTCTTCAACACTGTCCCAAATATGCAGTTTCCTACTATACTAGTTTCATAGTTATTAATTGAGAAACTTATTACCATTTGCATAACAAGTTGAAGGAACTTGTTCACGCGTACATTCTACTAGTGGCCAAGATTTTTCACAAATAGTGAAACGTGAGAATGTGGAGATCAAAATAAATGTAACATTATATGCAGTGTGATGACCAATGACGGTCCATCCAATTCCATCTACCATTTAGGAAATGACTGAATATACGTCACATCAATTACAACTTACAACTCAGGCATGAGCCAGATAAAATTTCTGATGCTTGGATAGTTTGACTCGCCCAATCGTGTATGAGGCCCCGGGATAGTCTTTCCAATATCAATTGCAACAACTCGTATAGGTTCAAAGAAAACGCCGCGGTCCACGTGACCTTGATTGACGTGCGGCAAAGTGCAAAATATGCGGCTGGAGAGTCATAAATCATCATGTAAATGAGGTGTAGCCATATCAAACGAAATTGTCGATACGGCTATCAAACGAGTTTTTATGATCTGCAATTGATATTGGATAGACTATACCGGATATCGTTGACGGAACGTGAATGAAAAAGAAAAATCAATTAGTTCCATCAGTGATAATTATTATTAACTTTACGTATTGAAATGACTTATATTGATGAAATATAAAAGATGTCTATATGTTTCTATTGATATCCAGCAAATATAAAAATCATGGAAACCTCTATCCGAGTGGAACACGCATTGGAAGAAAACCGTCGCTGCTAGATTCATATTTTTTCCAATTAGTAATAAAAGCGTTCTATCAATCATTTTCACTTTCCCCAGAAGGTTTGTTTTTCATTCCGTTAAAGCTTAAACCAACAAAATTCACTTAACAAAGTCAAAGTCAAAATATGCTTTTTGTCGGAAGTATCTTATCTGTACCTTACATTATTAAATTCACATATCTGATGTGATTGTTATCTCTAATCTTCACCTTCTTTGACATTTATTTTGATCTCCACATTCTCACGTTCCACTATTTGTGAAAAATCTTGGCCACTAGTAGAATCTGCGCGTGAACAAGTTCCTTCAACTCGTCATGCAAATGGTAATAAGTTTCTCAATTATTAACTACGAAACTAGTCATAGTAGGAAACTGGGATAGTATTGAGGAGGGAATGACGAATATATTGAATAATAATAAAGAAATCTCACCTAGTTAATCGTGAATTACACGGTGATTTCTGAAACGTTGATATTTTGTCATATTTATCATCGAAAATTTTCATGATCACCCTATATATCCCAACGGAATCATGTTTATACGGTATCAGCTATCTTCGGAAGATAATAATTCACTTGAATATACAGGATATGTACGAAAGAACCGGCCACATATTTCACCAATTTTTCAAATCACCCTGTACGAAATGTATGAATCGTGAGTAATGATGGAATAGGAATAATATATTGCATGCCAAAATAATTTCATAAACATTTCATTATTACATCAAATTTTCAGACATTACTAAAATGTTTTAATTTTTCACTCTGTAAATTATGATATAATCTGCAATCTGAATGGTATTTAGTAATATGAAGGTACGTTGATAATAAGAACGAAAAAAAATGCAGTTGGCACTTTCAAATCCCAAGAAAATAATTTAACAAAAATTACTGATTTTTAACTTGAACGCCCTGTATTTCAAAATCTATTCATCAACGAACTTTGCGATTCTACACGTTCAATCAGTTTATCGAATACTATAATATACTGAATATTCAAACAATTTCACCAAGAACCATTTTACCTATCAAAAGTACGGGGTCCTTTCTATATTTTTTTTAATGCTTTCAGCGTGATGTCATAACAATTGAGCTTCCAAGAAAATATTAAATTAAACAATAACATCAAACAATAATTATTCAATTAAAGTTCTTCGTATAACTAAATATTATTTTTTACTTTTCAGCTCGATACTTTATTAACAAAATCTTGTTATCGAAGAGATTTCCTACATTTATTTAATTTTTCAAATAGGAATAGGGACCTATCAGGTGATACCTTATTTCGAATATCTTTCAATTCCTTATTCAGTGATGAACACTTATGAATGGTTAATATCGACAGTATGACCAAAAGAATTGATTACACATTACGTCAATACCGATGACTAACCCATATCGAATGTAAAAGTTGACTTTCTTCAGAATTTTCATCCTCTTAATTTGACAATAATTATTGAAAACACGAATTTGTCATATAATTCAAGAATTTTATTCTCCCTGTGAAAAAAATCATAGGAAAGTACATTTTAGAATGATTTCATTGATTACGTTATCCAGCCAATAGCTTTTTGACAAAAATTTTGAAACATAAGCACTAGAAAGAAAATTTAGCAGCATACTGAAAATAGAGATTTGCACATTTTGAATATGAGAATCGGTAGTAAGAAAAATAATGAAATGAAATTTATCTGCTCCCACTTCCTACCTGGCACACGCATAGATCCAGTTCTGACGAGATGAAAATGGGGGGACGTGAACACTACCATTGAAAGTGATTGCTTTACCTACCGTTATTCACTACATGGATCCTCTCTCTTTCCAATTATTCTTATTGCAGATAGGGAGGTGAGATTTTTCAAAACTTTATTATTCGATGGTTAGATATTTTTCACTATTTTTACGGATTTTTCCGATTTTGTTAAAGCAAGTTTTCGCAAGAAGGGAGGGAGCAAGCACACCAGCAGACATATTTTTCGTTGTAATATACATGTGTGAAACAGTTGAAAAATTTTCCAAATTTCTACACGTTCTGTATCTAGCTTTCGAGGAGAGAAGAGGAGTAAATTTTTTTGATACCGTATTATTCAATGGTCACATAATTTTCACTATTTTCACGGACTTTTTCAATTTCTATTTCGAGAGTTTTCACAGTATTTTTTTGAGACAGGAAAGGGGGGCTGGGGGGCGAGCCCCCTGATCGATTTTTTTCCATAAATATTTCCTATGTCTATGTCCTTTGCGTTCTCTATCTAGCTTTTGAGGGGGGACAGGAGAGGAGAAATTTTTCTAAACTATAATTTTCGACGGTCAGATATTTTTCACCATTTTTACCGATTTTTCCGATTTCAATTTAGCGAGTTTTTTTACTTATTATCGAGGAAAGAGTGGGGCATGCCCCCCTACCTAGTTTTAATTTTTGCTTTAATTTTTGACGTCCAAATCCGTCAAGAAAACTTTCAAAATCCTACGCGCACAGAGGGGCAATTTCTTCCACATTATTGTATTGTCATTGGAACTGAACAAACAAGTGAAATTTCAATTCCGTAGGATAAGAGAAAGGGGTTCTAATTCAGTTTAAGAGATTTGTACCCATTTAACAAACTCACACACAGAGCAATTTATATAAAAGCTTTTCAAAATAAAAATCGACTTTTGGAATTTTTCTCAAAGTCGCCTATTCGCGAAAAAATTATTTTTTTCCATAATTTTGCCCCTCACTGTATGTGCAACAATGAAGATCATCTTCAGAAACGAGTAATTATTTTCATGCTGAATGAATAATTGTTTGGCAATTATTTTAACAAACTTTGATAACATATTTCATCTACCTCATTGTTCAAATAATACCTACACCATACGATCATCAAAATCACGAACCTTCCAAGAGATAAGGAATTAGTTCGGAGCCAAATATGAAAATAGCGCTCCCCCCACCAGCATAAAAATTCTGTTTGAAGGTCAAATAAGTTTGGCAACACTGTCGGAGGCGTTTTGGTAAAAATTCGTGTAGGAATATATACAGAAGAGGCCATTTTGCCACCTTCTATTCGGAGGAGAGCTGCATTGAAACTTATGTCAAAAATCTGTATATTTTGTGAAGCATTTTTCTCTTCCTCTCTCTTGGTGCTCGCATAGACGACATAAATTATGTACTGTTTGTATACAACAAACACCTATGATGGTATTCCTTAGATAGGAGGCGTGGGTGCCATTCCGGTGTATGGATGCACCCAAGATAGCCGTGCATGTATATATATATATATATATATATATATATATATATATATATATATATATAGAATCTGTGTAGTCCCATATGGTTTGCAATCAGCATATCCAGCTTTAGATAGGGCATTGCATAATATTTTGGACAAATACGAAGATTTTGTGTTGCATTATGTTGTTATATATATATATATATATATATATATATATATATATATATATATATATATATATATATATATATATATATATATATATATATGACTTTACTGTAATATAAGAAATACAAAAACTCCTGAATCATTACACCATCTCTTCTTCTATGTTATCTTGTGGTATTTCCGTCAATGTTTGACTGCAAACATTGCAACAGCTTTCTATGTGCAAGAGACAAATGGAACTTTTGCTTTTTTTGCAATTATATTTTGTTAATCGCCTTTGTGCTATGCATATATGACATATTTTGCGATTTCCTTCATTTTCGTTTTATTTTGTTGTTCTTGATCTACTGGCGTAATTCTTTTCAGGCGTTGTTGCAGGCTGGTATGAATCCCTGATGTCTGTAAACTTCGTCGAGTCATATGGGGTGAAACTAATGCGTGTGATAAAGCTTTCAAAAAATTTCTTCTTCGAATAACATCTTGACCAGTGCCAAAATATAGTACCTACCTGAGCATTGATTCCGCTAATATTTAACATAGCAAAAAATACTACCATGGGCCAACGGCGAGTATTTCTAGCCACAATGAATGAGGCACACAATTTGTCTGTCGTGTCAACTCCACCTTTAGTAGTATTGTAAAAGGTAATTACGGATGGTTTCTTTTCCTTTTTATCTCCGGTATCAAGATCGATAGAGTTATCTTCATGTAAACTTGAAGCCAAACTCACACATTTTCCTTTTTTAGGAACATAAGATACCAAAGTGCACCCTTTCTTGAAACCAAACAAGCTACTACTAACAGCTCTCTTGTTATTTGGTAGAAACTCAGGTGGAATTGCAACCTTATTTTTTTTACTGTTCCAACGTAAGAGAGATTTTTACTTCGCAACTCATCTATCAATGGAATACTTACTGGTAAACCAGTTATCTGCAGTTACATTTAGTCCGGTCTGATAAATAGGTTGGCAAAGTCGTAGAACAACATCCGATGGTGAATTGCTCAATCGGAATAATGGGCCTTCAGGTTGTATATCTTAATTCCATACTTATTGGAATTATTCGGGATGTATTGTACAAAACCCACCTTCCCCGGAATCCTTCTAGTGTTTCATCAATCGTTACATTTTGTCCCAGACTATAGGACTTCTGTTAATTTTGTAACAGCATTGTAAAGATTTCTCGAATTGCTGCGATTTGATCGGTTTTTCTTCTTTCAACTCTCGTGGTCCGATTGTCAAATCCAACGCATAATAAATCTTATATTTTGATGTTCATGACAAGTCGAAGTTCTTCCAAACTTTGTCTACAACCTCTGTAAACACCAACTGAATATAAAAAACCTATAAATGCCTTCAGCTCAATAATGTCTATAGGTTTGGCATCTCTATCGCGTTTGAATAATACTTTAATACTTTCAATATATTGATTCGTTTGTTGTACAATTATTCTCAATATCTCGTCATCCTTGCATAATGCAGCTCCAACATTCTAGAGGAGTTTTTGCCATTCTTGCAGTACATATTACACCTGGTAACTTGCGAATGAGATTATGTGGTTTTGAACGAACTCTTTGTAATGGGACATTTTTATTCCATTTTGTTTTTTCTATAATCTTCTTTCCTTTACTTTTTTCTTTTTCAAAAAAAAATTGTTATCATCTAAGTTAGATTCATTCTCATCATAGTCATCGTCGTCACTAGCCTCCTGCTCCGTATCTGAATCGCCTTCACGAGATTCGACAGCATATTCACCATCTGTATCCTTCTCATCATCAATATCTATCGTCCTGTAAGTCGGCTTCATCATCTTCAAACATCATTCTTTGTAGCTCTTCAATATCTTTAGGATCCGCTAGATCACATTTTTTACTACGGCTTTCCATGATCAACGTATTTCCAACCTAAAACACATGTAATTATGTTAACATAAAAAAAATCTTCAATCGGGCGCAGTGTATCAATTTGATATTTATAGAGTACGAATGTGAAAAATATAACACGTGAATAATAAAATGTAAAGAGTAGTAGTATAAATCGATAGCACTTACCAAAATAATTGAAAAATTAACAAATTCACAAAATTTATTTTGTAACGGATATAGGCGCGGTGTATCAATCTGAACAATATTCAGATACCTCCTTCGTACCATAGATCATTTAGAACTAACCGGTCTCATTGCGTAGCTTTCCAATAATGCATGAACTTAGAATATGTTCGTTAATAAAATAATCAATACAAAAAGATCCTCATTTGAACCTAAAAAAAGTCCTGTGCTGCCATTTCATTTGTCTCAAACAGAATTTCCCAATTTACATTGCCCTTTATGTGAAAATAATCATTTCGTCAACAAATGTGCACAGTTCTTGAACAAACATCCTGATGATAGATATTTACCAGCAAAATTGAGGATGTGTACTTTTTCAACATGAATACCTCCCAAGAGGTTATGTTGAACTATGAAAAATAGCATCTAAAGTTTGTCTTTCAGTCGCAGATGATTCCACATCTGATTTTATGAACAGCCAGTTCATATTTTCAATAAAATAAACATAAACTATTGAAAAAATCGTAGAATTTTTTTTGTTAACTAGCTGTCGTCCCTCTACGAACGGTAGCCCCCAGAATTCGAAAGTTGTGCGAGTTAAGGGTTAACGAGGTCTTACCTTTTTACGTGCAATTCCTAGCACTTTCTCGGGCCATCAGAAAAATGTCTGCAGTCGCTAGATTTTGAACCTTTGACTGGCAGTGAAAGTGATTGAAACAATGTCGCTCTAACCACTCGGCTATCTGGCAAACTGTGATTGAATTGTCTCCGTACAATTGCAATCAACCTTGCACAACCTCATTTTGTAGATTATTTAATGAAAGATTCTACGCTTCTTCATTTCGATAAAACACAGGAAGTGAAATCTTTCAGTGTGCTACTGAGCCATCTTCGATAGAATCGCCTCAGCAAGCTGAGTTTCCCTCTATCCCGTAAGTGAGCATCGCTTCAACAAGCAACTGTATTCAATCAATTTCTTTATGTACAGTTGTGTGCATGAAGAAGTCGAACAGCAGATATAAAATATTGTGAGTTAGGCTTGTCAATCTCAATTAATAAACTTCTTATCGACTTTGACAAGTAGAGCCGACAAACTATTTTTGTCAGTAACGCTCTTTTAACTTTTTTTAGTGCAATTAGTGCAATGCCATAATTAGTGTCGTACCTTGTACGACTTTTTTATGCACACAACTGTACTTGGATTCACCTAATCTGCTAAAGTTATGCTCGATACAGGTAGTCAAGCATATTTCATTACTTAAAGCTGTTCAAAACGTTCAGTTCTTGATGGGTCTAAATTCAGAACATTACTTCAAGGCATAGGTCAGTTTTGTATGCCACAAGAAACAAATTTGTCATTCTCGATTGTTTTGACGAAGGCCATTCATTTACAGACGAAATTGATTTCTTGTACGTAAATGGGCTTCTTTGATTCCAAAGATTTTTGACAAATGCCTCTTATCATCTGATCTCGATCCCATTATAAAAATTCATTTAAATTGATTCATCTTCATATTATGCGCATCTTTTATGCAGACATGTACTAAACGACAATTCTATCAGAACTATCGCGGATCTTCGATCCACTAGAATTTTTGACACCAGTCATATTTTTCGTCTAGCGACTTATGCAATATTTTCAAGCCCAGCGTCTAACTCCTTCCTATGAAGTTATGAACTCGTGGTATAGATGCCAATGGGAGTTACCGAATTTGTTCTCCACACAAATTCCTCGTGAATTATGTCCTAATGAACATGAAAGCTTTCAACTTCATAGCTTTTATGATGCCTCCCAATAGTGCTACGCAGCCATGGTTTATTTTCGATTTGAATTACAAAATTTATATGGAGTGTGCATCTCTATATCAAAGACGAAGGTTGCACTTCTTTGTGCGAGCAAGGGAGATCCGAGACCTACAGTTTAAATGAAAGTGGAATCCGAACCACTTCAGCTCAGTGACACGCGACCGGGAATCGAACCCGGACCGGGTGGAAGCTGAAAGCCCTAACACCACGACCACTTCGCTACAAATATCGATACTTCGCTTGGAGCTATGTGCGGCAACATTGCTTGCACATAGAATGCTTGGTTGGTCGTCTATGTTTGTAAAACTTGTCAGAAAGTAGACTAAATCGAGATTTCACAGTAACAACACCTCAGGCAAATAGAATTAGCCTGTTAAAACCTTTTCCTGGAGATTTGTTCCAAATTAAGATAATCTAACTGATAGTGCTTCCCGTGAACTTCTACCTTCCGCAGTTACTGAACATGGTGGAAAGCTCCACCTTGGATACATAGATCTCATGAATATTGGTCTTCATTTAAAGTACTAAAACAGGTAGGTTCAGCTGGAGAAAACATGTAGCTTGGTTAGGCTTCATACATAATTCTGGGAGACACAGAAAAACTGATTTTCTTTCGTTCAATCAGATGGATCATTCATTCCATATTATTATCAAACATGTTCGACATATGCATTTTAAAGATGATATTTCGAAGTTCTCGATAAAATCAGTTTGTTCCAAACAATTACGAAAACTATCGATGAGCATAGTATTCCTAGGGTGTGCAGTCGATTGATAAAGTCCAAATTGTCATTTGATGTGGAATTTCCGATTTTTTACCACATAGGTATCGCCACACTCTTCATCGAGCATTTTCACCAAGAAAATCTACATCCATGTTCCTGATCCATGAAATCTATTAAGTACAGCTATTCTGGATATTGCCTGTCAGAAGAACCATCTGCCATACTATATTGAAATGTTTCAGATGTGTTCCGGCCAGCCCTTTACCGTCTGTTCCCATAGTGGGAAACTCACCATCTATCCATGTCAAACATCTAACACCATTGTCGTGTGTTGGCGTGGACTATAATGGTGGTCCATTTTCTCTAACCCTGGGTTAACTCAAGGATGCAAATCCCGAAAGTCTTATTTATGGTTATTTGTGTGCTCATCAACGAAAGCTCTATACTTGGAGGTTGCTTCGTATAATTCATCATCTGAAGCGTTTCTAGCAGCATTCCGGTAAATCATAGCACGTCGTGGTCGCTGATACAGTATTATATTTAGTGACAATGGTACACACTTCGATGGTGCACATCGGTACTTGCTCGAACAATGAAAAATTTGGATAAAACTATAAACTTCGATTGCAATTTCAATCCTCCGACAGAATAGTATTTTGATGGTCTGTTTGAAGCCAACATGGAATCGAAGAAGGGTCATCTCTTGAAAGCTATAGGAGAACATATCCTCGCCCACGAGGAGTTAAACACTGTGTTTGTTCAAATAGAGGCACTGTTGAATTCTAGACCCCTGACTAGCTTGATCTAAATGAAGTAACAGCAATGACGCCTGGCCATCATTTGACCATGGAGTATTCAACTGCTTTGCCTGATCCTGACCTGTCTCATTTAAACATAAATATTTTATCTGGATGGCAAATATCGCAGACTTCATTCACCAACATTTTTGGAATCGTTGTCATCTAGAATATTCAAATACAGTTCAATAGCTAAAGGATTTCTCGTTGCAATAAAAAAGTATCAAACTTCACCATTGAAATGGGTTTTAGTTTTATAGAGTTGTGAAGGCTTATAATGATAGATTGATATATTGAAGATGGTGACAGATTTCAGGTGACGATTTTCTCGTTTATGCCTCTGAGAAAGATATGAAAATTCTGACAAGAATGATGAAAAATTTGAGTGGTTGCCGAGTGGATTTCATAAAAAAATTCGATTTTCATTAAAAAATATATGTGTTTTTGGACGATTTTATCGCCGCTGCCATGAACACCAACGGCATGTTAAGATAAATAATAGAAGCGAAAAAATTATAGACATGAGGGTTGCACGTGGCGTAAACTTGCGATTTTTTTTTGAATTTTAGACGATTTTCTCGTTGCTGCCAATTGAAATAATGTGAGTTTTCATCATGAATGTCCCATAAAAAAGTGACATTAGGTTTGCGGATGTCGACGTGAGGTTAAGTGCAGGAATTGAATTTTTTATATGAAGGCCACGCGGCGACCGCTCAAAGTTTTCATCATTTTTGTCAGAATTTTTATATTTTCCACTGGTCTGAAGGCATAAACAAGAAAATCGTCACCTGAAATCTGTCACCATCTCCAAGTCTATAAAGCAAATAATATATTATAAGTACAACAAATTGGATGCATAAAAGAATATCCAAATATAATTCTTCATAAGTAGATGTCAATAATATAAAAATTCACACAAATATATATAATTCTTATCACTAATTTTCCTAAGGTATTCGTGTAGGAAGAGTTGATCATTTCATCAAATAGTCTTTTCTCTGTTGCTCTAGCATATTTTCCAAATATACACATTTTTCCTGAAGCGCTTTATGGTCAACCTGGAGTTCGTTCAGTATTTCGTCCTTTCTGGCAACTGAAACCTTGATCCTGTAAAAATTAAAATAGTCTGTACAATTCGTAACCAACTGGAGTATTTCCATTTAAGATTGATCATAAAATCATTGTTAATTGTTTAGAGAATACTTGAATTATCATATATTCGAAGTGTGTTAGAGGTTGAGATTTTAAATCTTTATTTTTTGCCAGAGCTGTCGATGACAGTTACCAAATTTTTCGATATCTAAATCCCAAGGTAATCTCCGCAAAGGCCAAAAGATAATCCTTGGACATGTACTGTAAATTTATATTGACATTTTCCTACCAACAGTGTCTTATGATTCGCTGAAAAGTCATAAAATGCTATTGGAAATATTTTCTCGGTGTCCAAGATATTTTTTTTTGAATGGATAGATAGAACGCTCTTTATTTCCAAAAGGTATTCACCCAATTACAAGAAATGCTTAAAGGAGACATAACCAATTACAAAAGGAAAAATATTAATAAATGTATGTACCTAAAATACTGAAATAAGAAAAAATAAGAAATTTACGATCTGTTGATGCTAAAATATATTTGAGAAGGCTCACATTGATATCACATAAATTATCACAGACCAAATTTTTATTATAACACATTAACGACACTCGTGCCCTGCGCCTAACATTTGTTCGAATATTTTCACAATAAAAGGTCGTCTCACTTCTAGAAAAATTAAAGTTGACTTTTTGTAACAGTGAGGCATATGAAATAATATTGTTCAGTAAATTGTAAATAAATGGTATTGTAATAGAGAGACAACGAGTGTTCAAAGAAATTACATCGAATCGATTCAAAAGAATTGAATAATCGATACCTCTTTGAGGATACGTTTCTGTTTGTTTGAATAGGTAGCAGGTATTTCAAAAATTTTCTTTGAGCAGCTTTCAGAAATTTCATTCCATAGTTGTATAAAGGATATTATAGCAATGCCCCATATTCAAGTTTAGACCTCACATACGTATAGAACAATGTGAGAATTGTCTCAACATTGCAATACTCCCTAGTACTTTTATTAATAAAGGCCGTTCATCCTACTAGTCGAAAATACAATTTCATCCATTTGCAGAAGAAATATGACTTCACAATCAGATTTAATCCATGACCGTATTGATGATGTTATAATCTGATTGGTAGGAAAACTCTATCATCTTTTTCTTTCTTGAAAATGATAAAATTGAACATTTTGAAATTTTCAATCGTAGATGATTATGGAGACACCAATCGAATACTGAATCTACATCCTTCGGTAAATTGCTGCGGTCTGTATTCTCTTTGACAACTCTGAATAACTTCAGCAGGTGCCACTGCTCTAACGACAAAACGGACGAAGAAGAAATTTGAAATTCAATTTGACAATGACAAGTGAAATTAGTTACGTTTTCGTATAGAACTGAACGAGAGTGTGAACATAAATAGACTGAACACACTCATGGAAAGAGAAATTCGTAAATTGAGTACGGAAAGCACATAATAGACATATCATAGACGTGACTACTCTATCTTAGACATGGAAGTATTTTAAATTAAGGATGGGGCAGAACAAATCGTTTGATATTGTTCTATCATACTAATATTGAATTTGGAAACTTCTCAAAGTTTCCATAAACATTTATCTGGTATTCGTTCCGAACAATGCATTTTTACTGGGTTTCCCTATCCACCGACTTGAACCAACCGTCTGGAATCCACCCCAATAATAACATATAAATTTGAAATACAAAAAATTCTTTTATAGTGCTATTTTTTGAAATGATTACTGACATCTTCAGAATGTAACATGTATATCGAACCTTCCCTGGCGAAGTTCAGCATAGTTGATTCAGCAATAAAGTTCGGCAATATTTGGTTTTTTTTTCATGCAAACAGGGAAAACAAAACATGAGCTAAAATAGACTTATTCCAGAATTATAGCGCTGGTAATAATTTTCCAAGACCAGCAAGGCTCAAACAATATTTTACAACTTCCTTATTATGGATTCTGCCATTTTTATATTTCAGAATGTCTATCGAAGGGAACCTAATGTTCAGAATAATTTTTCCAGGCGTCAAGGGCCGGTTTCAATCAGACAATATTCCTCAACTTCCTTATTATGGACTCTTCCAGTATCACAATCTAGAAAAGTTTTCAGGAAAGAGTGAGGGAAAAAACCTCATGGTTGAAATAATCTTTCCAGGCGTCCAAGGCCAATGTCACTCAGAAAATATTCCTCAACTTTCTCATTATGGACTTTGCCATCATCATTATCTGTGGCAGTTTCAAACATAGGGTGCGTAAAAAATAATTTTTCCGGGAGTCCAGGGCCGGTTTTACTCCGGCAATATCCCTCAACTTCCTTATTATGGACTCTGTCATTATCATATTCTAGGTAAGTAATCAGGATATGATGCGGAAAAAACATTATGTTGAAAATAATTATTCCAGTCGTCCAGGGCTAGTTTTAATCAGTTAATATTCCTCAATTTCCTTATTATGGACTCTGTCATTATCATAATCTGAAAAAGTTTTCAGGATAGGGTGCTGGAAAAGACCTCATGGTTGAAATGATCTTTCCAGTCGTCCAGGGCCGGTTTCACTCCAGCAATATTCCCTAACTTCCTTATTATGGACTGTCATTATCCCAATCTAAGAAAGTTTTCAGGATAGGGTGCGGAAAAAACCTCATAGTAAAATCAATTATTTCGGGCGTCTACTTCAGCAATATTCTTCAACTTCCTTATTATGGACTCTGCTATAATGATAATCTAGAAATTTTTTTAGAATAGGGTGCGGGAAAAAACCACATGGTCTAAATGATTTTTCCAGGCATCCAGGGCCGGTTTCACTGCGGAAATATTTTTCAAAATCCTCAGTGTGAACTCTGCCATTATTATAATCTTTGCCACGAAAGCGATCGGGGTAGGGTGATGGAAGAAATATTATGGTCAAAATAAATTTTCCGGGCGTCCAAGGGCCGGTTTCACTTCGGAAATATTCCTCAACTTCCTCATTATGGACTCTGCCATTTTCATAATCCAGGAAAGTAATCCGGATAGGGTGCGGGAAAAAATTCCAGTTGAATATTTTTTTGCCGTTATAGCTTTGGAAATGAACTTGTTCCATACTTGTTTAAATATTCCGAAAACATGTCAGAGATTTTTCCTCCTCAGTTGCAAACAAAACAGTTTTGTAATAGATGTGATAGATGTATTCAATTCTGATTGTCATATAGACATATTGAAGTAGCAGATTCTATAATAAGGATAATATGGAGGTTGAGGAATATCACTGTTGTGAAACTATTGAAATTGGATATAAACCAGTGTATTGCAATGCGGTAAGGTATTACAAAGTGAAGAGAAACTCAAACCGTTTAACGTAAAATGGAGTTTTAATGTCAACTATATATTTTTTATAAACAACAACGACATATCATAGAAACAAGGCTACTCAAATCTTTTTCTCAAAATCCCCCCTGGATTCAATAATCCCCAAAGAAGAAATTCATTTTCCCGATACACCTCCGATGTTTCGTACTACCGAGCTCCTTGATCATAATGTCGGGTATCATATCATTGGTGGATATGTGTTGCAATTGTATGTTGCCTTCTGCTACCAGTTGCCTCAGGAAATGATGTTTAACATCGATGTGTTTTGTCCTTGCCTTATACATAGTGGTGGCAGATAAGTTAATGGCACATCGATTATCGCAGTTGATTAGCAAAGTATCTGATCTATTAGGCTCCAACTCCATGACGAGCTGTTTTCACCAAATACCTTCTTGAGCAGTCATAACCAGAGCTATGTATTCCGCTTCTGTCGTTGATAGAGCTACTGTAGGTTGTTTACGGGAATTCCAAGATATTGAACCACCTTGGTAGGTTTAAATGTATCCTCTGACCTCTGACAGATTTTCTGTCATCCACGTCACCGCCCAAGTCAGAATCAGAATTTCCTATTAACTGTGGACAACTAGTATTTTCGGAATAGTAATTGGAAATCACGCGTGCCTTTGAGATATCGGAAAATCCTTTTGGCTCAACTGTCGTTTAGCTGAAATCAGTTACAGAAAAACTGTTGCCATGGCAACCGTTGCTAGGGTAGGGAGAATATAAAAACCCGATTCCCATGGTGCGGAAATGCGTGGTTGCCAAGTTTTCTACTTCAGTTTAGCTGAAATCAGTTATTGGAAAAAAGGTTACCATGGCAACCATTGTTAGGGTGGAATGTAAACAAAAATGCTATTACCGTTTTGCGGAAATGCATGGTTGCCAAGTTGGGCAAGTTATAGTTCAACTGAAATCAGTTATGGAAAAACAGTTGCTATAGAAACTCTTGCTATGATCACAAGTAAACAAAAACCCGATTCCCATGGTGCAGAAATGCATGGTTGCCAAATTGTCTGGTTTACTTTAGCTCAAATTTGTTTTGCAAAAAATATTGCCATGATAGTAATTTTGGTGAAGAGTGAACAGAGTGTTTAGCGGAAATGCGAGATTGTCAAGTTTGGAAAGTTATAGTTTAGTAGGAATCGGTTATGTCAAAACTGGTAAATAATATCAAAATAAATATTCATCCTACTCAGTTGCTATAATTTCAATTTTACGAAAATTTTTCAATGCCAAGTTATCTCGGTAGACTTGACACTGGAAATCTGAAGGTGCATCGTTCAAAAAGATTATTTATACAGTGTGTCCATAAAGTAACTTTTGAATGGGGTGGAATTTTCTTGTGAATTTTTTTTTCTGTGAAATGTTATGTTTTAAGCTAATTTTTGACAGTAATGAAAAATGTCTATCCATCAAAATGGCGGCCATTTTGAAAAAAAATTTAAATGACATGGGGGTCGAGTGATACCTCATTCGAATTGTCTTTTGTTTCTCCATACGACTACAAAATTTCAGACAAAAATATTCATCCAAAACAAAATGGCGGCACATTATGTTAAAACTTTTATACGCGATTTCTATGAACAAATGGCTTCAAACGAGCTCAATTGAAATGAAGAAATATTTTTTGATATCTACAAATGTTCTATGTCCCTCAGAATCGTATATGGGACATGATTTCTGAGATTTGTTGAGATTCTATAAAACGAGGTTTCACACTTCTTATCTACTTATTTGATTTTTTTTCTAATATGGCACTCATCTGCCATTTTGAGTGACAAGAAGCTCTTGCAGAAACAAAAAATATTTTATCATTGCACTAAAGCTCTTTAATAGCCATTTATTCGACAGGATCCTCTCTCGAGAGTTATAAAATAATGTACCGCCATTATGTTTTGGACCAATATTTCTGTTTGAAATTCTGCTGCCGAATAGAGAATTGAAAAACGAATCGAATGAGGTATCACTCGACCCCCCATGCCATTTAAAAAAATATTCCAAAATGGCGCCGGACCCGCTTGCTTTGCTCGCGTGTCTTGTGATTCAGATCTAATATTTCAAAAATCCGTATTGTTTCACAATAAATTCAACATATGAAAAATTATAAATATATATTCCACCGGGAACTCGTCTCTTCTGAAACAATTTCAACATCAAGGTTAAGTTTAGTTAGTTCACGACAGTTAAGGTTGGGTCAATAAATGTTTCTTTCTGATATTTTTTGTGCATCATTTCACTTTGAAGTGTTTTTATATTACTTGCAGAAAATTGACAAAGTAGAAACATGAACTTTTTCTTAACTGATTTCATATAAACTAAAGCAGACAATTTGACAACCTCGCGTTTCCGCACCATTGGAATTGGGTTTTTGTTTACTTGTGATCAAAGCAACCGTTGTTATGGCAACGGTTTTTCCATAACTGATTTGAGCTAAACTATAACTGGCCCAACTTGGCAACCATGCATTTCGGCAAAACATGAATAGCATTTTTCTTTACTCTTCACCCTAATAACGGTGACAATAGTAACCTGTTTTCCATAACTGATTTCAGCTAAACTAAACTTGGCAACCACGCATTTCCGCACCATAGAAATCGGTTTTCTGTATTCTCGTTACCATGGCAACGGTTGCCATGGCAACAGTTTTTCCATAACTGATTTCAGCTAAACGAAAGTTGACCCATCCTTTTTGCAGCTTACCAATGTTGCATGCAAAGATTTTCATTGAAGCGGCTTTCTGGGGTGCGATTCTCAAATGTCTACTAGTCTATGTCGCATGCGACAAAATATCTCCATCTCTTTTCAATGCACATTCGAGAAAGGCGATGGACATATTTTGTCGCATGTGACATATGATAGTCGACATTTGAGAATAGGGCCCCTGATCTCACCGCATAGCAAATATCAGGTCTTGTAACTTGCGCCACATAGATCAAGCTGACGACAGCTTCTTGGTGATGAATTGATATTTTCTTCCGTTCCTTATGGCAAATGTCTTCACTCAAACAGAGACGAGCACAGCAAGGAGTATTGCTTGGATTACAGTTGATCATTCCGTTAAGTACATATTCCTTGAATGTACAGCTATTTAGTCTAAGAGCTGTCTACGTGAGGTACGGGTGAATCGGTGCAGAGTAAATTTTTGCATTTACGTGTTCGGTTGTTACCGACGTAGCCTGAGACGGGCCGCTAGAAGGCACCCCGAAATAATTACCCGAGGGTAGAGGGTTAAGCATGCATTTTTTTACGTTAATTAGGTCAAAAGGTGCAGGACTGAAAATTTGCAAAATAATCGGAGGTTATACTAATAAGTAGAGGAAAAATTGCCTGAAGACTAGGTGTAGGATAAAGAACCGCCAGAAGGCGCTAATGTTGTGAAAAATTTTGCAATAATTATGTGACTGGTGCATTTTTGGCAATTTCTATACTCACTTTGCGACTCAAAACTGTGAGTGTCGGCGGCCCACTCTATGGTTCAATTTTGTTTATATTTTTATAATAAAAAAAAAAAAATGGTACACAACTGAGATATTCCAAACTAACAATAATTTTTGGATTTTTTGTTCAATTTGTGACAAATAATCTGTCCTGCATTTTTTTTTGTGTGGGGCTCCGTTTTTTTCATTTCTTCAATACGTCATCAAGAACTATCTAATACAATAACATCAAACCAGAACAATACCAGAAAATAACACTGATAAATAAATAGGTGCAGCTACAACAAATGTTCAAGATGACCTCCCTCAGACGTGATACAAGATTCAACTCTTCGCCTCATTGATTGTCGTATTCGCGCAAATATTCCAGGTGTATTTCTCATTATCCCACAGCCAGCTATAATTCGATTCCTCAGGTCTTCAACATTTTCGATGAAAGTGGAATAAACTAACGACTTAAGAAAACCCCAAATGCAAAAATCTAGAGGATTTAATTCCTGCGATCGAGCAGGCCAATGTTCCGTACCTACACTACCTATCCAACGATTTGGATATACTGTATCTAAGTGATTACGTACATTAATGCTAAAATGGGCTGGTGCATCTTCATGAAGGAACCATATAAGTGATGTCTTAGCTGTTGTTGGATTTCTTCAAGAAGAACAGGTAACTCTTCCTATATGAAAAGAAGGTAAGAGTTGCCTGTTAGTCGTTGTGGGAGGAAATATGGACCGACTAGATGATCATCAATTACCCCAAGCCATACATTTACTGAAAACTGATGCTAAAAATGAAAAATGTTATGGAAATTTCATATACACTGTCGTACAAAATTAGCTTCGTCAGTAAACAAAAGGCCATTAAAAAAAATAGGAATTTGAGCGATTTGATAAAGAATCCAATGGCAAAAAACTAGGCACAGAAGAAAGTCTCTAGGTAGTAGAGATTGCACACGTTGAATATGGAACGGAAACAATTGCTTTTCTTTAAGAATTTTAAATACAGTGAAGTTGCTTACATTCAATATATTGGCAATTTTTCGAGGACTTGTTTCAGGTGACTCCGCAATCAACTCGTACTTCTAGAGGGCGCCCGCAGTCAGCCGTTTGATTTTTAAATGTACCATTTTCGCGCAAACGTTGGTGAAGACGAGCAAATATTGTGGATGGAGTACCCTACGTCCTGGATACAACTCAGCATACAATCGTCGAGCTTGCCGACCATCCATTACTTCGACCATAGACAAAATGCATGTCTGATAATTCAGCATTGGTATAATTTTCCATTATTAATATTAATTTTATACCAAACTGAAAGCTTAAAAATGATAAAACGCTAATTTGACAATTCGTCGAAATATTCGTATTTAAGAATGTTGACAGTACCCTACTGGCGTCGCTACTAGATAATGTGTTTAACCCTTTGAGGTCAAAATTAATTTGAAAATTTTAATAGTGAAAAATAATGAGTTTTTTTTTAGAAACGGTCAAGGACATAAGCTTCAGTGGAAATAAGAATCAAATAAACAAAAAACAACAAAAAATATACAAATTTTCCTGCAGGATGTGGTTACTACTGCTAACCACTAGGAACTAAAACGTGCAAATTTGTAAAATTGCAACCTAACAAATGCCTCAAAATAAAAATTTTTTGTTTACAATAATGAACTGAAACTTAATAATTATTCTTTCATTTTGAATGAAACAACGCAAAACAGTACATTTAGGAATAACCCAACTTGGCACGTTGAACATTTCCAAAATTTTGGCTCGAAACACTATTAATTCGACATCATATAAATGTCACTAAAGACTATCAAAACTCGTTGCAATCGGCAAGAGTAAAAATGATGCGTAGGCATCACAATAAACTCTGTGGCTACGATGTAAAACCGATAAGAAAATAAAAGGGGGGCTATTAGTAATGTGGTTTTCACTGATAACCAGTAGTTCTCAAAGGGTTAAGAAATGAAAAATCCGCGAAAGATGTTTTTTTTGCATAAAAACGGAGCCCAACACAAAAAAACGGCGCCCAACACAAAAAAAGGCAAAGTGGATATTTTGTCACAAATTGAACGAAGAATCCTAAAATGATTGTTAGCTTGAAATATTTCAGTGGAGTACCATTTTTTTCTTTACAAAACTTGAGATGATTACCCGTAAGAAAATGTGCAATAACTACCTTTTGAAACCGACCAAATTTCATTTTTGTATCTCTACCGGTTTCAGAGCAATAAATAAATAGTCAGTTTTCAGGTAAAACTTTAACACCCCGTATCTCGGAAAACGAAGCATTAGCTGACAAAAAGTATGAAGCAAAATGTCATTATTTTTCATGCAGGTCGCACTTATTCACTAACACCCTGTATAGATATATATGTAAAACTGATCGGATCATTATACTATTGAATCACGAATATTGATACTAATTAATCTATATTAGTGCTAATACTAATATTGATCAATGTGAAATTAGTCTGTTCCATAACCACCCATTTCCATATCGTCATAAAATTCAACGTCATCGTCGCTGTTATATATCATTTCATCATCGTCAGCTGAAAGTACAAATTAATGATTTAATTGAGTTTATGAATTGACCAAAATTAAATACAAAATTACCTTCCGAAGTTTCACTATCAGTAAGAACGTCTTTGACAAATGGTGTTAATTGTCGCTAACGCTAACGATCTGTACTGTACGCGTCCAAATCTCAAGCTAAAGTACCGCTCGCATTCCTTACAATGTGTCACCCTCCCTTCCGCATGCGCACTGTGTCCGCGCAAAATTTAAAATACCGATTTCATTGTTGTATGCTGTCAATAATTGTTGCGAGGTATGAATGATTTTTAGAATTCATATATAGGTGAGTTTATTGATAACTGATTTGTTTTTTTTTTGTTGAATAAACTGTTTAAAATGACTTGGTGCACTATTTGTAATAAATTGTTTTGTTAGTAGTTTGAGAAGGTATGTAAAAAAGTTCATAATTATTTTTTCTGTACATTGATAAAAAAATATGAAAAAATGAAAGTCTACTTATAATTCATCTTTTGAAAGAGATTCTTCACTGACTTCATCAAAGATGGTTTGGAAGGGGATTTCAGCAGAAATTTTGGCAGCTATAGTTTCTCTTTCAGATTTAGACAAAGTTATGTGACCTAATTCTTGATTATGGCCAACATACCTATTCAATTCCACTTTATATTCTCCATTATTCAATACCGGAAGTATTTTTTGAGTTGGGCAAAATTCTTCGATTTTATTGGTTCCTTGTACCTTTTTATCTTATGACATAACTATCTGGATTGTATGTGCCAGATCGGTGGCATATGAATCTCCTCTTTTTGACAATTTTCTTGGAGTAAGAACCATGTTTATTAATAAATTGACTTTTCGTTTCTTTCTCGACTTTTTTATCCAGAAATGAAATTCTTTCTCGTTGGAGAATTTTATGTTCAAGGATGAGAGCTTCATGTCCTGAAGTACTTTGATTTTTCAAATTTTCCTCCACTAAACAACATTTTAATTTTTCTACCTTCTTTACACTCTTATCGGAGGTCCTGTTCAGTATTTTTGGTATATATTCCAAAAGAATACCCTGTGAAACACCCCACAATAAAAGCATTATTCGGCAGAGACGTCTCCTCAAAACTAACAAAGCCGTTCTTAAACAACCTAGTAAATTAATCATGCCAGATGATTCGAAGAATAAGACTAGACGCTTGTCAACACAATATAGTAGTCGATATAACTTCAAAATAGTAGTCAAAAATATCTTACTAAAAAAAGCGTACTAATCAATAAGTAAGTATTTGATAGATACAGAATTTGACTGATTGCATTTTTGTATATGTATGTGTGTTTCTGTGTATCTAAATATGGTAATATGCTTAGGTTTCCCTATATTAGTGGCTACGTGTGCCTGCATAGACAGTATTTGTGGCATACGTTCAGATTGTGGCATACATACCCGCGTATGCCACGTTGATTTGTTGCAATATCCGTATTCTTCGACCCATTTCGAGCAGATCTGTACCTACTTCAACTTTTTTTTGTGTAAGTTGCCACAAATGGTTTTCAGGCATGTTACCCCGAAAAACGATATTTATGGCAAATACACAATTGCTGCGTTGAGCGCCTTCTATGATGTGTGTTTATCTTCTTTTCGCATATTTGTGGCCACCCTTGAAAAAATGTGTTGGAGTAATGTGGAATAATATTGAGAATAGCATAAAATCTCTTCTTAGCGAATATGTGTATAGTCCATCCGGAGACCTAATATTTGTGGCAACACTAAAAGTCACGATTAGGAATCATTTCAGAAATCTATACTTGTTTTCATTTAGTATATACAGGGTGGCCCAATAGTACGTGGGCGGAGGTTTGCGGCTTTTGTTTTGGATTGAGGAGACATTTCAGTTCATTTTGCCTTGTTAAACATCCTATAACTACGAACTGTATTCTCCACTATTGCTCGTAGTCTTGAATACTCAAACAATATTCGCAAACAATGTTCGCAAACAATGTTCCATTTGGAATAAGTTCATTCCATATTTTCATTCTCCGTGTATTTTCTATAAGAGAATATTCTTCAAATCTGCAATTATGGCTGAGTTACAGTTCTTAGTCACTGGTTGTCAAATATAGTGTCCCATATGAAAATGTATTGATTTGATATGTTACTACTTGTCAGAACCACTAGTATACTCCATCCATATTTTCAGGTGGTAGGTTCTTTGTATGTATATAATTTTTATTTGAAACTCTCTCCTCTAGACTTCCTGTAGACTCTTCCTAACCATTATTATTATTTTTATCATTTTTTGCCCATTATTGTTATTTCGGATTTCTAATTTTTTTTATAAAAGCTACATTCTATTTGCATATGAAGTTTCTAGCTCAAGTAATTTGGTGACTCAGTAAAAACTTTTTCATGCTTACCAGGTGAGTCTAATTTATGGGTATGTCGTAAACGGTAAGGTGTATATCTAGTTTAAAGTGAAACAAAGTTGTGCAATATCTTGAAATGTGGTGATGACGTTATAAAATTAAGTTACCGGTTTTCGTTTTCGAAATATAGAAGTCATCATCCCCCATCCCTGGAATACAGGAAAATGAAAAATATTTTGTGATTTTCACTTCGATTGCCTTCACGAGCAACCAGTTTTCCTCTTTAACATTTCCTTTTATTACCAGTATCATCTTTTGAAGTGGTATTTGTTATTTATTCGCATATACAAGTCTACGAACCTTTTTTAAAACTTTTTCTCTATAAAAATGTGTAGGAGTTAAATCCAACATGAAACTCTTCCCACTTATTATAATACTTACATACTCATATCTGTTTCGAGAGGCGCTAATTGAAAATGCGGGCAGAATTCATAAGAGCTGTTGTTATTTGGTTCACTTTGAAATCGTAATTGTCAAAAAGAATTCTATCAAGGAAAAGTTGATGGATTAATTCGTCTAATATAGCTTTGGTAAGCACGTTATGTCATTCATTCATCTAAATGATATACTGATCTAATATATCAAATAATTTTTTGGTGGAGCTTATTGAGACTTTAATTTCACTTCTTTATTGAGGAAATTCAACTAAAGCAACCCCTTCAATACTAATACAACAAAGAATAGTGAAGTGATAATTTAAAAAACAAGTAGGTTGAAATTGTGTTTTGCTTTACTCTGATAGATTCTAACGAATGATTTTATAACTGTTCACAAATTGTTATGAATCATATATTCATTAATTTTTCGCTAAATTTTCTTTCAAAAAATTTACAATGATTCTAAACCATCTGATCCTTAGGAAAAAACGACTGATGTATTTTATTTTTTTCTCATACATGTCCTCCTCGATTCAGATTGTTTGCTGATTTTACCGTGAAAATTCATAAAACACAAAAAGGTGAAGATAATACGTCAAGTTCAAGTTCGACGCGCCGTATTATGCAATGGAAATGGAATTAAAAAATATGAGGAGTGAAATTTGGACAAAAACATCAATTGTAGTTTTCAAATTTCCCCTGAACCTACACTATGTCTATCATGGCGATCATTTGTATCATGGAAACCAACTTCGATAGTGGCATGAATGCAGATGTTGAAGATGAATAGACAATGCGAAAACCCTGACAACTTCTGTATTTGAATGAGTAGACTCATGTGAATAGGCCATTGGCCGCAGTGGAGGGCCTGAAACGGGCCCACTCACGTTCAAACCTAACCTAGATTCATGTGACAACTGACAGCTGGTATAATTGTCACTTTTTTAGATTTGTGGCATACGTGTGTATTCGTTGTATTATATAGCAAACATATGTTGACATCAAAAAATTTCATTTTACCGGAGATTTTTAACATTTCTAGATTCGGCGCAAGCGTGTGTATTCGTCTTCACATCGCAGAATATGAGTGGCATACGTGTGTATTCGTCACACGACAGTAATAAAGTGGTATACGTTTCCTGTTCACATATTGCAATTCCCGATGATTTTCATCAATGGATCACAGACATTTATCTTCGTTAATATTGAATCCAGACTGATGTGGGTTCTCCACATATTTCGATTTATTTCTGAAGAAGCCATGGCTCGAAGGGTGTCCCCTTTATACGAAATCAAAAAAGTAGTTAGCATGATTACAACAGAAAAATTAAGTTTTCCAAAATTATAACAGACATGGAACATTACTGGAAGCGTTTTGGTTGGTTTCTGGGTTTTACCGTGGTCTTCTTTGGTTTAAATCTCCAAACGTTTCAACTGCAACTGCGGCAGTCATCTTCAGTGGCGTGGTTGAAGTACTCTTCTAGACGTATCAACTGAAACTGAAGCTTTCGAGTTTGCGATGTTACTTATAGTGATGTTTTTGCGCGCACTTTCTGTAATGGCGGGTTCGCGCGCACTTTCCACGCGATTCGGGTGACATGGCTTCGTTTTGGCCCCTCTCAATGCTGTGTGCCAGATCTTTGGTAAATATGTTCTCTCTTCTTTTTTGTTGAAGTTATCTTGGTGTTTGTGTATTTCTATGGCTTCCAAATACGTTCTTGTTGAATAATGATTCGACGTTGCTAGTCTCTCGGTATTTTCGAAAAGGATCTTGTGTTTTCCGTCAGCAACGTCGTTCTAGCAACTTTATACTCTTTATATTTTTTCAAATAAAATATTTTTATCGAAATTGCACATTTTCAACAACAACTTATTAACTGACATATGAATATTTCAAAGTGAATATTTTGAGTGAAAATGATCTGATTATTATTTTGCTTGATCCACTACAGAAGTCTCAAATGAGAGATACAGAGATTATATTGTGGACGACATGAGAGTCAATATTTCATTTTTATACTGCTATAGTCTTTATTAACTTCCACAACAATTACGATGATTCGATTATGCACCAAGTCATCTCTCCTCAGAAAAACGAAGATCTTCCCATCAGTGCCTATTCATGTCAATATAGACTTAGCCAGTTTGCTGATTTCAACGTGAAAATTGATAAAATCCAGTAATCTCAAATATCATAGCAGCTGGGTGAAGAATATACTTGAAAAATTTTAAGTGCACTTTCCTGGGAGGAAAATTGGGCTTCCGTTTGGTGAGGTGATAGCCCATCCCTCGCAAACCCCAAATTCCAAATATTTTTGGAATCTGACAAGTACGAAGGAAAATGTCTATCGATTTTTTCGACGTTATATATGTCTTGCGTTGCCACAATTTTGTTTAGAAAGTGACTAGTAATCATCTGACAAAGCGGAAGACGATTTGGTTAAGGCGCACTACTCCAAACCTATTTTGGAACCCAAAATTGATCATCGCAAAAATTCAGTGTAATATATATGCCTAATTTTGTCTATATTGACTTTGTTATGGTCTCAACATCAGGAAAATCTCAGTGGAAGACTTTTTTAGTAGTGCCCAGGGTTGAACAAATAAACAATTTGAAAAACCCGCGGGAACGGCTAATTTGAAAAATCTAAACCTGCGCTTGGATTCAATCTCAACCATTCAAATTTGGCATGAAGCTTCCTTAGGGGTGAAAAAACAAAACTTTCTGAGGAAAGACTTTTATGGCAACTTTCCACCCCTTCCCAACCCTTTGAGTTTTCTCTATTTTCTCTGTTCATGCCTGGTAATCTTTTAGTTTGAAAATATTCCTTATCGATGTTTATAAACTCTGATAAACTCACCCCAACTAGCAGTAGGCCAATAAAATAATTATATTTTGAGGAATTAATTTCCAGCAAGCTGGAAATCATTTAATTACCTTCATTCGGTCCCAAATGCGTGTAATCTAAGTTTGCACCATTCCAGGAGTTGAGCTTAACTTTTGATAGCCAAAAAACCGTCAAATTTTTGCACTTTTTTTATTTTTTTGCTTATAGCTGCAAAATGGTTCATCGGTCGAAAAATGTCATTCTATTCAATAATATAGAAGGCAAAATTCTGCGTCGAATGACATCTGAAAACATCAAATTCCGTTTAGTAGTATAGCCGAAATCGAATGTTAAAAAAGAAGAAAATTTCGTAGTTCGGTTCTAGCTTACATTTTGCGGCTTTCCAAGACGACATATCTTGAAAACTTCTATTGAAAAAAACCCATAAAATAAAAGTTGTAGAAAATAAAATTTTACGTTATATAGATAGATGTCCAAATGTTTAAGTTTTCTTGATTTGTCCAATTATCCGGATATCTGAATGCCCGGTTCAGCTTCGGTCCCAAATTTTGCATCAATAATTATTTTTCATCTAGTGCGCGAAATGCTACTTTGGTGATCGAGAGCTGATTTTTTTAACGAGGCGCAGCCAAGTTAAAAAATAGTCGAAATCACCAAAGTATTTCGCGCACGAGTTGCAAACAAATTTTTTTTTACAAACGCCAAACAAAATTCATTGTAAATAATAAATAAAATTAGGTAGTGTAAAATTTTGTCACAATTTGAAAAAAGTTTAAAAGCCTTAATTATTGTTACCTAAACATTCAGAAACAAATGATTCCATGGATTTTTTGCATTGAGTACCATAAACCATAAAGGTTGAAATATAAAAATCCCACATAGTTTACATGCAGTGTGCAAAATACCTATTTCGCAATAGGTGCCTATTTCGCACAATGCTTTGCTACTTCGCGCACGGTGTCATGGTAACGAAGGACAATGAAAAAAAGGGTCACTTCGTACATTGTTATCAATGCGTGCACCTTGTCATTTATTGACGTTTGTAGAAAAAAGTCTGTTTTTTTACTTTTAAGTTCGTGTCTCTGTTTTGATAATTACAGAGTGAAAAGTTGATTATACTTGAAAGGAAGTGTTCTATTGTTGTTCTATTATCTGGCGTGTTCAACACCTACAAACATGAATGACCCGAAGTGTTTAATTTGTTACAAACCATTACATGATGAGGCCTTAACTACAGTAAAAGAACGAGGAATAGAAACATTGATAAAAAGAAGTATTGCAAGGAAGGATGAGAAACACCTTCAACTTCAAGGTCTTACTTCAGTAGTGATTCACGAAAGTTGCAGGAAAATATATTCAAAGGAGAAAAGAAGTGAAGAAGAAAACCCCAAGAGGCATAGAGAGAGGGTCCCGACTTTTGATATTAAGAAGAGATGTGTGATCTGTGGGGAAGACGCATCACAGGAATTTGTGGCCAGAGAAAGCAAGAAGCCTCTGAAGAGGCGAGTTACCGTGCAGTATGTGTCAACAATTGAGTTCAAAAATTCCCTCTTGGCTGCAGCTGAATGGTGGCAGGATGAAGAGGTACTTGAAAGAATTCGTCTTGAAAATAATTTAGTTGCGGTAGAGGCCAGATACCACCGCTCCTGCAGTATCAAGTTTCTGAAAAAAGATGCAAAAACTGGATCGTCAGTTGGTCGACCTGAAGATGAAGATGTGTCTCTGGCATTCAACTATATTTGCAATTACATCGAGGAAAATGAAGACCAATGCCAATTTACTTTGTCAGAAATTTTGAAAGACTTCGAAGGCTTTATCCCGACTCATAAATCCCTGTTCAAAAAGCTGAAAACAAAGTATGAAGACGACCTTATTATCACTAGCGGAAGGGGTAAAAATAAGCCACCGGTAATATGCTTTCGAAATACAGGTTACAAAATTTTAACTCAGGCTTGGTATGACTCCAGAAATGTCGACGAAAAAGAAGAGCGACTTCGCATAGTGAAAGCAGCTGCTGCCATTGTCCGCGAGGATATTAGGTCAGTGTTTTATCCCCTTGATACTTACCCCAAAGTGGACGAATTTCTGAAGGACGTTGAGAATGACATTCCAGAAACCCTTAAGGTGCTTGTAGGGTCAATTGTAAACACCAAAAAGGGAAAAACAACTTCCGCTCGGCCTAAACAAAAAACGAAAACCTGTGCTATTGCTCACGCAATAATTAATGCTGCGAGACCGCGGTCCTTCCTGTCGCCACTGCTCATAGGACTTGGTGCAACGCTTCATCAGAAGTACGGATCAAGAGAACTCTTGGATGTGTTGTCAAGTCTTGGGTTTTCTTGTTCATATTTCGAAGTTCAACTGTTTCAAGCATCTGTCCTTCAAGACCCACCGCAGGTCGTTCTGGAAGATTCTTTTAGCCAGTGGGTGCGTGACAATGCTGATGTTAACGTAGACACGATTGACGGCTCCAACACGTGGCATGCTATGGTTGGGCTCCAATGTATAACCCCTCACACCTCAGCCTGGTCAAAGGCAAGAATTGCAAGATTGAAGAAGGTACCCAAAGCCAAGGCAACTGGGGCAATCGGAAGCATACCCTTGGTCACGTTTTAAAAAACCGAGCAGGATGGCCTTAAGTCAATTTGTATCTATGATATGAACGTACGAAACCCAATCGATGTGGTAAAACCTTCAGCCAGCGACTTCTTGTGGTTGTATGGGAAATGGAGAGACCACCCGAACGTTCCAGGGTGGAACGGATTCATGGAAAAGATAACCTCTTATCAGCCATTTCAGAAATCTCGTACTTTGTGCCTACCATTCCTGAATGCACCTCCAGGAAACCCTGACACTATATACTCTGTACTACTCGATTCAGTTGAACGAAGAGGTGATAAACAAAAATGCTGCTTCGTGACGTTTGACCAGCCTCTGTATTACAAAGCCAGAGAGATAGTGGCTTCATGCAATTCTGAATCTCCATTATCATCAGTGATCGTACGCCTAGGTGGCTTCCACCTGCTGATGTCTTTTATGGGTGCTATTGGATACTTAATGGACGGTAGTGGGCTGCAGGATGTTCTTAGCACCATTTACGCAAGACAGTCTACAGAAAAGATGCTGACGGGGCACGCATATTCAAGAGCTGTTAGGGGTCATATTTTAGTTCACCAGGCATTGGCAAGAACTGCTTTGTCAACAATGACCATCACTGACGACAATAATCAGGCAATATTAGATACGTTAAATAATATAGGGGCTCCAAATTTTCCACAACATCTGGACCAACCAGCGCTCATGAGCATTATGGAACAATTCTACAAGAAACTGTCGGAGCTTGAACAGAATGGACCTACCGCAAAGCTGTGGGTGCAGTATTTCCACATGTTGTCCATCTTCAAACAGTTCATAGAGGCTGAGCGAATTGGCAATTGGCATTTACATCTACAGTCGGTGCAACGGATGTTGCCGTACTTTCATTCGAGCGGTCACTTCTTATATGCCAAGTCATGCCAATTGTATCTCCAAGACATGATAGATTTGGACCAAAAGATATTGCCTGATGAATATGACAAAATTGTGAACCAAGGCTTCTTCACCATCAGAAGGTCTGACAAGTTTTGGTCTGGTGTATTTACTGATCAGACTATTGAGCAGGTCGTCATGAGGTCTCTGAAAGCCCAAGGTGGGCTGTCACATGGACGAGGCATAACGGACAGCACACTGGTGACTTGGGTTGCCACAATGCCTACCATCATGGAAATTGCCGTACAAGTGGAAGACTTTTGTGGCGTGAAGTACGGTACTTCAGATCAGCACGTAGACGCTAGGTTCTCAAGGGTACAGAGGGACGATGCAGATATTGCGATCCTTCTTGACTGGTTTTCATCCCACGATCCCTTTCCACTAGGACAATTTGTGATGTCCATTAGCACAGGAGTAACTGGCGATGAGAAAATTGACTGCCATGAAGCGTTTGAAAAAGGAATTCGGAGTATTGCTAAAATTATTGGCAACGACTTCAGTACTGTCAAGTTTAAACGAAAAAACAGAGTTGTTCCTCTTAAAAGTTTCAACTCAAAAGTAAAAATTCACGGCGAAGATATACCAGTTAACCCAGAAACACTTTTCCGACGCATAACACTTCTGAAAAAATCAGAGGAACAATTGAAGAATTTCTTTGAGTTTGAGTTGGCTCCTTATCCCCTTTCCATCTTTGATGAAACAGGAATGCGAAAAACAAAAAAATCTGTGTTCTACGATTTATTTTCACCAGTGTCTGATCCACCAAACCTTGCAGATAGTGCAATTGTAATTGATGGTGGTTTTCTTTTACATCGAGTGGTTTGGCAATCCAAGGAAAAATTTTCAACAATTCTCTTCAAGTATGTGGACTACGTTAAGAAATACTACAATCCTGCCAGTACAACTATCGTTTTTGATGGTTACCCTGATGCGGCATCAGTAAAGAGTACCAAATCAGCTGAGCGGCTTCGCCGTAAAAGCAAGTACTCTTCTGCAAATGTGGTGTTCACTGAAACGATGAATGCAACCATGCCGAAAGAACAATTTCTCTCCAACGACAATAACAAAGAACGGCTTATTTTTATGCTGCGTGAAAAATTGGTACAGCATGGGTTCAAAGTAAGGCAAAGTGTTGAGGATGCTGACACCCTTATTGTCAACACTGCCATTGAATTGGCAGGTAATTTTGCGACGGTCATCATAATCGGGGAAGACACCGATTTATTGATCATATTAACTGCCAAAGCACCAAATTCATCCAACATTTACGTCATGAAACCTGGAAAGGGAACCTCTCAGAACACATTCTACTCTCCCAAGTATTTCAAGTTCTCGTCTGTTGTCAAACAGAATCTCCTGTTCCTGCATGCAATCAGTGGATGTGATACAACCTCTGCATTCTATCGCCAAGGGAAGTTGAAGTTTGTCAAGCTTCTTGAAAAGAACACGACATTACAAGAGACTGTCAAGGTTTTTCATCATGAAGATGCAGATCCTGAGGTTCTCTGTTCAGCAGGTCAACTGTTCTTGGCAGCCCTCTATTCATCTAAGGCAGATGAGACCTCCTTGGACCAAATCCGCTACGAGATATTTTCCAAATCCGTAACAAAGCCAACTTTCCAGCTGGCCTCTCTACCTCCAACAAATGCAGCCGCCGCCCAACATATTCTGCGGGTGTACCTTCAAATCCAGGGCTGGTATGATAGATCAAATGATCCTCTGAGCTGGGGTTGGAGGAGGACAGACCTTGGTCTTCTCCCCATCATAAACACAAAGGATCCAGCTCCACCTGAAATTCTCAATACTGTGTCCTGCAAATGTACAAAGGAGTGTACAGGCAAGTGCAGCTGCCGAAAAGTAGGCATGAAATGTTCAACAATATGCCTCAACTGCAACGGCCAGTCATGCTCGAATTCAGAACAATTCGAGGATGAGGATGTGACCTTCATTGCCGTAGAAGCAGAAATAGGTGAGGATAGTCCCTTTGAAGATGATCCAGATGAAGGGGGCCTCGATATGCAATCGCGCCGTCTGAGCTTCTCAGATGAAGGACCATCGACATCAAAGAAAATGCGAACATGAATGCTGCCACATTTTGTGTTGCATGCCTATTACATATTGATTTATGCCACAAACTGTTCATCAATGCAGTGTTTTCGTTCCTTCATTGCACCTTAACTATTAGGAACTATGATTATGAAATTTTATTCTCTACAACTTTTATTCAATGAATTTTTTCAATAAGACTATCTGTTTTAAAGCCGCAAAATGTAAGTTTGCACCGCACTACGAAATTTTCTTTTTTTTAACATTCGATTTCGGCTATACCTCTGCGGAATTTGATGTTTTCAGATGTCATTCGACGCAGAATTTTGTCCTCCGTATTATTGAATGGAATAACATTTTCCGTCCGACGCACCGTTTTGCAGCTATAAGCAAAAAAATTTAAAAAATGCAAAAATGTGGCGGTTTTTTGGCTATCAAAAGTTAAGCTCACCACCTGAGATGGTGCAAACTCAGATTACACGCATTTAGGACCAAATAGAGGTATTAAAACGATTTCCAGTTTGCTGGAAATTAATTCCTCAAAACGGTTTTTTTCGATTTAATTTTATTAGCCTACAGTCAGTAATAACAGATATATATTTCAACCCTTATGTAAGGGCTATTTGCCACTGTCGGCTCATATAACTTACTTGAGCGAGGAAGAGCACATAAATGCCTAACTGATATGAATACAATTGACAAAGTCGAAGTACCCATCCTCTCCAAATATTCCACTGAATGGAAAATATGAGTCAAAAAGCTGACAGAAAACAACTACTTCCTTGGCTGATGCCTCGACGGATATTGAACTACATCTGACATATATTTGTGCAACGTTTTCCAAGAAGATTCAATTACAAGTGCTTATTGTAAATAAACAAAAACGTATCCTTCATTCGGCTGGGAATGACCACCTGCAGATATATTTCGAAGTTCTTTCCTCTCATTAGTGCAAGGGTAGGTCTGACAACTTTGAGTTGTCTTGTCACTGCCCTATGAATTATAATCTTTTGTTTATCAGTCTAATAATTTCATACGGATGAAGCAGCGACTTACAGTGAAGTCAGTCTCAGCGCCACATGCCAGGAAAATCAATAAGCACTCCCCGAAAAATCAAAGACTTCAGGAAGAGTGAATTCGAAACTTCGAGCAAGTTCGAAGATTTTTGTCGGAGAGTACAAATAAACGTTATGAATAAAATCGACAAAGTCGATGTACGCTTCCTTTCCAAATATTCCACCAAGTGGAAAATATGAGGCAAAAAACTGATAAAAAACAAGTACTTCCCTGGCTCATGCCACGACTGATATTGAACTTCATCTGACAGATATTTGAGCAACGTTCTTCCAAGAAGACTTAATTGCAAGTGCTTATTGTAAATGCAAACGCCAAAGAATTTATTTGGTGGCATTCATTCATCTGTCTGAGTTAATTTATGTGCTCTTGCTCCAGCGGGGGCAAACAGCCCTTATATGGGGATTGCAATATATTCCTGTTATCATTAACTAGTAGTTCAGGTGAGTTTATTAACGTTATACACGGAATTATCGATAAGAAAAATTGTCAAACATGAAAGATTACCAGGAATTAACAGATAAAATAAACGAAAATTCAAAAGGGGGAAAGTGGTGAAAAGTTGACCAAAACGTCTTTCATTTGGATATAAGGTTTTCAGGCCCCTGAAGAAGTTCCACGCAAAATTTGGAAGCTTAAGATTTCACCAAAGTGCGGTTCTTGATTTTTTTAATTTATCCGTTCCTGCGAGTTTTTCAATTTGTTTATTTGGTCAAACCTGAGGCCGGGCCATACTAAAAAAATCTCTACTCGGATTTTCCCTATGTTGAAACTATTATAAAGTGGAAGAACACAAAGTTGAGTATGTATTATATGACATTGAATTTTTGCGATGATCGATTTTGAGGACCTAAATTTTCGAAAATAGGTTTCGAGTAGTGCGCCTCTACCGAATCGTTTTCCGCTTTGTCATATTACTAGTCACTTTCTAAACAGAATCATGACAACGGAAGAGATATATAGATCGTCGAAAAAGTCGATAGACATTTTTCCTTCGTACTGGAGTCGACTCTACCGATTTCAAAAATATTTGGAATTCGGGGTTTTAGAGGAATAGACGTTCAATTCACCAAACGGAGGGTGTAGTTGGGTCATCGCGTTTCAAAACCCGCGGATTTCTAACTATCACACTAATCAACAAATTCTCTCTGCTCTCACAACTTTGGTAGCGAAATCAATGCAGCTGTTGGAGATGAATGAAAATTGCAAAAACTCTCACAACGGTTCCATTCAAATAATTTGATTCAAATTGGAATAAAATAATTGACAGACTGTGCAAGTGCCACTCTATTAAATTTGTAGCATACGTGTATGTAGTCAGATTGCTGAATATGTGTGGCATAGGTGTGTTTTCGTTACCAAATTGCTGAATATGTGTGGCATACGTGTGTATTCGTTGTTAGATTGCGAAAATGTGGGGCATACTTGTGTATTCTTCATAAAACTGCATATATCTGGCATACTTATACTATCCTTACTTTGAAATATACCGGATTTTTTTTTTAAATCCTTTATATTTAGCATACGTGTGGCATACGTTCCCCAAGAAATACAATATACAGTTCAATCTTCGTTGAAAGAAAAAAACTATATTCGTCTTTGTTGATATTGAATTCAATCTGCAAGTTCACTGAAACTGTTTCATCCATCACCGAAGTATCAAATAATTGAATGAAGAATACGTGATCATACTTCATACTTTCCATATTTTTTCGAAGAGAAATGAGTACCTATACAAATTATTTTGATCAAAATTGCACATTTTTTTTAACGTTAGGAAAGATAAATATTTCAAGGTATTCAAAGTCAGTTTTGAGTGAAAATGGTTAACATTATTGCTGGTGGACCTCATTTGCATTCATGATGCTGATTATTATTGCGCTTGATTCACGACAGGAGTCTTAAATGATTATTGAAGAGATAATCTTGTGGAAGAAAAACACATCAGAAAATGTGTGCAGAAATTTCAGAAAATGGGATAAGTAACAAATGAAAATAAATAAGAGTAGTTAATGAGATGGCATTCATTTTCTGCGGTTATACGACTTTCGTACTCAACTGTACCTTAGTTTCCAATTCACAAACTCGGGTCATATGCAATAAAGACAGTCAATAAGCTCGGTTAGGATGATGACGATAGGAGATTATAGTTTTGTGACATCATAACAGACATGATCATGGCAAATACAAAACTTATACTTCAATGATGAAAGCTGTTTTTCTTCAATTACTTCGTTAATAAACATACAATCAATATGATGAATGTTTGGGATGGAATAGTGTTAGATGCAGCATCTGACTATTTATTTATGATTGAAAATTTCAATTTTTTGTTGAGGTTACTAGAAAATACGATCGACTATTTGGTTATCGTGGAAGATTTACATTTTGTACCAGAATTTTTTGCAAAAAAATTTCCCTGTAGATTTCTGAATGCTTGGATTTGTATCACCAAATTTCATTGTATCACTTCCCACCATTGGGCAGTGTTGAAAATTGATCTACAACTTCAATATACCTAATGACTTTCATTTGGAAAATCAACCAATACCGAAAAAGTAACGTTTGTTATGCTGTAGCGAACAACTCTGTAGACTTCATTTCAAGAAATGATTCTCAAATTTCAAAATTAGATACAGTGTATTTTCCAAAATCATGTTGAAACATATTTTTTTTTAAATAATTTGGCAGCGGCACATCTGAATTTTGTAATAAAATATTCTATATGTATAAGTCCAATGAATCTGATATTTTGAATTTGAGTTTTATTGTATTGTGAAAATCATAACGTTACCCAATACACATTAAGAATGTAGAATCTTTCTCGATAAAGATGTGAAACCGTGGCGCCTTTTTATAAACTTTATAATAAACGTGTTTACCTCTGAATTGCTACGAAAATTACCAATGATGCCACAAATGCCTCTCATTCACGGTCGCCACTAATATGGCCATACGCGTATGGGTGTATATATGTACCTATAACATGAAACCCAGGTGTTTTATATTGTATGAATAATTTCATATTTCATTTATATTGAACTACTTGTTTTTCGAACATTTTAAATATTTCCATATATATTTATTATTTTTTTTTGGAAGCCGTACTTTCAATCTTAAGTGTCTTGTCCAAAATTCGTGTTTTCTATAATTTTATCCTTATTTATTCATATTTTATCATGTTTATTCATATATTATTTGTTTTATTCATTTATTTATTTTTTTATTTATATGTATTTATAGTGACTCCGATTTGTGATAAAAGTTTTAGGTATTTATTTCTCCTATATACAATTTCATAAATGATAGATGGATACTGTACTACACTGACTTGATCTATATTATGGTAGACATAACCTAAAGAATCAATATTATCATTATTATTATCATCTAGGAAAATACATATCCTATAAGAGCATAAGCCAAGGTGAGATCGACAGAGACAACGGAAGAAAAAGAGAGATAGCATTATAGAAGATGTTAAGAAGAAAAGGGACCTTATCAGTGGAAGCTAATGTCAACAACGCCTAAAAGTGGAAAATTGACTTCTGGCATTTGTAGGTACTATGGTGTCATGAAATATCCTAAATTATGTGAACAAATCGCCAGAAGTGCACCTAATGAGATCAAATATGGAATGTAGAAAAAAATTATCCATAGAGTGGGCCGCCGGCCGACGCTCATCATAGTATCGCGAATATCTTTGTAATTCTTAATTCTTCCACTTAGCCTTCTGGCCTTTTGCGGGCAATCCAGTTTTGAGTCACAGGGTAAGTATAGAAATTTGCCAGAAGTGCACCGAGTCACATAATCATTGCAATATTTTTCACAACATTAGCGCCTTCTGGCGGGTCTTCAGCTTCCACCTAGTCTTTTGTCAATTTTTGCCCTACTTATTTGCATAACCTTCGATTATTCTGCAAATTTTCAGTCCTGCACCTTATGACTTAGTTAATGTAAAAAAATGTATATTTAACCCTGCACCCTCGCGTTATTCTTCAGGGATGCCCTCTGGCGGTCCGTCTTACGCTACGTCGGCAACAACCGAACCTGTAAAAGCTAAACTTTACCTTACACCGAGTCACCCGTACCCCACGTAGCCAGCTCTCCGTCTATTTGATCAATTCTTATTTCTCGTTTCTCTACTTTTCTGCTCATTTTCATAACCAAAACATGATGTTCTTCAACTAAATCTTCCATCTTGAAACTTTTCATCAGATTTTTCTTCAATTGTATACTATTCAGGCATTAGCCAGGAAAGTAGTTGTTTTCTGATGGATTTTCGACCCAACTTTCCTATTGTATAGGATATTAGCAGTGAGCAGTCCTCCGGACATCTTATGCCTCTTGTCATAAGCTCATTGTGACCTACAGTTTTCTTTTCTGTTTTATATACGGTCTTGACGATCGTGGTCATGGGTATTGCTTTGGTTGGGCTTCCGGCACTGAGATGGCGCTCGCAGTTTGGAATTAATCCACTGTGCGGGCGCGATCTCAGTTTCGGTCTTTAAATGGGTTTGGTCGTCGATTCATTCGTTGCAGTCATTAGTTATTGACTGCTAGACCTACCCTATACTGATGAGGAGCAACACTCCGAAATCGATATATAGGTGGTCCGAATGTTTCGATGAACATTCCCATGCAACCAAGCAATTGCAGAGAGAACCTTGTAGGAACTCTGCACGGAAATTTCATCAGATGTAATTCAATGTTCGTCGTGGCATTAGCCAGGAAAGTAGTTGTTTTCTGATGGATTTTCGACCCAACTTTTCTATTGTATAGGATATTTGCAGTGAGCAGTCCTCCGGACATCTTATGCCTCTTGTAATATTTATTATATTTGCGTTGACGATATTTCACTTCATTCAAGTCATTATTTTTTATAAGTCTGTTTACGTAAAGAAAAGAATGACGTCATATTTGGTAATTTTGTATATCCGACATAAGACCGTTGAAATTCCTAATGATATGCTTTCAGTAGCGATGAAACTAGTAAAATTTCATTTTGTGAGTTGCGCAACAAATTTCAGACGTTTCCGAAGCGAAAAAAACTCGAAAACTGTCATTGTCTGACAGCTGTGACTTTGTGGTTCAGTATGTGTGTTATTTTGTTTGATTCCACACCGTTTTCTCTCCGATAATAAAAATAGTTCTTTCCAGAACTGATCAATTCGTTTGATGAGACCTTCGTAAATTAAATATGCCTAAAGCATTGTCGGAACAGTCCCAACCAATAGTAACGTCTTTAATAGACAACTTCAGGTGCATTCAGTCAACATCATTTTAACATTGTGCTTAAATAAAAACGAAAGTTGAATCTGTTGAATCAAATGGCACCATTTATACAACAATATTAAGTTTATGCTAATAACATGTCACTTTGAAAATCCCAACTTTATAAGAATCTTACATTTACGATAAAAATATTGTCCATAATTTACGTGTACCTAAAGTTTCATGCCATAAAATGTACCTATCATTCTTAAATGTACCTATGCCTGAATCTAAAACTCGTATAATATTAGGTCTCATACAAAATTATTGTCAAGGTTATGTTTATGTCAGTGCTTGTGCTGAAGTTACGTTTATGTTGACTAAATGCACCTTTTGAAAGAGAACGTGAGAATGGAGGACTTTCACTTCCACTAACTGCTGTTAGAGATGTAAGTTATAATAATTACCTATCCCACATCTTTAACAACTAATGAAAAAATATACAGTGAATATATAAATGTCAGGTGAGATTAAATATCTGTCAATTGTTGATTTCAGAGGGTTGCAGAAGTTGAGTATTACTACTGTGAACCGTATCGCAACTAAATCTGATAGAGGTGAAGTATTCAGTAGTCCATCATCGAAACAGCGAAAACGGGTGAAACCAGTGAAAGATATTAATGATTTCAATCAAACTGCCATTCGAAATGTGATCTATGATATGTACGAAACCAGTATTTCCCAAATTGTTCAATCCAACTTTACTCCTAATGATTTATAAGGTAACTTGTAGAACTATCTGAATACATGACTGAGAGAACAACAATATCTTCAACCAAATATAATTAATTTAAGCCGCCACGGAGCACCAATAATTAGTTTGATGCAAAATGCCAAATTATACCAAATACTTCTCGAAACGGATATTCTGATCCGTTATAGGTCCTCAATATCTCAATCTTTTTGCCAGTTTGATTTTCGGCAAAAGATTTGAATTCAACGAACTTGTCATATACTTTGTGGGTTTAGTCGTCTGAGAACACAAGAAAATGAAGTGCTCCTGAGTACACTAACTCCAAAACTGTTGTTGCCCTCAAACCTTCTTTCTGGAACGGCAGTCTGCACTGTTTTCCTTCCAAACAAGTGGTGCATGGCTGATCTTCCGTAGAAGAGAAACTTTTTCAGTCAATGAAAGTTTGCATAAATTTGTTCATAATTTGGAAACTGAGTGACCCATTCTTCCATGCCATAACTGATAGTCCAATTCATTGGATGTACGTGGTTTGGATAACGACAATCCGAAAACAGAATTGGATCGGTCCAGCTTGAACATATCTCCATCCAGAGTAGCAGTTGCTTATAGTGTTCTATCACTCGAGAATATTTGGCAGCTTGAAAAATGGAATTCTACGATGTTTCTCTTATTTGTAATTTCTCTTACTAATAAAAGATTTACGCATAAAGATGGAACATAAAGAACATTTTGGAGAAAGGCATTGACTAATATTTCATCAACTTGAATGTCAATATTGACGTTTCCTTTTTTTGTACTTCCAGGTGAACTTCAGGTTCATTCGATGCATCGTGGTGTAAAACTTTCCTTCACTTAGTGTAATTTATAGTCGATTTTTGTATTCGTTTGTCGATTGAATTCCTTTATTCTCTTGTTTAAACTGCACACTCCTACACTCGATTCAAAATGAAGTGTAAATTACACTGCACCACCTACAACTTATTGCAATCTAATGAACGTATTATTCGCAGTAATGACTTCGTGGCGAAATTCCTCAGTATGTGACAAACAAATGAGTGTGCAAAAGGCTTGCTGTCGGTTAGGGCACACACAGAAATCCACTGTCGCAGAACATATTCTCAACAACGATAACCATAGAGTGAAATTTGAAGAAACCCAAGTCATCTCTTCAACATCTGCCTGTTACCCAAGACTCTTCCGGGAACCGAAGAAGGACTACAATTGAACAAGGTTTGGCTTCCAGTTCTCAAAAATTCTCAATTAGTTCCCTACTCACAAAATAACGGTATGAACGATTCTATGATGTCAGCTAACGCTATGGACTAATCAGATGTAAGAACATCAACTCACAAGTATTTATTGAGAAAACGTATAACAAATGTCAAGCATATGACAGCGACTTAAGAAACAAGAAACTTTGAAAACGTCGAGATCTTCTCTGAACATACGTCGGCCTTACAACCTGAAGAACCACCATGTAAGTGACGATGGCCGCGAAAGCCTTTCACAATTTATCGAGTGTGCCCGAGTTTTCAGTGCCCATGATCATTGGTTTATATTGGTCATGTAGTCCTGCGAGCAGTAAAGTTCCAACCCACTCGTCATTCATCTTCATTTCCACACCTCTTAACTTATGAGCTGTAAAAATAACTCTGGTGACGTAATCTTCTACAGAATCGGCTTCGTCTAATCGTGTAGTTATCAGCGTCCTCAGCAAACCTACTCGTTTTGTTAATTCTGAATCTAAGAAAGCTTTCTCCAAATTTTCCCAGGCTTCGTTCCCCGTTCTTGCCATTTGCACATGGACAAAATTAATAGGTTCGATAAGCAACATGATTTTTGATTTGGTTTCCACGTTCAGCTTCCTTTTGGACTTGGTACTCAGATCGGTTTTGGTTACAAAACTACACAATTCTTCATGTTGAAGATATGACTGTACTGCGAATCTCCACGTATCATAGTTCTCCCCACCTTTGAATCGGTGGCAATGAATTTCCGGAACTTCCTGCACAGACAAAAAAGCAACGGAACTCCCGACTGAACAAAATAAAAAGGTAAACGAAAATGAATCAGTGACTAGGAATCCCCAAAACAAAAATAAAACAATTAGAAGATCTGACGTGTCTGAGTCTCTGACTAATATTGAAGCACAGGCAAAAATGAATGAAATTATCAATATAGCAAGTGATAATCACTCTGACGGGAATCCCAGAACGGATCATAGAAATTGGGTGAAAGTAAAGCCAAGACGCAGAAGAAATGTTATCATTCACAATTCGGATACTATCAAAGGGGTGCCAAAGTTTACCACCTTACACGTATACAGGGTTAGCCCAGGCACGACAACAGACGTATTAACCAACCTGCTGAAAAATCATTTTCCTGAAGTGAAATGTGAAGCTTTGAACTCCAAATTCCCTCATCTCTATTCGTCCTTTAAGGTATCTATTCTTGAGAATAACTTCAAAAAGGCAATGGACCCAACCGTATGGCCATACGGTGCGTGTATCAGTCGTTTTTTCGAGAAACGCAAGACGGAGGCTCAAGCAAGCTGATGTTTGATCCTAGTTTATTCTTACTGAACTTAAACACATTGAATAGCGACAAATTGAATATGTTGGAAAGTGAAATAAAACAGTTTTCCATACCATTTTTGTGTTTGGTTGAAATTGGTGTAAAAGTGGAGGCTTTGAAGTCTTTTCACATTGGAGGGTATAACCTAGTCAGTTCTTATTGTAGATCATCAAAGCGATGTGGTGGTGTTAGTATTTGGGCTGATCAGAAAATTTCTACAACGAAAATAAAGATGGAAAACTATTGCACTGAACAACATTTCGAGGTATGTGGGATTCGTTTTAAATGTGGTGAACAATACAACACACTATTGACATGCTACAGATCTCCTTGTGGAGACAAAAATATATTTTTCAACAAGTTGGTTTTGCTGTTAGACTTTCTGTATGAACCCAACAAAAACTTGATTTTATGTGGTGATTTTAACTTTGACAAATACAAGAACAGTGATTTTGACGTGTTGTGCAGTATTTTATCAGGATATGGTCTCACTCCTCTCGTGAGGTGGCCTACCCGAGTTACAAATAATAGTTGTACAGTCATTGACCAAATTTTTATCAATTCTCATATTTCCAATACATGCTGTGTCATAGATAATTACATTTCTGATCACAGAATTGTGCTAGCTGAAATAAATAGTTTGAAATATGGTAGAGTATCCCACAAGGTCACTCAAACAAAAAGAAACTTCAATGAAAGTAATATTTTCAATTTCCAAGAATCATTGAAAAATGAAGATTGGTCACCTCTCTATTGTGTGACGGACTTTGATGATGCGTTTAACCTCTTCAATGAAGCCTTTCTCTACAATTTCAATATTCATTTTCCTTTGCGGAGATGTCACCTCAGCAAAAATTATGATAAATATTGGATTGATGAAACAGTGGTTTCATCAAGTCGAAACTTGAAAGAATTATTTGCACTGAAACAGTGTAATTCGTCACTTGCTGCAAGTTATAACACTGAAAAAAAAAGCACCGATTGTTGCTTAAATCAAAGAAAAAGACTTATTATCAAGATCGCATAATGAACTCGGAAAATGTAATTAGGACGTCATGGAATGTGGTAAATGAGTTATCCAATAAAAACAAAAACAAAAATAAAAAAAAATCGTCATTGAGAAAAACGGTGATCTAATAAGAGATCCTGTAAAAGTTGCAGCCGAAATGAATGAGTTCTTCATTAATGGTCCCAGTGATCTTGTGAGTAATATACCAGTATCACCTTCAAATTATGGCAAAGGCTTCAATATTAGGTCTATGTTTCTGAATCCATTCACGGAAAATGAGCTCCATGATTTATTAAAAATCAAATTAAAAAATAAAAAATCATCTGGTGCCGATGACATCCCCGCATTCATCATAAAAAAAAGTTATTGATATAATTTTGACACCAATTACTTATTTAGTTAATAAATCATTTGAATCTGGAAAATTCCATCAAATTCTTAAAGTAGGAAAGGTAATGCCTCTGTTTAAAAAAGACGATCCCACTCTAATGAAGAACTACAGACCAATTACGGTTCCGTGTAGTCTCTCTAGGATATTTGAATATGCTTTCTTGAGCAGGCTTCTGAACTTTTTGGAGAAATTTGAAATACTGAATGAAAATCAGGATGGATTTCGTTCAGGGAAGTCGACATCAACGGCCATATTTTCATTTAATAAGCAAATCATTAGATTCGTTGATGCAGGCGAGTGTCCTGCTGCAATTTTTTGTGATTTGAGCAGGGCATTCGACTGCGTCAATCATGAAATATTATTATCAAATCTTGAACTGTATGGACTACGTGGTAACGTGTCATCTTGGATATCGTCCTTTCTCAAAAATCGTAAGCAGTTTGTATCAATTGAGGCTCGAATGAACAGCGAAATACTCAAATTCAATTCGGATTCTATAACTGTCAATATGGGTGTGCCTCAGGGCTCGATTTTAGGCCCAGTGTTGTTCACCTTGTACACGAATCAAGTGAAATCTATAGTCGGTGATAATCACTTCACTGCATATGCTGATGACTTTTCCTTCATCATATCAGCACGCGAAACAAATGACCTTGACAACAAATGCTCTGAGGTGATGAGTAGGGTAACTAGTTATTTCAATAATCAGTGTTTACTATTTAACACAGCCAAATCTGAAATATTAAGAGTTCATAGTATACAAAAAAATGCTGAAGATCTACATATAAATATAAACAATGAAATGGCAACCAATACGCACAATAGCGTGAGATTTTTGGGAATTCATCTCGATGAAAACCTTAGCTGGAAAGACCATTGTCAAAAACTCGTCCCAAAGCTCAATTCATTGAAGTATCTTTTCATCAATTTAAGAGATGTACTAGAAAAACATCAGATTCGTAGTCTGTACTATGCACAAGTAGAGTCAAGACTTCGATATGGTATTTGTTTCTGGGGTAGTGCTGCTGCTGCTTCCGATGTATTCTTGGCTCAAAAACGAGTAATAAGATGCATGGCAGCAACCGAGTTGGGTATCATGCAAACAATTTTTTGCAGATTTTTCTATTTTACCATTGGCTTGTTTGTATATCCTCGAGTTATGTGTTTATATTTTCAAAAATAAAGAAAAGCTTTTGTGCAATGAAGATATTCATGATTATAACACACGCAATAAGGATAATTTTCGTGTGTGTAGAGCAAACAAAAAAGTTGCCTATTGCTCTCCCGATTACATGGTCCCCAAATTATTTAATAAACTACCTATTCAAATAAAAGAAAGTGAGTCTCTAAAGAAATTCAAAAATAGCCTAGAACAGTTCTTATTGCACAACTGCTTCTATAATTTGAATGAATTTCTTGACATGAAATGAACAAGTTTCTATCTAAACATACTTATTTTTATGTATATTTATATGTTTATGTATGTGAATGTGTGTGTATTTATTTATTTATTTACAACCTGACTATTCCTATACATTGTAAAATGTCAAAATGGAAAATAAAATGAATTGAATTGAATTGAATTGAATTGAATGCCATACTGAACTTTATTTATCGTACTTTACTCAATGTGCGCGATAATCCGGGCCACTAACCGATTGAAATCGGATATAAACTAGTGGATTATGATACCGTAAGGTATTATATTGTAAAGAGAAACTCAAATGAAGTTTTTATGTCAACTTTATTTTTTTTTTATAAACATCAACAACAACATATCATAGAAACAAGGCTACTCAAATTTATTTCTCAATAAAAACCGGCCCTGGAATTTGAGCATGAGGTTTGTTCCCGCACCCTATCCTGATTACTTTTCTAGATTAGATTAGATTAGATTATGACTATTTCAGCTCATGTTCTGTTTTCCATTATTCGTATAAAAAAAATAAAAAAAAAAATAATGCAAATATTGCTGAACTTAATTGCCAAAGTACCTAAGCTGCGAATTACAATTTCCTATTTATAATTCAACTAACAGAAAACACGCTCATGATGCAGCATTCAATAATTTCTCATGCATTCTTATTAATATGCAGAAAAGAAAACTAACTCACCTGGAGTAAAGTTGTTGAAGCTCTTTGTCTCTCGAATTTTTCAGTTGATTCACCTCCTTCTCTAAAATCTCCATTTCCTCTTTCATCTCTTGTCTGATAGTTTCTTTGAGGTTATTTCTTTCTTTCGCGTATTTGTCCGTCATCTACAAACAAATAAGAAACGTGAATCCTTAAATTAAAAAAGGAAATTCGATTCAATTCACTAAGTAGGAATGAAAAGAAGAAAATTCACTTTCAGAACTCGAATGGTGGATTCCAGGATAGATGCATGAGAAGACTCAATTATACAACTGGTAAATAGCTCCCAAAATGTTTATGTCACAGACCACCAACAGGTTTTTTTGTAAACTCAAAATGAAAGTTTCCCAAAATTATATGGATAGCGCTTAACTAAAAGATACCAAGCTGCCAACTCGTCAAATTTGAGATGAGGGTACTATCATTGTTTATATAGAAGTAAGATAGTTAGTCAATGCCTGTGTAAATGGTGTTGGACGCAAACGCGAGTGTCATCCAGCGTGATTAGTTACAAACATGAATATTTGACGTCATTTTAATGCAGGTTTCTTCAAAAAACCCTGATTTTAATGCTGTCCCATTGTTTCAATCAAGTTACGATATGACTTGGATGCGAGCTCACTATCGCCATCTACATGTCGCATCCATTTTGATCCAATTATAATCCCATAAGGTTGACTAACTATCTTCTATATAAACAATGGTACTATACTTACGACTCCAAAAGCTGGAACCTACTAAATGTAAGAAGGTCCAATTGATTTATTGAACGTACCATCTATAGATGAAAATGCCAAGCGCCATTTCAATAATTATTGTACAGTTATTGAAAATGATTTGACTTAATCAAGACATTACTCAATGAAACAATTTGGCGCTTGGTACCTTTTAGCTATCCATATAACTTAAGAATTGTATTCATTGAAGCTGACTTTGACATGGAATCACGAATGCTGAATTTGCAAGAAATACTCAATACAGACGATTTCCACATGAAAGTTGATATTTCAACTTACAATATCGATCACATAATTTTTTGATAGACATGCTCCTCTTGAGGAAGTCAGATCAATTTTACCCATGACCTTGTTTACGAAGAATTTGAAAATCATGAAAAAAATAAGTACAAGTCGACAAAAAGATTGGGAATCTTACAAGCGAGCCAATAAGGCCGCTCGTATACCAGCACTACGCGACCGCTACGATACGACTCGCTGTCCTTGAGGCCGATCGTATATCAGCACTACGCGACTGCTACGATACCGCGACTGGTTGTCGCTTAGAGGTCGCGGTACATTATTAATATAAGGAGATCACCCACCAAAGATTCGGCGACGCGATCGCTAACTCTGATTTTAATTATTTACCGCAACCTCTAAGCTACAACAAGTCGCGGTATTGTAGTGGTCGCGTAGTGCTGGTATACGAGCGGCCTTAGAGGTCGCGGTACATTATTAATAGTAGGCCGATCGTATATCCGAACTACGCGACCGCTATGATACCGCGACTTGTTGACGGTTAGAGGTCGGGGTACATTATTAGATAATATTTCGCCGCTCGTATACCAGCACTACTCGACCGCTACGATACCGCGACTCTTTGTCGTTTGGAGGTCACGGTACATTATTAATATTAATAGTTCATGATTAACGGTGACAAAAGATTCGGCCAGATCTAGAAAAACTGATGATGATTCGTCTAATGCTTTCACCATTGTATTAACAAAATCCATTATGACGTTTTCGGTATTTGAGTTTTTTTACAAATCCAAATTGCTGTTTGGTTATGACATTGTGTTTGGTGAAGAAATCAACAAGTCGTGTTTTAACACATTGTTCGAAGATTTTAGTAAGATTATTAATAGGTAACATTAGTTTTTTTTGTTGTGAAATTTGGTTTCACGGAACTGCGAGGTTTTCGTATGAAGCCCTTCAAAAGCAGAGCTTGTGTGAGCAAGGGAGATCCAGGATCTACAGTTCGAATAAAGGTGGAATCCGAACCTCTTCAGCTCTGTGACAGGTGTCCGGGGATCGAACCTGGTCCGTCTGGGTGGAAGGCAAACACCCTAATACCACTACCACTCCGATGTTTATTGACAGACTTTTCCCATTTTAAAAATAGGGTTAACTTTCGAAATTTTCCATTGTTAGGGAAGCAATTTCATCTGGTCCAGGTTAGACGTTATTACTATTAATTCATTTTTAGTTACGGGTTCCAAAAAAATTTATTAATTTGATTTGGTGTCAGAGAGAAAGTTTTCAGGGGGGGTTATTTTATTGAAGTTTTCACACACACACATATTTACCAATAGACCGGAATCCCACGCCTATTTTCAAAAATGATTGAACACAGGCTGAATCTTCCTGAGTAGCTTCATTTTGCCGAGACCACCAACTTTTTCCTCTCCGAAAATTCTCGATAGTGGTAGGTAATAAAATGCGCAGGCGTCAATCATGTCGGTTTGGTGAGTGCAAAAAAATCATTCATAAAATTGTTATTGTTAAAATTGTTATTTCCGTCAACCGATTGCACCCCTACGCGCAACCCTCGGAAGTCTTCGAGAGACTTGTGTGAGCTAGGGAAGACGCAGCCCTCACCTTTTAACGTGTGATGCCATGCACGAGACCGATGACCATGTAAGGCGTTGAACCCTCGACCCTTCGCTCCAAAGACGAACGCTCTTCCTTCACGGCCACCACGGCCCATAAACCCCCAAATAACAGTTTGGTTTTCAGTTGAACCTCGAGATAATTCGATAAAGTGCTCGAGAAAACTTTTGTCCTACAAAATGGATGGTAGGACTGAAGAGTCCCCCACTCCCAGCATGTGCCAATGATGTGGTCATAAAAAATCATAAGTAACTAGCAGATTTTTTTACCGTTGCTTGGTTAATATTTGTATCATTTTTTTTGTAATTTATAATTGTTTGTTCAATTCAAAAATATAGTAATTTACGTCAAAAGTTTATAAAAAAATTGGGAAATTTCGTATAGCGTTTATAATTTTTATGAACATTTTGAAAACAACAATAACAAAGTAAAAACATTGAAATAATCCATCTGCCCTTCGGGCGGCTAAAATGATGTCGCATTCGCTTTCACAGATGCAGGGAAACCCGAAAAAAACTGCAACACCACATCGTTGTCTGAAGAGCTGGAATTTATAATTTTCTCAACGTAGCAGATGATTTAATTGAGTGAAATCTGTTTCTTTATTTTGTTTTGCTCTGCTGTTACAGCTACTTTATTTTTCGGGAATGAAATTTTCACAAAATGTATTCGGTTTTGTTCGTTGGGAAGACTTTTTGTTTATAAAATATGGTAGGGGTATATATGTAAACTGTGATCTTGTGGCCAGTTCTCTACAAAGTTTTGAGGTGAGTACTTCGAGAAATTTGCATTTACTACTCATGACGGAGTCTGTGTAAGCTGGCATCAAAGCTAACTGTGTGATCATTTCAGGTAGTTCCTCTGGCGAGTTCTGAGGGAAATTCGCATATATAGCCTTTCGGCGATTTCTTTGAGAAATTCACGTCTACTGCTTATGTTGAGATCAATGTGAAGTCGGTTTGTGCTATTCGCATGCAGCGCTTCTCTCGTTATCTCAAAAAATCGCATTCAGAGTTGTACAATATTCCTGCATATTGGAAAATGAAACGATCTCAACTGAAAATTGGAAAAAACTATTTTTCAAAATTAGAAAAAGACTATGAAAAATTTTGGTTCGAGTCAATGACAATCTTTTTCTTAGATTCAATAAAAGTATATATAGGGCCACAGAATGTTTTTCATTCTCAAATTGGTAAAATGTTTCTTTTCATTTATATGCATCATTATTTACTTCACTTTCACAGAAACGAAGTATAAAGAAAGATAATAGGCATTTCGCACGATTCGTTACCTGTGTGATAGATATTCTTGAGCACATAAATAAATTATAAAATATCATACAAGCAAAGCAAAAGCAAAAAATATTTATTGGATAAAATTGTGCATATAAAAATGTATAGTGCGGTTAGCTGAATGTACCTGTCACTGTTTGTGACGAGACGGAGTAGTTTATTCTGCATCCTCTCCAGTCCCAACACTTGAGTTTTGGGCAGGGAGCAGAATACTGGACATGCATATGTCATGGCTGGTCTTATGACCCGCTTATAGATTAACACCTTGTTAGACATCGACAGCCTGGAACTTCTGGCTATCAACGAGTATGTCCGTTTTACGGTTCCCGCAGCTCGCTGAATTGCCAGGCTGATATGTCTCCTAAGTGTTAATTTTTTGTCCAGAACCACTCCCTGGTACTTTGCTGACTCGGTCTCGTCAATCTGATTTCCCAGAGCTCTGAATCCCCCAGGAATGTGAACGCGAGAGCGTTTCGTTTTCCACGTGAAATTCAGAAGCTCTGCTTTATCTGGATTTACCACGATTTCGTTCTCCGTTAAATACGGTATGACTTTGTGTTGCAGATGCGTTTTCAGCTTTGCTGCTGCTATAATGCTGAACTTTGACTGTGCATAAGTTGCCGTGTCGTCAGCATATATAGCCGTGCTCGTATTTGGGAACATGGGAAAGTCATACGTATATAGTGAGTACAGAAGTGGGGACAAGCTTGAAGTCTGCGGTACTCCTGCTTTGGCTTTCCACACTGTGGAGCTGATGTAATTTACTCTAACCTTGAAAGTCCTATTGACTAGGTCCATAATCTTTACATTAAATTCTGGCATGCTTGCTCTTAGCATCTTCATGACAAGACCCTCAATCCAGACCTTATCAAAGGCGTTCTGGATATCCAACATCGCTAAATCGTATGAGGAGGATCCTATCCACCACCTTGGCGACAGCACCAGCTATACAAGAAAATTCCTCTGGAGGTTCCTGAGTAGTACTGCATCTATCTTATCTATGCCAGGCGCTTTGTTCCTAGGTAGCTTTTTTATGTTTTCTTGAACCTCATCGTAGCTGGTCATCAGCTTCAAGAAGGTTCAACCATTCATAGCCGTGTTTAGGGCTTTTCTGAAATTCTTTGCTTCCCTAGAAACGGAGTCATGCTGTTGCATTGTATCAGCGACTGCACGGAACGTGCTATGGTTATATTCTCCGAACATTTCCGCCTTTCCTGGATCTGACATAGCTTGTCTTTGACCATTCCCAATGGCTGGAATTTCCGTCTGCCTCCTTCGGAGTCTTTGGTTCATCCGCCACAGGAAATTGTCGCCGACTTTGAAGTCATCCATTTTCCTATTCCAAGTCTCATTTCTATAGCTCTGAATTATTGAACTAATTTCTTGGCCCAGTTGTCGCATATTCTCCCTATTAAAGGGATTGCGGGTTGTCTGCCATTTTTTACGATCTTTGTTGTTTAACTTAATCAGGTCAAGAATGTGCCTTGGAAGATGGTCCGGGTCCTCTCTAACCTTTCTCTTCTTGGTGGTAGCATCTCTAGCCTTCTGAATATTCTTGATCAGCCTATGATGTTGTGTTCCTGTATATGGGGTGTGATGTGTGTTGTTTCATTCATTATCTGCACCTTTGGCCTCTGTCCTCCCTTGACAGTGAAGAGCACAGGTTCGTGATCTGATATCAACTCAGAGACTGCTCGTAGCTCCGAGATGTCTATGACATTCTTATTCACCACCAAGTCGATGGTGCTAGGCGTATTTCCGTTCCAATGATAGCTTGTGGGAACGTCTGTGAAATAGATCACCACATCGTTGTTCAAGGAATATTCCAATAGAGTCTTTCCGTTTGCATTACGACGGGGTCAGTTTCACTCAGGAGCAGCCGCGTTGAAGTCTTCCGCCAGTAGCACCTTGTGCCCGCTGCTGCAGAGACTATCCAGATCTGCAGCCGTGAATACAGTTTGTGGTGGATACATACAACTTTATATATAAATCCTTTATTTAGGCCATTTGGCTAATTTACATTTTCATTGGTCGTTACAATGGGAACAATAAACAGCATCGTTTGTTTGAAAGTGGTTGAAAATGTTTCACTTTGAGTAAGGTTATTCTGGACTTTCATTGTCTAAAAAAGAACAAAGAAAAATTCAATTCTCTGCAATTTTTAATCACGACCTTTCAACTGTTAAAATCTACAGTGTATATGTCATATACACTTGATAACGACTGTAGATTTTAACAGTTGAAACGTCGTGATTAAAAATTGCAGAGAAATGAATTTTTCTTTGTTCTTTTTTAGACAATGAAAGTCCAGAATAGCCTTACTCAATAAACACCATGCTCTAATGCTAATATAAATTGAGTTTTTTTAAAAATAGTCAGTCATCAGTAATCAGTACTTATATGGCATTTGTACCCTTGTCATAGAATATAAAGTTGTTATATACACACACATATATAAATATACAATACATACATACACCTATTTGCACTCACGCAAATCTATACATACATACACTTTCAAGAAAAAAATTAAAAAATTATGAACACTAAAAGATTCTTTGAACGTACTAATACATAATATGCATATCTGTCCTAGCTAAATAGTAAAGCGAACTGACCTACCACCTCTGGCAAATTGTTAAAATAAAAATAAAAGAGGGCCCAGAACACTTCCCTGTGGTACTCCTTGATTACATTCTTTATCATCTGACACTTCATTATTCATCTTGAGCTTTTGTTTTCTGTTGTTCAAAAAGCTTTCCAACCATTTCAAGACTATTCCATCTATTCCTACTGCTAACAAATTTCGTAATAATCTATTTCTGTGAATTGTTTCAAAGGGCCCTTTGAAGATCTAAAAATACTGCAACAGTGATCACATTTTTCTCTAAGCTAATTTTCCAATCATCTAGTACACACTGAAATGCTGTTTCACAACTATGTTTATTTCTAAACCCTGTTTGGTATTTACTCAAAAATTTATTATTTTCACTAACTGGTTATAAACTGCTTTTTTCATTATTTTTTCAACTGAGCTCAACATATTAACTGGCCTTAGATCCGAGGCTTTTTTGGAGTTTTTTTTTTAGGAACAGAAATGATTGTAGAGATCTTCAGGTCATCTGGGACCTCCCCTGTTAGAAATGAGGTATTGATGAGGTTCAATAATGGTTTATGCCACTTTTCAGCTGAATGCCGGTGTGCTCGATGGAGCTTTGCCGCTGTGGCAGTAGTGCATGTGATATAGTATTCCTTATTATTATCGCTACTCCCCCCCTCCCACTGCGTTAGGTCTCTCGAACCTTATGCTTGCGGACGAATTCAGCATTAAGATCATACTTGTTGCTGGTTCCATACACATTGAGCATACACACCTAAATAGGAATCAATAAGCCGTAACTTTGGATATTATTCATGACTTTCCAGAAGGCCATAAATTTCTCCCCATAATTCCGGGCATTCTGCAAATCATCAATGATGGCATCCATTGCCTGTAAAAGGCACGTGGTGTTAACTAGACCTTTTATGGTCTGATGTCTTTCCATATAGCCACTCACAGCATTCGCGGTGATTGGCTGGTCGGATATCGGCAGTCTTTGGGATCGCAGTTGAGATGTTGGATGGGATGTATCTTTCTTGTTTTCTTGTTCGGCCTTCCTTATCTCCCATATGTTGTCCCGGGGTAGAGGGGCCTCAACATATCTCTTCTTTCCTTTTTCGTTTCCTTTTCTATCTTCTTGTGTTTGGAGCTGCCTCTGGTGTACCTCGCATGTGGTGGAACATGAGGTGTGTGGCCCCCCGCAATGTACCTAGGCAACTGCACATTTCATGCATTCGACTGGTCTGTTGTAACTGGACTGGGCATGTCCCCAGGCCTGGCATCTTTAGCACTGTGTGATTGTCCGATTGCTACGTCGGTTTTTCCAACGTACCATTACGCCATTTACCACTCGGATGTTGCTGTTGAGAAATCCGACTGTAACGTTTCTGTTCGTATTGACTGTGTACATTCTTCTCACAGTGCTATTGATTTCTTGGAAGCCCAAGGTCTCCAGGCCTTTTGACTCCAGATTGGCTTTGACATATCCTGTTGATGATCCATGATAGAGCCCTTTCAACAGGAAGCTATATCGTTTTTTCCCGGCAGGGTGTAAGTTTGAAATTCGACGTCTGAGTCCTTCAACGTCGCTTTCATAAATTTGTGATCATCATCCGCAGACGTATATATAAGGGAGGAGCCGTTGGTGAATTTGTATGTTACTGCTGCTTTTATATATTTTTTGATGTACTTCCTTGATTCTGTTTCAAGCCTTATTGTACCTTTCACTATTATGGGAGGACATCTTCGGGTTTTCTGTGCCTTTGCCAGATGTGAGTTTGCCTGTGTCTTCTTTGCGGGGGAGGGGATTTGGTTTTCCTCCTTTTGTTCTTATTTTTTGTTGTTGTGGTTTTTCTTCCTGATCCATCTTCTCGGTTTCACCTTCGTCCTCCTCCTCCGAGATAGCATCTAACTGGTTCTGCAGTTCGGTTGGTGGGGGGCCACCTGTAGGTTTAGCGGGACCCAATTTCTTTTCATTGTCTTCTTCGGCTTGACGAAATGATCTCCTTGAACTTCAGGGTTCATCTTCGTCTTTCCTAGGGAAGCCAGAAATGCCTGATGGGCGGTAAGCTCAGCTTTCCTATTCTTTCTCTTTCTCGTAGCTCTCCCGGTAGTGTACCGATATCTCGCGGATTTCTTTGTCCCGGATTTTTGCCCATGGATAGTCCGTGAGCGCTTCCGGGATGTCCATGTGTCATTGCACTTTCTCGTTGACCTTAGCCGTTATATCGTCCTCCATTTTCTTGGGTAGCTCTGTAATTTGTGCGTGACGACTTTCTTCGATATGTTCCCTGAACTGTAATTCTTTGCTTGTTCCTGCTACCGGGAGATGTGGAGGTGGGTTTTTTCGGGGTGGAGGGGTGTTTCCCTTCAAAGGGTCTTCGACTTTCCAGAACCGTGGGAAGTCGGTTTGCTGAGGTGTGGTTGGAGGTGTAACCGATTTTCTTTTGTGTCGTTTTTGCCGTTTCTTCCAACTGTTTTATTTTCAGTAGGGCTTCCCTCTTTTCCCTGAGTTTCTCGGTTTGCTCAATTCTACGCTGTTTGTCGAGGAGTTGCTGGGCCTTGACCTCAGTGCAGAACTTGAACAGACCTTGAGGGCTTTTTGCAGGCTCAATCGAGGGGATGGTAAACCCTTAATCGTTTCCTGGTTGGTTAGTCTTCTGCTGCCATGTTTGTAGCAAGGTTTGTGTCCATAGCTATTTCCGGAGTTGTGCTTTTGGTGTTCTCAACGGCCTCTGGTCTTGGAGAATTTCTTTGAGTGTTCTCTTAGCCTTTCCCTGAATACCTATCGTCGTGCTCAGGAGGCTCTTCACCTGGTCTACGAGTTCAGCTTCCCTTATTGTACTTGTCTTGGAAGTGTCTATTATTGCTTCCTTAGCTCCCTTCCCTTGTGATTTTTCCCCTTTTGGTTCTTCAGGAGGGTCCTTTTTGGGAAGCTGATTTTTGCACTCTCTGGCAAAGTCGAAGTCTTTGAGAGTACGGATGCCGTCTTCGGTTGGCTTAGTTCGTCTTGTTGCTTGTATTATTTTGTCTCTATCCTTGAAATCAGTGATCTTTTTTGCTCCAAGATTATCGTTGAAGAATTTCCTCCTTTCCTGGAAGCTATTGTCTCCAACGTCATTATTGGACTTTTCATCTGGAGGAGAGCCACCTGCTTCTCTCTAATAGGCACTCTAATAACGGCGGGCTTCATCCTTTAGGGGTGAGGTGTCATCCCTCTTTTATTAGTTATTTTCCTCTTCTTTTCAGGGAAGGAGCTTTTCACTGGTATTTGTGATGTTGTCTTTTTATTTGGGGTTGTTTCCCCACCCTGCTCCTTTAGCGTAGTAGGATTCTGGGGGGTGAGTTCTTTTTCACCCCCAAGGAGCCTAACATCACTTGGTTTTCGCTCGTTGAATGCGGCAATGGATTTTCGTTCCCGCTAGACTCTGCTTCGCTTCAGTTGGCCTATTCGGCCAAAGTGGGAGGGGCTTCTTGCCTGGGTCTAGAACGCTGGTTGCTTGAACATGTTTAACAGACGCAAACTACACAGAGTCACATAACGTTTGATAGAAAATTACTGAAATCAAAACCCCTGTAAATCTACAGTGTGTTCCACTTTGAGCGGCCATACCCTCAAATTTCATTGAGAATAAAATAATTTGAAATGTATATTTTCAAAAATAGTACTCAGGAATACCCACCTTTAGGTTGAAGAAACATTACTTTGTCCATTTTCCAGGGCTAAATATGACCAATTGAAAAGTGAAAAAGTGGAGAAAACATATTAGAGATTTTTTCATCACAAAATTAACATGAAATTCTGTGTCAGAGTACCCTCAGACCCCAGATTTCAATACATGAATCAATTGATTAAACAGGCTGTCAAGAGTTAATCATCTCTTTTTCATCAGTAATATTTGCTCAATTTTCAAAATTTCTTCACTTTAACAAAATTTACAAAAAATCCAATCAATACCACGAAATACTTTTTTTCCATGGCAAACTGTGACCACTTGAATAGTGAAAAATTGGGAAAAAATATATTAAGTATTTTCTATTGAAAAATCAAGCTCTACTCCTGGTTTTCGAATGTCCCAGAACCCCATAACTGAATGCTGATTCATTAAAATATAGAGGGTGTCATATATAGCTGACAATATCACCAACTCTTATTCATCCATAATGCTGAAGATGATTTCGAAAATGTCATCTGATGTGACAAAGAGCCCAGAAATATTCCGTTAATACTGCAGAATATAAACAAGCATCACTTTTCCATGGCTAACTATGATCAGCACATACCAATATTATAAATTAATGGGAATTTGCAGCTGAGGAAAAGGAAAACCCAAGTAGCACAACTATATTAATAAAATATTGGTACAATATTGTGAACATATTGGCAAAATATTTGAAATGCAATATTGGCGAGAAAATAATGTGAAAATTCGGCTATATTGGTCCAGTATTACTTGAATAAGATTGGCGAAATATTCTTGAAGTAATATTATCCTCAAGATATTCAACGGTATTGGTACAATATCGCTGGTACAATATACTGCAAATATTGGACAAATATTCAAACGTTATATTATCGAGAAGTAAAATGTGAACATTTTGCGATATTGGTCAAATATTGTTCGAACATTTCAAAAATAGTATTTGTGAAATACTCTCGAAGCAACAATGGACTCAAAATATTCATCGATATTGGTACAATATCATTTGGATATAATGGTGGTAGTGAATATGCCTTTGGTAGATTATTGAATTTCTTTCAGTTGATCTTGGTAACACCAGAGTCTGCCTTTCGGTCGCCATAATCACTTGGTAAGCTGCCTTGGAAACAAGTTATTTGAAGTATTTGATATATCTTCGTAGTTGTTAAGAGGCGTTCTGTATGTAGAGCCACCTAGCGGATTTTTATTCAGGTTTGATCATAATATAATTTCAATATGGTTCATTGAATATTCGGCCAGTATTTAAAATTCATCCTAATCTAGATGTTGGAAACAATATTATTTTATCGATATCGGTAAAATAGTATTGAACCAATATAAGTTAATAAGATTTGTTGAATATTAGCGATTTTAATATTGAACCAATGTGCAATTACACCTGGATATACAATACAGTTTTTATTTCTAGAAACGATATGAGAGAAATATTGGCATTGCAATATTTATTCTAGGTGTTGAAAACAATATGAAGACAATATTATTTTATCGATATTGGTAAATGTCACCAAACCAATATTGACCCAATATGAATTACTATAATTTGTTGAATTTACTTGAAATGATATTCAACCAATGTGCTATCAAACTTGCAATTACAATATAGTTTTACATTCCTAGAATCGATATTACTGGAATATTGGGATTGCAATATTTATTCTAGATGTTGAAAACAATAAGTAGACAATATTGTATTATCGATATTGGGAAATATTATCATCAGATTATGAGCAATTATGCCGCTTACTATGTAGCCCCTTGTTGCTACAACATGTATGCTTTTCTATTCACACTGGGACTACCTACAGTGGACATTAGACGAGTATCTGTAGACATCCTTTTACACAGACTCGTGGCACGAGTACGACGACTCTCGTGTTTCTCTTATTTCCACTATGTCAAATTCTCTGGTGCTCAAAGAGAATTTTCTATGAGTCTTGCTCATAGGTTTTTCTTACTCTGATATTTATTTGATAGGTATTTATTGAATTTGTTATGTATTTTCATACATTAAATCATAATAGCTATACATTCAGGTGGCGTCGCAGATGATTCCACATCTGACTTTATGAACATCCTGTTCATATTTTCAATAAAATCAATCTATAATATGTTTTCCCAATTTTCAGTTGGTCATAGTTAGCCATGAAAAAGTGATTTCCTACAGTAATAATTGAACATTTGAGACAAAAAAATGAACTGAGCATTATGGAAACATAAGAGTTGGTGATATTGTCAGCTACACATGACAACCTGTATATTTTAATGATTCAGCATTAAGTTCTGGAGTTCTGGGACATTCCAAAACCAGGAGCTCGGGTTGATTTGTCAATAAAAAATCCTCAATTATATTTTTTCCCAATTTTTCACTATTCAAGTGGTCACAGTTTGCCATGGAAAAGTAATATTACTGATGAAAAAGATATAATCACATTGCCATCTACAAATGACACCCTGGTTTAAGAGTATTCTGAAACAGAATTTGATGTTAATTCTGTGGTGAAAAAATCCCTAATATATTTTCCCCACTTTTCAATTGGTGAATTATTTTATTCTCAATGAGATATGAGGGTGTGGCTGCTCAAAGTGGGACACATTGTATATAAGAAAATAACACTCAGGTCAGACACACAATCTCAACCAGAAAAAGGAAATCTGTATTACCATATACCTACCAATAACAAACAAATTAAAAATTTTAAACTATCATTTTCTCACCAAATTTCCCTTTTTAGACATAATATACTGGAAATTTCCAGACACACTTCGAATGCATTCAAATATAAAATGATAAAAATATTTGAGCAACAATTATAATCTTTCATTTATCAATTTTTTCCTATTTCATTCGTGGCAGGCAAAGATTATCTGCTTATAATATAATGTACAATGGACCCTATTCATCAGAGAATAAATTGAATCAATATATTTTTTTTGTAGTGGCATCCATGAATATGTAATATTAATGTGAAATGTTTATGGATGCTGATTCAGTGAAAATGAATGCGCCGTCAATTTATTCCTCAATGAATATGGTCCATTAGAGCATTACCACATTATACATGGTCCTACATAATAATAATTTTAGTTTTAACAAATCTCTCATGTTATATCCATCCTAGAGAGTGCGGTAAAGTCGGCCACAGGCCTGACACTGTACTTCATATCCACCACGTTATTCTGCTATCGTAAATTGTAAAAAGTAAATGATAAATGATTTACTGTTATTATTATGTAGCATATGGTTGTATTCAGATTTTTTTTGTGTTGTTTTTTTTTTGTTCATTTCCAGAGAAATACCTAGAGAACTCATCTGAAAGCTTATACGAGCAAGGCAAATTCGGGACCTACAGCTCATTCAAAAGCGGCCTTGCTCGACCCTTGCGCTGCGTCATCTAGATGAGTGGTAAACTCACTAGCATCCCATCCACTCTGCTTATAATAAATGAAAACACAATTCAATAACTGAAAAAATATGGGGTACATCCTTTCTACAAATATTGTTAAAAATTCGTCATTATAAGTAAACATAACTGTGTAAAATGGTCTTCAATACTCACCGCTTTGTGTTCCCGAATTTGATTTTCTAACTGTTTGATGTTTGATTTCAATCCAATAATATTTTCTTCATAATCTAATAACTTCGTTTTTGCCTCGCAATATCTGCTCTTGGACTCTTTCTCAGAAATTTCCAAATCTTTGATTTCTTTCTCATATTTTTCCTTCATTCTCCTGAAAATGCAAGTGAGATTTGATTACCAAAAAAACTGAAAATACGTTGACGTGACAACCTGGTAAGGTAATGCAGAAACTTGAGTAAACAGTTTGTTAGGCGCACAATCTAGGAAAGGGGAGCAGTGAATGTGCGATGATGTTTCACACCACTAATATACTCAGTTTTGGACGAGTTTTCCATATTAAAAATTGATTTCGAAAAGATTGAAATATGGGGTTTAATTTTGCGCAGAGCCACGAATATATCGCCAGTGAAAAATCCGAAGTCACCCTGATGGAATGGGACAACCCACTGCACCAATATTACTAAAATATTGAACATTAGATACCTATGATGGTTTAAAAATAATATATAAATATGTAGAGGTTTTGTTTTCCCTTACGCTTGGATAACTTGGACCAGAATAAAAGAAATAGTCATGTCCCTTACTAATAAAATATATTGATTGATGTTACACACACTGTATGTGAACAATTCGGCACACAATACAAAATGAAACGAAATGTAAATATGGCACCACCAAGAGGAATTAAAGGGATTGAGAATAGTATAGCGTTTAAGTATATTGATATAAACCTCCAGTGAGGGCTATGCCTATGACGTCACAATGATTGCTCACAATTATGAATACCTATGCCTTAGGGGCAAAATCCTAATCTAAACTCATCTGGTAGTAACTAGACCTTATCAATAGTGCCAGTTCACCAGTTGTAGTTCATGAATCCAGTGCTTTGATGGATACCGGTGTGGAGAGTGGGTGCGACACAATCAAACGAACTGCTGGGACGAATACCATCATCGGGGAATACCAATAATAGGGGACGAACAGCAGGAATACTGAACCACGAAGGAACAGTGGAACTCCAGCGGTACAGTGGAAAGACAACAGTGGAGCACCAATAAACGGTAGCAGAGCAATCACACTAGTGGAACAACGGAACAGTAGAACCGTAGCAACCGTAACAACGGAGCAGTAACGATAAAACAATACAAAAACAATAAAATAAACAATACCAGTCTGACTTCTGATCACACTTGTAAGGTGCCATAAGTAGAGTCCAAATGCAAATACTAACCTCTATTAAGTGGGAGGGTTCTGGTAACAGCTTTGATGGTCCGTACGCTGTCTGATAGCTAGTTTCCGGTTTCAGTGGTTTTACCGATGATGAAAAACATTACAACACCTTAACCTCAAAATCCTCGTAATGAACAGATATTGCTCGAAAATCAATAGCGTCGAATATCGCAAACAATATGAGAAAATCCCCAGACATGAATTTTCCCAAGATACATCAACGATGATCAAAAATTTAGTTGGATCAGGAAAATTCTAAATAGGTCAGTTGTCAAGACGTCACTCGTCAAAAATCGAACCGGAAAACCGTCACCCAAATGACTCAGAAGTCAAAGTCAAAAACTGTCAATTTTAGACAATGTGCTTCCTTGTTCGTTCGTGGTCTATGAGATCAGTCCAGGAACTACCTCGAGCTACGCGGAACTACTCCTTGGGACGATTGGACAACGACTTAGGAGAACAGAACACCTGAAGATTCAGTAATGCCAACTGAACCAAGACGAAAACGTCAGCCTTTCAATTTCAGAACCAAACACACACAAGGTCAAGCAATCGAAAGTAAAGTACTTCAGTAGCACAGAATAGAGATATACACAAAACAATAGATTAACCAAAAGTATGTTTACAAAATAACGCTGCCATACCGCAAAATAAAACAACGGATAACTGTCATAAGCTTAAGGTCAGTTCAGGTCCGCTCGAACAAGTACGGCAAGGGTAAGCACTGAAATACGATCAAGTTATCATTTTGAAACAGTGGCATACAGAGTGGAAAGTTTATATCAATAACAAAGAATTTCTGATGTTCATGTTATTGTATCAAAACAGAAAGAGTCTTCTAGTGCAAAATAAACACGTAACAAATTATTTCACTAATCAGAATTGGACGCAGCGGAGTTAAGGCAGGAAGTGTGAAAAAGACACTTACGTACGCATGATTGTGATTTTTTTATACATGCGTAGGAAACTAAACTGAAATTTTCGTTTTTTTCATACAAATAGATACAAGAGTGATATATTTTTCACTGGCTCACTGGTATTGTGAATTTTGCACGTTCCATAAAATGCGTGTATTGCTCAGTTGGGAAGGCTCTCGGTTTGTGTCAAAATATAAATGCAAAATATCTTGTGAAACTCTTACATCTGATGAGTAATCAGGGATATCTTAGAAAATTGAAAATTCAAGTGATACTTTGTCTGTCACTTCGACAATCTAAACCAAATTTGCGTTTTAGTTGGTACGATAGCAATTATTACATGTTCTTGTTATGCACATCAGATTTTTCAGAGAAACTCATCGTTACTTCCCAATATATCTTTATTGTGGATTATTTCAAACATACTTCCTTATTCTTGAAGCACCCTATCTGAATCGTTAATATTTTTCAACTATTTTTTTCCGTTTTAATACCTGGGAATGAAGTGGATAATCCTGCCTGTTTAGGAAAGCTTCAATGTTTTCTCATTGAAAATATATCTATGTTATTAGACTGATATTTCACCGAAAGCTATATATTCCAGTCTCTGACTGATTGGGCCATTAATCAACAGTGTGAGAGATTTTATCGATTTGTATGGTAATTTTTTTGTCCACATGTCGGCACTTAATTAGTCATACAACACGCTATGTCTACCTACTGCAGTCGCTCATACTATTGCAATTCACTCAATGTGTTCAGTGTTATAACTCATGACAATATAATTCATGTTTCACATTACCATAAATAACCCAAGTGAAATAACGGTGATATGAAACAAGGATGATCAAGTATCATCTGGTTTTCTTTCTTTGCTGCAATTTCAATAAACTTGTCAGTTTGACAAATGAACTGGAAAATAGTTTCACGAAAAAGACAAGAATTGGCCACTTTCGTTAGTAGTAGCTATATTATTTCATGAAAATGAAATGAAATTGTAATATTCCAATGAAACTCTTCAACACTTTCTTAGCCTTTATTATCACTCTTTCACATTCGGTTTCCCGATACAGACTGAATCATATTCTGTTTCACCTCCTTATCAGTTACATAGTCATCTGCATATACTACATCTCTATCTTTTCATGAAAATTCAAAATCACTTATTTAACGTACTCAACTATTTTTATACCATCACTTATCCTATCTTCTTCTAACAAGTAAATCTATCTACCTCAAATTCATAAGTGTAATACTTATTCTAACTATATTATACATTCATATTGTATAGGATAAGACCAAAATAGAAATTGTAAAGCATTAACATTTATTTGGAGAATGCAACGAAAAATTAAACCTTAAAACTAAAATACCTCCCTAATCACAATGATAGAATACAGAACAGTACAAGAATTAACATATAGGTAATGTACAAAAATTAGGATGGACATCCTTTGTAATAGAGTGGCTAATATTATGTTACTCTCGGGAGGAGGGTTTTGTGACTGTCCATTCACCCGCGATTTTCTTCAGGTGAACAACATTTTTTCTGTAAGTTTGTCCGGTCTTGTTATTTTGTACCTCGACATCTGCGCCCTGCTTACTAGTAATAGTGTGAGGAGTCGGGTCAAACGTAGGAGTGAGTTTATTTTCTTTCGTGATGTTTTTGACGAAAACTTTGTCCCCGCATTCAAGCCCACTTTGTTGGGCTTTCCTTTTCCTATCTGCATATACCTTTCCTTTTTCTTTCTCCCATAAATCTCGGTCGCTTACTTCTTCTTCTATTACATCTGAGGGAGTTATAGATGAACTTGGTAAACTAGGTAGTTTGTCGCGAAAACGTCTCCGAAAAAATAATTCAGAAGGCGTTTTTCCCGTAGTAGCATGTGGTGTGCTGTTATACATCGTTAGGTACTCAAGAAAATCAGCTCTCCAGTTTTTCTTGTTGATCTGACTTATTTTTAGCCTTTTCAGTATGTCCCTGTTTTGACGCTCTACTTCGCCGTTCTGTTGGGGCCAATAGGGTATTGTGTGAAATAGAATTATATTATGAATTCGGCAAAAGTTTTTGAATTCTTGGCTACAAAACTGTTTACCATTGTCAGCCGTTATTGATTCTGGTATGCCCAGCCTTGAAAAGACTTCCTCTAAGATTCTAATAGTGTTGGTAGAGGTTATGGTATTCATGCATTTGATTTCCCTATAACGGCTATAATAATCTACGATCACCAATAAATATTCGTTGCTCGGAAGAGGTCCCATAAAATCAATTGTTATATCTACCCAGGAACTCGATGGTAACTGCCGCCTTTTCATCGGTTCTGGTGGATTTGGAGCGGACACTAGAGTACAGTCTCTGCATTCTACAACAAACTTTTCAGCCTCGCTGTCTACTCTTGGCCACCAAACTTTGCATCGCAACAATTCCTGGGTGACCTCCGTGTGCCAACTCTAAAACACGCTTCCTTAGTGCCTCTGGAATCACTATTCTATCACTGCGTAATAATATATTTGAGTAGAAACATAGTTCGTTTTCAAAAATTTTGTATCTTTCCGTGCCACTCAACCATTTCCCTCCACTCAGTGCATGTTTAACCATCTGTATTTCCGGGTCCTCTTTAGAATATTTTTCGAGTTCTTTCACTGAAATTGCTATAGGCTATGAGTATTCAACGATTTGATGTATGAATTCTCTTTCGAAAGGTTGATCACATGATAAGTCTGAATGCAGCCGAGATAGTGGGTCTGCGATATTTTCTCTGCAAGGACGATACACTATTTTGTATTTGAAGGACTGTAACCTTAGAACCCAGCGTTCAATCCTTGCACAAGGCTTAGACTTAGGACCAAATATTGTCTCTAGGGGCTTGTGATCAGTAACGAGTTCGAATTCGTCTTTTCCAAATAAGTATATCCTGAAGTGTTCGACAGCCCATACTAACGCAAGGGCCGCTTTTTCAGTTTGACAGTATCGCCTCTCACAATCCGTCAAACTTTTGTTAGCATAAGCGATAACTCTGGGGCCTCTGTTGTCAAATTGGATAAGAACATCTCCCAACCCTACGGGACTAGCGTCGGCTATAACCCGGGTCCGGTCTTTAGGATCATAGTACCCTAAAACTGAGTCACTCGAGAGTGAATTTTTTAGCTCGGCAAATGATTTTTTTGTTCGTGGCCCCAGTGGCGTTCAATGTTTGCATTTTTCCCCAGTTTTAATCGCAAGAGTTTCCTTAAAGGTTCGGTCAATGTTGCCAGATTGGGTATCCATTTTCCTACGAAATTAACCAAACCCAGAAAACTCTGTAGTTCTTCTACCGTCTTGGGTGCACGAAAATTCTTGATCACCTTCATATGTACATCCAACGGTTTTATTCCGTTGGCTGAAAGAATATGACCAAGAAACGAGATAGACTGCATGTTATATTGACACTTGTTTTCGTTAAGTAATACATTGAAATACTTGAGTGTATATAGCGTCTTTTTTAATCTCTGGTTATGCTGGTTTTCATTCTCACCAAAAACTATTATATCGTCTAAGAAGTTAATAGGTAGTTCCTTGACAGTCGATCAAAATTTTCTCCATAATTTTTTGGAAAATTTCCGGGGCACATGTGATACCAAACATAAGCCGTTTATATCTGAAAAGACCTCTGTTAGTAATGAATGTTGTGATAAATCTCGACTTTTCTGATATTTCCACCTGATGGAATGCATTTTTTATATCCAGGCGAGAAAATCGCGCGGCTTTCCGTAACTGCGGTACTAATAACTCCATCATTGGTAATGGATGATTTTCACGAGCTATTGCCTGATTGGCACGTCACATATCAATGCAAATGCGGACCTCCCCATTCTCTTTCAGCACGGGTACAATAGGAGATATCCATTTTGACGGCTCATTGACTTCTTCAATTATATCACCCTCTAGAAGATCTCGTAGAGCATCTTCGACTTTCGTTTCTAGAGGTATAGGTATTGTCCTGTATGGCTGAGCAACTGGTTCAATGTTTTCATCAATTGGTATATCCACTATAATATCCTTAAACTTAGGAAATGGAGAAGTCAAACAGTTTACATTGATATGTATCTCTAGTATCCCAAGTGAAGTAGCTGACAGTTATGTCAGAGGCGGCTAGGTAAATTCCTAGTGCTCTCTTCCACTTCTCCCATCTTGTTGCAAGCGAAAATGGATCGCCTTCATATTGGAACTGCTCAACGCCTGACATACTAGCCATCTCTGAAATTCAGGAAAACTATTTTATTTCATTTGTTCTCCTCAGTATTTGTCTGTGCACTGAAATGATTCACTCGACCAGTCACACCCTCCAGAGAGACCCCTCTGGTTTGGCTACTAACTATCTCACTAAGCCATATAGCTATTTGTTCAACTAAGCCAGATTGACAAGCTGAGTTCTATGACTCACTTTTTTCCCAGAGCCGTTCCGACTCTCTAAGCATTTCGGCTCATTTGTTCACCCAAGTCAAATTGACTTGCTGAGTCATACCACTCATTTTTCTTCAGAGCCGTTTCGACTCACTAAGCTTTTCAGCTTATTTGTTTACCCAAGCCAGTTTGACTTGCTGAGTCCTAGCCTCATTTTTTCCCAGAGCCTTTTTGCTCTCTAAGCCTTTCAACTTATTTGTTCAACCAAGCCAAATTGACTTGTTGAGTCCTAAGACCCATTTTCTGAGCCATTTAGACTCACTAAGCTTTTCAGCTTATTTGTTTAACCAAGCCAACTGACTTGCTGAGTCACACGACTCATTTTCCAGACCCGTTTCAACTCTCTAAACTACTTGAATATTTGTTTTAATAAACCAAATTTACCTATGTGTTCTGTCTCATTTGTTTCATACAGTATATTCCTCAACCCTATTACTAAGGTGCACCTTGTAAAATTGCTAATTCGTGTGTTCCATTAAATTAAAAAGTTCATACGTTTCTATACACCACATTTGCACAGACAAGACTTTTTGGAATTCTTAACTCGCTCTTACTTTTCAATGATATGAAAAATGAGTTATGTTGGACAATTATTATCCAACCATCAATCGTTAGTTCCTTGGAATAGAAATTATTAAACTAGATCAAATTTGACATTGTTGCACTTACTTTTCTATCCAATTTTTGATTTTCTGTGTTTCCACTAGCACTTTTTCTTCATTAAATCACTTTTCACTCGTCGCCAATGTAATATTCCAATGAAACTCTTCAACACTTTCTTAGCCTTTATTATCACTCTTTCACATTCGGGTTCCCGATACAGAGTGAATCATATTCTGTTTCACCTCCTTATCAGTTACATAGTCATCTGCATATACTACAGAAATAATAAATATTCTGCTAATATTCCATGCTATAGGAATTTCTTTTGCCAGCGTTGAAGAAAAAACATTTCATTTATATTATTGTCTCATCAAAGATAACACTTTGTCAGAGTTACCCACAAGACGAGATTTTCTGTAGTCTTGTTTCGTCTCGCCGATGAAATGAGAAGTCTTGTATCAAGTGTCGTTTCGTAGCATGCATCATTTCGCTGGTCGTACCAGAAAGTTTTGCAAAAGTATCTTGGTCTAGTACAGTACAGGATACTTACCTACTTGCTTCAATGTGATAGTAGAATATAAAAATTATTACTGTTGGAAGCTGACATCATTTGAAAGTAATAAATCTGAACAAAAACAAAACTTAACTTTATTTTAATCTTTCTACCAAGACTGAAGAAGCGTATGCTCGAAAGTACTCGTGTCTTCAAACTAAGAATGAGTAATTCACAAGCAGGAATTTTCCGCCATGTTGTTGGATCTGTGTCATTATTACACCGAGACAAAGTATTTTTGAAGCTACTGCACACAATCTCCTCCGGCATGGGTGGTATTTAATGCGTAAAAAATATCAAATGAGATGAGGTATAGACAGGTATCATTGGTATAATTTTCCAGAGTGATGAGCATCTGCAATGAGATTTGCAACTTCTTCAAGCAACTCTTTGGTTTAGTGCGCAGAGTTATGAAAATATTTTTTTGCTGCCAACAACTGTACATACAGTTTTGATTAAAAAACATCCGTTTTCAAAGTTTTATCTGAAATACTTCATAGTTCATCGGTTACATATGGAAAATGAAACGATGTCTCAATAACGTACTATGCGTATGCCAGCAGCTGAAGAGATTAATATTTTCTCATTTTTAACCAACAACTTCTTTGGAGTTTGGGTTTGAAACCGAACCCAAAATAACTGTCACTGCTTGTGGAATTACCTGTTGCTTATACGTTGCCTACTATGAAAAACTTGAACAATGCTGATGGATAAGTTGGGTATAATTAATAACACTATCAACCTACTAGTGAATACAACACACCACACCTTTCGCGCCAATTCAGAGCGATTTTTTGACGACGCCTCGTATGAGGAAATGTTTCCTTACTGTAGGAACCATTACGTTTTTTCTCTCGTTTTGTTCCGGAATGTCGGAAAGTTATTAATTTTTTACCCAACTATATTCATATTTTCGCGCTTCTTAAATGACACTAGGCTCCTCAATTCCACCTGAAACCTGAGAACAAACTACGCAGTAGTACCTGTTGACCAGCCGACCATGATTGATATAAATAAGTGTTTTCACGCGTTTATTACTGAAGTGTCTATCTGTGGATTTCTTTATCTTTCCAAACTATTATGGAGAGTTCCTAGATTTATGCTGTTTCTGGAATATGGATGCTGCCAGTCGGAGTCCTCGCTTCGCATTCCAAGTAAGTGGTCTCGTTCCTTCGCTTTAAAATCAAAGTGTTTTCGCTGAATTACAGTCCATTTCTTTTCACCATAACACCAAGCTACCGTTCCGAAACACATTTTTTACTAACTTCGGATTTTGGAAAATGCATAATATCTACCTAGTCCAATTTATATTATGAGTCATTACAGTGTTTGAATTCAACAACGTGTGTACTACACTGACCTAACAACGATGTTCGGAAAATGCCTAATATCCACTTAGTTCAATTAATATGATGAATCATTACAGTTTTTGAAATCAACAACGTTTGTAAGTACGACTAGATTACGAGTAATGTAGATTTTTCGGAAAAAGCCCGTTTCTTTCACGAACAATTATTGTCTTCATAATTTTTTGTATTTCAAAGGTGTATAGGTGATCATTTCAATTGTTGAAATGTCTACTCTAAAATGGTCTATGTAACTTGGTGGTTTATTGATTGTTGAAGGTTTCCCCAAACCAACGCGGGAACGCGGGAGCGGGAGCGGAAACGGGATGAATGCGAGACTAAATTTGATAGTGGGATATGGAAAAATACATACCGGTGTGAATATTCGTATTACGGAATGCAGACAAGCAGAAAAATATATATGGTTTGCGTTTACTGTTTTTCTAGCATTGAGCACGGTTCCCATTTTCCGTTCTCGCTTCCGCGTCCCGCTTTGGTTTGACGGAACCTTAAACCTCCTGAAATTGAGAAAAAAATCTCTCAACAAACAACAAAAATTACTTTATATCAAATTATTTATATTAAAATGATTGAATGTTTGAATTCGCGAGGTAGGCACTGTGGAACTTTTTCATCAAGAATGACTCATCTACATCATGTCAGAAAATAAAAAATTTCACGGATGATTCTAGAATTCATTTCAAAATTATTCCAAAACATTTCTTCTCCATATTTTTGGATCATTGCCGCAACTTTAATTTGTATTTGTACAGCTATTAGGCTGGTGCCTAAACGAATTTTAAACGCCCAAAATGAGGACAAAGGTAGCAGGCAAGGACCAAGTGGAGAATATTGTTGAGGTTCCAACTTTGAGGAAAAATATATTTAAACACGAAAACACTCAAAATGGTAAAATGGGAATGCAGTTTAGGGGTTGAAAATGGATTTTTGCAATCAACGGCGACACGTGACATCTAAACGGAAAAATTGTTGATGATGAAAGAATTTAAAACTATTGTATTGAACATTTTTCGACATAGCCTCAAAATAACTGTCTAAATGACAATTTTTCAGTATTTAATTTTTTTGTCGCATATAAATCATTTAATTCACAAGAAGTTTGTAGGAATATGACTTTTCTGTTGTCGAATGAGCATGATTTTTTCGTAATTCAGATGACGTCCAGTTTTCGAGATATGTACATTTTTCGAATAAAATACCCTTTATCTTCCACGAACAATTGTCTTGGTGCATTTTTGTATTTCAAAGGTCTATACTTGATCAATTCGATTGTTGAAATGTTAACTTTCAAATGGTTTATGTAACTTGGTGGTTTATTGATTGTTAAACTGGTCAAAATTGAAAAAAGTCTGAATCATGATTTTTTCAATATTTTCAATGTTTCTCGCCTTTCTTCATTATTGTCATAACAAAAAGTAGTTTATATTAAATCATTTATTATAAAATATTAGTACATGATTACACTACAAAATTGATTTATCAATATCAATTTTATTCTTTTCTCAACTATTGAAAAGCATTAAAAATATTGAGAACAGTATGATTCAGAGAGACGTGTTGTCGGTTTTTCTCTATTTCAGTAGATTTATCGATCAATAAACCTCCAAGTTACTGGCCCATTTGAAAGTAGACGTTTTATCAATTGAAACTATTACTTATAGACCCTTGAAATACAGAAAAAACTAAGACAATTGTTCGTGGAAGATAAGGGTATTTTTTTTAGAAAAATTTTCATAACTCGAAAACTAGTTGTCTTCTGAATTGCGAAAGAATCGTGCTCATTTGTCACCAAAAGAGACAAAATCCTACGAGTTTTCATGTGAATTCAATCATCAATACGCGAGATTAAAATTTAATACTGAAAAATCGTTTTTTCGCCATTGACGGTGAATTTGAGGTTATTTCGAAAAGTGTTGAATACAAAAGTTTTAAATTTTTCAGTTATTTACAACTTCTACAACTTTTTCATCGAACATTTTCCGCTAATAGGTCTCGTTTCGCGGCAAATCGCATAAAACCGTCAAACCCTAAACCGCATCCCTATTTCATCATTTTGAGTGTTTCCGTGTATAAATATTTTTTGTTCCTCAAAGTTGAAACCCCGACAACATTTTCCACCTGGTCCTTGCCTGTTACTTTTTTCTTGTTTACAACAGTTATAGGCACCAATCTATATGGACTTAGCTGTTAGACTGGGAGATGGTGACAGATTTCAGGTGACGATTTTCTCGTTAAAGCCTTTGAGACCAGTGAAAGATATGATAATTCTGACCAGAATGATGAAAAATTTGAGCGGTTGCCGCGTGGCCTTCCTATTAAAAATTCAATTCCTGCACTTAACCTCACTTCGACATCCGCAAACCTTATGCCACTTTTTTATGGGACATTCATGACGGAAACTTCCATTATTTCAATTGGCAGAGCAAAGATAAAATCGTCTGAAATAAAAAAATAAATTCACAAGTTTACGCCATCATTTGTACCATTTATTGGCCTCGTGCAACCCTTGTGCCATTATTTTTTCCTTGCTATTGTCTATCTTAACATGCCATTGGTGTACATGACAGCGGTGATAAAATCGTCTCAAAACATATATTTTTTAATGAAAATCGAATTTTTCATCTGAAAGCCACGCGCCGACCACTCAAATTTTTTATCATTCTTGTCAGAATAGTATTCTAATGTCGAAGGGGTATATCGCAGATGGCTTTTCGCATCTTCCAAATGACGAGAAAACAGAATTTTCATGTCTTATATTTCTATAACTCAATAAATCAAATTTATTTGAATGCTTGTGATATTGCCAAAGAAGGAAATATATAATTGATGAAAACTGAAACCATAGTTTGAATATAAAATTGTGTTGTCAGTAGAAAAAAGTTGTATTTTTCAGGAAACATAGTAGTAATTCCAGAATCATACAAAAAGATGTTTCGAAATTATTGCATGAACAGCAGAATGGAATTGTTCGCTATACAAAATGATCATGCGTTCATACTGCTGGTGGCCCAAAATGAATAGGTACATACATTGAAAAATTCATTTCATTATGCGACATTTGCCAATAATGTAAAAAAAAAAATGTTGAAAATAAACAAACTAAATTATAGCAAAATGGTTGTGAGTTCCAGTACCTACCTGTTCAGTTGAAGTTCAGGACAATATTGAAGCTGTTGATTCTTTTGATTTACGTATAAGTGTCAATGTTTCAAACCAATGGATAGTTTTTGTTATATACCCTCACCTGATTATATTCCAAAGAATGATGTTGAACCGATCAATGTGAGAGTAGTTGGAATTGACACTGATAGTTGTCTAGAAAGTGCCACCACAGTTGATGAAAATACAATTCCACCTTCGAAATCGAATGCACCCCCGATTACCACGTGATCTGGTAGATTTTTAAAACCTCCATGTAGATTAAATCTATAATAACACGTAGAAAAATGTAGTGTTCCCAAATAGTCTCAGTTATGAAACCACCCCGTGAATGAGGCAGTAACAAATGATACTAACAACTGTTAAATAAGTGTGATATCATGACGTGTCTCTGTCTGGAAATATGTTAATCAAATCAATTTTGTTGTTACTCATGAAAAACTGTTGTATAAGTATTGGAATCTCATTCAAATAAACAACAGATAGAAAGGCAGTTTTGGTTTTATGAATAAAAAGCTCCATAACAATCCTGATAGTTTCGATGTGAGTATAATTGCGATTTTCAAATGATTCGTCGCGTAAGAAATAATTTTCATTGGGTACTGCCCACTGCCCATTAATAATACATGCGTTTTTTTTTGGGAAGTTTCAATTTCGATTCTGATCTAAAAATCCGTATTCCCAATTTCAAAAAAATGAGCATACTCGCGCCATCTAATCAAAAGAAGGTCGAAGCGCTTGAGATTTGCTTAGAATCTTACAAGCGTATTTATTATATCGCTGGGCGACAGAGTATTAGGAGTCACGAGAGACCAAACTCGTTTTACATTCAATACATTCTGAAATAACCAAAGATCATTATAGCTTGTGGAGAACATTGAACTAACACTAACAGTACAGCAAAGTTGAAATTATACTTCGATTTGGTCACATCCGAATAGATTTATCACCCTGTAGTCATACTTCGTTGGCTATGAATCGCAAGTTGAAAGATAAACACTTTTTATAGTGAGCCTGGTCACTCGTTTAGTCATTATGCTTCTTGCGCTTGAATGTGTAGGTTCGTTCGTTCAACCAATATAAATTTAACTCGCAAATTTCGCCATGGGAAAGAAAACGAACAAACGAAAGCTAAAAGAACTTGAAGTTATCAAAAAGAAAATGAGAAAACTGGAACGAAGACTCAAAGTTAGTTCAAGTAAGTACTGGATACTACTAATTACTTTTGTTTTAGAACGAAAATAGATGTCATTATCATGGGAACTTACAAAACTCACATGTGAAATAGACATTGTTGAGCATAATTTGTTATATAGACAAATTGATAACCTCGCTTGTGAAATATACAAAGCTGAGTGTTTCTATAAATGTTTTATCCAAATCCCTTGTCAAATAAACAAGGCGATTTTTCTGTTCTCCTGTGGCTAGGAGACACCGATATACATGAATTATTGATGTTCTATTACCGAACTTGATGAACCTGCTTGTAAAATATACAAAGCTGGGTTCATTTCAATTAATGTAATATCAAAATCCCTTGTCAAATAAACGAGGCGATTTTTATGTTCTCCGGTGGCGAGGAGACAAAGATATTCATGAATCATGGAAGCAAAAAGTGCGGTATCTTGGTAAACAATACTTTTTCTTCTTTACAGGCTCTGAGAGCGAATCAAGCAGCGACAGCAGTGGTAGTGAGCATTCGCGTGAGTCCGGGAATGTGCTCACCGATGTACCAGAAAGAGATGACATTCGCGAATTACTGGGAGAGACACCTGTCATTGACAAATCTTACGGGCCAGATATTCTACTGAATTAGTGACCCGTTGGAACGTCTACCTATCGCAGGGGTAGAGAAAGACACAAAGAAAGGTCTTTTAGAAAGTTCTTCTTTCTCGAAAAACTGCGTAGCTTTACAAGCTCCTCGCTTGAACCCTGAAGTGGCAGCAATGCTACCACCATCAGATGTCAAAAAAGACAGTTTTTTGGTAGACATCCAATCTACTCTCAGAAAAGGTCTCAGCTCTCTTGGAACAGCATTATCTCTGTTTCTAGATTCGAATGAAGGGGAGAGTGTAGACACCAAGGTATCAAAACTGGTGGATACGGGGAAAATTCTTTGTGATGTGCATCATTCACTCTCCAACCACCGGAAATTTCTCATATACCCCTACTTCAATGAGAAAATTCAAAAAGTGGCTGGCAACCAATTACCGTATACTTTGCTATTTGGCGAAGATTTTACTGCGAAATGCAACGCTGCAAAAACTCTCGAAAGCGCAGTAAAGGAAATCAAAGCCATTCCGTTCACCTCGGCAAAAAACTACCAGCGCCCCAACCAACGAACCAAGTGAAAACCGACAAAACCAAGCGAACTCCATATCAGAGACAACCCCAGCGCCTGCAAACGAACAAGGACAGATATTTTCGGAAACATTAACGGTAATGAATAGGTATGCTGGCAGAATAAAGCTCTTCTATACTGAATGGGCAAAAATAACTAATAATCACCTCATTCTTAGTTGGGTTACAGGTTACAGAATTCCATTCAATGAAATTCCGTACCAATCCATACCACCACAACCTGCACGACTCAACCATAAAACGGAAAATCTTTATTCTGACAGCATACAGGGTCTCCTACAAATAGGAGCAATAAAAAAGGTAGGAAAGTGTCAATTTTTATCTCAATATTTCTTGAGAAAGAAACACAGTGGTGAATATAGGTTCATTTTGAATCTCAAACGATTAAATAAGTGTTTGCGAGCACCACATTTCAAATTAGAAGATGTTAGAACAGCGAAACATCTAATATCCCGAAACACTTTCTTAGCTACGATAGATTTAAAAGATGCATATTTTGCCATTCCAATCTATGAGAATCATAAGAAATATTTACGATTCGAGTTCCGGGAAAAGTATTACGAATTTCAGGTTTTGTGTTTTGGGCTCTGTACAGCCCCATTCGTATTTTCAAAGCTTCTGAAACCCATTTTGCTCTACCTTAGGAGCAGAAACCTCATGTCGGTTGCATACCTTGACGATATATTAATAATAGCTAATACTTCACAAGAATGCAACTATAACGTTAAACTTACCTGTGAAACGTTCGAAAATCTTGGTTTTGTGATAAATAGAAAGAAAAGTGTTCTCACACCCACTCACAATACCACATTTTTGGGGTTCAGTTTCAACACCCTGTCAATGAAAATGTCTAACTGAAGAAAAGAAACAAAAGCTGAAAATTATGATCAAAAACTTTCAACCGGGAAATAAAATAAAAATTAGGAAGTTCTCTCAATTTTTAGGTTTCCTAATATCAGTTTGTCCAGCTACCCAATACGGTTGGCTGTACACAAAACAATTTGAAAGAGAGAAATATCTCGCTCTTCAACGCAGTGTAGGAAATTATGATGGAGACATGCATATTTCAAATGCCATGAAAGCCGATCTCGAGTGGTGGATGGATAACACTGACCATCAGGAAAATTTTATTTCTCTTCAATCTTATAGAATTGAAATCTTTTCGGACGCCTCTTTGACAGGATGGGGAGCTTTTTGTAATAACCAAACTAGCAGCATTCTACGGCCTTAAAGCTTTCGCAAAACCATTTTCTAATTGTCATGTCTTACTCAGAATCGACAACACTACAGCGATATCATATATGGGGGGAGTCAAATATGTTCAATTGAACGAGATAACTAAAATGATATGGCAGTGGTGTGAAAGGAAACAAATAACTATATATGCTTCCTATATAAATTCGAAAGAAAACTTTGAGGCAGATAAAGAGTCCAGACTACAAAACTTTGAAACCGAATATAGCTTGGACATAGGCGTATTTCGGGAACTGACAAACAAGTTTGCCAATCCCGAAATAGACCTATTTGCCACTTATTTGAATACTAAATGTGATAAGTTTATTTCCTGGCACCCAGATCCACATAGTATTGGAGTTGATGCCTTCACACATCATTGGGGAAGTTATAAAGCTTATATACTTCCACCTTTCTCACTGATTCCAAAAATCCTTGGAAAAATAGAAAACGACGAAGCGGAGTGCATTTTAGTTTTTCCACTCTGGAAATCACAACCATGGTTTCCGAAAATTGAATCTATGACAGTTTCTGAAACTATAGGACTTAAACCGAACCCATCACTACTAATGTCTCCTTTTAGGAAACCGCATCCACTCTGGAAGCAGCTTACCCTGGGAGCTGCATATTTATCAGGGAAGCATTCAGCAAGAAAGGGATCCCCACATCAGTTCTAGAAACCATGGTTGCATCACTCAGCGATAACACGGTAAAACAGTATAACTCAACCTATATAAAGAGGTGAAACTTTTGCAAAGGAGACAAAGGCAGGATTTTCTACCCAAAAAAAGAAAATATATTAGAATTTCTAAACGAAGAATTACGAAAAGGGGCTAATTATTCCACTTTAAATACTAGCAGATCTGCTATAAACTTGATATCAGATGCGGGAAAGGACAATATCATTGACAGATTTCTTAGAGGGGTATTCAGACTAAAGCCAACATTTCCAAAATACGAGGAAATATGGGACCCTGGGCCTGTTATACAGTACATAAGTACTTTATTTCCATTGGAAATGCTGAATCTAGAACAGCTGACTTCAGGATTAATACTCCTTCTGGCACTTTGTTCTGCACAGAGAGTTCAGACTCTCAGTAAAATACGAATTTCGAACATAAAACAAACTCCAGGCTTGGTAGAAATTCGTATCACAGATGTTTTGAAAACTTCAAAACCTAAAAAACCACAGCCAAAGCTACAATTCCCATTCTTTAAAGAAAAACCAGAGTTGTGTTTGGCCTCCACGATTTTACATTATGTTGAGAAAACTAAAGGTCTTCGTCAACAAACAGACGATACCCTCATTCTTACGATAAAGGAACCACACCACCTCGCTACATCTCAAACCCTAAGTCGATGGATTAAGAAAGGGTTGCGAGAGAGCGGCGTGGACACCGAGTTGTTCAAAGGGCACAGCACCAGGCATGCTGCTTCCTCAGCGGCTAAAAGGTTGGGGACAAGCATAGACAGTATTCGCTCTGCAGCAGGTTGGTCTGAAAACTCTGAAACCTTCAATAGGTTTTACAACAGACCCTTAATTTCGACAGATTTCTTCACAAGTTATCTTGAACAGATTTAATTTTCAACTTGAAAATCCTGCATATGATTACTATAAATTTACTTTTGATAATGTTATTATGTGGTGGTGTTATGCATAACTACATTGTTAGACTAAGTGTCTGTATTCTTCTGGGTTATTATGAAATATTTCCTTATATAATGTAAAATTTTCAAAATTACCGCATTTCAATATTTATTGGGCATCCTGGATCGCCTAATAATCTTTAAACATCTACAGGGTGATAAATCTATTCGGATGTCACCAAATCGAAGTATAATTAGGGATTAAACGACTTACCTTAAGGAAGTTCAATCCAAATTATACGAGATTGGTCACATCCGAATAGATTCACATCCCTCCCTCAATCCTACAGTCTAAATCAGGATTGAAAACCCTCCCGAGAGGCGATCCACAGCTTCTGAAGTATAGTGACTAAACGAGTGACCAGGCTCACTATAAAAAGTGTTTATCTTTCAACTTGCGATTCATAGCCAACGAAGTATGACTACAGGGTGATAAATCTATTCGAATGTGACCAATCTCGTATAATTTGGATTGAACTTCCTTAAGGTAAGTCGTTTAATCCCTAATTATTGTTGATAAAAGTTGCGATCTCAGTTCTTCAGTGAATGAGAATAAGAAATCATTAGCTATACTATATGTACACTCAAAGAAAATAATTGGTTATAATAACCAAAAAGAGCATATGAAATTGCGCCTATCTAGTTTAGTATTTATATCAACCAGCAAATAATGGTCATGCATATTTAGTCACCATACTATTTATATCGTTATTTCGAACAGGAATACTAGTTCGTTATAAAATTAACCATTTTCAAGTACCAAAACAAATGTTTTTGGTTACACAAGCAAATAGTAGTTTGTAAGTATTATCATCTTGTTGCCCAACAGAATGAGAGCAAATTACCTATTTTTTCTGTTTTCCAACAATTTTTTTGTTCAGTAATCATTATATTCAGAACAACAACTAAATGAGTAGTTTATTGAACATTTTTTTGTTAGGTCAACAACTTAATTGAGAACAGAAACTTTTTTTTGTTTTCTGACCGTATTTTGTATATATAGAGTGATTACGTATTTGTTACCACCCACTGTTGAGTTTAATATCATATGTATCGAGAAACTGGAAATGTAAAAGTTGAAAGGTTTCAATCGTGATTGGATTCTGCTACCAAATAAAAATTAAATATAGCAAATTTGAAAATATATCAGTTGGAATGTTGTATATATTAAAAATCATCCTGATATATACATATGGATATTGACATTACTTTCAATTGTTTCTGGGATATTCACACTCAATTGAATATCGAAAATTCATCTGAATAACTATATTTCAATATGAACCCCATTACAATAAACATTACAAGGGGAATATCAAAATATGTGTGATGTCGATGCCTGTAATAATCCCAAATTTTCGTAATGAAATAAAAAACAGAATACGTGAAAATTATTATTTATTTTTATGCTATCTAACAGAGATATAACATATAAAGAAATATAGTATATAGAGAAACAAAATGAACATTGAACTAAAATTATATTCATCACAAAGCAATAACATAAAAAAAACTCGAATCATATAAATGATAAAGATCTTATATATAATAATCAATGATATTTTGGCCGTACATATGTATTGCCATTGGGCGAAATGTATACATGAATTGGGGCATAATGAAATGCATGAAGCTGTGTAGCAAATATATAAAAATAATTAGTTTTATTCAATACTTTATATGATTGAAAATGATTATTAAATTTTCCAATTTTATGTTCAACACATATGAAGTAACAATCTTTCACATTTTCTTTGTTCTCAAAAGCAATCTGAACAATTTCGTATAATTTCAATGACTTTGAAAATAAAAAGAATCCTCTATATAATGTATTCTTGTAATGAATGTCAGAATTTTGTTGCTCAAGATGTCATATGCAGCATTGAATATAGTGAAATTTCGAATATGGTCATAGTAGAATTGCTTTTTCAATGTGGATTCCACAATGCTTATTAGTGAATTCTAAGTTCCCATCTAGTCCAGTTCTATTCAATAACCTATCGCAAAATTTAAGAGAACACTTGATACCAACACTGTAAGGAATACTTTTACGAGAATTTGTATTCTTAGTATACATTTTGAGTTCTCTATGTATCGCTTCAAATCGGAAACACAAAATGTATCTCAATGGTCCTATTTTCCTATGATTGTTGGGTAGTGAGTGAGAAAATTAAACTTTAGTTTCAGAGTTTTAAATTGAGTATGGTGTTGCTCAATTTCATTTGACAGTTCTTTCAAACTGTTTTCATCAAATTCGACTCTCAACAGAAAATCCATCAATTGTATCAATGAGCAAATGAGTTTCCAGAGTTCATTATTTGTTGGAACCAAGTCCCCAACAAGAAGTGGTAGGGTGTGACAGAATGTCCACATTTCAGCGGCAGACATGTGCAACTTCAATGATTGCAAATGTTTCATTTTTATTGGTGGACAAGAATTACCAATTTCAGTTGGTCCAAGGTTAAAAGATTGCTTTCGGCTATTCAAAATGTCTAAAGAAAATAATTTTTCGCTGCTTATTAAATGATTCAAAACTTGACTAACATAGTAATTACAAACACCTTCAAAAAAATTATGCATGATGTCTGCTACAAAATTGGTAGTAACATGAAAAGTACCTACTAATTGTATTGAAAATTGAGCAAAATACAGTGGCACAATCTTACTCAATATGTCACACATATTATGAACCTCAATATTTTGTACATATCAAATCAAATTTATTTCAACAAAAACAGTTATTACAGTTCAGTTGGATGGTATAGCAATTTCAAGGTTATCTAATTATTCATTAAATTAACAGTATACAAACAGAATGTCGGAAGAATAAGTAGAATTTCTAATAATACACAAAGTAATCCTTGGTGAAAACAATAGGTAGGTATATCTTATTATAAAATTAATATTGCTCTGTTTAAATATAATAAATCATAACTTACATTTCAGTAGAGCAAAAAAATAAGTGTCCAAATCCCTAACTGTTCAGCAACTTTTTCAAGGCCAACTCTTCATCGCATAAAACAGTTCCGAAACATAATTAGGATTAATGATCTCATAATTTACTAACTCTGTGTATTCACAATTATTGAAATCCATCTTTACTCAACAGCATGCACTAAACTGAATGAAATGCTCAAACTCAAATGGAAATGGTGTGAGATTATCCAGACGGACATGCACAAACCTGGACAAACCATAGACTCTACGCGTCCAGCCACACACAAATGCGCAGAATGTTTTTATCAATTCTTCGAAGTGGATAGACTAAAACTATATTCAGGTTTTTTACAAACTGAAGGGCAGGTTGATTATACAAATACGTTTGTTTGTTCGCCAATTATGATAGTGCAGCAAACTAAAATTCTGTCAGGTATTATTTATGATCAGAAGAGTAGTACAATTATACAATTATATTTGTTTGACTACCAATTACAATAGTACAACAAACCTTGATACTAGTATAATTCATCTAATAACAGAAGTGTTGGTTAATTTTACGATTATATTTGTTCGTCTACCAATTATAATAGTACAGCAAACTATCATAATGTTAGAATTATAAACTAATAATAGTTGAAAACTGAATAAATACTATTATTAGTTTGACTCGACAAAATTTCACAAACTAACAGTTGGATGACAAAATAATTGATTATATCGCACCCATTATTTAGGTTTATATTGATTTTGTTCCGCAACAATGTTTAACCAGTTGTTATGACGATCACATTTTCATTGAAAATATCGTTAAAGTTGTTTCATTTAACGAAATTAACGATATAGTTGACGGAACATTTTTTTTCTTTGAATTAACCCATACTATTTCTTTGAGTGTAGTATACAGATATCGTAAATAAACGGATGATACTGCACGGGTGAATCATAGTGTGTCACTCTATGTCCAGCACGGAGTAATCGAGATTCATCAGTGTGTATATGATCAGTGAGTAGAGTGCAGTGTTTTATTTGATATACCAATCCCAGCATATTACATTGGCGACGTAGAAAAACAATTTGGAAAAACAGAAGTGTTATTGCATTATTGGAATTGTATTCGCCCGGTTTGAATTTTGTTGAGTACACTACACACTTGTGAGGAACAGTTCAGTTCACGAAACTAGTGCTGTACAGAAATATCATCTGAATTTTAATCTCCTGGAAAATTACATTCAATATATAAGTAAAATACAATAAAACTTGCACTGGACAATGACAATGAAACACAAGAGGGAGTGTGAGTGTGAGAGGTCACAGACCTGGATCAAAGAATCCGAAGACCAAATGGTCAGGACGGCTACAGGCCGGGAAGTGCAAACTCGAATAGACGAATTGTCTGAAGGTCACAGAGCTGGATCAAAGGATCCGAACACCAAATGGTCAGGACGGCCACAGACCGGGGAGTGCAAACTCAAATAGACGAATTATCTGAAGGTCACAGACCTGGATCAAAGGATCCGAAGACCACATGGTCAGGACGGCCACAGGCCAGGGAGTGTAAACTCAAATAGACGAATTGTCTGAAGGTCACAGACCTGGATCAAATGATCCGAAGACCAAATGGTCAGGACGGCCATAGGCCGGGGAGTGTAAACTCGAGTAGACGAATTATCTGGAGGTCATAGACCTGGATCGAAGGATCCGAAGACCAAATGGTCAGGACGGCCATAGGCTGGGGAATGTATACTCGAGTAGACAAAGGTCTGTAGGTCACAGATCTGGAAGACTGGAAGACCAAGAACAATGGAAAAGAGCATTTTCAATTCACATCGAAGCAGCTGAAATTAATTACCCTTCGGAAAGAAGGGCAAACCTACTACATCAAGGTAGACCAGGATTTAAAAAATAATTGAAAAGATTAAAAATAAGCCAATCGCTGAGACATAACTTGAAAAAAGAACTCCTTGATCATCTGGTAATGTACAATGGCACCCCACACACTGTGACGGGTTAAACTCCAGGGGAACTTTTCTTTGGACGGCAGTTTCGCGATAAAATTCCAAGTCTCCTAGATCTCGAACACACGAAAGACAACGAAGAAAGAGATCGAGATTAAATTGGGAGAGAAAAAGGTGGATAATGTGATCGTTATCACATTTGAAAGTTAAAAAGTTTGTTTTTGCAACATTAAAAGATAATAGATTCGCATCGCTCCATGTTTTGACTTCTTTCAGACTTTTTTCTATATTACGTTGTATTGAGAGTGTCCCACTATCGTGCCAATATATGTGTTATCTGCAAATATTGTGAATTTTCCTTGCTAAATCATTTACATACAATAAAAAAAGTAATGGACAGAGAACAGACCTCTGCGGCACTCCAGATGTTATTTCCATTTTGATGGAAGTAGTGCCATTGAAAGTAACCATTTGCATTCGATCTGATAAATATGATTTGAAACATGATAAAACCCATAAACTACGAGCGTCTGCAGCAATATATTGTGATTTACACAGTCAAAAGCTTTGTCATATCGCAAATACAGCCGCCGCAACTTCTCCAATATTCACTTGAAGATGAGTTCCTCAAGAAAAGAGAACATTGCATCGTTTGTGCTCCTTGAAGTTCTAAAGCCAAACTGTTCAGGGTAGATAATTTAATTTTTGTTAAGGTAATTCAGAATCTTTTTTTTTTAATAATTTTTCTGTAATCTTTGCCATAGTCGGTAATAGAGATATGGGTATGAAATTTTCTGGTGTATCAGGATCACCCCCCTTGAATAATGGAATGACCTCAGCAATAAAAAAAAAAGATGGAAAATGTCCGTTCATTAAAGCTAAATTAATAGAATCCGCCAAAATATTCAAAACCATGTCAGCTAGTTTTAGAAAGATATTAAATGAAATATCGGCCCATCCTTATGGATAGAGCACTAACTGTTTTGAATTAGACGAACTTCCTATTGTATCTGACTTACATTTATGGAAGCCCATATAGGTTATATTTAGGTCAAAATTTGTCAACCAATTATAAACCATAAAGATATTATGATGAATATTCATGGGGAAAGTTAACATTGAATGATTTATACCACATCCGCTCTATTCCTTCAGTAATAGAGAAAATGTCACGAATAACTCACATTCTACCACTACGGCATTTTCCCGAAATTAAAAATTTTGGTTCAAAGGTATGCCACAGTTCATCTGAAAAATGTTCACTTTTGTCTCGATTGCGCTAACAAACAGAACCCTTGGGCACTTATTATTATAATAATAATAATATTGTTTCAAATAGAATGAACAGAGTGTCAACAATTTGCTGTTGGTTAACTCAAACATTTATGTCAGTAGTGCGGATGGATTCTGTTATGTTTTTAGCGATATTCTTGAAATTTTCAGTCTTCCGAATACCGTGTAGACCATTAAAAAAAAAAGAAATAGGTACACATTTTGAGAGATATATTAAGTATGTTTGCAGTACCTATATATATTAATGTTTATAAACGACTTTGGGTAAGCACGAGTGAAGTATAGCTGAACGAATGTTTAAAAGACGAGTGTCTACAGGAGTTTATGAACCCGTTATATGTTGTACGTTTTCTACGAATTCATATTGAAACAACAAAATAAAATTGATTTAGTTAATTTCTGTTAATATTCGTATGTCATTTTAGTAACATGAATATAAAAACGAAATATATCTGATCGCAGTAAGGCTCTCTTACGAGTCAATGCTTCAAGACATTCACCTTGGAGTACTCATTTGAACAAATTTATATCAGAGAAAAAACAAGGAAAGAAAAAGCTGCACAAAAAAATTACAAACAATCCAAAAAACTAATCGATTATTTGACTCAGTGTTTGTATTTGTAGTTTATCCAGAAGGTCGTTTAGAGTTCTCATGAATGAAAGACCAAGCCAGAATAGAATATACTAAAAATGTTGCGATCCAATAATTATAAATGAAATGGAAAGCCTAGTGAGCATGAACAAAATGAAGAGGTAGTGAGAAAAAAAGTGGCTTTATAACATATATCTATATGTTTAAATATACGTGGTGGTGGTAATTTTGGCGATTTGTTTAGCATGATGGAAAAATCTATTTTGCAGACATTATTCATAAGATACACATAATATAATACGAATCAAATGGGAAATTGGCGAATACTAATAAACACTATAAACAGGTGTTGGAAGATATTGCATAACAAACTATCGCCTAAGAGAATGTCCTAATACTGAGCTCTTCTCAAAACTGAAACCATTATTTGACTCTTTTAAGTACATGGGAAATCTATTGAATTCATTTAAAACTTGGAAAAATAATATATAAACAAGTAAATACGTGTGTCTAAGAAAAGTTGCTGCATGTATGAATTAAAATGATATAACTAACGAACATCCACCAGAATGTTAATTTCAGCAGAGCCAGGCCAGATCCAGGCCAGAGCCAGAGCTAGAGAATAAAAAATGCTCGGGCAGCAATGTCTGTCTGAATGCGCCGAGAGCGCAGAGTATGAAAAAAATAAAAGCTCAGACAGCAATATCTGTCTGAATGTTTATCGGACTACTGGACAGTGTCCGTCCAAATGTGAAAATGTTAAATTACCCGCTTTATCTTTACTGTTACAGAAATTGAAGCTAGAAGCTATCTGAATACGAGACGAGGACTCCTAAATAGTCAGGATAGCCTAATGAATATAATAGAATAGAATATTTAACTACGTTACACAATATAATGTTTGTAGCAATGTGACGACCAATTCCAGATGTACCGGTATTATTGTTGTAATCATCGTCGTATCCAACTCCTGTGCATTGGGGAAACACCCTGTACATATCCATTTCATCTAGGGTTGGGTACGAGCAGGTACCGCTCTCTGGCTCACTAGCGTAACCAGATAAGAGAGTGACTAAAGTATCATTCATAGCTTGAATCTGACTATGTGAATTGTAAAAGGGAACATAGAATAAATCGTTGAACCGTTCGCATGTGCATTATTTTCTAGTCGTAACAGAATATTGTGACAACAAACGGAAAGCCCGGAATGACTGTTTTCAAGAAGGAGATAAGGTCTATGTAAAAGATATGCATAGAGAAATTAAAAGTTCCCCAAATTATATGGTGGCTCCCCACACTATCATAAATAAAAAAGGGGGAGATATCCAAGTCTGAAATGATGAAACTGGACAAAACCTCAGAAGAAATGTGGTTCACTTGAAAAAAAAATCGATATGGAATGGACAGTACTGCCGGATGAGAAAGATAGAGATTGCGAAAGGAATAACTGATCTTGTGCTCAGACCTTATGAGGAAATTTTTATTGCTTGGATACCTCATTATCATTACTTACTATTTATTATAATCGTTACTGGTAATACAAATATCATATATTATTACTAATGTCATTGTCATCATTATTGTTGCGTTGTTATTCATTACTGTTATTATTATTATTGTTACTATAATTCAACATATTACTATTATAATTATTGTTATTATTAATATTTTGTTACTATAATTATTATATATTATTATCATCATTATTGTTGTGCCGTTGTTGGTGTTTTGTTACTGTCATTATAATTGTTAATATCATTAAGAAAGTTATTTTTCAACTGCATAAGAAAAAATATATAAAAACTAGAGAGAGATATGTAGTATACAGATATCGGAAATAAACGGATGATACTGCACGGGTGAATCATGGTGTGTCACTCTATGTCCAGCACGGAGTAATCGAGATTCATCAGTGTGTGTATGAGCAGTGAGTAGAGTGCAGTGTTTTATTTGATATACTGTAACGTTATTTTTTTAATTAATAACTAATCAGGGTATATCGAAATTTTCAATCATATTTTACATGCCTTTTACCACTATTTGCCTTCTGCATTTATTTCATAATGTTCAAACACTAATAATACCTATATGCTATCACAATGTTGCTTCTTCGAGAGGGTATTCACTTGTAATCCATCCAACTATTTCTCAATTGCGTCCCCATTGCATTATACTACCAGGTATATCCATTTTACATTTACGTCATTGTGTTTTGGTAACGTCATATTTCAAGATATCCCAAGTTAATAATTGTCATTCGTGATTTAGTTGTTTACTTTTGGAACTATGTTGACACTTTTAACTCATGTCTGGGGTGTGCGCACTAAGCGGAGTACGCCATAGACTTGTGATTGTTATGACTTCTGCATTCAGTTGGAGTAGCACGGAGTGACTTTTGTTGGTTTCATAACTGAAGATGCGAATTGGGTTATGCCATGCAGTATAACTTAGGCGTGTTTCATTTGAGGATAGGGCTTCATAATATCTTTCTAGCTTGTGGCAAAAGAATAATAAGTTGAGAGTGTAATACTCTTCGAGAAGTGTACTTGGCAACAATGTACATGGATTTGACATTTTGACCCAAAGTTTGAGAAGAAGATTAAGTAGTTTTGACTGTTGTCTGTCACCAGTGTGCTGGATTTTTCACTTTTGACATGGTTGGTGAATAAGTTGTAAGAATTTTATTTCTATTTGAATCGTCCGTAAAGGGATTATATCTTGCAACTGCCAAAAGGTTTCAGTTTTCGTTTAGTCGATTGAATTGCTGTGTATGCATATTTCTGAACCTTACCTCTCGGGGGATTATAAAAATCAATTATTTCTGGTCAGTCTCGCACATGGTATTCTTCTATCATTTGGCAATTCTTCATGTATTTTTGGATCTGATTTGTTAGGCCTTTTGGGTACTTGACCCTGTGTGCCGTTGTTAACCCTTTGACCAGGATATTTTCATCTGACATCTGAAAGAGCCTACCGAAAGCATCTTCCACTGTGGGAGCACCTAGGCCTGTTCTGGACAGAGGTAGTTATTAGGTCATCCAAGTTGTTGAACAAAGTGTCGAGTTCTTGTTGCATTTCAGGGTTTATGTATAGGACACTATTCTAGTTCTGTCCCACTATATTTCTCCCCTTCCTGGAGGAAGTTACTGGACTCCGTAGATATATGGTATGTCTTCCTTGTGACCATCTTCCACCTACTTACTATAGCCATTGAGTAGGGCCTTCAGGTACAGCTAGCGTGACTGTCGAGGAAGCAACATTGCAGTCTACATCAGCTGTGTGGTACCAGCCTAGTTGAACCGACATTGCACTCCAAGTACCAACTAATAGCACTAAGTATCCTACTGATATCCTTTTCAATTATCAAAGTCTAATGCTACTGTGTAAACGCTACAAGGTAAGGTGCACCATACTATTGTGGATTGGTTAAGACAAATTATTTTCTCCTACCGTACAGCGGTAGATAGATTTTGTATTGAATATTGGGTACGCGTTTAACCTTGTCTACCTTCTAGTGTCTGTATACTTTCACCTTAAAGGTTGGTTAATGTTTGAACATATATTTGGTAACTGAACTGCACCTGTAGACCAATTGTAAGGTCAATTTTGATAATCAGTTATCTATATAGCTATTTAGTTTTTGTGTAAGAACGTACCCGTACAGTCAGTTCACTATAATTTTGATGATTAATAATTATACTTCTTCAAACAGTAAACTGTTTATCATTTAGAGTGTGGTAACTTTAATTTTTAATACTATTCGTGTTATATGGGAATCAGCCCAGTCAACACAGAATGGTCTCAGAGATGGAAGTGGGATTCACATTCATGTTTCATATCACACCAGTGAATCGCAAAGTGACTTCCATTATTATCGCGTAAACGTCTATTCGGTGCCCCGTTGGTCATGTCGAGACATCAAAATGTGATGCAAAATGTGACACGAAATTAGCTCAATGTGACATTCCATTTATACTTTGGAATCGAATGCACATTGACACCCTTTCGATGTAACAATGTGAAATTGAATGGACTGGTACTTGTTTAAAAATGCGCTTCAATTTCTGATTCACCTGTATGTCAAGATTAAACAAAGCTCACCATGTTTCAACAAAAATAGAAATCATACCTCAATATTATTATTCTTACTAATGAATTACTGTTCATTTGGATTGGAATGATAGAAAACAAATGCGTGAGTTGATAATTCTAGTAGTATATAATTCTCATAAACAAAAAAATCAAACTATGTCTGAATCATGAAAAAAAACATTTACAGAAATGTAGAAAAATCTATAGTTCAACTCCAATCCTCTGGACAGCATTTTCTTCGCAGCGAAATCAGTAGGTACCTATCCTGAAAATGCCAAATTCTGTAAATCACTGAATTTACCATTCTGTTTCTACTCACCGTTCCGGTCCTTGAAGAGATACCGTTCTTGGTAGAAATAATAATTGGGCATTGTTAATAAATACATTTGATTCAACTATTGAAATAAGAAGACGCAATCAGAGCACTACACACTATCAGAAGTACCTATAGAATATTTAAAGAATGGCGTTAACCAAATACAAATTCTACTTGACTCTCGACTCGACAAACACCTCAGGCCAATGGCCATTTTGTGCCGTGATGGTGATGTCACGATCAATTTTGTTACCAACCTAATTCCTTTTATACCGACAAAATCGCATTTAAACCAAAGTTCATGTTAATGTGCTTCGCAATTTTCTTCACATTTTATGCTCAAAGTGACACTAATGAGAAGAGAATTGTGAACAGTTCATAACATTTGGCATCACTAAGTGGTAACAATGACGTCTAATTGCAACTCATTTTGTCACCATAATAATCAAGAAATCAACATCTCCTAGATGTTTGTGTTAACTGGGAGTATAAATAATCTATAGGGTGAGCCTGCATCATATTTCTGGCGCCCAAGTTCTTACATCTCATCACAATTTATTTTGTATGACCCACTCCCGTCTCCACTTGAGTTAGTCGCGAGCCACCCTGTCACTCTGACAGCTTCGTTGCCATTATAAAAGCTGAAAGCTAAGTAAAACCCGTGGCAATACCAATCCCAGCATATTATACTATGTGGGACAAATGAACAAGTTAATTACCACTGGAAAAATTGTGTTCCTGGAAATGAACAGTTACCACTACTAACCTATTTTGACATATTTCAGATTATTACCCTTTATTGTCCACTTTACTAATGCCAAATGAATTGTTCACTTATGGGTAGAATATGTAGGTGCATTATTATTAGTACGCTGATCAGTAACCCCAAGTAAAATCAAACTATGTTTTTTCAGCCTCTACTGTCTTTTTGACCTATTTTTGGTATTATTTTCCATACCCAGTAAAGTAGCAGTTCGCTTGTCATTGGTGTATTGTTTATTTACTCACTTGAATCGTTCTCTCTGAGTAGCGTTTGTCGTCAGTTTCGAGTATTTGTACCTATACTGTAAGTGGAAGAAAACTGCATCATAGAAAAATAAACTTTGAATCATTTCAAAATATGAAATAATCGAATGACTATTATTATCAAGTGAGTAATTTTCTCCTATATTTGACAATAGTCCTCGACATATTAGATTATTGCATGATTCTGAACAGTTTAAGTATAATTGTCACACACTTACAATTTTTATCCAATAACACTATAAATATCTGAAAATTACCACATAGGTAGGCTATACTCACTGGAAAACCATTCATAAATAATACACTCTTTCATTACTATAAACATATATTTTACGTCGGGAAAGCAAAGGTTAGGTTTTTAAAAATTGTTTTATTTGTATCAACATTCAAGTTGAAACTCTTCTAACCAGCATTAGACTGTCTGTGAAAATCATCCCGAGACAGTTCGCTATAACAATATCTTATCGCTTTCCTAGAATAAATTCAAGGTTTGCGAAGACAGCGTTTCCTTATAACCTTGCAACATTGTTGCAATGGCGTAGTTTAATAAGATGCAATTACTTTTATAAGTCCGCAAGGGCTACGAGTATATAACACCTCCCACTTTAAGAATCTTTATTATATCTGAATGAATAATAAAAATTAAAATAATTATCAAATTTCAATTAATTCAAGTTATATGAGTCAATGAAATCAATAACATTATAAAATAATTGTCATCATATGAACATAATAAGAAATAATAAATATAATTATATCTTCTTAGGGACTCTTCGGGATGTCGATGCTGCCAACGGGGTTGACGGGGTCTGGAAGACTATTTCTTTTGATCCATTATCATATACTGGGGTTAAATGGATCGAGGGCCGTCTTGAAATCATTGACCTGACGTTACAGTAGTTGAATATTTGGGCACAGCATCCTCTTGGGCGATGCCCGTCGTCTGAGTTGGGGCTCGTATTGAAATATCCAAAATATCGACTTTTTAGGCAACATTTGAATATTATCCATAATATACTTAAGTATGAATATAAAAGACATGCAAATGTACGTGAAAGTACTTAGGTGTCTAGTGGTGAAAGGCTCGTTTATAATCTTGTTCAAAGTTTTGTCATATTCCCGTAGTTTTTCTTGGGTTATGTTCAAATCATCCAAATTTAAATGATTTATTTTAACTGGCTTCATGACTGGAAGATCTTCCCGTTTTGGAAGATGGTTACAGCAATCGTATGTTATTTCAGGAATGTAGAGCTGAAGTTTCAGAGTTTTGTTGTTATCTGAACTTGCGTATACTCTAGTAGTTCCTATAAAAGTGCTACACTTTGATTCTAATGTCAAAAGTGAGTTTTCTCGAATAATTTCAGTTTCTGAATTTCTACCTGGACATGTGGTTGTTACAGGTAGTTGATTGGATACTGTTAGTAACCATTTATCGTCCACTAATTTTTGTACATTGTAATCGTCTACTCCGATTACAACTTTGTCGCAATTGGGCATTATTTTTGATTCCATCAAAATTATAATTTCACAGGGTGACTCATGTGAAAGTGCCTTAGGAAAATGATTGTAACATATTCGAATTTCGTTCTCGAATATCTCGGAACAATCGTCTTGCTTTGCAATATATTGCTTACTGTCCCTTGCAATTGCTGCATATTTATATGGGGGTAAAATAGTGTGACAAAAGTTAGTTTTAGGATTTTTGGTTGGGACTGAGTAAATATGATAGAAATCAAAATCTGAACTCTCTACTAATGGAATGTGTAAAATAAAAATTACTCTTTCATTTGTTTGAAAAGCTTCAAGCTTTATCAAGGAAATTATTTCTGAAATATGTTGATGTGTTGGAGTTAAAGGTATATTTCCATGAGACAAAGTCATTGGAATTTTTGTTAATTGTTCAATTAAGAGGTTTGGATCAATTACTGAAGGATGTAAGATTTTTAATCTTGCAAAAGTTATGCTGTCAATAATATCTTTCAGTTGATCTAAAATAATTGTATTCGATTTTAATATTTGTTCAATCATTTCTAATATTTTAAGTTGTAGCTGAAAATAGTATTTTGTTTCACGATTTTCAACCATTTCTTTTTCTATTATTTTCAAATCTTCATTGAATGTGGTTTCGTCAATTCTTAATTTATACAGAGTATTATTAAAATTCGTAATTGTACTTGAGACAATTCGAATTTGGTTTTTCATTATTAATTGTAAGTTTTTGTCGTCCTTTTCTAATTCATTTATGCACTCATTATAAAATTCGCCATCTGATGCGTCTAAATTCCCTGTAATAACTTTCCATACAGAACCTATGCCATTTATCAATACTCTTTTAAATCTATTCGTCACAGTTCAAATTATTTCTGTTCAATAGAGAATTCAAGGATTCTTGAATATTAAGGCTTAGTTTGAACGCATTTCTAAGTTCTGAAATATTTTTATATGCAATCAATAATTTATATTCATCATTTGATATTTTGGTTGTTCCTTCCTTTTGGAAAAATATACCTGCTGGGGTGTTTATTTTTTCTATTCTTGCGCTGGCTCCGAGGATGGCCCTGCAACAAGAGTTACTGGTTTCAATCTATCGAAATGTACAGTTGTTGTCCCATTATCCAATTCTAATACTGCTGTAATCATATTTAATATACGAAGTATTTTAAAAGGACCGTTATATTTATTTCTCATTTTATTTCCTATTTGAGATTCTATTAAATAAACATAGTCTCCTTCTTTTTAATTTGGTAAGTTTTCTCTTATATGTTTATCATGCCTAATTTTTTATTTTTCTTTAGCCGTTTCTAGGTTTGTTTTGACTTTTTCAAAAATATATTCAGCTGTATTTTTTAAATCATTTATATAATTTGATTGAAGTTGTTGTTCAGTATATAAAATTTCATTTTCGTCGTCTCGAATATGTCCGAAAATTATTTCTTCAGGAGTATATTTTGATGAATTTGATTTACTTCTGTTATACATTTTTATACAGAAAGGTAAACCTGATATTATTGGTTTATTTGGATTATCACTATGATAAGCTCTTAAAGAATCTTGTAAAGTTGCATGGAATCTCTCTACAACTCCATTTGTTTGACGATGTGCCACGTCATTTTAAGTTATTTTGAATTTATATAATTTCCCTAAATCTTTCATTTGTTGATTATTGAACTCAGGTCCTGGATCAACATGTATCCTTTTTGGTATTGGGTAGTGTTGAAAATAACGTAAAAGTTTTTCTACAATAGTTATACCTTCTTTATTTTCCACACGGTATGCTTGTGCAAATTTAGAAAAATTATCAACAATTGTTAAAAGAATATTATTTCTATTTATTCCCATCAAATCAATATTTATATGTTCAAACGGCGTATTAGGTATTTCAGTTATAACTAATGGATAGTCATTATTTTGTCTGTTAGTTTTCGTTTTATTACAAACTTGACATTTTTTTATGAAGTTTTCAACATCTGTTTTCAAGTTTGGCCATATGTATCTATCTCGTATTCTTCTGAACGTTTCATTAATGCATTTATGTACTGCTGTCTTATTTGTGTGATAATTTTCTAAAATATTTTCTCTTTCTTCCTGTGGTGGAACTCTTACGATATCGTGACATATTGTGAAAGTTATGTCTTCGTTTTTAAAAATATAACTTAGAATATCTAAAAATGGTAAGTGTTTCACTGTGTTTATAAAATAATTATTTTGTGGTAATTTATTTTTCAGTTAATGAAATATCCTGAAACAATCTTTCAAGCTGATTGCGTTTATACTCATAGTTGGTATCTGAATAAGATAATATTTCCTTTGTTGGAATTTAAGGCTTTGTCTTATCGTAAGAACGTCTGTAAGATTTAAATTCTGATTATTTGGATCTATACACGTATCTTTTATTATTGTGTGTAAATGAGGTGTTTCGCGGTTTTCGTTACTTGGAACAAGTAATATGATATTATTGGGTGCAACAAAAATTAAATTATCATTTGTTTGTTTTATTTTCTGATGATCTATAAGTGATTGCGATTTTTTTTTCTCTGTGAATTCGTAAAATTTTGTAAGAAATTCATTTTGCTCTTGATTTTCTTCTGAAGCTGTATCAGTTTCTGAGTCTTAGTTTTCGACATTTTCAGTTTCTGATAACGCGTTGATTTTTATTCTGGATTATAGTCGATTTCGTACTGATACTCTTCTAATTGTAATTTCCATCTCATTAAACGTGAGTTTGCGTTTGATAATGAAAATAAGTATTTTAGTGGTTTATGATCGCTAAGAATTTTAAATTTTCTCCCATACAGGTACGGACGAAAGTGTTGTACTGACCATACAATGCTTAATAATTCTTTTTCTATAGTTGAGTAACGTGGTTCTGCTCCGTTTAAAGTCCTGGATGCATACGCTACTGGTAAATCTTCACCTACTTTTCCTTGAGAAAGTAATGATCCGATCGCATATTGTCTTGCGTCACAGCTTAATAAAAATTCATTCAATTTCTGTCTATTCAATTTCTGTCAATTTTACAGTATCTTGATCTTCATTTGTATTATATACATATAGTGGTAGTTCTTTGTAGAATAATTTTATCTTTTTATTGGTAATATCGATTTCAGCTTTTGTTTTTTCTCGAAAATCGATACCTACAAGTCCGTCGAATTTGAAATCAAATCTATTAAATAATACCTGTGCATTAAATTGTTTGGACCAATGATAATATCTATACTTTGATATATTTGTGTGTCATTTTGTGTGTCATTATACCATAAATTGAAAAAATCTCATCGTTTACGTGTACTTGTTTATGTGTATCATATTTTTTCTGTGCTACATCAATTTTCATTATCGCCAGTATCTACTAAAAATTTATATCCTTGCCTATCTTGTATATAAAATAGTTTTTTATTTGGTGAGTTTAATATTGTGGATAATCGAATAACTCGTTTTCCTGTTCGTTCTGTTGTTGGTCGTATTGTTCTTGGTATTGTTCTTGGTGTTGGTGGTCGGGTTGTTGGATTTCCTCCACTGGAATCAAAGCACCCGATGGACTCGACTCCATCATGTAGTTTAAATGATTTACTCTATCGTTTTGAGTTTTAATTAAACTATTTGGATTTTTCTGAATGAGAGGGTCTTTGTTGTTGAACATTTCTGTAATTACTTTGGTTTTGTTGATTAAATCCTTGTTGATTTGTGTATCTTTGTTGATTTAATCCTGAAGTACTTGGGTTTTGGAAATTTCTGTTTGTATTTGGTGGATTTGTATTTAATCTACCTTGATTTTTGTAACAATTTGAATTTGTGTGACCTGGTATTTTGCAAAAATTACAAAATTTTTGTTTGTTGGTTGTTGGAATTATTATTATTATTATACCCATAATTTTCTCGTGGATATACTTTATTTGAATTTGAACCTGTTGGTTTTGAACTCGGCTTTGAAATTCTGAAATTTTTCAAATATGCTATATTTTCTTCTTCAATTAAAAATTGTTCCGCTTCATCCAAGCTTTGCGGTTTCTGTGATCGTATCACTGAACCGAAAGGCTCGCTTAACCCTGCTAAAACTGTTTTTAGTGCAATTTTTTCATGTGATCTGTTTAAAGCTGTTTTTTTCTTGTGCTTCAAGTGTTTGATCTAAAGCTACGCTGCTTCTTAATTTTGTTAAGAGATTTTCAATTCGTTGAACAAATACTCTAGGAGTCTCATTCGATTATTGAAAAGATGATGTTAAATCCCTCAATAATCCTTCCGTATCTCTACAATCTCCGTAGTGACCTATTAAAAGTTCACGAATGTTAACCCATGTTTGTAGTTGTCTACTAGAAATAAACCTTTTTGCTTTTCCCTTCAGTTTGCTTTTTATTATGAAAATCAGAGCATTTTCTTGATTTTCATCTACATTTTCTGAAACAAAGTAACATGCTTCAATGAAATCGTTTAGTGTTGCTTGATCACCGTCATAGTCGGGAATCATGCATCGTAATTCTTTTAATGAAAACCCTGCTTCCACTGCCATTTTTGTTTGTTTGGTTGGGGATTAGGAATAATAAGGAAAATATGCCTCAATTAAACATTGGTTTAGAAACAATAACTTACAGAGCAATGACGAGGAGAAGGAACTTCATGCAGGCTCGCCTCACTTCTTCAGTTGATTGTCCTTGTTTTTTCTTTTTTGCTTGGTCGTCAAGTGCCAGGAAAGGTGCCGCTGGGACTCGTACGCTTCAGCTGTGTTTTTCTTTTTTTCTCTCTTCTTTCTTCTGTCTTCTTTCTTCTTTCTTCTTTTTCCGCTTCAAGAGCCAGGAAAGGTGCCGCTGGGACCCAAAGTTTGGTTTTTCTTTCTTCTTTCTGCTTTTCTCCGCTTCGATGAACCAGGAAAGGTGCCGCTGGGACTCGAACGTGTGAGCTCTTCACTAGGCTTCGTTGAACCACAGTGTTCTTGGACCCGTTTCGAAAATGTCACTTTTTCGCGATTCTCGAACTTTTTTAATCCGTTTCCGACAGCGCCACTTTTACGTCGGGAAAGCAAAAGTTAGGTTTTTAAAAAATTATTTTATTTGTATCAACACTCAAGTTGAAACTCTTCTAATTTGGTTTGTAATTTTTGTTGTTAATTTTGAATGTGTTTCTCGAATCAGCCTCTGGATTAGACTGTCTGTGAAAATCATCCCAAGACAGTTCGCAATAACAATATCTTATCGCTTTCCTAGAATAAATTCAAGATCTGCGAAGACAGCGTTTCCTTATAACCTTGCAACATTGTTGCAATTGCGTAGTTTAATAAGATGCAATTATTTTTATGAGTCCACAAGGGCTACGAGGATATGACATAAATAATGCTTGATAGAAACCATACTTGTGAAATTGTTACCCAAAACTGTCGATGTACCGCCTACATTATTTCTGATAATTTAATGCGGTAGGATATCTTACGCATCATAACATAGATGGCGAAAAATCATTACAGATTTATGAGTTGACATAATGTCATGATGACGCTGTCATACCATTTCATGTTTACGTTTACTTATTTACGTTTAGATCAATTCATGAATATTATTCATAAACATGTTTAACATGCTTGTTTAATACATCAAAAATCTGAATAGAGATTTTCAATTGAGTAGTTGAATATTTGATATGTACTGAAGTTCACGTGGCAGCATTTTTTACCGTGATTTCGTTAACCAGGTAATGTATCTGTGCCTTCAAAGGTGAGTACTTCTTTATTACTAAATTTCGCTTATATAATTGCTCATCAACTATCGTTTTATATAATTTATTATTATTATTATATATTAAACAGTACTGAAGATCAAACATTCAGATATTCCCATAGAAAACACCTCAAATTTCTTTAAAATAAAGATGAAAGATTTTGTTTGGTTCCCATTAGTTTTTTTGACATTGCTACTGAAAATTTAATGAATAGGTAGATCTTTGTTGAGCTAGCGCGACATTAGTGCAAGAGTTCATATTTAGAAAATAAAATGTTGTTTACACCTCCGAGTACTATGTTCAATATTCATGGTAGAGATACGTGAAACTTTTAGAAAACTTTTGTTCAATTGAAATGTTTTTTTCTCTGAATTTGGAAGAGTTGAATCAAGATTCCGTGGTTAGTGGAACATGCAAATATTTTGTAGAATTCATGTTGTTTATAAGATTTTTTTCAATTCAAATTTTTTTTTCTCGTTTCAGGGACTTTATTTATCGAACTTCTGATACTCCGCATCCAGAAAATATCATTGAAATGTATTATTTTTTATTTTGTACAACTCTTCTGGACTCCCAAGTAATGGAATTTATAGTGAAAAACAAAATCTACACTTTTGTCTTCTCAAAGTATTGAAAGACAACATCATTCCTACCAATTACAGCAGTTATGTAATTTTTAGTTCATATTGAATTCAGTCATGTCATTCTTATGTTTAATTGGTACATTGTAGATAGGAGGGGTTGTACAGGCTATTGTGGCTTCATATACTAGCACTTTGACCTTATAGATCTTTTGTGCAAGACACTTAATCTATTTGAGGCACGGTAATTGATACATATTGATATGACAATTAGTATTCACGTTTTGATAGAATTGAAATAATACGCTGAAGTCATAATTAAAATAAAGAATAAAAGTTAGCGAATATGTAGATATCTTGGTTTGTTCAGAAGAAAATTAATTCTAGATGTTTGCAATACATACAAACAATTTTTTTTTTTAGATTGTATATTCTAGTATATTCTGAGTTGTCCTAAAAAGTCTTTAATTTTGGCTTCACAAATCGATTGCCTAAAAGAGAGAATCATGAAAGCCATGAGGCAGTATATGACTTGAAAGAACTTATTGAATTTAAAAAAGCTGAATTTGCATTCAAATTAACTCAAATTCAAAATAGTAATACCTACACCAATTGTAATTTGTATTTTTACTGAAAATTTTGGCTAGACTCTTTCTCTCTCTGGGGCTAGTTCCCATAGGTTAGGCCCAGTTGTTGTTTAATTATTTGTTTGGTTAGAAAATAAAAATCCCAGACCTTCCTATGATTGGTGTTTAATAACAATTAAAATTTTGAAAATCAATACAATTAACAATATTTACTAATCTTATACTATCTAATACTTCCTAACCTTGTGTACCTTGCGTACCTCAATCACAGGTGGCGCAAGGGTCATATAATTTTGAATCACAGAATTCTGTTTGTGAATTTTTTATTGCGGAACCCACAATAAAGAGGGCATGCACAAATTATTTAGAGTTGTCAAAAGTGAAATTAATTTTCAAACAATGTTTCTAATTTCTGATATTCTAGTTTACAAGCTAATAAAGAGTCTTTTTCAATGAATTATACTAATGTCACTTAATTTATTGAGTGCACGAAAGGTTGCGCAAAAGTTTATTATCTGGGCCAAGAATAGAAAGTTCGAATTACTGGAAACCATTGAAAAAATAGTGAGATGGTATCTTCTATGAGGCTTGATGGAATTGTCACCTTTGAAGTTATTAATAAGGTTCTTAAATTCCTGTGTTCTTTTTGATGGACGGGACGCTACCGGCTTCAGAATGTTTTCTTCAGTTCTCACAGCACAGCACTTTACTACAGGTAATATTTATCATTCCATTATTAGGTTATGATATGGGATTCTTATGTTCACTCCTGATTTCAAGAATTTTCAAATTTTACCAAACTTTTTTTTGGAATTTTAAACTTTAACTTTCTTCATGGGTAAAAAATGGCTTCTTCCTCCCAACAAAACAACTCTCGCCAAAAACCTGTATATTCCTTTCTGTTGTCATTATCAATTTTTTTAATAGGCCCCAAATTAATTTTATGATAAACAGGGTGTTTTGGCTTTTATTTACAGTAGATACTGTAAATTCTGATTTCTAATGCTTTAAAATTTATTATATCAATTATTTTTTTTATTTTTCATTAGTTCGACTATAAATGATAACTCAGATTATGTCATTAAGTTTTTCTATCTGCTGTAAAGTTTTAAGTATATGATGTCTGGTGTTTATTTTGACTTCATTTATATGGAAAGTTCTGAAATTTATTTTCTTATCAACCTTAAAAATCATTACAATTCCCCTAAATTTTATGTTGATTTGATTTGATTGACCCATTGATGACAGAGAAATATCAAATTTATATATTATCTACTGACTTGTTTTTATTTTGTTTTTTTAGTTGCTGCTGTCTGTCTCTTTGGATTACTAGGCATTCAGCTTCCTTCTTCCTACTTCTTTGCTGTTGCGACTGTCTTCATCTCCTGCTGCGACTGTTCTCATTTCCTGTTGCTGTATTCATTTCCTGCTGCTGTGTTCATTTCCTGCTGCTGTGTTCATTTCCTGATGCTGTGTTCATTTCCTGCTGCTATGTTCCAAATGGATTGCAACTGTCGTGTGGAAATCTATATTAATTATCTCCCCGCGAATGATATGTCAACTTTATTGAAATATGTAATCGCTCGATAAACCTTCCACACGCAATTTTAAAAACTTCAACGTTTCCGTCCGTTTCTTGGCGCTGGTTTATGGCCACCCTAGCTAGAGAAAGAAGAAATGGGTTGCTTAGAAAAAAAGAGATTAATACATCTGTTAACTATTCTAGGCGGGCAAACAATACTTGAGTTGTTTTCGGACTAAAGATGTTCTCAGCACAGGGGGGGTCTGAAATATTCTAAAGAATATTAATTTTACTGTGTGCCGCTTGAACGAATGTTGAACAATTTTAAGAAAAGTAATGTTTTTGAATGCAGTTCTGTGGAAAAGGAGACTTATGGTAGGCCGACAAAAATGTTTTTTTTATGCCTTGCAGAAAGTTCTGGGAAATTAGCTTTCGAATAGGGCAGGAGAGAAGTTTGGGGTAGTGAAAAAGGAGACTTAGCTTCGAACGTCGGTTCGCTGATATAGTAGATTTAGCTTCGAACGTCGCGTCGGTTCGTTCAAGACGCGGGTATAGCAGACTTAGCGTCGAACGTCCGTTCGAACAAGACGCGGATATAGTACACGTAGCGTCGGACGTCAATACGGACGAGACGCGGGCATAAGTCGGTATTTTTTTTTAAAGTGATAATAAGTCAACGAGACAGAGTTCTTGCCACGGCTTAATTATTGTGCAGTGTTATTGCGGTTTGCGATTTGCTATTATTGCAGTGCAGTGTTGCGTTTCTCCTTGAGGGTTTTTATGGCACTATTGATTGTGCCACTAGTGTTTCTGAGTACAGGTCGTATAACATAACTTTACCTTTTATTTTCAGCAATTATTTGAGGATATTTTTTTTATGTATATAAAGCGTTCCTGGCACTAGCGTTCCCGAGTACAGAGCGGATAATATAACCATACCTTTATTTTCAGCATTTATTTGAGGGTACTATTTTTATATAGCGTTCCTGCATAAGTTCCTGTGTGCGAATTCCGCACAGGTGATATTCATCCATTTTTTTTGAGATTATTTGAATATAGGGTTTAGCATTGTACGCGTTGTTTAGTTCTGTCTTAGGAGAATTTACTAAGTATAAATCACGGCACGAGATTATTTTTTCTTAGGAAGTAACTTCACTTTTGACATTCCCCTAATGTCCTACAATTTACGTCCGAGGACTCGCAGACAAACAAAAGTTCAACCAACTTCTTGTGTACTTCACCCCGCTGAAAATTTCACGAGTTTTATATCTAACGAAGCTCTTGATTGTTCTCTGTTTGAGAAACATCCGGCCTTACCGCCCATCCTAACTGCTCCTATATGTGGTACATTTTCTGTTGAAAATAATTTTTCTTTTGGCTCTAGTTTGGAGAGCCCCACAATAAATAGAAACCCAAGGGTTTCACCAGGCGTGGCCGTCAAGGAAGGCGAGCCCCACGCATTTCTTCCGAAGCGCTCACAATTAGTTGTTGAATCGCGTCGCGTCGAAAATAACGCTACAGAATCTAGTTACCAACTGGATTCTCAAAAACCGGTTCATTTAAATTTATTTGCATCTCCTAGGTTGAACTCTGTGCATTGTAGTATGGATGATGTGAATGTGGATAAAAGTCACGTTGTGGGCTGTCCTGATGAAGACAATGATGATGAATCTCGATTCAATTTTTCTGTTGAACAGAATACAGGGCGTGATCTGAGTCTGAGGGAAATTTCAGCTCAAAATTTTGATAATAGGCCTTTGAGGGCCTCACCTAGTTTTTTTACTTTCGGCGGTCAACCCGCTGGGGAATTTCAAACTCCGAAAAATACCGGCACTCCACGCCGAATTTTGGAAGCATTCCAGAATTTAGAACGTAATACGTTACGTTCAGGGACCTCCAGTCCACTTAATATTTCTGCAGTCTCGCAAATAGAGTCGAGAATGGATGAAGTGAGAATGTTTGAACAAAACCGCCCCCGAACTCCTGACAATATTTCAGTAATTTCGGGTCTCAATGTCTCTCGAGCTAGCACTGGGAACAGCCTTGAAGGGGGTCCACTTGAACGCGGAAACGTTCATCAAACGGCCCGCACGAATAGCGAAATCCCTGCTTTTCGGCAAGTGATGTCTGAGGAGGAGAAAGAGGAATGGAATTGGTTTGTTGAATTCAAACAGATGAGAAAAGCTCGTGAAAACCGCCAAACTCAAGTAGAGCTTCCATCCTCCCCTCCTCTTTAGGCTAATGCTTGTTTGCCCAGACGTGACCTATATTTTTCAAAACATGGCGCGGAACGTGAGGCACAACAGGCATTTCCTCACCCCAATTTTTCAAGACACAACGTTGGCTTCTATCAGTGTTTAGTGTTGTTTCAGCTTGTGTAAGTGCAGTGTTTGTGAAATTTTTACACTATTTTCTTCATTTTTGATGTTTGTGGAGATGTTTCTCATCTTTTACCTTTTATATTGCCCTGTTTACCAATCTGACTTTCTTCATTTCTTCCTTTTTATGCCACTATCTAGTTTTTATTCTCTTATTTACATCTAAATGTCTATCTTAACTATTTAATAAATCTTTTTTTTTTAATTGTGTTTCATTGTAGCAATATTTTTATTCTTGGTATTTGAAAACATGGCCAATGTGGAAAATTCCTCTAATTCGATCACTATTAATTTCCTTTAAAACATAGCTATTGACTGCATTCTTATTTTCCACTACATAGGGTCCTTCAAATGGAAGTAATAATTTTGCGCAAATATTTTTCTTTCTATTTGTGACTTTCATTGTTCTCACTATCACTAGATCACCTTTTTCAAATTTTGTTCTCTTTTTATTATATTTTTCTTTCCTCTTCAGGTATTTTTCTGCACTCCTTCCCATTTTCATGTTTACCCTTTCAAGTATCTTCTCATATTCTCTGTTTTCCTGTATTTCCTATTTCCTCTCTGGTTGTTCTATCTTCATTAAAAATATTGGACTTTCTTCTGTTATGTTATTAGGTACATGATATAAGAATTTTTTCACCTTTGGAATGTTCATTTCCCAATTTCTTTGATTGTTATGTATCAACATTCGTAAGAACTTTATTACTTCACGAATTTACCTCTCTGAAGGGTTTGCCTGTGGATGTCGGATGCTGATGAAATTCCTTTTTATGTTATGTTGTTTGTAAAAATTCTCTAACACTTTTCCTCTAAAATAAGTTCCATTATCCATGATACATGCTTTGGGTTTTCCTACTTCATTAAAATATGTTGATAGAGTTTGTTGTTTTATTTCTTTTCCATTTGTATTTCTGCATGGATAGATTTTGGTATACTTTGAAAATATATCTACAATTATGAGCAAGTGTTTGTTTCCTTCTCTGCTTTTTACTAGATTGCTCATGAAATCTATTGCTACTATTTCCAAACATTCTTTCGGTAAAATGCTTTTCGTAATATTCTGATTGGTTCTATTTTTATCTTTTCCCAGTTGGCATTGATGACATTTAGTTGTTATCCCCTTTGCAACTTTTTGATCATGTTTACTGATATAATTTTCCATATTCTAAATGTAATTCTCTCAATATCTTCTCTGACAATTCCTTTCCAATTACGTACAATTCTTTTTTTTCCACTTCTTTGACATAAATTCCATCTTGTATTTTTGACTTTTTCATTTCGTCATCCATCAGTTTTGCTTGACTTGCTCTTATCTCTTTCAATGAAAATATCCCTTCTTCATCTCTTAAAATATTCACTCCAATCTTAACGATCCTGTCATTTTTCCTGGCATCGCTATCCTCTCTAGTCAGTGCATCTGCTACTACGTTAAGCTTTCCTGCTATGTGTTTGACTTCAAAATTGTATTCTTACAATAACAATGTCCAACGATGGATCCTGTTATTCACAAATCTGTTGTTCATAATTGATGTTAATGCTGCATGATCAGTTTCTATGATGAATTTTGCACCTAATAAATAAAACCTTAGTTTCCCAATACAAAAAATGATGCTTGCTAATTCCAGTTCAGTCACGCTGATTCTTTTTTCGTAATTCTTTGTCATTCTTGATACAAAACATATAGGTACTTCTATTCCATTGTGCTCTTGCAACAATATACCAGCAAATCTGCTCTTTGAAGCATCAGTGCGGAGGATGAAAAGTTGATCATATTTCGGGTGGTATACTTTTAAATTCCTTGTGAACTCTTCTTTCAATTTTATAAAAGCTTCTTCTCGTTCCCTAGTCCATTTCCATTTTACCCCTTTCTTTAATAATTCTACAAAACTCAATATTTTTATACTCAAATCCGGAATCAAACGTTTAAAATAATTCAATACCCCTAGGAAACCTCTCAGAGTTTTCAAGTTGGTCTTTGATATTGCATTATGGTTTCGACTCGGCTTTCATCCATTTCCATTCCTTCTTCATTTATTTTATACCCTAGAAATACTACTTCATTCTGAAATAATTTACATTTCTCCATGTTTATTTTTAAACCAGCTTTATCTAACTCTCTGAATAGTATTTCCACATGTTGTAAATGTTCAACTTCGTTCCTAGAATATATCAGAATATCATCTATTAATGTAAGGTGAAGTTTTCATATCTATCCAATATTTTGTGAAGTGCCCTTACTAACGCTGAACATGCACTTTGTAAACCATATGGCACTACTGAAAATCTGTAAATAACCCCGTCAATTGAAAATCCTGTGTAATCTCTACTCTTTTCTTCTAACACTATTAACCAAAAACTATTTTTGTGAAAATTTTTGCCTCAGTTATTCTTCCAAATATTGCCTCTACGTTCATTGGAGCTTCGTATTGTGGTACTGTGTATTTATTTATGTTTCTAGCATCTAGACAAAGTCGTAATCCTCCATTTGATTTTTTTAACAACTACTATTGGATTTACATTTCTGGTGTTACTTTTCTCAATTATTCCCTGATTCAGCATGTGCTGTATTTCTTCTGCAGCTTTGCTCTTATATTTGTATGGTATCGGATAAGTTTTAATTATGAAATTCTCTATTCCTCTTACTTCCAATTTGTGCATATAATCTTTGGCAATTCTTGTCCCTTTCTTCAATAATCCATTATATTTTACAATTAATAATTTTATATTTTCCTCATATTTCTTCGGACATATCTCTTCTTATTTTTATATTTTTTATTTGATTGTATTTCACTGGTTTTTCTTCTTTTACTTTTTCCATTTCAAAACTTATCCTTTCTCCATCTAGCTGTATGGTTTTGCTTGTGTACTCTATTTTTTCCATGGACGTATAATATCGTATAAATACAGATGGACTCAGCATTGCCATACCTACGACACGGAGTGATTTGAAGTCGCTCTGTTTTCAGGCGCGCGGGTTGCGGGGAAGAGAAAAGGTAGCGATAGACTGTGACCTTCCCACAACACACAGGGGCGCACGCATTTTCTGAAAATAGGGTTCAATCACAAGAAAAAAATGCTGAATTTGAAATAATGATGAAAATATCAAGGAAAGTGTTAGAATATACATCCGATGGGACTTCGTGAGACAGAAAAACTCATTTGATAGTATCGATCCTTAGAAAATTAGGTTCACAAATTTTCCAAAGAAAAAAAGACTTCTAAGACTTTCGTTTTCAATTAATGGAAAGCTGGAGACAGTCGACTGAAAAAAATAAAATAAAAATGCATTTACTGAAAAACGGTAATTTATATATTCAATAAATACATGTTCTTATACATATTAAAATGAAGGAATATTGTGAAGAATAAATATTACAAAGAAAATTTCAGCGCATATTATTCAAATTCAGACAATATGCAAACAAAATTCACAATACAGATAATCAAACTAACATGTCAAAAATCAAGTAAGTACAGAGTTTCACAAAAACAACAATAAAATAAAAATGAAGAATTTGTTTTCTATTCTGAAATGATTTGCTAATTTCTTAAGTTCTCTCCTCCAGCAATGATAACCGTCTGTTATACTCAATATCAGAGTCCTTATTCAATTATGTCTCCCAAATTCACTATACTGTCCCTCAACTCATTCAAAGTAACTTTGAGCTACTGCAGGGCTCTAATTCAACTCCCAAGAATATCATATATATGTTCGATGGGGTTCTTATCAGGACTTCGCGCAGGCAAGATCGCCCGGAAATACTGGAGGGCCGTGTGGTCTCGTATGGTCGTACAATCATATGAATTCTTCACCAATGAATGGAGCAAAAGAACAGACAACATGGGGCTCGCGAATTTCGGATACATACTGTTGTCAAATTCGCTTCATAAATGACTATCTACCAGTTTCATACGTGCCTTCAAATTCATATAACTCCAAATCATTACCGATTCTCCGCCAAAAGCAATGATTTACAGAGTGTTACATTGATTGTAGCGTTCTCCTAAACGTCTGTAGAACAGCATTCGTATGTTATCGGTCATGGAACAGAATATTGACACATCAGCGAAGAGCACTCGACATCATTCAGCTTCCCGCCAATGAGGGTGTGCACGAGCAAAATCAAGCCGTGATCTGCAATGTTCTGCAGTCAATGAAGGCCTTGTTGCTGCCCTGCATGGCATCAAGTTGTGTTCCCTTAAACTTTGCTTGAAGATATCTTTACTAGATTAGATTAGCTTAGATTCATTTTGGGCTTCCGCGCTAAAAGCCTTTACCTGCGACCATTTCAGACATATTGTGTGTGCCCTTCGAAATCGTTTAAAGCCCTTGCAGTGACAAAGTACGTGTACTGATGTAAAGGAGCATTTGAAAATTCTCATCATTATTGTTATTATCACATTGATATTATGGAATCCTTGTATTGTCATCAGTTCTTGATGTGTGTGCTAAATTTAAGATAATTCAGAGGATTGGAAGTGGGTGGAAATTGAGTTTAGAATTTCTTATTATTATTATTATCATTAAAACATTAATATAATAAAATTCTTATATTATCGTCGGTCCTCGGTAAGTGTGCCAAATTTTAGAATTTTCGGATGATTAGAAGTGGGTGGGTGGATAAAAAATTCACGTCATTATCATTATTATTATTATCATCATCATTAAACTTTTATAATTAAGTCCTTCTATTGCCATCGGTTTATGTGTGCCCAATTTCAGATCATACGGACGATTGAAATCAAATTCGAAAATTATCATTATTATTATTATTATTAGGTGCGTTATTATCATAAAATTCTTGTATTGTCGTTGGTTCTGGAAATTTTTGAAAAATTTTAGATAATTCGGAGGATTAATAAAGGGTGAAAGTTTAATTTGAAATTCCAATTATTATTATTATCACTATTTTTATTACATTGATAGTAGGAAATTCTTGTACAATCGTTGGTCCTTGATATGTGGCCAAATTTCAGATTATGATAATTGGAAGTGGGTGAAAATAGAATTTAAAAATTCACATCATAATTATTATTATTAGTGGAATCGAGGTTATTCAGGAAAATCGCCTGAATGGAGGAACTTAAAAACCTTACCTGAATAAAAATTTTGATCCAAATCTTCAAAGCTGTTTCCGAGATAGCCAAAATAAATATATCAATATACAAGAATTGCTTTTAAAGATATTAGATAGATTAGATTGATTTGATACTGCTACCAACTAACTTTTCTAACTAACTTTTTCTTTCGTAAAATCACGGCATTCTGTCCTGTTTTTCAAACCAGAAAATATGAAATTGACCTAAATAATATTATCTGTCAGATCGTCAGTATTTCAAAGCCAAACAGCCTGAAGTGGATGAAAACTCAGTTGCGAAATTTGAGTTAACAATTCTTACTATTCTCATTTTGTCCTCACCTCTTCAGTGGGGGACTGGAGTTATCAACAATTTCTTCAGAATCTGTACCTGGGGCTATTTCAGTTGAACCAGTTGACGATTTTTTCTTGCTGAGATCGTTCAATCTGAAAATATGTAATATATTGTTTTTTCAATACAAATCACTGTTATTATTTGAATTAACTCATATAGAAAATAACAATTCTGACGGCTGATAATAATTACCCTGAAGTTGAAGCAGCTGAATTTCTTGGGATATACCATTCATCATATAATGAAGGAAGAACCCTTTTCTTCAAAAATATTCTTCCACTTGTGTTAATCTCGAATGCTGAGTCTTTGAAATAAATGGAACAAATCCTAACAGACTTTGGAACACATTCAGTTGAACATTTCATCCCCAACTCTTTCAACCAAGCCGCTTTTACTGTGACATCAGCTGGAAACCTAAAGATAAATCAAATTTCAATAGACATTTCTTGGACTTTTTGGCAACCTTTTTGTTTAATGCATTATCCAAAAATCTAATGAAGTTAAATGTTTCGTGAGGTATCTATTTCATCAACTCCACATGTAAAGGTTTGAATTCACGTATTAATTTCATTTTATTCGGCGAAAACAGATTGATACCCACTGTAACGCCTATGGTACTTACGAAAGGAATCTGATTCTCGGATTCGAACACATGGATTGTTTGCAAACCCAACAAGATTGCACCATTATGATTCTCTTATTATTGTACTGCCACTGTATATCACGAATGAGTTCAAAAACCACTATTTCAGCAATAATCCCACAAAAAATCAATGACAGAACATGACAGATCTATCAGAAGTTTACTTTGTGGAAAACAAACATTGATATTCGACAGCGTTGACAAACGTCCAAATACAATAATGTATTCACAATCATTTGAAGAAGCAAGTAATGATTTTTTTCGATAGTTTGGATTTTTAAACTTGTAAGTAATACAGGTTTGAGTTGCGTGATAATGTCACCATCACCATTCTTCATTCTTCGATTGTAATCGAATGAAATACGTATAGTGACACAATTTTGTCTATGATAAAGACTTATTACCTACGCGATGTGGCAACGCCCAACTCAATATCACGACTACAGATTGTGTAAAACACGACTTCAAACCAGGATGTAAACAGCTTGGTCCAGTACAATACTTTATAGGACCATGATTTTTTCTCCATACTTTTCTAGCTCGTCTGATCCTATGACTATGTCTGCTTCGATATTTTTTACCATAAGTAGTTGTATATTATATTCTTTTTCATTTATTTTTATCTTTCCCACAATAGACTTATTTACTTCATATAATTTCTTACCATTCGCTCCTATTAATGTAATTTTTGGAATTTTGATTAGGCTTACTTCGTTTTCTATTAGATTTTCTTTCACTAAAGATGCTTCAGATCCTGTATCAATTAAAATGTTTATTGGCTTATTGTTATACTCCCCTTTTATAAATATTAACCCTTGTAGATTTTCTTCTTTGTTTTGTTATTCTGAAGTTATATATTCTATCGGATGTTCATAATTACAAATATTTACAGAATTTTCTATTGGTTTGTGCATTTAAAAAAAATCCTCTCTGTGGATTTCCGCTTCAACTTGTATTTCGTTTTCTACTTCACACTGTCTTTTTTTGTCTTGTTTTACAACGTTGACCTGTCCTTTCATGTTTTTCTTGAGCATATTCTCTGTTTTGTTCTGGCCAATGATGTTCTTTTTGATAATTTTTCCTATCATAGTAATCTTGATTTCTCCCATATGTATTATTACTGTTGTACTGAGTAGAATTCCTATAATTTCCTTGGTACGTTTTATTGTTTTGGTACTCTAAGTTTTTTCCATCATAGTTACTGTTTCTATAGCTATTATTTTGTTCCTCTCTTCTATTTTCATTCCTTCTTTCTAGTCCGGAATATTTTCTGTTATAGTTTTCATTTCTGTATGTTGTTTCATTTTCTATTTTTTTATCTTGGAATTGGGTGCTTTTGTTCCTGTTTTCTGTATGAAAATTACTTCTGTTCTCCCCTCTATTATTCCATGCTTGTCTTTCTATCCTCATTAGATGGGCAGATAGCTGCTCCATACTCCGAATATTTTGTATAGCAATCGCTTCAGCTATTTCGTTTTGGAAATGTCTTCCTATGCACGTAATGATGTCTTCTTCACTCATTCGTGGTTCTAAATGTTTTGCGGTATTGTCCAACTGCATTGCGTAGTTGTTGACATTCTGACTTTTATTATAATCAAATCTCCCCATATATAATTTTTCCCTAAAAAGTCCTTGTTGATAATTACCCCAAAAATAACTTAAAAATGTTTCTTCAAACTCCTCTATCTTTTTAATTTCCTCTTCTTTGCAAGAAAACCATAACACTGCATTACCTGTTAAGTGGACTCTTATCATTTTTATATCTTCCCACCTTTGGAAAATTCTTATTTTATTCTTTAAAATGTTAAGAAAGACTTTTGGATGAATTTTTCTAATGTCCTCATCAAATTTTATCGTGTTGTCTGATAGTGCTGGCATTCCATATTCTCTTATTTCTGTTCTGCCCCTCCTAATTTCTTGGAATAAAATACCCTTATCTTTTTCTTGCTTTATGTTCTTCTCTATCTTGCTTCCAATACTTTTTTCATTTTGAATTTGTTCTTATTTTATCTTCTTCTGTACACCATTTACATTTTTTTGAATATTTTCGTTCAAATTGGTTATTGTACTGTACCATTTTTCTTCTAGACTAACCATTCTCTCAGAAGTATCATTCACCTGCGTTTTAATATTTTCTATATTTTCTTCTACCTTCTTTATGAATATTTTCCCAATTTCTTTAGCTGTTTTTATTTATTTTGTTTTCCTGATCCTTTTCAAACTCTTCCATCCTAACCATCATTTCTAATCTAACATCTGTTCTTGTATCTTCCATCTTCTGATTTATATACTCCTTCAGAGCTTCTTTATCTTGTTTAATTTTTTCTTCAATACGTTTAACTGTATCATTCAGTTTATTTTCTATTTTTTTACCATATCTCCTTGATCTTTTGAATTTTTTTTTGCTATTTCTTCTTGATCTTCTGATATCTTCCTAACTATTTCTTCTTTATCTTGCTGCGTTGTTTTCTCCATTTTTTCTAGTTTTTGCATAAGTTTGACTAGAATATCCATTTGACCACCTTCTTGACTTCCTGTTTGTACTTTCTGTTCTCCACTACTTGTTTCTTGTCTTTCCATCTCATCTTCTAGTTCCTTTTCAAATTCAGTTATTTTTCCACTTCTTAGATACATTTTTGTAATGTTTTTTTTTTTATTATTATTTAACTTACCTTATTAGTTCTAATAGTACTCAAATCAGTAAATAATTTATTTATTTCAATACTGTATATTTTGTCTTCTATGGACTCTCGAGCAAACACTCTACCCAGTAGTTCACCAGGAAAACAGAGATAAAGTTAAAATAATTTACTTAACACAAAAATTTACAAAAAAAAATTGTTTAACGGATCACGAATGTTTTGATTTGCAAATATTTTCACCGACAAATAAACACAATGAAGGCACAGTGGTCCAATCAGCATCCCACGGAAACTGGTAGGTATAATAATCGAAATATTGCGCACCTAAATGCCAATTCGCGGTCCAAGCGGAACCAGAAAGTTTCTGGGAGGCCCCAGGTCTTACCCTTGTAGCAGTCCTGCAGCAGCTCTCGACGATATAGAAGTTCTAGTAGCCTTTTTCTCTTCTTTTGTAATTCAGGTCAAAAAAGAAAACAGTTAATTTCAGGGTACCACAACCAAACAACCAAACCTCCTCGAGTAACTGGATCTTCGATTTGTGCTGGCAGTAGACTAATCGGCGAGTACCCAAACTATTTCATTTGCGAAGACAACTCAGGATTCTTCGGTTCTACTGACTACGGCCAACAGCCGTTGTTTCGAGTAGAATAATAAAACTGCGTTGAATGGCAAGCTGGAAATTCGCTTGGCTAATCAGTGTTGCAAGTACTTGCACAAACACTGGGAGAATATATCTCAAACTTCAAATGCACGTAGTTCGTGAAATAATCAAAATAAAAATAATGCTTGAAGTAGAAAAATTGACTATGTCTAAATTATTGATGTTTCTTGTCAGAGAGATCTGTCAGACCGTCCGTCAAGAATATTTTTCATCGTTTAAGTTGTTTAAAAAAAAAAAAAAATTTTTTCTTCGCATTGCATTCTAGCGAGTTTGCCCAAAAGGGCCTTGCTAGATGCGCAATCGCGGTTTCCTCGGCTGAGGGCGTAGATTCTGCCGACCCGTAAATAGTAGCCGCTCGCTCTAAGCAGGCCAGAACGTCACCGTCCAGAATTCACTCCGTGTGCCTCTCTGGCTTTGAACAAAATCGGAGACCGGAGCACTTTTTGTGACAGAATGCTTTGACATGAAATCCAAACTGAAATAATAAGCTGAGAATTTTACTTTTAATGAATAGTTGAGTTGTCTGATCTATCATAAGGATATCTAAAACCGCGACAAGACACACGAATGTCGACACCCTCACCTTCGCCTGTCTGGAGTTGTTTTCACTACAGGGATAGGAGGATGTTACAGTCGTCATTCTGAGGATGAACTAACAGGCTTGTTAATTTTGATTTACCTATTTAATATTTCTCATGAATGCCCTTTGGTAAATTTGCTAGGTAATGCTTTATACTTTATATAATTTTATGTAAAGCCATGTACAGTACTGAACGTTAGCTACCTTTACACTTGTCAGCTTGGTCAAATTTCCTAGGTATCTACATGAATAATATTATGAACCTTAATTTAATTTTGTACTAGACTAAGTGGATTCTTAATGTTTACTCTAATTTGAAAGAGCCAACTACATCATTTCTTGAATTTTCAACGTATACAGGCTCAGCTTAACCTACAAAATGTCAACTCTAATTTGAAAGAGCCAACTACATCATTTCTTAAATGTTCAACGTATACAGGCTCAGCTCAACTACAAAATGTCAACTCAGATTTGAAAGAGCCAACGACATGATTTCTTAAATTTTCAACGTACTGAAACGACAGGGTTCTTTAAAAGGTTCTTGTGCCTAGTATTATTTTATTTTTTTATTCACAAATAACGTCCAAACAGTGAACATGAAGTCATTTCGATGTACATACATTTTTTTATAAATAATTACAGGGTGATGGTATTATAAATAAATATATGGGGTTCAAGTAAGGTGATGTTTTATTCCACGTGTGTCTCAGTACTTACAGAAGTGTGACTAAATTACTACAAACTCGTATAGATAAAATCGTGGAACTTGATACATAAATTTATAGAAATTTTATACTACTTCCATAAATTTCTTTTTATCCTAGTTTTCTCCGGCTCGAAGAATATCTCACTGCTGATTTTTGATTTCGACTTATGTTATTATTATTAAGAAATTCCATGATTCATCTCACACTGGAACCTACTCATGTTAGTCTATTTATGTACTATAAACTGTCTGTTATATACAAATGTATGTGTTATTTATATGTTTTATATATTTACTACGACCTGCTATGTACATAAAATAGTCATTAAACATCTATCTATCTATCTATCTACTATAGCTAACTGGTTTGTAACACTTCATTCCGATAGGGGGTGAAAATGTTATAGTATCCACAGATCGTTGTTCCCTCCATGTCAAAGCTAAGGCGGACTAACCCCAAGGGTACCGCTTCAAATTTTATCCAAAATAATTGCATATATGGGCAGAGGGGAACATACTGTATATGTTTATCAAAAGAGGGGTAACAATTTTTGACAAAAAATTTATATATGTATATATATAGAAAGGGTAGTCGTTGCTGACTAGTTAAGAATAAAACCAGTTAATATTGGGGATTGCAGCAAAGTCAAAAGTGTACTCTTTTATAGAGTTAATTCCAAGCTTTCGTAAATTTTATTTACATCTTCAGGGAACTACAAAGAATTATTATGTCAATTTTACATGTTGATGTTATTAAATTGTACTTACAACTAAAGTGAGGTTGTTTGGCATGTTCTTAATGAATAGTATGAATGAAAGAATTGATATAAATCATTTGAGTGAGATTTATTCTTTCTTACTGTCGTTAGACCACACTCTCCCTATGAATAATAATATCTCCATAACTACTCAATTGGAAATGTAATTTTTTCCTAACTTACAAAACAACAGTCGTATATTTCAATTTTCAACAGTTGGTACAAGATTACAGTTGGTAACATTGACTTGAAAATTACAGATTTCTTTTCTATTGACAGTTGACACCTGATGTATATCGCTTAGATACAATCAACAAGTCTTTTGTTTTTCGACTGAAATTTTAAAATTTTCTGTTTATTTATATTCGTAAAGTCTTTTTTCATTATTTACAATTTTAAACTGTAATGTCACTATACAAAGCATTTCATCTCTGTATTGTTTTATGATGTTGGTCTTTTGATGAAGGGGATGATATTGGGAATCTTGAAAAATTTGCTGGAATTAGTATCACGGAATAAGGTACTCAATGTTTTATTACTCTCAGTAGGTTTTCTACTCAAAATAATATTTACTAAAAAGATGGGATAACCATTGGTAAATAATTTTTTTTTCGTTTCATTAGATTTTTTCGATTGAATTCCTCATGACTCAGTTTGTAAATTTCATCTCTGTATTTTTATATGATGTTGGTCTTTTGATGAAGGGGATGAGCTGAAATGACGTATTGAAATCTGTTAGAGCTACGAGATTTTTTGTATAAATCAGTGATTATATAATTACCTTCTCTAATTTATAAAATATCCAAAAAAGAAATAGTGTTATTATTCTCTACTTCCATTTCAAATGTCAACTCGGAAATTACGTTATTGAATGTGTTAGGAGCGATATCTTTTTCGGATCTTGGGATAGCTAACAAAGTATCATCTACGTATACATATAAGAATGGAATATCAAATGGTGATATTGCAAGTGCTTCTTTAATGATATGGTCCATCACCAGGACAGCAAAAATGGGGCTAATTAGATCTCCTATTGGTGTACCTATGATGTGACTATAAATATCTCCATTGTAAGTGAAGCAACTGGTTTTCAAGCAGTGTGGTATTAGATTTTGTCTATCGACGTAAATTGACTAATTTTTTTTCATCTTTCAATCACCATGTCAAATATCAGTTTATGTGAACTATTGGTGAATAATGATGTAATGTGATATAATGAAAATAATTTGATTTTCTTGACAACTTCAGAGAGTTTTTCACGTTGTGGTCAAAAGTAGGCATGATATTTTTTCAAATATCATTCAAACATTTTCGAAGTTTGGAGCCTGGGGAATTTATACATGAAACAATGGGTCTTAGGGGCCTTCCATTTTTATGAACCTTGAGAAGACCATATACTGGGTAATTCAAAAGTACTCTGACGAACTCCCGGAGGTGATTCATCACAATATTTTGATATGAATTGTCCACATAAATATATGCCCGGAAATGCTTCGTTTCCAAGATAGATTATTTTTATTTTCGATTTTTTTTTAATAACTTTCGAAATACTGACTAAGAGATTTTTTGAGGTGTCGAATTCGAACCTAATGTTATTATTGCTCCAACTTGTAGGAAGCGCCACATACTCTCCTTTTTCTTTTCGAAGATTCATAACTTTTTTGAGCGTCCTTTAAGCACATTTTTCAGTAACAAAATCGATTTCTCTATCTTATCTACGTAAGAAAGCTACTTCTGTTGGAAGTCGCTAAAAGCAACCGTTTTCTATATATTTGGAAAAAGTCAAGTCGATTATTTGATAATCGATGCATGTTGAAGGTACTGCCATTATTTTGAATTCTACACAAGATCGCTTAGGAAATGAATTTGACGTTTGAGTGAGTAGTTTTGGATTTCAAATGTCCCCAAAAATAAAAATCTAATGGGTTTAGATCTAGAGATTTTGGTACCTACGCCTGGTTATAATTTTGTATACCCCTACTGATCCATCGATTTGGATAGACAGTGTTGAGGAATTCCCTGGCTACAACTCTGATATGGACCGGAGCCCCATCATGCATTAACCACATGCAGAAACGAATTTCTCATGGTACATTCTGAAGAAGTCCTTACAGTTCATTTTCTAAAAAGTATCTGTAAGTTGCGCCATTCAGTAGAAGCGGAAGAAAGAATTGAATAAGGACGTATCAAGTAATTAGCAATCATTGCCGCCCCTACAGTTATAGAAAATCGATACTGATAATGTCTTCCACTAACTGCGAGCGGATTTTCCATAGTCCAAACATGGTTGCTATGGAAGTTTGTGATAGCATTTCGGGAGGAGTTTGCCTCGTCCGTAAGTGTAAAAATTGAGGATTTTCAGCCAATTTTCTCAAAAGCCACTGACACACAGTAATGCATTGTGAAAGTCTAGTGGTTGAATATGGGATGGAAAAAATTGTCGATCGTGGATGATTCTCCAAACTGTGGACTGAAGAATTGTTTATATAATCCATTTTTTTCAAAATGAGTGTTTTAAAACGTACAGAAACTTCAACAAAATGTTCAACTGTCACAATATGTGATAACCAAAACTACTTTCTCAAACGTCAATTTCATTTTCTAAGCAATCTTGTGAAAAATGCAAAATACCAACATCAACATTCATCGATTATCAAATAATCGACTTGAAATTAGTTCAAATATCTAGAAAACGGTTCCTTACAAAGAGGGTAGCTTTTTTACGTAGACATAATAGAGGAATAAATTTTTTCACTGAAAAATGTGCTAGAAGTACGCTCAAAAAAGTTATTCGACACCTCAAAAAAAAAAACCCAATACCAATATTCCTATAATTGAGGTAAGTATCCTGAAAGTTATTTGAAAAAAAAAACGAAAATAAAAAATGGAACTTGTAATACATAACATAATTCATAAAATACCATGTATAGACTGTGAAAAAACCGTCATTATGATAGTGCATCGAAAAATAAAAACAAATATAACAAAATAGTACTGAGATTCTATATTTTTGAGGTCGACCACCGTTTCGATTTCAATTCCACAAAAATTTTGGATTCAGAGCATTCAGAGCAGTGCTGGTAGAACGTTCGCCTTTGGAGTGAAGGGTCGAGGGTTCAAAGGCTCGCATGGGCATCGGTCTCGTGCATGGCATTACACGTTAAATGGTAAGGGCTGCGTCTTCCCTAGCTCACACAAGTCTCTCAAAGACTTCCGAGGGTTGCGCGTAGGGGTGCAATCGGTTGACGGAAATAACAATTTTAACAACAACAATCTGTAAATCATTGACAGATCGCCAAACTTTGCGGTGTTCCAGAAAAGTGAGCTAGCTTGTAAGCGCAGTCTCACCGATGAAAAAATCCTTATTCGCATCTCCAAAAACTACCCGATATATGTTTTCAACAGAATCAAATTGAAATTATTGGAATTCGTCCGCCATATTGGAGACGCCATCTTGAATTTGTATGAAATGAAACTGTTCGATTGAAGGAATTATATGCATCATCTTGGAGAAACTTACCACATGTATCTGTCAGATATAGTTAAATTTTTGGGATAGTCCCAGTATTAGCCAGGAAAATAGTTGTTATTTTCACGGATATTTGCCTAATTTCACTTTTTGGAAATTGTTAGAGACAATGGTATTTTTTTCGACTTATGGATATAATTCATTTGCATTAATATACATTTGTCATATTTTGCATTATAAATTGATCAGCTATGATGAATTGGATTATAATTGAGTTACAAGATTTTATTGATAGACAGGAGTGGAACTCAAAAAAACCTTATGATTAACAGAATTTTTTCTCATACCACACAAATATTTTCAGTAGAAGCTAATTTCGATAACTGAGTTAACTTCATCAGTAGGAATACTGAACTAAATAGTTTAGTATTCCTACTGATGAAGGTAACTTGGCTATCGGAATGCGCATCTAGGAGTGAAAATACTCATGTGGTAATGGGGAAAATACTATTTGTTCTCATTGGATGTCACCACAGGCGTGCAGTTTTCCATTTTTAAATAGATCGAATGTAAAAATTAACCAAATGCATTTAATTTACTTTTGAATCATTCAGGTCTGAAAACTGTTGCGAATGAATTTACCAATGAGTATTCTAGATGATCATTCAAAGTATGCATTCTGAATTATTACATACCGGGTTATTGCTAAAAACTGATATATAAAAGGCCCGACGCGCGACGTTGAATGGGACCGTATGTCTGCGAAAATAATAATAATTACTTCCTGATTGTAGAAATACGAACTCATCTGCTTTGTCAGCTAGTGCCAATTTCAAAAAAGGCTTGCTTCTTGCACTCATTTCGATTCATCTGTGCCTCACTTCCCGTCAGTTGATTATGATTCATGAGGCACAGATCCAACCGTTTCTGAAATACTGTTCCCATATTCATGGTCGATTTTTAATCCTATCATAACCTCAACTGTCATCTCTCCCACCTCCCCTTGGTCACTATCACCCAAACAATTTGAATAGGGAGAGAAGTAAGTGCGACACATCATTAGAAAGGCGATTTCATAAGGAATTCAGCTATGTCAATTTTTGCTACCTAACTTTTTATTTTGGCGACCTCTTGCGGGAAAAATAAATGTTCCGTGTTCCAAATTATGATTCTTCATTTGCAAGATAATTTGACATAAATTCGGTGACAATGTAATATGGAATTTTTCTAAGGGAAGAAACAAAAGTGCCGATCCAAAATGGCAGAAAAGATTTGCACTTATGGTCCGATTCGATTTAAAATTGATACGTGGTGGTTTTCGGGGACGGAAATTATGATTTGTTTGTCATCAATGCAAAGAAACAAGATGGTGGCTCCAAGATGGCAGACGAAGTTTGTAATTATGGTCCGATTCCAATCAAAATTAGTAAGTGGGGATTTTCAGGATCGGAAATTATGATTATTTTGTCGATGCAAAAATCAAGGTGGCGTGTGAAAATTGTAATTATGGTTCGATTCGACCCGGCACCAAGAACGAATTCTTCAAAACACAATATGTGTTTTGATAAAATTGCAAAAACACGTCTATTTTAAATCCATGGGGGAAATGTTCCTATCATAACCTCAACTGTCATACCACTCACCCCACCCCTTGGTCAGTCATACAATTTGAATAGGGAAAGTACTAAGTGTAACACAGCATTCAGTTTGAAATGATTGCTTTGAATTTATGCAAGGTATTTCAATTCTTAAGTTTATTCAATGTCCAATTTTTTTATTTTTCAAAGGCTTCTCAACTAGCCCTGTTAGTTAGTATGTATGTATGTGTGGGACAAATCTTGCAGATGACTTTTGGACCACTTCTAGGTGTCCGATCAACTTGAACTTTTTAGGTGTTCATAATTGATGACAATGCATTTTAGAATATTTGTTGAAAAAAAAAAACAAAACAACAAAATTGCAGCTCCAGAATGGCGGATGAGAATTGTAATTATGGTCCAATTCGATTCAGAATTGTGGATGTTTTAGGTACAGATTTTCAGCATGACTGAAAAGAATTGAATAAAAATGGTAAAAAAGATTTTATACAAATGCGATGAAAAGAAAAAAGTTATTTTTTCAGATGTGAGACGTAGGTTATTCTAAGCGTAGGTAACAAAACTTGCCGCAAGTACAAAATAGATATTCTTGCGCAGTAGAATTTTGATTCGGTTACGCAAAGAATTACCTACGTCACACAACTAAAAAAAAAGTTAAAAGATTTTTATCAATTTAATTACAGTCATACTGGAAACTTGTAAAACCCCTATATGCCAATTTTGAATCGAATCGAACCACAATTACAAATTTTGTCCACCATCTTCGTTTTTTTGCATTGACAAATAAATCATAATTTCTTACCATGAAAACCACTACATTTCAATTTTAAATCGAATCGGACCATAATTGCAAAACTTGTATGCCATTATGAAGCGGCCATTTTGTTTTTTCCTTTAGAAAAATTCCAAAATGCATTGTCACCGAATTTATGTCAAATTAGCTTGCAGATGAAGTATCATAATTTGGAATACGGAACAGTTGTTTTTTCCGCAGGAGGGCGCCAAAATAAAAGGTAGATAGCGAAAATTTAAATGGCTGAATTCCTTATGAAATCACTTTTTTAATGGTCACACTTACTACTTTCCCAATTCAAATTGTTTGGGTGATAGTGACCAAGGGGTGTGGGTAGAGGTATGCCAGTTGAGGTAATGGTAGGAAAATTAAAAATCGACGTGTTTTTGAATTTTCTTCACAACACATGCGTTTGGAAGATATTCGATCTGTTTCGTTTTTGATGCCCCACCGTGTATAAAATACTTGTATTATCGATTTTATTAAAATGGTAACTGTGAAAATATAGTTTCTTTATGAGTTGTAGAGTAAGAGGAATTTTATGGCTATATTAAAACCAAGATTGGGGCAAGGGAAACTCGTCCGCCATGTTATGAATTTACATGTTCACCAGAAATATGAACACCTGCCAAATTTTGAGTTAATCCGAAAAATGCTAGTAGGTCAAAATCCACACTGAGAAAAATGTTTATTACTCATCAATCAAAAACCATTTGCCTTCAGCAAAAACTTCAGTAGAATAGGGGACGAGTGAATTAATTATTTTCTGCAAATAATTGAAAATACATATAGGAGGTAAGGTTAGAATGCTGACATCACTAATTAAAACATTAAACACAAACAATCGTCTACTTGAGTTCTCTTACCACATATAATCCTTTTAACTACCCCAAAAATATGCCTCATTCATGACTTACAACCTATTTGATGATCACAAACTACTGCGTCTTTATAAGAACTCAATTTTCACTTGGTACAAGTAAACAAGTTTGTTGCCTTCCAATGATTGGCTTCTAACGATTAGAAGTTAATGTTTGATCATTAATGATTTGTCAACTTGTTCTCAGCATCACCTCCACTACCCATCAATGATTTTTGTTTTGTTAGAAAGATGTGACTATTTATGATGAACATGCACACTACCCATAAGAAGAAAGTGTTTTGTTCGAAATCAAATATTAGTTTCTATAGTACAAATTAAATTTTTTTTAGGCCCCATCCACAGTTTCATTTTTCTATATTTTTTTCAATTGCCCCTAGTGTCCTTTTCACTTGCATGTGAATCAGAACTACTCCCCCCTACAAACATATCTATAGTGATGTTTGTATTTCTTAAGAAGAACGAGAAAATTATATTTCCAAAAAATTACCAAACAAAAAATGTATAAGTTTCTGAATATAAATATGTATTATGAAACATCAAAGGGATACAGTTATTTGTCAGACATTTAGAAAAACGTGTTTTTGTAATTTTCGGGTCCTCTTAAAAAAATTACAAAAAATTAGTTGAAAATATAACTAGGTACAACATATAGCTTTCTATGATTTCAAAATGTTGGTAAAAATAACAATAAAATATTTTTCTGCGTTTATTAAATAGTAAAATTCAAAATGAAATCATTTATATATACATTTGTTTCAATTATGTCATTGGAATTGTATGTAGATATCTCTGTATAATTCGAATATATCTTCTATGTTCCCATTGCCCACCATGAGACCAAAGGGCTGGAGTGCCAGTTAATATCGTAATAGTCTGTTCCTTCTTTTATCCTGAATCAGCAACACACAGTAAAAGTATATCTTTAGATGAATACAAAATCTTTCCTGCATTTTTGATCGACCAGGCTTCCAAATGTCATTCCTCAGTTTTTTGTAAAGAACTGGCGTAAACATCCGGTATGGTAGCTTCAACAGAGCCTGTGATTGTGAATCTGTAAAAACAGAATGAAATAAAGGTTTTTAGGAATCACTGGTTTGGATGCAATTTGGATATTTTATAAATTTCATCGAAAATATTTTTGTTTTTCTAAACCATTATCTGGCTTATTTCATTTCAAAACTTTCATTAAGCTTGCTGCTGAAATTATATGAAAAGGTGCAACGTTATTTCATTCCAAATAAAAAAAATTGAATTCTTCTGAAAAAATCGCCCTTGCTTTCAGAAAAATGTTATGAATGAAGAAACTTTAGCTCTTGATTTTTCACATAATAGTGTGATGAAACTCTTTGACAGTGAGCTACGCAGCTATGGGATTTACCGTTTAACAACTCATGAAATGATCGATCGGAAATTTCCACCATAACAAACTACATGAACTCAGACAAAGACTCATTCAGCCATCCTCGCAGAATTGTCGTTAATTATTTGTATTATTAGTATAAATTACAGTTGAAAAATATCGTACAATAACTGAGAAAGTATAGCAACGCACACATGCATTGAGACTAGAATGAAATGAACGGCCATGTTGAATATTCGCGTTCATCGTTTTAGGAAATCTCTATTAACTAACTAGCAGGTAGCAACAAACTTACCCATAAAGTTCTCGCAATGTTCTCGTAGTCCCCCATTTGATAAGGTACTGTTTGTAATTGATGTCTTCCACTATAAATCACACAATTCAACAAATTCGAAAACGCAGAACACGAGTACCTACACCAAAGAACAAAAAACCAGGCACTACTGGACAATTCAGATTCTTTTCATATTCGAGAGCTTGGGTAGCTGTTGTTCCAGTCACGTTGCTGAACTAAGAACTAGTGCGCATAACTTCAGGAAGGGCGAATAAACAATAATTTACTGAAAAGCTTTTATAGACTATCTCAACTAAGTAGTTTATTCACCCCATAGGGCAATTCTATTACCAACTGTAAAAAATCATTCTTCATCAATGAATTGGTCACCTACTTCAAATTGTCAGTTATTGTTCGTTGAAACAGCATATGATTTGCTGGAAAAAGTTGATGATATGAAGATAAATAAAATCTAGTTTTTCCCAGGTGATGTTCCTATTGAATCGATGTATGACATGATTTGCAAGAATATCGTTGACAATTCACGATAAATCACAAATTCTGAATTTTATTTCATTTAGTCACATACAATTAGTACCTTGCATCAAATTTTCAACTATTTACTGTAAATGAGCTTCGTCAAATGAATTGGAAACATCAGTGTAATTAATATATTTTCTGTGGTTAATAACTTTTTCGCTGGTGGTCAATACATTTTTTCAAATTTAATATTTATTTGACCCATTTTCCTCAGTGCAATTCCAAGATTTGATGCAGACAGACAGACAAACAGTCTGATTTTAATAATAGCGTGTGAAATATCATAATGCATATTCACATCATCTATCACTCCGCCTTTTCACCAAATTCCATTTTTATGTGTTTTTTTGATGAATAAAGTCTTTATTATTATTATTATTTTGGAACCACCATCCCCAATTTTGTCAAAAAACACATTTCTGACCCCAAAACCCACAATCAATTTCGAATTGATTGCCCGCCATCTTTTTCCCTCATAAAAATGTCATAAAGCATCGTCACCTGACGATTAACTGCCATATGTCGAGTCCATTGAGAGATTTGATTCTGTTAGACAGGTACTTGAAGAAACCTGACTTACAAATTCCAATCGGTAAAATGTTTTTGCTTGAATAAAATTCTTGAGTGTTGACAAGGGTAATATTCTCAATTTAAAATAGAAAACCAACTCCAAAGCAAATGGAAACAAACCTACAATAAAAATGAATGAATGCATTAGCCGGGGAAGTAGTTGTTTCCGTTAGATATTACAAAAAATAACTTAATTTTTATCGTAGGTTTGTTTCCATTTCACATCAGATTTTATGAACATGATGTTTAAATTTCGTTAAAAATCATCATTCCTGAATGTGTTAGTGACAGAAAATGTTATCGACAGTAGTTTATACAGCTCGACTAACATATATATTTGTCAGTTCATATTTGTTTAAATGAACGGATGTCAATAGGACAGCAGCGACAATTTTGTAAGTTGGTGAAAATTGATATTCCACAAGACAACTCAAAGAGTTTCCAGTCACGTAGAATATCAAAATATTATCACCTTATGCGATTTATCGAAATTTGGAACCCAAGTAACCGAATATGAAATTCTGTTAGCCATTGCATACGTCTGAACGCGAATAATGTTCAACCCCTCAATCCGTTCCTGTGTAAATTAGGTTTCAACAAGTTGGAATTAGGGCCGTCTAGGGGTCACTAATGCACTATTGAAATATTCGAAGTTTCCTCATGTTCCTGGCAGATGGCGGTAAAAATCGCCTCCAATAGATGATACACAGGCGTTATCCTACTAGGTAATCGTCATACAACGGTAATACCTATTAATATACATGCGTTTTTTAGGAAGGTTTAATGTCAATGCTAATCTTGAAAGCCGTATTCCCAATTTCGAAACTCGAATGAGCATACTCGCGCCATCTAATGGTCAAAAAGTCAAGCGCGCCTAGATCTGATAGAAGGGTCCTGTATTGAGATTCGCTAGAATCATTCTAGAATCTTACAAGCTTATCCATTACGTCGCGGGGCGACAGAATGTCGGGAGTTACGAAAAGAGGCTACTCGGTATAGTCACGTCATTGTCTAATTTAGGCAATGGTCACGTTAAACTGGTTCGAGTCGAGTGTGTATTATAAAATACCGGGGGATGGTGACAGAATTTGTGTTACGATTTTACCCAGTGTGCCTTGTAGAGGACAATATTGTCCTGATGATTGTCAATATTGTCACAATAATAATGCATGAATCAAATAGTCGTCCTGAGATCCTCCTATTGAAAAAATGAATCGTCATTTATCCCTAAATTATGTGTTTTGGTACGATTTTAATCAATTTGCGTGAAGTTGCCCACACATTCCCATCCACACTTTATGACGTGTGGACTGTCGAATATGAACTATATGAAATAAGTCGGACAGTGTTGCCAGATTCATAAAAAATTACCATGCAGGGCCAGAAAAATAAAATACAATTTGGAACATTGATAGTTTTGAAAAATGACGGCTTGCTGTATTCTCCGTATGATCTTCATACAGAGTGATCACATATTGTTGGATGACAAACAGTACGAGGCGAGAAAAATAATTTTTCTCGAAAACGACGGCGAGTGCCTCGATGAAAATGTTATATTCGTGTTCCTTGTACGTTCTACATACAGGGTAAGCACAAACTGTTGGTTGACAAACCGTACGAGGCGAGATAAATAATTTTTCTCGAAATCGACAGCGAGTGCCTCGATGAAAATATTATATTCGTGTTCCTTGTACGTTCTACATATCATCGTCCATAGATATACTAACAGGTCCGCTCACTCTCGCAAGCGACCCAAATCATCCCCTCCGGTCCTCGCGCGTCCCTTGCCATGTCTGTTTGGCTTGAGTGCCGGCCTGGTGGGCTAGCCAGTTTAACAGAGTGTACCGCTTCGCCGCAACGATGTCCGTATGATTAACGACCGCTCACAAAAAGAGCGGCATTTTTCGACCACATCAAAGGAGTTACCAAACTTATTAGTATATCTATGGACGATGCTACATACGGGGTAACCACAAACTGTTGGTTGACAAATCGTAAGATGCAAGATAAATAATTTTTCTTGAAAACAACGGCGAGTGCCTCGATGAAAATATTATTTTCGTGTTTCTTGTACGTTCACATATAGGGTAAGCACAAACTGTTGGTTGACAAACCGTACGAGGCGAGAAAAATAATTTTTCTCGAAAACGACGGCGAGTTCCTCGATGAAAATATTATATTCGTGTCCCCTGTACGTTCTACATACAGGGTAAGCATAAACTGTTGGTTGACAAACCGTAAGAGGCGAGATAAATAATTTTTCTCGAAAACGACGGAGAGTGCCTCGATGAAAATATTATATTCGTGTTCCTTGTACGTTCTACATACAGGGTAAGCACAAACTGTTGGTTGACAAACCGTAAGAGGCGAGATGAATAATTTTTCTCGAAAACGACGGAGAGTGCCTCGATGAAAATATTATATTCGTGTTCCTTGTACGTTCTACATACAGGGCAAGCACAAACTGTTGGTTGACAAACTGTACGAGGCGAGATAAATAATTTTTCTCGAAAACGACGGCGAGTGCCCCGATGAAAGTATTATATTCGCATTCCTTGTACGTTCTACATACAGAATAAGCACAAACTGTTGGTTGACAAACCGTACGAGACGAGAAAAATTATTTTTCTCGAAAACGACGGCGAGTGCCTTGATGAAAATATTATATTCGTATTCCTTGTACGTTCTACATACAAGGCAAGCACAAACTGTTGATTGACAAACCGTAAGAGGCAAAATAAACAATTTTTCTCAAAGACGACGGCGAGTGCCTCGATGAAAATATTATATTCGTGTTCCTTGTACGTTTTACATACAGGGTAAGCACAATCTGTTGGTTGACAAACTCTACGAAGCGAGATAAATCATTTTTCTCGAAAACGACGGCGAGTGCCTCGATGAAAGTATTATATTCGTGTTCCTTGTACGTTCTACATACAGGGTTAGCACAAACTGTTGGTTGACAAACCGTACGAGGCGAGAAAAATAATTTTTTTGAAAACAACGGTGAGCGCCTCGATGAAAATATTATACTCGTGTTCCTTGTACGTTCTACATAAAGAGTAATCACAATCTGTTGGTTGACAAACCGTACGAGGCGAGAAAAATATTTTTTCTCGAAAACGACGGCGAGAGCCTCGATGAAAATATTATATTCGTGTTCCTTGTACGTTCTACATGCAGGGTAAGCACAAACTGTTGGTTGACAAACCGTACGAAGCGAGGTAAATACTTTTTCTCGAAAACGACGGCGAGTGCCTCTATGAAAATATTCGTGTTCCTTGTACGTTCTAAATACACAAAGCACAAACTATTGGTTGACGAACCGTACGAGGCGAGAAAAATAACTTTTTTCGAAAACGATGGCGAGTGCCTCGATGAAAATATTATATTCGTGTTCTTTGTACGTTCTTCATACAGGGTAAGCACAAACTATTAGTTTACAAACCGTACGAGGCGAGAAAAATATTTTTTCTCGAAAACAACGGAGAGTGCCTCGAGTCAGCATGCTAGGTGAGACTCTGTTGGTATCCACTGTTGATGTAGAGAGGGTATCCATAAAAACATAAAATAGGCGGATATTTCAACTCCCAAAAAACGTTGCAGGTGGATGTCTAATAGAAAGCACTTTATAGGAGGTTCCTTCCAAGTGTTGAAAGAGAAATAATACCAATTTTTTATTCGCAGCAAGCTTTAGATTATGTTACTTACAGAACAACCTAGATCAAACAATTATAAAGAAATTACTTTTTCCTTTTCAGTGTACTTGTATGGAATCTTGTCTTCAAAAATATGTTATTATTTATTTTTTTGGTGCATTTCTATAAAAGTTAGGCGTTCAATTATTTTTAAATTACTTTCCTTCGATTCTTTTTAGTTACTTATGAACTCTGAATTAATAATTTCATACTCCAAAAATCCCCTCATTCTTATTTTCAATACAATCGGACTATAATCACAAACCTCGTCCACCATGTTGGAGTTGCCATTTTGTTTTTTTCTCGAACAAATATGACTTAATTCATCGGATTGATTACTACCTGATGCCAAATTTCAGCACAATTGGATTCCATCAATTTCTTGAAAAAATGGATTGCAAATTTTGAACCCGAAAGGCTAACAGACATACCTGCGAACACATGAAGTTAAATAAAATAAACGCTTATGAAAACAGCTGTCAGGCTTGCCTATTCAGAGGCGTAACTGGCTTAGACGTATATGTCAGGTCTCACCAAAGATTTACTTTGCCAACTGGCCATCCAAAAACGCTTAAACCATAGCTCCCCAATTATAAATATTGCTGAACATTGAGCTCAGAGTACAGCTAAGAATTCTCATAGTTTCATAGTTTCAACCCTTGTCTAAAATGTTTCAACTTATTTACCTGCCATCTATCTACCGAAAGACGAAGCGGTAATAAGAAGTTTACTACTAAAGAAAGCATTATGGGTTCTTAGGAAGCGGGAGACTACTTTTGGCGGGATTTTGTCATATGTTCACGTTCTGCCGACAATCATGTTATTCAAGTGTAGACCATAGGTAGCATAACAACAATTAGTTTTAGTTAGGTTGAGTAGGTAGTGATAGAATAATTTAATAGTTACTGAATGTGATGTAGTAAATTAGTGGTAAGTTATAATTAATAGTTATCAATCTTTACTCGTCATTGGGATCAGAATTTGAGTATGCCAAAAAATAGGAAAATCGATTATTCACTGTTATTGGAGGCTATAAAAAAACAAATTATGATGTCGAGGAGCTTGCAACAAAAAAATGGAATGACAAAATATATGACAAGTGAATACATTGGAAGGAAAAATTCGTATGACTTGAGATATAAGATGTATAAAATAATTAAATGTAGCTATGGAAATTTGAAAAATAAGCTCATTTTGAACAATACCCCAAAATGTTATCTAAGTATAATCAAAAATGCAGTGAAACAGCTATCTCTGGATTTGACTGAATCGTATTCTCCCTCGAAAGTTATGCAAAATTATGTGCATTTTTGGGAGAAAAAAATTGTAAGAACAAAAGGAAAGCATTGAAAGCGTTATTTGTTAGGCATACCGATTTCTTTGCAAAGATTAGATGTTCCACTGCTCTAAAACAAGATGAACTATCAATTTCTCCTGACGAGTTCTTAGATATGTCAACTGTGTCAACTATACAACATAAAAATTTTCCACTTGTGGTATGGCTGCCACAATTGAAACGTCGTTGTTTGATGATGATGGTATACAAATAATCAAACAACCTTCCTCGGGTAATAAATCGAAATCCGATGAATCTTCATCACAAAATTCTGTGGTTGGTAGATATGAAATAAAAAATATACAGTCTTCAACTTTATCCGAGTCATCCTTATTTAAAGGGGTTCCGAATGAAACCGAAAAAATCCCGATAACAATACAACAAGTTAATGAGGTTTCATCGAAAACCCTGAAAATGCTGCCTGATGGTAGCAAAAATGTCAAAGACGTCAACTGGATCAGATCCCCTTATACAAAATGTAAAATTTTTGAAGTTTCATTCATAATAACACAGGAAGAACTGCAAACAGTATGCGTAAATAACAGTTTGTTGAAGGGGAAATACAATTATTTGTTGCGAAAATTAAGTCTGTCAATAATGTATGCATTTTCAATATTAAATAAACATTTTAGATAGGTACATAAAACGAACCGACGAAATCATTGTCTACGCATACTGTATGAATAACGGTTAGGTATTCATTTTTCGAATTAAACATATAAATGATTCGGGTGATCACATCACTTCAGTATATAGTTCATCTTTGAATTTTAACCATATGTAAAAGTTGGCTGGACATGTTCGAGGAATTGAGCGAAAAATTATGGGTAAATTCCTCCACAATCAGAAGCCTTCTCTCAAAAGACAGCGTGACGTGAATAATCTTGCTAAAGTTTTATGTGATTCGGGAAATTTGGGAGATGTGAAATCTGATAGTGTATATAGAAAAATACGGTCAAATCAGTTGTCAAAGAATGATAGGCATAAAGACGATGTCTTGGACTTGATTTTAATGCACAGGGCAAATAAAGACTACATGTGTAATGACATGTGTAATGACATTCGGTTGGAGACCCATTCTTTGTTTATATTTTTAGCGGGCAGCATTTAAATTTGATTATCAAAGAAGTGACAATACAACTACCTGTTTTACATTTAGATACGACTGGAACAATCATTCGTCCACCAAAGCATTACAAGAAAAGGGTGTTTTATTATGCATGCAGGCGTGATTAAGACCAAAAATAATCGTCTATGTTCAGTTTTCGAATTGATTACTAACTGCCATGACACTGGTTCTATTGGCATGTGGCTCACCAAGTTTCGAATATATGGAACTACTATTCTAAAAAGATGGCCTTTATTTTCAGCAGTTGTTGTTGATTTTTCATTTTCATTTTTAAATGCAATTTGAAATTTTTGGAATGATGAATCTCTATTATCCTATATTAATAACATTTATGACCTTTTAATGAGTAATTTAGACATACCTGAAAATAAGATTCTGATACGAATATGTTGTCACTTTTTCAAAATCATGTGTAATTACATAAATAAAACTGTAATAAATACTAAAATACAGGAATTTCTCAAATTGAAATTTGCCAGTTCATTCCAGATAAACCATATTTTATCTATTTTCGAATGCTTATACATATATACATATTAGTCAGTACCAAGTCAGAGAATACGTTTGTTTAAAAATCTAAATCTTATTTAGAAAATATCAAAAAATATGTCGAAACTGATTTTATTTTAACCTCTGATACAAAATGTCTAGATTTTCCCGATGACAAAAATCTTGATCACCTGTATGAAAAGAGCAAATTGTATAAAAAATTTGAAGAAATATTATCTTCTACTAATCTCTCGAATAGTTATGGAAAAGGTAGGAAAAACGAGTTTTTCAATCCACATCTGAAGAAAAAAATTTTGGCTACCATATATTCATTCTAATGATGAACCAGTTTTCGATCACATTTATTTCTACCAAATTCAAGGATCGCTCGAAATATTGGATAGACATTGGTATGACTTGGTAGTTTTTTCTCCGTCAAGCATTTTCACTAAAAGAATTTACAGAAATGAAAACGTTTGGCAACACATGCTTAATATGCTTATTCATTTTTATTTTAACTCTTTACTACCAGAAATAATTTTGCAGACAAGAAATAAATTCAAAATAGAAGAACAGATGATAAGGAAATTTCAAGTTCATGATGGTTTACAATTTTATTCCAATGGATTAGTACAAACTCCTAATTATTACAAGAAAATGGCAGACCTTACATAATATCAACATATGAAAATATTAAGTATATACTAAAAGACATCCGCTCAGATGATTTCTTCACTTTGTATGGAAGGTGCTTTCCAATTTTGTGATAGACATTTGCTTTCATTTATACAATCCTACAGATAGTCATTTACAAATATTAGATTCTCATATCAGCCAAAGCATTTTGGGACATAATTCAAACGAAAATCAGTTCAGTTTCATCAAAAATATTGTAGTCATGCCCGTTCACGTCAATGGGAATCATTGGTGTCTAATTTTTTTTAATATAGAAATGGGGGAAAACAGGAAAACACTGCCAGCATTATTTTGAGAAATTTTTGAAATTTATTTCAATCGTTAACTGTTCATCTTTAAATTGGAAAATTGTGAATCAACGCCACGTCAAACAAAGTGATAGTTACAATTGTGGCATATATGTCATTCATTTCTTCTATCAACTCCTGGAGAGCAGATCGTTCATGGAATTGTTCAAACCAGATAATTTCAGAAAAGAACTTGAAATAATGCTGTTGAAAAAATCATCTGACATGAAACAAAAATGTTTACTTTGTGGAACATCTAACCCTAACGAAAAATCGATAGAATGTACCTCATGTCATAGGATTATTCACTTGATATGTATCAATCCAAAACTAAAAAACGACTATGCTTTTCCTTTTGACTATTGCGATATATGTGTGCAATTCATGACTCTGTCTTAAAATTGATAAAGTCGTCATTTTTCTGAAGGTTTCAATGGCACAAGTTGCATTCATGAAAAGACTAAATGAATTATTCTGTTTCTTGCTAAAAGATATTTTTTTGATGAATGTGTGACTATATCCATCCCTTCAAGTCCTCCTGTACTTTCCTTATAACTTACGAATACTTCTGTTCGAATTTATAAGATGATTTTGGTTTGGTTTCATGTTGAAGTATTAGTTTTTCGAAATGAAAAATTATTTCAAGCAATTGTTCATCAATATTGTAAAGAAAGAGTTAGTTGCAGAATGACGAATTTCTTCGTTCTAAGCAAACATTTCTTATGGTCTACACTTGAAGAATATATGTAATGTTAAGGCAATTTGGTACCTTAAGAATGCCTATTTTATGTTTATTTCATTTATATTCAGTTTTCACAAAGACTGATTTCGATATGAAAATATTAGATGTTGTTTCTCTTTATTGGGAAATGTTTCTCATTGTCGTTTGGAACACGGCTTACAATGATGAATGGGATGGAGAACATCGCACAAAACAGATGTTCATTCCCAAGGTGAATTTGAAAACAAAATCTCATATGTTTGTCATTTTCCACATATCTACTTCGATTGCATTATTGGTGTTTAGTGATCTATACAGACACTGCAATTCCAGCGTTGAAGTGATAGTTCCAACAAATAATTGAATGTGAAAATACGTATGACCATAGTAAACTTCGAAAAGCCGCTTCGTTTCTAATCAAAGGAGAAACATAAAATAACTTTCTATTACGAAATCAGTTCTGGAGGAATATATTCGAAACAAGACTGTGATTTTAGTCATAGGACATACTTTTTATTTAAATATGAGTGTTGCAAATATTTTCGTTAATGATTAAATAATTTACAACTTACCAAACTGCTAATGGCTCCGAATCCATCAGAAGTCATGTGCTGGCACTAGGAAATTTTAGGATGGTGAAAAAGGACAAGGAAAATGCCGAATTTCGCTTTTAACAATTTTAAAATTATCACGAACCGAATTTATGTTCAACTGCCTAATTTTCGTAGATTCTCTCTTCTAGTCTTCCACACACACGTCGTCTCGAAAAAAAGCGATGTTGCCACGTCTTTCAATATTTCGGTAGAAATTTAAACTAATACGGAACAATGAATGTCTGATGTTTTGTATACTATTTTTTTGTTTTTATTGCTGTATAGAGAATTTTATTTCATTTTTGTACTGACATAACTTCAACTAAACAAATAATCACTGACTCTTGTTTCATTTTCCTTTCACAAAAAAAATCTCGCCTCGTACGGTTTGTCAACCAAAAGTTTGTGCTTACCCTGTATGTAGAACGTACAAGGAACACGAATATAATATTTTCATCGAAGCACCCGCCGTCGTTTTCGAGAAAAATCATTTTTCTCGCCTCGTACGGTTTGTCAACCAACAGTTTGTGCTTACCCTGTATGTAGAACGTACAAGGAACACGAATATAATATTTTCATCGAGGCACTTGCCGTCTTTTTCGAGAAAAATTATTTTTCTCACCCCGTACGGTTTGTCAACCAACAAATTGTGCCTACCCTGTATGTAGAACGTACAAGGAACTTGAATATAATATTTTCATCGAGGCACTCGCCGTCATTTTAGAGAAAAAATATTTTTCTAGCCTCGTACGGTTTATCAACCAACAGATTGTGCTCACCCTGTATGTAGAACGTACAAGGAACACGAATATAATATTTTCATCGAGGCACTCGCCGTCGTTTTCGAGAAAAAATATTTTTCTCGCCTCGTACGGTTTGTCAACCAACAGTTTGTGCTTACCATGTATGTAGAACGTACAAGGAACACGAATATAATATTTTCATCTAGGCACTCGCCGTCGTTTTCGAGAAAAATTATTTTTCTCGCCTCGTACGGTTTGTCAACCAACAGATTGTGTATGTAGAACGTACAAGGAACACGAATATAATATTTTCATCGAGGCACTCGCCGTCGTTTTCGAGAAAAATTATTTTTCTCGCCTCGTACGGTTTGTCAACCAACAGATTGTCCTTACCCTGTATGTAGAACGTAAAAGGAACACGTATATAATATTTTCATCGAGGCACTCGCCGTCGTTTTCGAGAAATATTATTTTTTTCGCCTCGTACGGTTTGTCAACCAACAGATTGTGCTTACCCTGTATGTAGAACGTACAAGGAACACGAATATAATATTTTCATCGAGGCACTCGCCGTCGTTTTCGAGAAAAATTATTTTTCTCCCCTCGTACGGTTTGTCAACCAACAGATTGTGCTTACTCTGTATGTAGAACGTACAAGGAACACGAATATAAAATTTTTTATCGAGGCACTCGCCGTCGTTTTCGAGAAACATTATTTTTCTCGCCTCGTACGGTTTGTCAACCAACAGTTTGTGCTTACCCTGTATGTAGAACGTACAAGGAACACGAATATAATAGTTTCGTCGAGGCACTCTCCGTCGTTTTCGAGAAAACTAATTTTTCTCTCCTCTTACGGTTTGTCAACCAACAATATGTGATCACTCTGTATGAAGATCATACGGAGAATACAGCAAGCCGTCATTTTTCAAAACTATCAATGTTCCAAATTGTATTTTATTTTTCTGGCCTTGCACGGTAATTTTTTGTGAATCTGGCTACACTGTCCGACTTATTTCATATAGTTCATATTCGACAGTCCACACGTCATAAAGTGTGGATGGGAATGTGTGGGTAACTTCACGCAAATTTTTAATCAGGCTGCCTGCCATGTTTTGCAATAAAATAACGAAAATAAAATACTCGGATATCCATTGACATACCGTTAGGATAGGATGATAATGGATGGGTTCAAAGTGATGGTGGTTTTTGAAAAACTACCTATTGGGAGGATCCCACAATTTTTCGAGTAGAATAAAATAGTAATGGATAGTGAATTATATTTTTCTATGACAGTGCGTAAACTGAGCTTTTACGCACTGCTGATGGTGCGTAAAGTACTTTTTCGAAAAAGAGCGTAAAAAATCACCTGTGCGTAAAATCATCAACTGTGCGTAAAGTAATTGTTTACAAACTATTCATACATTTATGCATTTTTGAAAAATACATTATTTTGCGTCAACTGTAACTCGGAAGTCTTTATTTTACTATTTCTCTCATATTATATAAACCAACCAAATGCCATCATGTTTTGAATTCAAACCAATGAGAAAAGGACTTTTCGAAAACACTGTCTCCAGCCCGTGGTATTTCCGAATCGGTGTTTCGCTTCTTCCTTAAGACTATAACAATTTGGAGGGGTCATCTGACCCAGGATAAAACATATTTAGAACGATGCTGCTATATGAAAAAATAACTTCAGGCACTATGCCGTCAATTCTTGGTGGTGCAAATGACTGTAATAATAATAATAATCATTTATAATCCGAAAATTTGCTTTTCCGACAAAATATTCTTGTACGGCATTCCTCACGTTGGTAGATTATGAAATAATAATCTCCTAGAACCTACTTTCGTACAAAAATAATGGGACCGGAAACCAGAAAAAAATTTCAATTTCCGAAAATTAAAAAAAAAATCCTGGATTCCGGTACCATTATTTTTGTACGGCAGTAGGTTCTAGAAGATCATTATCTCATAATCTACCAACGTGAGGAATGCCGTACAAGAATATTTTGTCGGAAGAGCACATCTTCGGATGAAAAATTAATATTATTATCACAGTCATTTGCACCACCAAGAAATGACGGCATAGTGCCTAAGGTTATTTATTCATATAGCAGCATCGTTCTGAATATGTTTCATCCTGGATCAAATGACCTTCCCAAATTGCTATATGGGCTTGTAGTCTATTATTTATACGTTTTCATAGTTACAACAATTTCTGTGAAAAAAGAATCGTCAGTTTGACGGTTCAACTCTTCAACTGACATTAATGACACATAATGAACCGTTCCTGCAATCCTCATTTAGTTCATAATATATTAATGTATTCGTGAAATTGTTTGATCGAATATCCCTTCAAAATGCAGATTTTTCAAAATACTTTCACCTTGCCAGTCGCTCAAACTGTGTTGCTGTACAAAACACCACTCGAGCAAGCTCTCGTGGTGTTTCTAAGCAACACAGTTTTCGTGACAGCAAAGTAAAAATATTTTTTAAAAATTCAGCATTTTGTCGGGATATTACTACTGATAATATGACGACAATTCGTATCATTAAACATTCAAATTAATAATGTAATTGCTACAATTTGACAATACCGGGTGGCTACGGAAGTATTGCCTACGGAATATCTCAGTTATTGTATGAAGTAGGTTTGTGAAATTTGGAGCGTCGATATAATGACATAAGAGCTAAAATTTGAGCATATTGACATATCGAAGTTAACTTCCGGTCTGACCGGAAGTAACATCAACTTTCTTATTTTAAATGGAAACCCTATTTTTTTTCTTTTCGCTTTATTCAGCATTCAATTCCCTTTCTAATGACATATCACAAGTTGGTATCTAACCAGAAACTAGATCAGAAAAAAATTATTATTGAAATTCACCGAGTAGGCCGTGGAAGCAAAATGAAAGCCAAAAATTGAAAAGTTGGCTATGGAAACCATACGTCACTTGATAACAGTTGCTACTACTGTGATATTTTATTTTCATTCGTCGGCGTTATAAAATATTGGAAAAATTGGGAAAAAAACAATACTCTGTAGGTCCATAACTAAAATAGGAACATACAACTTTTTCTTGCCTGTACTATTCAGCATAACCATTCCTTTCTAATGATATAATAGAAAATAATTTTTTTAACTGAGATACCGAAAAATCCAATTATTATTCTTCAAATAACAAAACAGATTATCGCCATAAGCAAAAATAAAATTTAAAATAATGTGGAATGATAAATTATATCCTGTAGGTTCTAGGTTAAATAGGAACATAAACGTACTTGGTCTGTGCCATCGTCCATAGATATTCTAATATCTACCTATGGACGATGTTTGTGCTATTCAGAATAATCATTCCATTGCAATAATCATTCGAACCAAAATATTAACAAGTAGGCTGATTAAGATGTATTTTGGAATGAAACAAAAAAGAAATGAGAGCTGTCACGAACGCTGCTATCCATATTATTTTGATGTTCGAAGTAGTGTTTTTGATTCTGCCATTTTAAAAGGGTTTGGAAATCGAAATCAGTTAGTGGAATATTAAAAAAATGCCCCGTTATTCACGAACCGAACAAATTGACATGCTTCTCATTTATGGTGAATGTTTAAAAAATTCTTATGCCGCTGAACGATTGTATTTAGAGCGATATCTAGGGAGGCAGCAACCGTCAAGAAGGTATTTCCAGTGGCTTGAAGAAAAATTAAGAACTGAGCCTGATGTTCACGAAGACCAAGAAGCATTTGTTATTAATGAAGAAACTGAAATTAATGTATTAGCTTTAGTAGGTACAATATGATAGCACAATTTCCTCAAGGCAGATTGTTGCCGAATTAGCTATAATATAAGTAAGGGCTCTGCTAGGAAAATTTTGAAAAAACATCGATTGAAATCCTTCAAGTATCAGTTGCATCAACATTTGTATGAAAATGACGGTGAAAGGCGCCTGGAATATTGTAATTGGTTTCTTCGACAAAATGCTGAGAATCACCTATTTAACTATTATATCTTGTTTACGGACGAGTCAACATTTACCAACAATGGATTATTTAACAGGAATAATACAAGGTAGGTACTGTACTTTATTTGGATTATTGTCGATAGTCGAAGTGTAAAGTGCTAAAAGTGTGAACGGTCTTTTGTTCCAGGTACTGGGCGATAGCAAACGAGCACCGGTTTCGACAAGGCGGCTTCCAGGAGAGATTTGGTGTGAATGTTTGGGCAGGAATAGTTGGAACTCATATTGTTGGCCCCATTCTTTTTCAAGGCCAACTAACCGGAGAGAGATACTTTAATTTTTTAACGAATGAAATTTCGGAATTCACCTACCAGCGGAAATAACTGAGAGAATGTACTTCCAGCAAGATGGCGCCCCTCCGCATAATTCAAGAATAGCGAGAAATCATCTTCAAAATCGCTTTCAAGAGAGACTTATAACAACCCATGGTCCAGTCAGGTGGCCACCAAGGTCACCTGATCTTACTCCGTGCGACTTTTTTCTATGGGGGCATCTTGAAAATAGGGTGTATTCCACACAGCCTACAACTCTACATGAGCTAGAAGTAAAAATTCCTAGAGCTTTCCAAGATATCACGCCCCAAATGTTGAGAAACGTTTTACATAAAAATATCACCAGAGTCAATAAATGTATTGACGATGAGGGAATGCATTTCGAACATTTGTTTTGAATTTATTTTATCTTTAATCCTATCAATTTGATTTTTTTTTGATAAATCTGTTTTTTCGTTATTTGAAGAATAATAATTGGATTTTTTGGTATTTCATTTCAAAAAATTACTTTCTATTATATCATTAGAAAGGAATGGTTATGCTGAATAGTACAGGCAAGAAAAAGTTGTATGTTCCTATTTAAGTTATGGACCTACAGAGTATTGTTTTTTTCCCAATTTTTCCAATATTTTTTTGGCGACTTTTTATAACGCCGACGAATGAAAATAAAATATCACAGTAGTACCAACTGTTATCAAGTGACGTATGGTTTCCATAGCCAACTTTTCAATTTTTGGCTTTCATTTTGCTTCCACGGCCTACTCGGTGAATTTCAATAATAATTTTTTTCTGATCTAGTTTCTGGTTAGATACCAACTTGTGATATGTCATTAGAAAGGGAATTGAATGCTGAATAAAGCGAAAAGAAAAAAAAATAGGGTTTCCATTCAAAATAAGAAAGTTGATAATACTTCCGGTCAGACCGGAAGTTAACTTCGATATGTCAATATGCTCAAATTTTAGCTCTTATGTCATTATATCGACGCTCCAAATTTCACAAACCTACTTCATACAATAACTGAGATATTCCGTAGGCAATACTTCCGTAGCCACCCGGTATAATAACTGTCGAAAAAAAAAAACTTGGTATGAAACACTTTCGTGAAGTTATTTTTGAGGATAGGAATTTGACACCTATAGAAAGCGAGACAACTTCGAAAATTACGGATTAGTCCATAATTTGCTGCCATTCTTTCGCTAATAAGTTGCGGAGAAAATGAATTTGTCGCTCTTTTATTTTAAAAAATATGCGATGATTCGCCAACTAAATGAAGTTAGCGAAAAAACTTCCGTAATTTTTTATTTTTCACAGTTTTGAAGTATCCATATTTTGCCGCCTTTTTGTTGCCGCCGTTTTGTTGCTAATTAGGTAGTTACGGAAAAAATGTAAAGTTGTTTTTTTCGTAACATGCGTTGTTTTGCTAACTAATATGAAGTTAGCAAAACCACTTCCGTAATTTCTATTTTTCCACAGGTCTGAAGTATCCTTAATTTGCCGCCTTTTTGTCGCTAATTAAGTAGTTGCTGGGAAAAAAAATTGTCGATCTTTTTTTTTAAATATGCAAAGTTCAAAAATACACATGGATGGAGAAAACAACTTTCGTAATGTTTCTCTTCGTCAAACTCAAAATATTCATTAATCTCTGCTTTTACTTTGCAAAAGTGTTATTTTTGTGGCTACACAATAGTAGTAGAGCTATACAGGAACTGGAGAATTCGCGTTAAAGCTAACCGAAACACCAGGATGGACATCCTAGCAAATTTTTGATACTCCACTGTGAATCTGCCGCAATTTGGGGGACCCTAACCCCCCGGATACCTCATAGAGAACATCCTAGCAAATTTTTGATACTCCACTGTGAATCTGCCGCAATTTAGGGGACCCTAATCCACCAGGTACCTCATAGAGAACATCCTAGCAAATTTTTGATACGCCACTGTGAATTTGCCTTTATTTGAGGGGTCCTAACCCACCAGGTACCTCATAGAGAACATCCTTGCAAATTTTTGATACTCCACTGTGAATCTGCCGTAATTTCGGGACCCTAACCCACCGGGTACCTCATAGAGAACATCCTAGCAAATTTTTTCCACTGTGAATCAGCCGCAATTTGGGGACCCCCGGTACACATCTCTTTCGAATTTTTGACACCCAGCTGAGATTCACTGATATGGATTCATCATATGAGTTATAGAAAAAATGTAGGCTTCATTATTCTTCAAGATGACCCCCGCCCACCATTGTGGATTTGTCGTAAGTAGCCTAGTGCGTATCACAATGTTTCGTCCATAATAATATTTCGGAGAGATGGCCATGTATATCATATTTCATTCAATTTTTTTATTGTGATGATAAATCGATTAAACATAATTTTGGGAGGTCCCCTCGTATACGTTATGATAAAAATGAATCTCCTGTGATTTGACGCAATTTTGGAAAAGGCCCTCATATTTCATTAATCTTATATCGACTATGACAAATCGATCGAAAGTAATTTTAGGAGGTCCCCTTGTATACATTATGATAATAAGAATCTCCTGTGATTTGACACAATTTCGGGAGGTCCATGTAGAGATAGTTGTAAATTGTCTCACTTTGCAAATTGTTTAAAATTATTTACTAACACTACAGTTCCTTATAGATGGTGAATTGTATGAATAATTGAACCATTGCATCAGCCACTTGACATTTGGGTAATCGAGGGTACTTTCAATAAATGCAGGAACTGAAAGTTGTTAGGAGGAATGCGGTGGGTAATACGAACAGTATATAAAATGGGTAAATATCGTTAACAGATCAAAACTTCTTCAATATTTATAAGAGTATACTGTGCAGTTCTCTAACAAATCAAAAGTGAGTATTTCTTAGTCTCATATTCATGTTTCCTATCCTACCTATAAATCTTCATTCTCTCATCTCAATAAACAGTAGTTTCTCTTATATTTTCCTCATCAATGTATACTTTCCAGATCATGAGTTTCCATGATTAATCTTCTTCTTCTTCTGATGAAAAGATTGATTTCACGTGATTTTAAAATTCGAGTGTCATATAAATTCATTAAGAACCAATATTTTTAGATCAAATGTAGACCATGTGGGGTGTTATTTTTGTCCGGAGTGGTGGGGTTTCTGTGCATGCACAGGAAGGAAAGGAAGAAAACAAAGAGACCACCACCACCACCGGCACCACCACCACCACCACCACCACCACCACCACCACCACCACCACCACCACCACCACCACCACCATCACCACCACCACTAGAGACTAAACCAGCTCTAAAATTACAAGATTTGGTTATTGGTGATCCTCATAAAATATACACAGCCAAACTGGTACAAACAAGATTTGGGGAAACAATTCTCATAGAATTGGAAAAAACGTTATTTTTCTACCGCAACGAGTAGCGAGCCAATAGAAACCATACGTATCTCATTTCTCAGAAGGAAAGTACGCAATCATCTTCAGAGGGAACACAGACGTTGGCAAACCTCAACCTGCAGCATCATTTGAAATCGTTGAATTGTAAAGGTGAGTTACTTTTTTTATAAATAATTATTGATACATTATGGATTAATTTAGAGGAACACTGTCTAAAATTGATGAAACATTGAAATTGATCAAGGAAAATTTAACCGAAAGACATGCAATCAAAGCAATTAATCAACATATCAAAGTGTGTAACAAAGCTCTGAAGAAATTGAAACTCAAAGTAGGTGAAAAAAGTAAAATTATAACAAAAACTGGTCAATTGAAACGATTGAGATGTTTGATTATGGTAAAAAGTAAAAATGTTGGTTCAAAAAAGGAACGTAAGGTTTATTGGGAAGATGTAAATTCTTGTTTTAATAACAGAGTGAAGACGGGTGTCATCATCAATGTGAAACATAAAGAAATAAAAGCATTTTTGGCTGATGGATTTAGTTTGTTTGAAAAAATTATTAACAAAATTTTAAAGAAAATGCCATTTCTCAAAGTGAATATCACTCTTTGGGGTGATTTTGTGAAACAATCAAGTGAAGAAGATATAATTAGTCAAAAATATTTCGTCACACCGAATGCAATTTTAGATCAAGGAACGGATCTAGTTGAGTGGTACCGAGAAAATATTATTGATTACATCTTGAATGAACTGTCAGAATTTTCCGAAGAATCAAGCGGTTGGGCGTTACAAAAAATTCTATTGTTAGAAGTAGCTATTAACAAATATGAAATTGGTAATGGAACATCCTATATTAAGCTACCACTACAAATTTCAAATAAAAAAGCATGCATTAATATTAAAAATAATGATGATGCATGCTTTTTTTGGGCCATAGTTAGTGCTTTATACCCACCCACAGGAGATAAAAATTATCCATCATCATATCCACCATACAATCTTGTACTGAATACTGAAGGTTTAGAAATGCCCATAAAATTGAATCAAATCAATAAATTCGAAAAATTAAATAATATTTCTGTGAATGTCTATGCGTTGGAATTGAATGTAACCGACAAAAGTTCCTTTTATGAAGTTGTGCCTGTGAGGTTAACTGAAAGTAAATTAGAACGCCATGTCAATTTGCTATTAATTCAAAATAATTATTCTCCCAAACTGAATTATTATGATGCACCGATACCAGATTTTGAAGATCATGAAATTAAGTTTCACTATTGTTGGATTAAAAATATGTCACGTCTTATATCAAAGCAAATTGGTAATCATCAAAAAAAGATTCATTTATGTGATCGCTGTCTCAATAATTTTTTTAGTGAAGAAAAGTCATTACGTTTTGTGTGAAAAGAAGAATGATTGTAGAATATCATTTCCGAAATATGACTTTGTTGAATTTAAAAATTACGTTTACAAGCAAAAAGTACCTTTTGTCATCTATGTTGATATTGAATCCATTCTGGAGTCATGCAATTCTAAATTATCACGAACAACGACAAAATATCAAATACACAAGGCATTTTCGGTGGGCTATTATCTAAAGTGTTGTTATGATAATTCACTTTCTTATTTTAATAATTATGAAGGTAAAGATTGTATGGAATGGTTTTCTACTGAAATGAATAATATAGCACAATTTGTAGAAGGTAAAATACTCAATATCGTGCCAATGATTGAAAAACCAAGAACCGTTTATTTTGGAACTTGTCACATTTGTGAAAAAATATTCAAGGCTAAAGATGTCATTGTTAGAGACCACGATCATTTCACGGGTCAATTCCGCGGCTTTGCGCATGAGGAGTGCAATCTAATCTTCAAAAAATTATTTGTTGTCCCAGTTATTGCCATAATATGTCGAATTATGATGCCCACTTTTTAATTAAAGATTTAGCAAAACGAGGCTGTCTGAGCGTACTTCCATTAAACAAGGAAAAATACATTTCCTTCACTCTCAATGATTGTGATAGTAGAATAAAATTTAGATTCATAGATTCTTTTAGATTTATGGGTGCAAGTCTTGATGAACTCGTATCCACTTTATGTTTGAATAATCTTCAAAATTTAAAATCTGAATTTAAAGATTTAGATGATGAAACATTCAAACTGTTGGCTAGAAAAGGGGTATTTCCCTATGATTTTTTGAATAATGTGGAAAAATTGAATGATCCTCAACTTCCGCCCATTGAACAATTCTACAACAAATTGAATGATGTAGAATTGTGCAGAGAAGACTACCTTCATGCACAAAATGTGTGGAATACATTCAAAATGGAAAGTCTAAGAGAGTATAGTGATTTGTACATGAAAACTGATATTTTGCTACTTGCAGATGTTATGGAAAATTTTAGGGAAACTGCTTTGAAAACTTATGGCTTAGATCCGGCATGGTATTACACAATGCCAGGATATACGTGGAATGCTATGTTGAAATACACTAAATGTAGATTACAAATTTTAAAAGATATCGATATGATAATGTTTATAGGAAAAGCAATAAGAGGTGGGATTTCGGTTTGTAGTAATCGTTTATCGGAGGCTAACAATAAATACATGCCCAACTATGATCCCTCAAAACCTAACAAAACACTTTTGTATCTTGATGTTAACAAGTTATATGGTTGGGCAATGTCTCAGCCATTACCTTTAGGAGGTTTTAAATGGTCAGATACAAATATTGATGTTACAATGATTCCAGATGATTCGCCAGTGGGATACATTTTACAAGTTGATTTAGAATATCCTCAAGCTATACATGACCTTCACAAAGACTTTCCATTTTGTGCAGATCATTCAGTTCCACCCACATCAAAATTACAAAAGTTGATAGCTGATTTGCATCATAAAAAAGAGTATATTTTGCATTATAGAAATTTGAAACAAGCATTGGCAAACGGTTTAATTTTAACTAAGATACATAAGGTATTGGAATTCAAACAGTCTGAATGGTTGCGACCATATATTGAACTCAATACTCGTTTAAGGGCTATGGCTTCAAGTAATTTCGAAAAAAATCAATATAAATTAGCCAATAATGCAGTTTTCGGGAAAACAATGGAAAATATAAGGCTCCATAGAGTTGTTAAATTGGTTAATTTTTATGAAGGTCGTTATGGAGCCAAAAATTTGATTGCTAGTCCGCGTTTTCATAGTAGAACAATTTTTGATGAAGATTTCATGGCAATTGAATTGAAGAAAGCCGAATTGATTTTTAATAAACCCCTTTACATTGGTATAGCAATTTTGGACATTTCTAAACTCTGTATGTATGATTTCCATTACGATTTCATGTTACCAACAGTTGGATCAGATAATTGCAAGTTAATGTACACAGACACGGATAGTTTCATTTATGAATTGAATTGTAATGATGTTTATCAAGATGTAATCAAAAAACATATCGATAAATTCGATACCTCTGATTATGAGAAAAATAATCGGTATAATATTCCATTAGTGAATAAAAAAGTACCTGGTTAATGAAAGATGAGACAAATGGTACAATCATCACGCATTTTGCCGGTCTCCGTTCAAAGATGTATGCTTTCAAAACTCTCGTCACTCAAAAGGATAGGGATCGTTTGAAGGAAAAATTATCGAAAAAGGGTATGAGTAAAAAACGAATAGATTTGGAAATTAGGAACTTAGGTATAATGAAAAAATCTAAAGGAGTTAAAAAGAATGTAATAAGAAATAATATAACTTTCGAGGATTATGTTGCTTGTCTGAAAGAGTTCAAAAACAAAAATATATCACAACAGACCATTCGTTCCTATGCTCACAACGTATTCAGTATAGAACAAACAAAAATTGCTCTCAGTCCACATGATGATAAACGAATAATAATCCCCAAGTCATTTGATACACTTCCATGGGGTCACTATAGCGCATAGATTTTTTTTTCACGAGGTATATGTCATGTATTTACATGATCCCTATCATCAATTCAATCGTTTCATTGACTTTTGTGACAAGGATATGACGAATAATGTATCACTAATTATTTATAAAAATTGTATTCACATTGTAGGGTGGAATATTTTGTGATAATAAAAACAACAAAAACATTTTTTTGTTTATTTCTGAATTATAATTGATCAAGAGCTAATTTACATAAATGACACCTTGATTGTGCTATTGGTGGGCCGTCTGCGTGAGTTCGCCATTCGGGTCGGTTGTAATGGATGAAACAGGGCAGTTGTACTTGTAAATTGAAACTATTTCGATAATTGCTTGGTAATTTATGCCAGGCATATAAGAGTTCTATTGGTTGTGCTCTCTCAATCAAATAGTGTATGGGAAATTTTTCTAGTTCTTCTTCACTAAAGTGATGTAAATTATGTTTGAGATGCCAATGATCCTTCATTGGATAAATACAGTAACATGCTTCTTGATTCATGTTTTTCCAAATAATTATTAGCAGACAAAGAAAGAGAAATATCAACAACATATACACTTGTACTGATTTCATCAAAACATTTTCATGTTTTTATATAAAGAAAATGTTGGTGGAGGTGGTAAGTGGAATTATGGATCAAATTTAAACAAGTCTAAACTTGTAAAAAAAAATTATTCATTAAACACATTTATTTATCATCATTCATTATAAAATTTGTATACAAAAAGAATACATTTGATAGGGCACATACACATTTATCTTCATTATTGTTGTGATAAAAGCACATGGGGTCCTCTCGTTCTAGTGCAGGATGTTCGTCCAATTCATAAACCTTACAACTACAATATTTTTTGATAAAGTTGAATTTTTCTCTGCCTTTAACATACACCGCGTCTGCTCCTTGAGTAAGATATCGTATAATATTTTCAAATTGATGAAGAGGTGTGAATCCTGCATTCCAATCTATGTAGTGGTGGTTTTTCATCAACCACGTTGCTTGTTTTTTCAGATCGTGTGGTAGGTGGTTGAAGGGAAATGGTGGTTTGAATAAGTAATGACTGATACGGCGATGACCATCGTAACAGGCCAATTCTTTCACTACAAATTTATTGTTTTTCACTTTGAAACCTTGAAAATCAATAACTAATCTCATATTCGAAGATTTTCCAATTGCCGTTCAACCAATTTTCTCTTCTCCAAATATTCAATTTCAGCTTTGAGTTGTGTCAACTGGAGTAGGAATCGAGCTAGTCTGCATCTATATTGAGTTATCATTGTCAACTGACTGACCAACACTTATTGTCGCACTATTTCATTCAATGGATTATAATAGAATTCTTTTTCGTGTAAAATTAGGCAATATGCAGACACATTATTTCCTGTAGGTTTTGATGTTTCAAATTCTATTCGCAAAACGACAGATCCGCCCTGAATGATTTCCTTTTGGTGGGAACAATCGATATGAATAACGGGAGCTTTTTCTTTGAATTCTTTTGGGTTGAATATGGGTTGATTCGTTTGAATGTGATAATAACTTTCCTGGAAGTTGGCAAACATTTCATATAGTGATGCAAATCGATTCGTATCAAAATCTAAATTTAAATCTTGATAGGGATATCTCTCACTATTCAAAAATACTCGTACATTCGTCAAGTTACAATGATTGAATTTACTCATATCTTTCAAAATTTGACCTTTACATGAATCTTGAAAAGCAATAATGATATGTCGAGGACTTTCTAGTTGCGTTGAAGTTTTCACAGACCATCTGTGACGTGTTGAATCATTCAGATTGGAGTATTCTATTAATTCCCAACTTCGAAATTTGATGGGTAATTCTGTTCCATCACGAACTAATTTAGTCAAACGTAATTGTTCGTTAATACTCGGTGTTAAATGTGGAACATTCCAGTACAGTTTTGTGATTTGAATTTTTGGTTTTTCCGAATTATCTGTCGCAATAACGGCATCGATGTCATCCTTTTCTCTAATGAGAACTAATTCTTGTCTCATATTCATTATAATTTTTCTACAATCTTCAAAAAATCCCGACCACAATTTCAATGGTATACACACATTAAAATTTCCCTTATCATCGATTAAAAGTTTGTTATTATCTTTTGGAAACCATCCTCCATTCTCTATTAGTTTGCTTTCATTTTCGTTCAACGAAAGGTAATTTTTCAAAGTGGAAACTAGACCAACATTTCGAACAGAATCTATTACGACACCATTTAGTTCATACCTCCGCAGTGGAGGGCCTGATACGGGCCCACTCACGTTCAAAACCTAACCTAGTTCATACCTCATTTCTCTGAATAAATATGTTATGCCATTATTAATGAATTGGAATTTGGTAGGCACTTTGTTTTGATCCGTTAATATTTTACCTTCTATGTAAATTAGGCTGTTGCATGGAACTGTGTATGCATCTAAATCTTGTACGGAAATTCTAACTTCATCATTGTAGTTGAGGGCTCCAGAATTGTATGGTTGGTATGTGTGAAACTGATAATCTTCAATGGTCGTATCGCTAAAAGGTTCCCCTGTTACATTCAACAAATCCATTATACTAGAACGTAAAAACCGAGAGAATTCAAAAATAGGCGATTTTCGGGAGTTAACGTTTTCATTGGCATTGAAAAACCATCTGACTTCTTTGTACGACGCTGTTGCTTTTTATAGTTTTTGTATGGATGATGGAATCGTTGAAATTGTAACACCATATCTATTCAATTTTCCTAAGATGTAAACGGAGAGTTATTGTTTCTCCGCGAAAATTCACCAAATTACTATCTTTATCGAGCACTCTCACAGTTATGTTGTTTATGGTTTTAATACTCACAGGATAATAGAGAATGGTCAAAGGTTGCTCCACTATTTTATAACCATTTGGAACTTGTGGAAAAAATTGATGTATCAGATGAACAGGTTGTCCGTGTAAAAATGATCCTACTGCAATATTACAATCTATACAAATTGTATTGACAGCCAAAATATTAACTTTGTTTTTTGAGATGTAAAGTTTGTTGGGTTCGAGTTTGGTTTTTTCAAATCCTAGTATACTGCCAATGGAACGATCAGTACTGAAATTGATCCAATCGGTGCTTTTAATTGAAACTATAAATATTTCGGGTCTGGAGTTATATGAATGATAGTTCCTTATCCTATCTGATACATTTCATTCTTAATAATTTTTATAATCTCATCAATTTCATAGGACCCTATGGGAATTTCAAATTTGAATTCATCATTCGGACCCCATACCAATAAATTGTTGGTTTCATTGATATTTGGAATACTATTGAAAGTATCAAAATTAACCAATCCAATTTCATATTCGAGGTTTTCATCCAGATATAATGGCGGGTTGAAAGTGTCGCTTAAAATTGATGAATCTCCGCTAAGTGTAAACGTATACGACATGACTGAGGTTTCAAAAACAAATGAAGTGATATTTAAAAGTTGTATTGATTATATAAAAATTTAAGACAATATTGCCCGCACTGATATGAATTGAATTTTTGTATCGTATTATAATTATATTCAATGATGACATCACCATTGCTTTTAAAATATTCCACCAATTCAATTGGAGGTGGTAAATTACCGTAGCTATCATAATAGATTACATTTTTATTCCGTTTCGAATATGCTGTCCAATGAGTACCGGGCCCACTTTGCACATCGAGATTCACTATACCACATTCATTTGTCGCTATCCTCTTTGGTAATGAATCACGCATAAATACGCCTCTAAAATGAGGAATTTTCAATAATTTTGCATACGTGATGAGATCTATATCAGACATTATACGTCGAGGTAATTTTATTTTCTTCTCCAATATAGCCGCTGCTGTTGAAACCCCTTTGGCTTTTTTGTTTTTTTCTTCCGTAAACCGTATCCCTTGTAAGGTCTCAGATAATATCCTTTTCCTGATTTTTGCTGCTCGAGAGCTAGGTTATGCCTTTTCTGTTCAGCTAATTGTTCACGATTTGTTCTTGCGTCACTCACTGCTTTTGCAATGCCCGCACCCCCACCTGCTACTGCCCCCAGAGCACCCAATAATGGAAGTAAAAACGGTAGGAATCCCCCTTTTTTGGGAGCACGAATAATTCGTTTTTTCGTCGATTTTTTCTTTTTCAATCCCATGCCGAGTTTACGTTTTCCTTTCATTGCAGTCGTTACGAACCAAGCAGCTGCCTTTTCCCCTAGCGTCTTTCGCTCCAACTCTTTCCCAAGCTTTGTTTTCTAATATTTCGTCAGCTTGATGTCTGTCACTGAGATTTTTACTTTTAGAATAGGCGATATCGTGCTCCTGACATGCAGTATCCAAAGAATTTATTCCAAGGTCACCACGTTCTAATCGTTGTTGTAATTTAGTACCGGCTAAAAACAAGTTCAAAAAATTATTGCGCTCTATAAAGTTAATTACTCACTTACGTCCACAATAATTGTATTTTGGCAGATGGAATTCAAAAGGTAATTTATCAATTAATGTGTTTACAAAACCTCTTCCTATGTGTCTGTTATGAGCTCTTGTTCCTTTTTTGGATCTTACCATTCTAATCAGCTCTAAATGTCGACGCACACCCTTATATACCTTTAATCACAACTATGAAGTTACGAAAACAAAATGTTTCTCTGCCCATCAATAATTATGATTTCAACGTTGAACAAAACGCGGGAAAACACGGTGCATTATTCGGTGGTAATTCTAAGCGGGGGCTGATCGTAGGCAGTAGTGGTAGCGGTAAAACTAATGTTATGCTATCACTAATAGAACATCCTAATGGACTAAGATTCGAAAATATTCATCTATACTCGAAATCATTGAATCAGCCCAAGTATCAGTATTTGCGTGCTTTGCTTCAACCACTCAATGATGAAATTGGATATTATGAATACAGCAATAGTGAGGATGTACCTTCTGCCGATAACATTGAAACAAATTCGTTGATTATATCTGATGATGTGGCATCTTGCGATCAAAATATCATCAAAGATTATTTTTGTTTCGGACGACATCAACATACAGACTGTTTTTATATTTGTCAAACATATTCCGCCATACCAAAACAACTCATTCACGACAATGCCAATTTGTTAATCATATTTCCACAGGACACGACCAATTTGAAGCATATTTATGACGATCATGCAAACATTGATATGGACTTTCAAAAATTTAGAGAAGTAGCATCTTCTTGTTGGAAAAAAAAATTGACTTTTTTGTAATTGACAAAGATTGTGATTTGTCTTCGGGTAGGTATAGAAAAGGATTCTATACATACATTTCTATATAAAGATAAACTTTTGAAATGAAAGATCAGTAGTTAAAATGGACCCTCAATTAGCAAAGCAGCTTGTGCGAGCCAGGCACGCACTTAGAAAAAAGTATAAAATTATAAAAGGTAGTACAGCGAGATCACAATCTCGATTGGAAAAATCATATCAACCCATTACTCAATCTCTAAAACAATTGGCTTCCACAATGGGCGAGACGGCAGCTGCTGCGGCGGAACACATCAAACCAGAAAAATTGGAAAAATTGGAGACAACAACAAAAACACCAAAATCATATAATAAACTAACATTTGTATCACCAAGTTCAGAAAAAGTAACTCCTACTACTGCGGAGATGCCAAGTTTTTTGAGGAATGAAGAAACTTTTGAAACACGCGATGAAGAGGAGGGATTAACACCGGATATAACAAGAGAAGATCAATTCATTGATGATACCCTTTCACAATTTTATCAGACAATCACAAGTTCAGACGTTCTTCGGGAATACTTAGATCAATTTGAATCACCAGTACCCAGAGACTATATTGAAGGCATGATAAAAGATACTCAAGGAAAATATGATCATATTTTGGGGCTTTTCCATAATCCGGTAGAAGACAAATTTTATACAGGTGATTCAGAAGTGAACTTCATGGGAGCAAATGCTAATATAAAAGGTATTACTTACAATGGAACGGTTGGCCTTTATGAGTTACTTTTTCTAAAAGAACCCATAATTTACACTAAAAAAGACGCTGAAAATTATGTAGATATAATAAAAAGAACTAATGCTTATCGTCGTGATAATAATGCAGATTTACCTATTAGAAAATTTCCTGAAGATATCAAGGAAAAATATCTTTACATTATAAAACCTCATTTACCAAAAACTCGTCCTAGATCTGGTTCAATACCAACATCTTCATCCAGATCTGGTTCAATATCATCATCTTTATCTAGAGGCGTACTCACCAGACATATGACAAAAAGAGGTGGTAAAATGACAATAATGATGAGATTCGATAATAAACCTATCGATTATAAATATTTTGATGACTACAATGAACTTGTGGATAGATTACGTTTGCTTGTTGCTTCTGAAACAGCTGGCAACACTACTGGTCACAACAATGAAATTATTTCAATAATTGAAGAGTTACGTGAAGGTAAAATAATTTTATAAAAGCATAGACTTTCAATATTTTGTATTAGTATTCATAATGCCTCTGAACAAATTCAATCAACATTTTCTCACCCCAACCATCGCTTCTTCAAAAGACATTGTTACAGCCCCACAGCCAACAGATGTTCCATTTTTTATTTGTCAACCTTCCAAATTCCATAGTAAATGTATATTGACTATTCGTGGTAGCAAAAACCTTTCTTCTAGTAAAACTCACTATATTTTAGATAACAATAATACTACTATTTACACAATTCCTGTCACAGGTAAAGTTGAAAATATTCAATGTTTTCCCTCTTCTCTGCAAATATCCTACCAAAATCAAACCGATTCTTTGTATAAATTGTTGACGGATAACATTCTGAACAAAGGTGATACTATGCAATTCTCCCTCCAGCAACCACATAAACTTGCTTCAAATAATTTTTTCATTGAATTTGTAATGCAGTGTTTTTTGGAGCAAAATAAATAATACACCGTTCATGATTTTATATATTTATTTTTTGAAGAAAAACGATTGATATTTTTAAATACTTTTTCCTCCCAATTTTTCTCCTCCTCAATATTCAAAATGTTTTCTAAATAACGAGCACTATCATCTAAATTCTTTTCTTTGGGTTGATTCCTTTCAAACGATTCAATTCGCTCATCTTTTTTACCCTCTACAAATGATTCCATTTTTAAAATGTTTCTCGCACAGGTGAATTTAATACTCCATACAGGTCGTTAATTAACCTACTTTTAATAGGTCTGCTCAAGAAAAACTTGAATGATAAGTACCGTAGTTTAGTAACTCTACAAATACAACAAATTCTTTTGTACTGCTTTTTCTACAATTGAAATATATATATATATATATATATATATATATATATATATATATTTCAATTGTAGAAAAAGCAGTACAAAAGAATTTGTTGTATTTGTAGAGTTACTAAACTACGGTACTTATCATTCAAGTTTTTCTTATATATATATATATATATATATATATATATATATATATATATATATATATATATATATATATATATTTATATCATAGATTTCCCCCCTTTATTCACATTTGAATTGTTAACGATCCCACACACACATACCTTCTTATGCTCTCCCTCTCTCTTGAGCAATAACAAAGTGTTTTACAATGCCGTTGAACAGATTCAATCAGCATTTTTTACAACCCAATACTTCTTTTGAAGAAGATGGTGATGTGTTAGGTTCACCATCACCAAAATCACCACAATTCAGTTACCCATTTTATGTATGTGATACTTTAGATTTTCACGTTAAAGTTTTAATTCGTTTGAGAGGTGAGAAAAAAAATAGTTTAAATAAACAATATTATGTATTAGATAATGGGAGTATCAAATCCAAATTCCCCATGTCTGCCAAGATAGAGAGCATTAAAAATTATAATAATGATGATGATGCAGAAATTTAGATTAATAATCTGACATCTTACAAATTTCATCAACTAACAAACAAGTCCATCCACAAAGGGGATGAAATGATATTTAAACTAGGAACAACTCCAACAATTCTTATTGAGATATTATTACAGTGTCCGTTAGTTAGAAATGAGTAAAGCTCAAATCATAGAAGAACTCCATAAGCCTGTGAGAATGAATTATAAAAGGCGACATGTTGTAATTAAAAATTTACATGACCTCATACAGGCTGATTTGGCTATTATGAATCAATTTGAGAAAGAAAACAGAGGATATAATTACATTCTTGTAGTCATCAATGCTTTTAGTAAATATGTTTGGGCTGTGCCAGTAAAAAGAAAAACAGGAAAAGATATCACCGCTGCTATGAAATCTGTATTAAAACAAATGAGCACCACACCGGTAAACCTTCAAACTGATTTTGGATCAGAGTTTTACAATGGAGACTTTAAAAATCTGATGGAAGAATATGGTATAAATCATTATAGTACTTTTTCAAATTTGAAGGCAAGTATAGTTGAAAGAGTAATAAGAACTTTGAAATATTTACTATGGAAGCAATTCAGTCATCAGGGATCTTACAAATGGCTTAACATTCTTCCCGAAATTGTAAAAAAATACAACAACACCAAACATTCCACAACTAAAGCAATACCAAGTAAAATAAATGTTAAAAATGCCAAATTTATCAATTCATTTCGACATCTGAAAACTGTTGACCCCAAGAAACCCAAACTCAGGAAAGGAGACCACGTTCGGATATCTAAATATCGACATGCCTTCAGTAAGTCTTATACTCCAAATTGGACCACAGAAGTTTTCACCGTTAAGCGAGTTAAATTAACCAATCCCACAACATATATTTTGGAAGATTCTAGAAAAGATGAAATAAAGGGATCATTCTATTCTGAGGAGTTACAAAAAGCCAAGTACCCTGATATTTACCTGGTTGAAAAAGTTGTTCGTAAAAAAGGAAACAAGCTGTACGTTAAATTCTTAGGGATGGATTCTTCCCACAATTCCTGGTTGAATAAAAATGATATTGTATTATAGAGATGTTAAGAATGTAGTTAAATAATAAAAAAATTATAAACATATAAGTACTTTATTTTTTCATACACCTTATTTCTATGATTAATATCCAAAATATGATTTATACATGTGGCCGATTCCTTGATGCGAAGCTCGAATCTGATTCGATCACGACCTGCTTCTTCCCACGGGCCGCGTCTTGCTGCTTGATAAGCATATTTCCATGAGTACAGCAAATTAATCTTGACTTTGCCAAATGTTACCTTTTTTTCCATATCTAAATATAATCCAATTGATTTTCTTGAAGAAGGTGTGGATGATTATATGCTACTTCCAATCCAAGAGTGTATACTTCAGGATCAATTTCTTTTATTGTTTCAAGTACCTCCACGGCAGTGTTGATCATATCTTTCTTCACGCCTAATTGAAGAATATTCATGATCACATCAAATCTTAATGATTTCAAAAGATCCATTCTATATTGCAGAATAGGAATGAAGAGCTATAATTTTGCTAGTGATTCCCAATTTAAACGAAGACTTGCATTACCACTATATATTCTTACACCATTTGGTTGAACCGGTTTATATTCCACGGCATATTTTCCCATGTCTATATAGTTCTCATTTTCCAGGGATTCCAACAAATTATTAATTGCTTCCTTGCTTTTCACTAATTCCATCCATTCTCTATCACTGAATACTAATATCCCAGTCTTATCGTCTGATATTACAATACAAGCGGTATACCCTAGATTCACTGATAGACATACCGACACAAACTGTGATCTATCTGCATTTAAATGAAACTTTCGTTCGCCTAAGAAAATATCTAGTTTATCTTGAAAAAAATCCATTTCAACTAACTGGCTGATAACTGCTTAATTGACTATTTATATCAATAGGAAATAGGAGCGGTTTCTCAAGGTTTATTCAAACAATCTCTTTTTATTAAACTTAAAGGAAGATAAAAAATTTCAATTGGTACAAGGACAATCAAGAATTAATTATCTGGTGAAAGGATTGGTTTTTCAACATTACCATTCTTATAACAATAATTAAAAATATAATAATTACTAAAACCAAGGTTATACACGACATAAACAACAGTCCCTGTGTTTCTGATTGCGTAGCTGTATTTCTATTCGTTTTATTAAAATTCATAGTCTGCCATTCCACTTGATCGATTTCAGATTTATTTGGATATATTTTTTTTAATTTATAGTTGAAAGTTGTTGCTTTCGTTTCTGGAATACTAATTTTGAATACAGATAGCTGCCCATCATTTTCTTGTGACGAGCCTAATAATTCCCAAGATGTCCGGTTACATTCTTCTTTCATTTTTTTCATGACAAAACAAATTGCTACTTACTGAGCTCCTTTGGGCACATTTGTATAAAGAATGTCATTTACAATAGCTACCAAAATGATAAAATTTGATTTCAATAAAGCCATTTTTCTTCAATATGTCTGCTCTTCTCAATGTCTAGTTTACTACTAATACTATTCATTATTATTATTATTATTGAGACTCATTTGGAAAAATATCAGACGAACCAAATCCTCCGTTACCTCTCTCTCAGTACTATTCAAAGACACAACTTCTTCAATAATTGGATTAGAATATTTTTCGCATATTAATTGGACTATCCTGTCCCCCTTTCTGAAAATTTACTCTTTCATTCAAAGAATTATATAACAAAATTTTAATTGTCTCCCGATAATCTTGGTCAATCAAGCCAGCAAAAACATTTATCCCAAACTTCAAAACCAAACCAGATCTAGGAGCTATTCTTCCATAAGTTCCAGTAGGAAGCTGCATTTTTAACAAACTGTCTACGAGTAATCTTTCCCTAGACGGAATAGAAAAATCTGTGTCATTTACGATAGCTACCAAAATAATAAAATTTGATTTCAATAAAACCATCTTTCTTCAATATGTCTGCTCTTCTCAATGTCTAGTTTACTACTAATACTATTTATTATTATTATTATTATTATTATTATTATTATTATTATTATTATTATTATTATTATTATTATTATTATTATTATTATTATTATTATTATTATTATTATTATTATTATTATTATTATTATTATTATTATTATTATTATTATTATTATTATTATTATTATTATTATTATTATTATTATTATTATTATTATTATTATTATTATTATTATTATTATTATTATTATTATTATTATTATTATTATTATTATTATTATTATTATTATTATTATTATTATTATTATTATTATTATTGAGACTCATTTGGAAAAATATCAGACGAACCAAATCCTCCGTTACCTCTCTCAGTACCATTCAAAGACACAACTTCTTCAATAATTGGACTAGAATATTTTTCGCATATTAATTGGGCTATCTTGTCTCCTCTTCGAAAATTTACTCTTTCATTCGAAGAATTAAATAACAAAATTCTAATTGTTCCCCGATAATCTTGGTCAATCACTCCAGCAAGAACATCTATCCCAAACTTCAAAGCCAAACCAGATCTAGGAGCTATTCTCCCATAAGTTCCAGTAGGAAGCTGCATTTTTAACAAACTGTCTACGAGTAATCTTTCCCTAGGCGAAATAGAAAAATCTGTTGGAGTACGTATGTCATAACCAGCTGATTGAGGTGTTGCTTTCATTGGAATGAATGAAGTTTCGCTTGTTTTCAACACTTTTAGAACCTCAAAAAATGTTTATATAATAATAATTTAAAAAAAATATAGAAATAATTATTACCAATTTTTCACAATTCGCCATATTTCCAACCAAGTTTTTAAAAAAGTTATGCAAGTTGTTATTTCAGATTTGGGGATGGTCACTCAATTCTCAGGAAACGAAAAATATGTTTTTTCTTTGAAGCTGAATGCACCTGAAAATTTACAGGACATTCTAATCAACTTTTTCTCAGACCAAATAAAAAATAACATACCTTATTTTCTCAAGCAGGATCTAATTTCAATGTATAGCATAGATCTAATGGAACACCTTATATATAAATTATTTCTCCTTGTAATGTATTATTTAGCATTCAACGACATTCAGATTGTCGGTACGCATTTTTCAACCTTGCAAGTAGATACCTTCATTAATATTTAGCATTTAACAACATTCAGATTGTCGATCGTAAAACGCATTTTTCAACCTTGCAAGCTTCATTAATAAATATTCCTTTAATTGGCTGTTTAATATATTCTTATCTCTATAAGGAACTGTAATGTTAAGAATTTTAAACAATTTGCACAGTGAGACATTTTACAACTATATGGACCTCCCGAAATTGTGTCAAATCACAGGAGATTCACTCTTATTATCATAATGTATACAAGGGGACCTCCTAAAATTACTTTCGATCGATTTGTCATAGTCGATATAAGATTAATGAAATATGAGGGCCTTTTCCAAAATTGCGTCAAATCACAGGAGATTCATTTTTATCATAACGTATACGAGGGGACCTCCCAAAATTACGTTTAATCGATTTATCATCACAATAAAAAAATTGAATGAAATATGATATACATGGCCATCTCTCCGAAATATTATTATGGACGAAACATTGTGATACGCACTAGGCTACTTACGACAAATCCACAATGGTGGGCGGGGGTCATCTTGAAGAATAATGAAGCCTACATTTTTTCTATAACTCATATGATGAATCCATATCAGTGAATCTCAGCTGGGTGTCAAAAATTCGAAAGAGATGTGTACCGGGGGTCCCCAAATTGCGGCTGATTCACAGTGGAAAAAATTTGCTAGGATGTTCTCTATGAGGTACCCGGTGGGTTAGGGTCCCGAAATTACGGCAGATTCACAGTGGAGTATCAAAAATTTGCAAGGATGTTCTCTATGAGGTACCTGGTGGGTTAGGACCCCTCAAATAAAGGCAGATTCACAGTGGCGTATCAAAAATTTGCTAGGATGTTCTCTATGAGGTACCTGGTGGATTAGGGTCCCCTAAATTGCGGCAGATTCACAGTGGAGTATCAAAAATTTGCTAGGATGTTCTCTATGAGGTATCCGGGGGGTTAGGGTCCCCCAAATTGCGGCAGATTCACAGTGGAGTATCAAAAATTTGCTAGGATGTCCATCCTGGTGTTTCGGTTAGCTTTAACGCGAATTCTCCAGTTCCTGTATAGCTCTACTACTCACAATAAAACTGATATTATTCATGGGTTTCTGGATACGAAAACAAGAATTCTCTCCACTCCCTAGACATCCTAGTATTTAAAACCATTTTTCTCAAAATGACGAAATAAATGTTTTTGGAAAATATTATTATTACTTTGCCATGTTTTTTTTGAAGAATATTGAAGAATGAAGTGTGGAAGTATTTTAATGTGAAAATTGATTTTGTATATAGCATCCATTTGACCCCCTTCCGACCTTCTCTGACGAAGAGGGGCAAATCAATGCTACAAAATCAACTTACACAATCACCGTTTTCATCACTTTATTTTCATGATGATAAGAATAAGTGTCACTTCATCAAATGTATATAGTTATTTCAAATCATACAATAATACAGAAAACGCCCAATGTTGATAAAAAAAAATAAAAAACTCATCATATGTAAAAACCTTCAGAATAGGAGTAGCATAAGTTTTTGACCCAATTACAGAATATACATTCATTTCACTCCCCTGTGAATTAATATTATCCAGAAACATTTATTTCGTTGTTTCCACGGAATGGAATTAGTTTGAATGGATCATTTTTAAATGAAATAAAGTATGAACATTATTTCAGTGAGGCTTAAATTAATTAATTTTCATTAGTTCGATGAAGGGTACATGGTTTCCCCTGTAGCTACTATACTTTGAAGAAAAATTGGTTTCCATTTTTCCAGCATGTTTACATGAAAATATTTCACCAACACGAACGAAAATAAACTTGATAAAATGAATACCCATACGCTGCCGCGACACCGAGCACGATTTTATCGAAGCGTAGCGCTGTCTCTTGCTGGCGATGCCGTCTTGCTAGTTTCACTTCGGTATAATCACTGTTTTCATAATTTTGAATGAAAGTTAATTTCATAAGTACTCTTGAGGTTTCACCATTCTGTTTTTATTATTAGTAGGAAAGATTCAGAAATAAATATTTTTTATACTATTGTTGGTTATTTTGAGAAAAATGGTATAAAATACGAGGAAGACTAGGGAGTGGAGAGAGTTCGTGATAAATTAATATTTTGAATTTGATGAAAGACAAACATTACGAGAGTTGTTTCTCAACATACATGTGTATTTATTAAACATCGCATTTTTTCTCAGCAACCAATTAGCGATAAAGATGTGGCATTTTATGGATACTTCAGACGTGTGAAAGAATAGAAATTACGGAAGTTGTTTCGCTAACTTCATATGAAGTTCCGTTATCAAATAATCGTCATCAACTTAATTTTTTAAATACGACGTTTTTTCGAAAAATACAGTTTTTGATAATTATTCTTTATTTTAAATTCAATGATGTATCACACATTTTCATTATGTCTCAGATGATATGGAATTCTTCAAAAAAAATTTAGTACATACTTACGGGATATAATTTGAAAGAAAGTGTAATTGAATATCCTAGATCTGAAGAAAATTGTAGGTTTGGATTGTCATTTTAAATGATTGCCGAAAATCTTCTTAAAAATGCATGGTGATGGCCGAAAAGGACCTCAAACGTTCTGAAACTGTCACACGTAGTACAGTTTGGCAAACATAGCTGCAATTATGAAAATATTCACGCCCATGATGCGCATTAGTCGTACGACGGACTATTCAGTGATATTCACGTGATTGTTCGCGCAAGAAGTGGAAATTTCACAATTTCAGCTATGTTTGCAAAACTGTACATCATTAATTTCAGGAACAAACAAATGTACTCTTAGAAACAGGGCTGTATTTGAAAAAATTAATATCTGATGGTTGTTTGCTAACGAAACGTCGGACAGTAAAACTTACATCATCACAAGAAAGTCAATAAAAAGTTTTTGTGAAGACATATTTTTTATCTTTTTTACAGAAAAGTCGATCTCACAGTGGCATACGTAACTATGTTAGAAGATCTATACCAATGAAGTTCTCCATTTCGATGCTCGGTATTACCGAAAGATATTTCACTTTCCGTCAATTGATTATGATTCATAAGGCACGTATCAGACTTGTCCTGGAATATTGTTCTCATGCTATATGAGGTGAAGTCCCTAAACACTGAAACTTTTGGGTTCTGTCAAAAAGTGAGCCATTCGTCTCGTCTGTGATGCTGCGCTTACAAGCTCGCTCACTTCTCTAGGACACTGCAGAATGGTTAGCGATATGTATCTGTTTTATAGATATTTCTATAGGCAACGCTTCTCTGAAATATCATCAATCGTTCCACCGCTAGCGGTCCCATCGATACCGAACTTTCGAGCTAAGTCTTCAAATGCCTTTGTCATCACTTTGAGTATATGAAGTTAAAGTGAAATTCAGCATAGATTCCAAAAATTCAGTAAAAATTATGACATTTCATATAATGAAGTTAGCGTCCATTTCCAGTATTATTGGAAGTTGTCAGCAATTTGAAAATATTATTACGAACTCACAGAAATCTAGTTCCAGTAGTTTTCCATAATCAGTTAGTCGTGATGCACCCTGTACATAGCGTACGCCAATGTGGACTACATTTGAGTGCAACCTCAGACCAATCAATAACAATATATACATTTTTCGATTTTGGTATGTGCATATATTATGCCACTACAAATTTCATACACCTTTTCAAATATTGAATTTTCAAATACCTATATGTGGGCAAAATTAAAATTTACCGGTCATAAATGATAATTTCTCTGTACCTAATCTATTATTTCCTGTTGTGACCCAAAAAAAACTACAAGGAAATATACCTACCTGCGTCCAGTCTGGCAGGAATCGGGTCAAACGCATTGAACCTACAGAATGCATATTTCAGATATTACCTATTTCCGTACCACCCTTAGTCCAACTCAAGACAAAAGCAAAATTGAATTGAGATAACATTGCCATAACAGAAACTGGTAGGATTACGCTTCTATGCGTAGATCCTTGGTAGGATTACGCTTCTATGCGTAGATCCTGCCGATCGCTATTTCTGTGCAAACTAAGTTATTCACGAAATAATCTAGCCTTATATCACTCTACGTATAAATTTTTGTTGGTGATTTATAATTTGTATTGCTTGTTTTTTTTTTTTTTTGATAATAAAAATGAATTGAAATTTCCTAACAAAATACTTTTTGCAATAATGCAATAATTTCAAAATATTCATTAATTTATTGTACATTCCAAGCAAAATCATGCTCAAATATTTCGATACTTTAATCGATTATATTTATTATAGCTCCTGAGATATAATAAACTAAAAATAAAACTTTCCAGAGAAAATGTTTCATTTATAAAAAGAAGAGAATAAATTTTAAAGTGAATTAAACCCATCATTTTGTTACATTATAAAATTTTAAAAGCTTGTCACAAGAATAAATCTAGAGGAAATTTCAAATTCAGTTTACAATAAGAAATACATAGATACTTCTCGCGACAAGCTTTTACATCATTTAATAGTTATTTATGCAACAAGTGCAAAAAGTGAATGTTTATTGCACTCGTCGTGAAATTGTCCGACGAGGCCGTTAGGCCGAGTTGGACAACATGTCGAGTGCAATAAACAATTTTTGCACGAGTTGCATACAACATTTTTTCTACGTTCATGCAAAAAGCAAAAAATGATTTATTGAGGTGCGGCACTAGGTGTAGGAAAATGAAAAGCGCAACTTGAATACTTTATTATCAATATCGATTTGCATTGAAACAGGAACTAATACGTTACGAACAATTTAACTCAAACTTTATTTTTACCCTCAATGTTGAAAGTGAATGAACAATTGGTGCAATTTTCAATATGAATATTTCGTAGTGAAGTACCTATTGCCAATATCACAGAATATCTGCTAAATATGTAGTAGGTTTAAACGTTTATGTTTGTCATGATGACAGCACGTTGAAGTAGAATGACAGATGAGTGCAATAAAAACTTTATTGCACTAGTGCAATAAAAAACTTTTTTTACACTGAATATAGTTCAATAAAGTTTTGCTATTTGCATGAATGTAGAAAAAAAATTATAATGTAACAAAATTATGGGTTTGATTCACTTTAAAATTTATTTTCTTCTTTTTAGTGCATTAAAATAAAATCTTTTCTCTAAAAAGTTTTTTTTTAAGTTTATTATTTACAGAGTTTTTTTCGTGACAGGAAAGAGAGCCTCCCGATCGATTTTCCATGTCCGAAATTGTTAAAACCTTTTCCGAATTCCTTTGCGTTCTCTATCTAGCTTATCAGGGAGGACAGGGGTGAATTTTTTTCAAACCATAATATTCGACGGTCAGATATTTCACAATATTTTTTAGGATTTTTCCGATATTAATTTTGCGAGTTTTCCAACTCTTTTCTAGAAAAGACAGGGGGGGTGCGAGCCCACCCTATCTTTTTTTTCCGCTGTGATTTTTGACGTCCAAATCCGCCAAGAAAACTTCCGAGACCCTACATGTTCTCTCTCTAGCATTCGGGATGCAGGGAGGGGGGACAATTTCTTCGACATTAATTTATTGTCATCGGAAATTAACCAACATGTGAAATTTCAATTCCATAGGATAAAAGGTAGTGGTTCTAGTTCAGCCTGCAAGATTTGTACCCATCTAACAAAGAAAACACACACAGAGCAAGACTGGCGCATTTACCATAGTAATCTTACTCGGGAACACGTATAGTAGACACGGCGAATGAGGAATTTTGAGTCATTATTATTGGTGGTGGGCTCTAGACAATTTCCTTATTTGTTCATTTGCTTCATCAGCTGTTGTAATAACTATTCAGTTCAGTTTTTTCACCACTATTCTCCTTGCTGATTCAAACAATAATTCTGATAATGACTCATAGACACTGAGTGGAATTTGGTTTCGTCCGATAATATTGAAATATATCCATCTATTTATCAAAAATGAACAAGACTAAAATGAAAATGAAAACAGGAATACACACATTTCCATATTTGGGCATTCTCACTCTCAATGTTGACGCCTACATGTACGCCATCTCACCACCAAACACCATTGAACAGCTCACGTAAAGAGTCACGCCCCACGCTTACGCCATTGCGCGCCAGTTGTCCCCAACTGTACCAATTCCATTTAAAATGTCGGTGACACAACAACAATATTCACCATGCATTAAAGTGAGATAATAAACGATTCTTCAAAAGAGCTTCTATGTGATTTTCTCATGTTCTATGTGATTTTCTCATGTTCAGCCATTTCTCGGAAATCATTGCAGTTACAGTAAACAAATCTGCACGTGTTCGCTATATTCGCAGAAAGAACCCCACACAAAAACATAATTATGGGAAATCTGCTCTCAGTCAAATAAGCAGAAATTTCATTGTTATAGTATGATGGGTCTTTGAAAAATGTGTGAATTAAAATGATTTTGTAGGTATTTGGCGTTTCTGAGAAATAAACGGTCAAAGTTTGTAAAAACGTCGTTCTTGGGTAGGATTGACAAAGAAAAAAACTGTTTTGTTAGTCGAAATAGGACAAATTCAGGATGAAAATAAATTCATCGAAACTCGTTGACATGTCCAATTATAATCTTATTAATGAAAAAAGTATATTAGGGTGTGTATACGGGGAATAGTTAAAAAAAGTCGTTTTTCGGGATTTTTATTCTAGCACTATTCCAGAACCAACAAGTTATATTTTGGCAAGATATCATGGTTTTAGTCTATCCTAACTGATAGAAACGTGTTTTGTTTCTTGATGACTCTCCCAGTTAAGAATATAAATTTTTAAAATTTTGAATTATACCCATATCGTGAAAACAATTGACTGGTCGTTTTTAGCCACAAACAAATAATTCATCACTGCTGTTGATTGAACAAAAGATAAGGCAACTTTCTGATAAATTCAGTTAATCTATATTAAGTTACATTTTTTGGTCAGGACATTTACATTGCTCAAAAATATCTCAGAAACTGTTTCGTTAATTTGGTCATAATTTTACTCACACTATTTTGAGAATATTGACTATTATAGTTAGTCAAATGTATGTATCTCAGTTAATATGAGGGTTATCGAAAAAAAGTGCGATCAAAAGTTGAAGTGTGTTTCACTATGCACCTTTCTGTGAATTCAAATATTTTTTAGATGTGCCATTGGTGGAGGAGTGACGTCATTGGCATATATTAAATGGAACCATCTTTCGTATCTCTCGATAGCTTATTTTTTTCTCATTTCAATAATACTAATATTATTTCAACTATCTCGATAGGTACAGTGTATTTCGTATTTTAGTATCCACCTCTGTAATTCACTTATCTATGTATAAATTTCTCAGATGTTAGGAAATGTCAAAGAAAATTTTGTTCCAGAATAATCACGTGCCTAATACTGATTTTTTTCTAAACAGAAGGTAAGAAAAAACAAATAGTAATTTGTTTCAATAGTTCAAAATGTTTTTCAATGAAAAGAAGGTTGCTGGACAACATATGTAGAGCGGCTATTTCATTAACTTATTTATGAGTCCTGAGCAGTAATTTATTATTTGAACCCGTGATCTGAGATAAAAAATCCCACACAGCATGAAGTCATCTTAAAGACGTCTTCAAGACGTCTACCCTAATATGTTCGGTACGTGTCCAAGGCGTCCAGTAAAATCTTAAAGGCGTCCAAAAGACGTCGTTAAGACGTACATTGTTACAAAACGGGACGTCTTAAACACGTCTTCAAGATGTCCATGTGGACATAATCAGGACGTCTTACAGACATCTTTCGAATGTCTAGTTTATGTCTAATTTGGGCATGAATGGACCCTTTTCTGGACATTAAAAAGACTTTATTTAATATTCAGTATATTGCAGGTTTGAAATGAAATTGAAAAAACAAAATTGTAGGAATTTTATTGAATTATATTCTATAACTTGTTGTATTATCTATAATTTTTGTTTTCACTATACATCCTACGATCTCCTGCTCTCCTCAGCCATGACTGAAAATGTTTCTCTCAGTTTCCTTACTATCGGTAAAAACTGTTGTTTTCTCACTGGCACGTAAAACAATAATAGACATTGATGAATTATAAAAAAAATAAAGTTTTTAGTTTTTCAGATTTTCAGAATTTTTATCTCTCAACAAAAAAACTGTATCACCTGTCATAACAGTTTTGCAGTTGGATAAGTTTTTTTGCTGGTAGGATGTACATAACCAATAAATACAAGTGGAATCATAATAAAACCAACAAAATTATATGCGTGCCTAAAGACATGACAATGTTCGTCCATGTTGGCATTTCAACCGAAGTCGTTATGGCGGATAGCGTGGAAAGTATTTCAAACAGAATGTCACCCCTTGAAAATATCAGAGTATGAGTGAAGATGAATTGATCAGTACATTCTTTATAACCAAATTTTTGAGCAATTGACCTCACAATTTTTCCTGATCAATTTTCAGAAAACCAATAACACGAAAACTTACTTTCTCAAAAAAATGTGAAGAATCAGGAAGCTTGATGAATCATTGAAAATATTATCATTTTCACTGTCTATACCTCTCACTTCATAATTTACAATTAAAAAAAAATCATTTGCGCCTTCTGCACCCGTCAATTCATCTTCACTCATACTCTGATATTTTCAAGGAATGACATTATGTTTGTAATACTTCCCACGCTATCCGCCATCACGATTTCGGTTGAACTGCTTTCGTCAACATGGACGAAAATTTTCATGCCTTTTGGCACGCATATATAATATTTCTGTAGCGCCATTACGTATGAAATAGACTTACCTCGAGTTGAAATATAACACAATAACAACCAATAAGTTGATAACACATTTGCTAGACTCAACGAAACGACGAAACCACGAAACACATTACACACCGGCGCAACAATTAAAAACTGTTGGAATCGTTGGTGAGTGAGGTCAAAAAAGGACGAGGAGTTCCGACGCCCAACGAATCAAATGCTAAATCTACTTCAATTTTATGATTTGGTAGAAAACTGACACTTGTCAAATTCCACTTATGGAAAGGTCGGATATTTTCGGATATATTTCTTACTGAAAATTACTGCTCCTTTTAGATATACCTACTTATTTGGAAAAAAAATCAACATTCTGTACCAGTACATCCCGAAATTTATCACGAAACAGACGTCTTTAAGACGTCCATTTTATGCCTCTGGACGTTCAGGCATTATATGGACATAAATTGGACGTCTTTAAGACGTCCAGTGCTGTGTGGGATGTAACGTCTCGAATGGCTGAGCAATTGAGGTAAATTTTGAAAATATTCTGTAACCATTACTCATTTTATGAGGTGAATGTTAATTGTAAACATCGTAAGTAAATTTTTTTTAATGAAACAACTGTCAATGTAGCTCATGAAAAATGTTTTTTATAAAAACTTCCGTACGCCACTGTCTGAATCAAATCGCAATGTCGCTTAAAATATCCACCTGGCTACATTCCGTGATTGAGAAAAATTTTGAACAAATTAAGGAATAGGTAGATACATACGCCACTGTCTGAATCAGACAGTCATATCAGTGAAAACATCCAACTGGTTACATTCCCCGATTGAGAAAAAATTTCAACAAATCAAGCAATAGGTTAGTGAAATACAGAGGTGGACACAAAAATACGAATCACACTGTAGGTACCTATTGGGATATTTGAAATAATATTAGTAGGTACTACTGAAATGGAAAAAAAACAAGCTATCTATAGCGATACCAAACATAACATATTGTTGATAAGAATAAAATCGACAAAGTCGAAGTACCCTTCTCTCCACATATTTCCACAAAGTGGAAAATATGAATCAAAAATCTGACAGAAAACAACTACTTCCCTGGCTAATGCCACGACGAACTTGTTCGAATTTTCGCATTTGCTCTACCTGGAGTCTTTCCCTGTCTCGAGGAGTGCTTATTGATTTTCCTGGCGGATGGCGTAGCGACTGACTTACTGTAAGTCGCTGCTTCATCCGTAGGGAATTATTAGATATACAGTAGGTTGTAATTCATTTGGCAGGGACAAGACAACTCAAAGTTGTCGGACCTATCCTTACACTGATGAGAGGCAACAACCTCGAAACATGTCTGCAGGTGGTCATCCCCAGCCGAATTAAGGATAATCTATTGTTTGTCTACAATAAGCACTTGCAACTGAGTCTTCTTTGAAGAACGTTGCACAAATATCTGTCAGATGTTCAATATCCGTCCGTGGCATTAGCCAGGGTAGTAGTTGTTTTCTGTCAGATTTTCACCTCATATTTTTCACTTTGTGGAAATATGTGGAGAGAAGGGTACTTCGACTTTGTCGATTTTACTCTTATCATTTATCTGTACTCTCCGGCAAAACATTCAAACTTGTTCGAATTTTCGCATAACATATTGTTCCATTGAAAAATTACCGATGGCAAATCTAAGAAATATTTGATGAATTTAATTTTTTTTTTTTTGATAACTCTCATATTAATTGAGAAAAATGGGTGGTTCCATACATTTAACGAACTCTATAGGTTTATGAAAGTTTTGTCAACTTTGCATGTTGCGTTTATAAGATTTGCATTTTCAACGATTACCACATTATGACTTATGGGTATATTACTATCGATTGAACAAAACTTTAGGGAACCTTTCGATAAATTAAATTCTATTACAAAACTTTTCCAAATCAATTGTTTGATACTATAAACAACGCAAACTGCACTCAATAACAAGATTGCATCAATACATGCAAACTCAAGACTGTATTATAATCATAGAATTCAACAACAATATCGTAATTTAGAAACGGAACATGCAAAGTTGACAAAATTTTCATATGTAATATAGTCAACATTTTCAGAATATCGTATGTAAAATAAGTTCCTAATTAACGAAACGGTTTTTGAAATATTCAATAAAAAAACACTGTAGATGACCTAAAAAAAAATGGTAATATATCCTGTATTTAAAGTTCTTTTGCCTCCTATATAAGAAACGTATATCACCAGATGGCAGTGCGTGTTCTCCCGATGGAATAAATACAAACTCCGCCTCACTTCTAACTTGGCGATTCTCGATAGATACAGGTCCGAATTAGATGATTCGGTGCTCGTTCTTCCAAATTACAAATCTAGATTAAAGCCTATTTGTTTTCGTGGTAATCTGAAAATTTGCACAAAAATTTCAAATGTATGAATCCAGTCACACAATATCAAGAATAAAAAAAATATTTGAGCAAAATCTGTATGAACTATCTCGGAAATGTTTTGAATTTGAATTTTAAGAAGAAGCATGCCGCAAATAGAAATAGATAATGACGTCTGAAATATCAGATAAAAGGTAATGTCAAATAAAACATGACATGCATGCAACACAAAATAAGTATACAACGCTGACGTAAACAGTATATTCTTTTTTTTTAATGTATTAGACCAGAATTACTTTTATGGGAAACTTGTTTTTCTTATTACACGTTTCATACTAATTTGACCTGTGTGCTATATGTGGGTTGTAATATGGAATCGTTGAAAAAAATTTACACTTGCAGACGTCCGAATCATTTGATATTTGATAGGTGTTCACTATTCATAATTCCAGTAGCAGGTGGTTAATCCATTATAAATGTTTTTAAAGAAAAAACAAAAAAGCGAGATTTGTGATTTGGTTTCTAATTCGATACAAAATGGGTAGGTGCAGGTTTTCGGGGTCGTAGATTATGAATCTTTCGTCAAAATTAATAATTTCAAAATGGCGGACGAGATTTGTGATTATGGTCCTATTCGATTCAAAATTTGTCTGTGGGGTTTTCAGGCTCAGAGATTATGAATCTTTTGTCAAAATTCGATTCAAAGTCAGTGTTTGGGTTGAGAGATTGTGGCGGTTGAGCTCAGAAAAAACTTAATTTATCTCAGGGGTTCTTTTAGGTTCTTCTTATTTACTGGGCGTGAATAAAAACAACTGTGTTGAAAAAAGAAGGCGAGAACAGGTTATTTATTTTCCACAATATCCATGCAAAAATGCCAGTACGAAATCTAAAAATAAAACGCTCGATATAATGTTCGGACTGAGATAAATACAAATAGGATCCCAATTTCAACTTTAATTATTTATTTATCAACGAGAACATAATTTTGGAGCAAACTAGTCCACTCACCTAATACCAGGGTAGAGATAGCTTAATAGTTATAAACAATTTCACATCACCAGCCCCAAAAGGCTATCAAATTCGCAAAGCACCTTGTTGGGTTCGGGTCTCGCAAACAAAGCAATAATCGTAGTCAGCTGTCGTGAAAATAAACGCTATGCCTACCTCGGTCCTTCCAGGGTTTTATCGTTGAATAAAAACGGCTGAAGAAAAACTTGGTGCTTCGCGGCGATCAGTTGAAAGAAATCCCTTTACGGCTTTCCGATTATACAGGGTTATTCCGTTACAAGATCCTGATGATTTCTGTTAAAATTCGTGAATTTGAAATGACAGAAAAGTTTTGTAATTTCTGGGCGGGTTCTACCATACCTATGAAGTGGTTTTTGGGTTCGAAGATAATGATTTCTCTGTAAAAATTCAGGAATTGAAAATGGCAGACGAGTTTCGTGATTTATGGTCGAATTCTATACCGTGTGATACAGACTCGTGGTACAGGCCCTTTTCTCCAACGTTTCTGTAGCTGTATTTCTAAAATTTGGAAAATTCAATATGCTTGCCATAGGGCATTTTTTGACATATTTGAAAAAAAAATACAATTTCTGGTTTTTCCGGAAATGACATCAAACCATCGATTTTCAAATGGGACACCCTGTGAATTATTACATTTTTGAAATCTGCATAATTTTCTGAATCCAATGATACCTCATAGTTGATATTTCATCTGTCAGAAATTTCGATAGTGTAGCATTATTTTGATCACCATTATCTGTCAATAAAAGCGATTATTATTACTATTATTATTTGGAATAATTTTAGGGAGTTTATGGCTATCTAGATCGAAAAATGAAATGGGTATTCTGACGAATGAAATATCAACTATGAGGTATGATTGTATTCAGAAAATTATGCAGATTTCAGAAATGTAATAATATACACGGTGTTCTATTTGAAAATCGAAAGTTGATGTCATTTACGGAAAAAAAAGAATTTCGATTTTTTTCCAAATATGGTCAAAAAGTGCTCTATAGTGAGCATATTCAATGTTCCAAATTTCAGAAATGATGATAATTAATTTTTCATCAAATTTCAATAATTCAAAATGGCAGCTCCTATTGGTTTATTTTGTGAGTTATGGTCGTATTCAGTTTAAAATATGTGAATGCATTAATTTGAATTGATTCGAAAATATAAAATCTGATGTGGAATCATGAATAAAAAATTTTAAAATCAGTTATCAGATTTTGACTTTGAAGTTAGTTATTGAAAATAGTTACCAATAAGATCTGATCGAAATTTTCTTGAAAATTATTTTCTCGATTTAAATGTAATTTTTTGCAGGAAAGGTACATAGTTTAGGTACATATGTCTTATTCCCTATTAAGGGTGAAACAATATGAGACTCTATCACCCGTGAAAAATTCAACCGATATGAATTAATACAACTGTTAAAAATAAATGAAACAATGTTTTAGCTAGATGTTTTACTCTAATATACCTGAATATTGAAAAAAAATTGATATTTCTTTCTTTTTTTACATTTCTTTCTCTATCTTCAACAACATTTGAAGCAGTTATCCCTAATCCTCATTTCTCTAGGAAGATGTCCGTTCAAAATTTCAAGTAAAATGCAATTTACAAAAAATGCTTTCGGCTTTGGAAGCATTATTGATTCCCAAACACAAATGTCTTTGTCTTTTTACATTGAAATCATTTCTCGTATATAAAACTAAATCGCATTATCTTCTTCTGGTTGAGTATATTGTTTTCCTTGAATTGGAAAAAATAATTGTGAACCTTCTTCAACACAGAATCATTAATGAAAATAAAAAACAGAGTGAATAAATTGGAATGATTACGAGTCTCGATATAAATGCCGCCAAAGAAACAAAAAAGCCGTAACAATTACCTGGTATCAAGTCAATATGTTTCGATTGTTTACGTTGCTGCGCTGCCCCTTTGAAACATTCCGCTATAGCATTTCAAATTCAAAGGAACATCAAAAACGCCGCGCCGTCCAAATAAACCGTTGTATTGGAAACCAATGTTGGACGGAGTTGCCGATATGGAAGAGTAATTATACTATAGGAGTTCACCGACCAAATCGCGTGTTATTTTAAATGGAGGTTCATTCTGACAATTTTGTGACATAAAGCTGAGTTTACACTATCACGAACACATTGACGCTACCATTGCTGAAGCTGATCTCACACGCTTGCGGGCTCGCGTCCCTCAGGCTTATGTTAGACGTAAGGAGTATACAAAAAAATAATGAAAAAAATTTAACTACCCTTGTTCAGCCCCTCAGAACCCCTATATAAAAAAAATCAACCAATCATAACGTATTACACCTTTTTGGAAAGGTATTGTCGTATAGAGTATGAAAAAATATGGCTGCAGATAATACAGGGTGTTTCAAAATACTTCATTTAAGAAAAAACAGCATATCGTATAGGGTCCCCCAAAATAATTTAAAATTAATCAGCCTCGCGGGAAAGGTATTAGCTTTTGATCAAAGTATGGTCGTTTAGAGTATAGAAAAATTTATTACTACCCCGTTCACCCCCCCCCCCTCAGAACCCCCATATAAAAAAATAAACCAATCATAACGTATTACACCTTTTTGGAAAGGTATTGTCTTATAGAGTATGAAAAAATATGGCTGCAGATAATACAGGGTGCCTCAAAATACTTCTTTTAAGAAAAAAACAGCACATCGTATAGGGTCTCCCAAAATAATTTAAAATTAATCTGCCACGCGGGAAAGGTATTAACGCTGTTTTGATCAAAGTATGGACGTACAGAGTATAGAAAAAATTATTACCACCCCCGTTAACCCCCCGTCCAGAACCCTTGTATAAAAAATCAACCAATTAAATAGTATTACATCACTTTGGAAAGGTATTGTCGTATAGAGTATGAAAAAACATGGCCGCATATAATACAAGGTGTTTCAAAATACTTCATTTAAGAAATTGGGAATAGTTGAGATGAAATTTAACAGGTTGCTCGGATATGAATATTATGAAAAAGAGACATAGTCTTCACATTTTAACGTGCTATACACTACATTCAATCATAAGCCTTATCTTTCAATGTGCGATACATTTATTCAACTGTCGGAAGTACCGTAGCCCTAACATTTTAACGTGCGATGCATTCTACTATCATACGAGACGTAGGCCATCCATTTGTGAGACATAACTTGGAATATAACTTAAAATTATGAGACGTAACTCAATATTAAGAGGCATAACTCAAAATTGTGATGACTAACTCAAGACATAACTCAAAATTGTGGGACAACCCAGAATTAAAAGACAACTCAAATTTGTGAGACATAACTTCAGACATAACTTAAAACTGCGAGACATAACTTAAAATTGCCAGACGTAACTGTGTTTTAGTTGACAAAATGGTGATACAACCGTGTTTTATGTTACCAAAAATGATCACTACTCCTTTCGCATTGAAATAGTCTTCAATTGACCCTCTTCATATCTAAGAAGGACACACCCGGGTACCTCATAGGTAACGTCCTAGCAAATTTTTTCCACTATGAATCTGCCGTAATTTGGGGGTCCCACCGGGCCATAGAGAACATCCAAGCAAATTTTTGATACGTTAAATCAAGGATCCCCGGTACACATCTCTAACGAATTTTTGACACCCAGCTGAGATTCACTGATATGGATTCATGTTATAGAAAAAATGTAGTCTTCATTATTCTTCCCCCCGCTCACCATTGTGAACATCCTATCAAATTTTCAACAATGTTCATCACTCGTCCTGCTACTAACCTAACCAGCCTTTATTTTATAAGTTCGAAAATTGCAGATGAAAAAAAATATGCGATGCTGTGGCTTGAACCAGCTACCAATGGCTTTGTTACCAGCCATCCTATCGATCCGGCTATTAAGCGTGTTAGTATATTTAGATGAAATGGTTGTTCATAAAAGAGAATGTGAAAGGCGAACTGCGAGGTGCGTCGTTACTTCATCAATCTGTTTTTTGTAATGTGAATCTGAGTTATTCTGTGTATCTATATCAGGTATAGTTAATTATCAACTGATTGAAACAAATAGATGCATAATTTTGACCGTCCTTTATCCCACTGGGACATAAATATTTGACAGTCCGCACCTTATTAGTGAAGAGTAATTCAATCAATAACAAATGAATATTTTAGCTGTCCGCTGTGCCATATTTGGCAGTCCGTCCCTCATTAGTAAAGAGTAAATCAATCACTAATAGATGAGTATTTTGGCGCTATGCCATCTTATTAGTAATTTGGGAATAACAAATCGATTCAAAGTAATTTTGGAAGCTCCTTGTATACATTTTTGACAATAAACAATTTTCTGTGGTTCGACTAAATTTAAGAGATAGTCCTGTACTTCAATGAAACATTCGAAACAAATATTTGGCAGTCCGTCCCTCATTAGTGAAGAGTAAATCAATCAATAACTAATAGATGAGTATTTTTGACTGTTCGCTATGCAATCTTATTATTTTAGGTATAACAAATCGATTCAAAGTAATTTTGGAAGCTCCTTGTATACATTTTGGATAATAAACAATTTTCTGTGGTTCAACTAAATTTTGGAGAGGGTCCCTGTTCATCAATGGGGAATTCGAAACAAATATTTGGCAGTCTGTCCCTCATTAGTGAAGAGTAAATCAATCAATAACTAATAGATGAGTATTTTTGGCTGTTCGCTATGCAATCTTATTAGTAATTTAGGTATAACAAATCGATTCATTGGAAGCTCCTTGTAATCATTTTTGATAATAAACCCCTAATATTTCAACGTGCGATACAGTCTACTGATATAAGAGTCACGGTTTTAACTATGCATTATTAATTCAACTATTTTTTTCCTTGGTGTTTTGGCATCGACTGCTATGGTCTTTAGCCATGCTGGATAGGCCTTACGCCACTTCAGGAGCAGCAATGTAAATTTTTAACGCAACAGTGAATTGTGAAGTAATTCAACTATTATAGGAGACATAGTCTTTTTATTTCAACGTGCGACACCCTTCATTCAGTCATATGTCTTTCATTTCCAGGTATAATTTTATTTTTGTAGACCTTCATTTTTAAGGTGCAATACCTTACATTCAGTCAACTATCCTAAGAAGGTAACAATCTCAAATTCAGCTGTTTGAAGAGACGATGGGCCCTAGCTTTCAACGTGTGATGACAGACGCATTGTTTATTGACTCAGTCCTGTGAGACGTGAACCTAATTTTTTGAAGTGTGATGAATTCAGTCAACTGTTATAAGTGACGTAGACCTTAGATTTCAAAGTGCAATGCCAGGCGCTCTGCCATAAGAGAAGTAGGCCTAACATTTCAAAGTGCATTCAGAGATTTAACATTTTCATTTTGACGTGCGATGCCATGTATTCAGTCATAAGCGACGTAGGCATAACATTTTAGACTGCTATGTCAGACACTTGTATTTCAAATCTCAGAAGTCGGTTCAGTTTTCGAACAAACTATGAGGTTCGTTGAGAAGCATAAGTATTTATCGTATTCAATATCCGTCATGGTATTAGCTAGGAGAGTAATTGTCCTGATATCCATCAATATCCGTCGTAGTATCAGCCATGAGATTACGTGTTTCAATATCAGTAGTGGTACTAGCCAAGAGAGCATTGTTTCCCATATCTGTCATGGTATCAGCTAGGAAAGTAGTTGTTTCAATATACGTCATGGTATTAGCCAGGAGAGTAGTTGTTCCAATATCTATCGTACTATCAGCCAGGGAAGTAGTTATCTCGATATCCGTCATGTTATCAGCCAGGAAAATAGTTTTTTCAATATCCGTCATGGTATAAGCCAGGAGAGTAGTTGTTCAAATAGCTATCGTACTATTAGCCAGGGAAGTAGTTTTTTTCAATATTTGTCGTGCTATTAGCCAGGAAAGTAGTTGACGAAGTAGTTCTTGCAATACCAGTCGTGGTATTAGCTAGGAAAGTAGTTTTCTGACAGGTATTAGTCAAATTGTAGGAGTTCTCTAAGACGCTCTCTAGGACGCTTATGGTCTGGTTCCCGAAAATTTCTAAAAAACAACAATATCGCGGGTATTTGAATGTATAATTGAACGTCAATTGATTATTTAAAAATGAGTATTGCCAATTTTAATTTGGGTCAAGAAAATTGCAAGTCTAGTATTATTTTGATGTAGGTCATAAAGGAATTTAATAAATGGATTTACGAATTTTTTGGTTTCAAATGACCGATATGCAATCGAAATTGTTACCGAAATCAGTCTGTATGCATTACCTTAATAATAAACTAACCCTATGATCATTCCCCAATATCTTGTTATCATTGCAATTCTAAAAATTAGTAATTTCCATTAGAATCGTTCATAATTATTACTCTGTTCAAAATAGGTAAAATCATTCAGTATGTAACATTAGAAAGTCAATGACCAAAGAGAATGTCCCAGCGGTGTTTAAGCGCGGTCGTCTTCGATTGCAGTGGGTATAATGATGGTATTCCGCACGGAACAGTTTCATAGGCTTCTACTAAAACATTCTTTTGAATTTTATTTCAATGTTGTTTGCCGCAAGGATGAGATCTCTAAGCATTTTTAATATAATTATTACATAGACAAAAACAATGAGACATCAAATTTGACATGGAGATGAATAAGTTCGACAGAAGATAATATCAAATTAACTTGGAAGAATTCTTTCCGAACTCAGTGTTTGATTCAAATAGGCAGATGTGGACCCGTTGCGAGGGATAATGTATACCCCTTGGAAGTTGTAGGCAATGATTTGTGAATATGAGACAAAACTTGTCTTTTAGTGAAAAACAAAGTGAAATGTCCGATATAATTCAATAATTATGAAAGATAAAAAATGTGCGATGGTTTCATCAAAGATTCTTTTAACATCAAACAAGTCAATTTTTCATTGAGAATGTTTCTCTTTTCAACATTAAATAAGTCACTTGTGCTATGTTTCAGTAAGCAAGTTCGTGAGAGAGATTTCACCGGATGATAATGTCGAGCTGTTTTTTTTTGTCAACAAACACCTACACATAACCTGCTCCAAAAATATAAGAATCATTTTGAGTTTATGGACCGTTTCAATACCTAGTATCTCAACATGTTTTTGTGTATTCTTCCACAACTCTCGAACAGTTTTTCGAGAAAGAGGTACCTATTTAGACGTTCACAAGAAAACAATGAAGTTTTATTTTCAGACTCGTATGTTTACAAATAATATGTATCATTTTTGTTCAAGACGTCTTCCGTAGATTTTTTTATCTATTTTTTTAAATTACGTATCAACTGGGGAGGTATAGCCACTTGAGGTTCGTAAGATTTCCCATCTTGAGTTTTGTGAAAAAATGGGTAACTCTCAAATGAAATGGGAAATGTTACCATTTATTTATTCAAACGGTTCTTGAGATAAACATCTTGAACCCGTTCTCAAAAACCCATATGTTTAGTAAACGTAAATTCTTTTAAAATTCGCTACAGTCATTAGTTATCTTCAATTTTATATCAAGACCATCTATGCTAACACATAACAGAGCAAAATTATAATCTCAACGAAATGTGCTTCATGGGTAGGTAAATCTCCACGATTGTGGGTATTGTCTTGGCAATAACAATGTTCCCGTAGAAATTATAAGGATGGTTTTCAAATTTATGGACTTTTCAGTATATTAACACATATTTTTATCTCCTTAGTGCTCCTAAACGAACACTATCTTCGTGGAAGATTGACAAAAGAACGTCCTGTGGACATATTTCAGACATATTTTTGTGGTATTTCTTGAGGAACCTAACATTTTGGCTAACAATTTTTTGTGGTGTAAAACTGCTATGAGATATGATGATTCGAAGCTGAATCTTGATTCATAAATATTGTTCTGCGCTTTTCATTCAGAATGGGTCAAAGAAATATTTTGATACTTTGTACTTTGATAATTTTTTCACTGATCTAAACATATTTTATAACTCAGAACTTTTTAAAAAATTCTACTGAGTCAGAAATTATTTTGACACTTGAAACTTTGAATTTTTTTCTCATCAAAATTACTAATTTCCAAAAAGTTTACTGATTGCAGGCTGAATGGGTGGTTCCTTCTAACAGAAAAACGAGAATTTACAAATTTAAATAAAAAAATAGAAAATTTTCAAGTGAAATTCTATGAATATAAAAATAATCAATTGAAAAAAATAAATATCAAAATATTATTTAAGATATGAGAATTCAAGTCAAAATGAACATGCAACAATTTGACATTCATGGATTCTTATCACAACGAGATATCTAAAATAATTAAGAGTTTTGGCAAAATATACAAAAAGTTGATAGTAGAATAGTTTTAGAATTGACAAATCAACCAAGAAAAATTCATTGTGCCACTTGTAAATAATATGAGTAAAAAGGAACCGAGCGAGTTAAAATCACTATCAACCAATCGGCTGAAGTTGAAGTGCCAGATCGCATCATGAATCAATATCAAGAAACTCCGTAGAGAAGGAAGGTGTCTGACAAAAAATGTGGAAGGTTGAAAGTATCTACAAAAATTCTTCAAATAGAATATCTAATTTGATCAGTATTTGGAGCAAAATTCGAGAGTTGTATCATCACCAATGTTACGGCTTCAAGTTTATCAATCGTACAAAGACAAAAATCGAATTTTTGAGTGAAGAAGACTCACGTTGAAAATACAGGAATGACAATTAATTTTTATTTCAAATGCTAAAGTTTGCAAAATAACAAAAACTTAAACAAATAAGCATGTTTGAGGAATTGAAATTATTGTTCGAACAAGATGCTTTGAATAGATGTATCATTCCGTCATTGGAAGCAAAACAACGGCTGACGAATAAAATTGAAACTAGTACTAAAATGATTAACAAAGAAAAACAACCTTGAATACCAATAATACTCGGGATGTATCATCTTTAAATCCTGCTGAGGTGATACAATTCATTTATTATTATAACAATTTCAGAAATATTTTCATCAATTGGTAGTTATGAGCAAACTGATGCAAAATTGTCAATGGAAAAAATTATTAATTATTTTTATTCAGATTTTGTTTAAATATGATATAACTGGAACTGCACTGAGCAAACACACCCAAAAATATATTTTTGATTAACTCAGTTCAAGTGTAATCTGGTCGAAAATGCACAGCACAAACTCGGTATCATGGATATGGTAGGATTATTTCAGTACAAATGGAAATGTTTCCAAAACTACACTGTGCAAACTAGTTCAAATAAATATCAGTGTACCTTCACACCGATAAAAAGAGGCTGATCAAGAGGAGGCAGGACGATGTAGAAAAAATTATATACAAAATTATTTTATCAAAACCTTTGACCTTTTTGAATAATACCTCTTGGTATAAATATTTCATTAGACCATATGTTATAATTTTTTCATAGAATTGAGATGTGATCAAAAGTCTTTCAATGAATGTAAACATCATAACGATCATTATATTCTTTTTTCTTTTAGTTACCACAATTCCAACTCGTCTTCATCATAACAAATGTCAATATCATAATTTGTTTTAATATCAACAGCTTTGAGCCTATTTTCATTTTTTATACTCATATAATCGCGTACAATAAAATGTTATTTAATCAAGTTCGATCATGACCCCGAAAAGATTTGAACTACCGATTCAATTTCGAAATATTGTGCTCAAAAGCAGTACGAAAAATATAAAAAAAATGTAAATTTCGTAAAAAACTTGTTGGATTTGAAATTCCCAACGGGTAGTCAAAAAATTATCTCTTTATTGCAAATACTCAGATTCATGAAATAATATCCTTTGATGTGTTCAAGGTATCAACAAAATATTAGTGTTATTTTTCGAATAATTACCGTCGAGAAAGCATTCTGCCATACTTTCAAACTGATAAAAAGAAATCAATCAACACGGAGCACAGAACTTTAGAAAAATATTTATATGAAGTAGTTGGATGACTTTGAGAAGGAGACAAAATGACTATGTTTTTTCTGGTTACACCTGGCAACAACACCACAATATTTTAAACAAAATTGCTGTAAAATAAAAAAACACTATCATTATCAACAAATTGTAGCATTTGAATTCTAATAGAATTGATGATGATTTTATATAATTCTTGGTATTTGGTTAAGTGAAAATATTCATGTTAATTTGCATCAAATTAAATTTGGTGAATTTTGTTGACAAAGAACAAAAGCAATTTTTCATTGTCACTAATACGAGTCATGTCATTTTTCGAATAGATGAAATCATGACCTAAATTATTTTTCTGGTTGTATGGAAGAGCAACTATGTTGAATACCGCCCCCACGATATAAAATGTATTTTGATGTATTTTTCATGAAAATGAAGTCACATATCATTATTATTATTATTTCATCGTAGGGATGATAGACGATTATCAATTTTAGTTTCTCATAGCTCATAAATCACAATAAGCTTGAAATAACATACCGAGTGTTTGTTTCAGTATTTAAAAATAAACCATTTAATAGATTACTTCGTCGGTTGTATCACAATTCAAACAACAATTTTTGGTATTGTCCAACATTTTGTCCGTAAATATTGTATTGAATGACATGGTAAAGAGTAGGTTCTCTCGTCGATGATTCCTCACAAACGTGCTTGCTTTTCTGAAACACTGCACAAAAGTTGTTTAATTGGAACCGATCTGATGAATTACACCTTGCCACCTGTTTTTTGTATATAAAATTTTAGTTTTCTGTTGGAATTTTACTGCAATTCTCCTATGCGACACCTTCAATACCACAAGTTGGTATCTAATTTTGATGGATGTCAATAGAAAAGTCTTCGAAATGTATGTATCAAAGTTGATATTTTCCTGTATTTTTTTTTTTCAACCCAGCTCGAACACCGGTCTCATGCTTAGCATAACTCGTTAAAAGGTAAGGGACTCGTCTTCAGACATAAAAAACATAAATAGCCGTTCGAACGTCATCATATAAATTTTTCCATCAAAATTAGATACCAACTTGTGGTATTGAAGGTGTCGCATAGGAGAATTGCAGTAAAATTCCAACAGAAAACTAAAATTTTATATACAAAAAACAGGTGGGAAGGTGTAATTCATCAGATCGGTTCCAATTAAACAACTTTTGTGCAGTGTTTCAGAAAAGCAAGCACGTTTGTGAGGAATCATCGACGAGAGAACCTACTCTTTACCACGTCATTCAATACAATATTTACGGACAAAATGTTGGACAATACCAAAAATTGTTGTTTGAATTGTGATACAACCGACGAAGTAATCTATTAAATGGTTTATTTTTAAATATTGAAACAAACACTCGGTATGTTATTTCAAGCTTACTCTGATTTATGAGCTATGAGAAACTAAAATTGATAATCGTCTATCATCCCTACGATGAAATAATAATAATAATGATATGTGACTTTATTTTCATGAAAAATACATCAAAATACATTTTATATCGTGGGGGCGGTATTCAACATAGTTGCTCTTCCATACAACCAAAAAAATAATTTAGGTCATGATTTCATCTATTCGAAAAATGACATGACTCGTATTAGTGACAATGAAAAATTGCTTTTGTTCTTTGTCAACAAAATTCACCAAATTTAATTTGATGCAAATTAACATGAATATTTTCACTTAAACAAATACCAAGAATCATATAAAATCATCATCTATATATTCTATTAGAATTCAAATGCTACAATTTGTTGATAATGATAGTGTTTTTTTATTTTACAGCAATTTTGTTTAAAATATTGTGGTGTTGTTGCCAGGTGTAACCAGAAAAAACATAGTCATTTTGTCTCCTTCTCAAAGTCATCCAACCACTTCATATAAATTTTTTTCTAAAGTTCTGTGCTCCGTGTTGATTGATTTCTTTTTATCAGTTTGAAAGTATGGCAGAATGCTTTCTCGACGGTAATTATTCGAAAAATAACACTAATATTTTGTTGATACCTTGAACACATCAAAGGATATTATTTCATGAATCTGAGTATTTGCAATAAAGAGATAATTTTTTGACTACCCGTTGGGAATTTCAAATCCAACAAGTTTTTTACGAAATTTACATTTTTTTATATTTTTCGTACTGCTTTTGAGCACAATATTTCGAAATTGAATCGGTAGTTCAAATCTTTTCGGGGTCATGATCGAACTTTATTAAATAACATTTTATTGTACGCGATTATATGAGTATAAAAAATGAAAATAGGCTCAAAGCTGTTGATATTAAAACAAGTTATGATATTGACATTTGTTATGATGAAAACGAGTTGGAATTGTGGTAACTAAAAGAAAAAAGAACATAATGATCGTTATGATGTTTACATTCATTGAAAGACTTTTGATCACATCTCAATTCTATGAAAAAATTATAACATATGAAGGGTACAGGGGAAAAAGCAGCTAAGTCCATATTTAATAAAATTGCGATAGCTTCACCATCTGGTGGCATATATTCTATTTTCTTCGATGGATCAAGTGATCAGGAGAGTAACTAGACAAGTCACAAGATGTGGATGATTCAAACATTCGCATACTGGAGAAAAACCGGCCAAGTCCAGGCGCTACAGGGAAAGAACAAGCTAATAAAATATCAGCAAAAAATATGCTGACCTGCAATGTTTGATGAAATTTTGTGTACCCACTGTCCAAGAATATTTGAGTAGTATTCCACACAGTAGAATGTACTTCTTGCTTTTTCTAAAAATGCATTAGAAATTTGATACTTTTTCATGAATGAAAATGTACCATAAAGAAAATGTTTCCTCAAATACGGGAAAAACAGGCTAAGTCACGGTAATCGCAAATGTGATACTAAATCATGGAAGATTTGCTTCCCTAGGGATTCCATATCTTTATACAATATATAAAACAGGATGAAGTTTCATGTTGCATAATTTTCAACTTATATCGCCAATTTGGAAGAAATTTATAATGATTTTTTACCTAAAAGTGACAATAACTCGGATATCACTATTTGTGACTTGGCTGCTTTTTCCCCTGTACCCTTCATATGGTCTAATGAAATATTTATACCAAGAGGTATTATTCAAAAAGGTCAAAGGTTTTGACGACAATGATGATTTGAGGAAAATAAAATAATTTTGTATATAATTTTTTCTACATCGTCCTGCCTCCTCTTGATCAGCCTCTTTTTATCGGTGTGAAGGTACACTGATATTTATTTGAACTAGTTTGCACAGTGTAGTTTTGGAAACATTTCCATTTGTACTGAAATAATCCTACCATATCCATGTTACCGAGTTTGTGCTGTGCATTTTCGACCAGATTACACTTGAACTGAGTTAATCAAAAATATATTTTTGGGTGTGTTTGCTCAGTGCAGTTCCAGTTATATAATATTTAAACAAAATCTGAATAAAAATAATTAATAATTTTTTCCATTGACAATTTTGCATCAGTTTGCTCATAACTACCAATTGATGAAAATATTTCTGAAATTGTTATAATTATAAATGAATTGTATCACCTCAGCAGGATTTAAAGATGATACATCCCGAGTATTATTGGTATTCAAGGTTGTTTTTCTTTGTTAATCATTTTAATACTAGTTTCAATTTTATTCGTCAGCCGTTGTTTTGCTTCCAATGACGGAATGATACATCTATTGAAAGCATCTTGTTCAAACAATAATTTCAATTCCTCAAACATGCTTATTTGTTTAAGTTTTTGTTATTTTGCAAACTCTAGCATTTGAAATAAAAATTAATTGTCATTCCTGTATTTTCAACGTGAGTCTTCTTCACTCAAAAATTCGATTTTTGTCTTTGTACGATTGATAAACTTGAAGCCGTAACATTGGTGATGATACAACTCTCGAATTTTGCTCCAAATACTGATTAAATTTGATATTCTATTTGAAGAATTTTTGTAGATACTTTCAACCTTCCACATTTTTTGTCAGACACCTTCCTTCTCTACGGAGTTTCTTGATATTGATTCATGATGCGATCTGGCACTTCAACTTCAGCCGATTGGTTGATAGTGATTTTAACTCGCTCGGTTCCTTTTTACTCATATTAATTACAAGTGGCACAATGAATTTTTCTTGGTTGATTTGTCAATTCTAAAACTATTCTACTATCAACTTTTTGTATATTTTGCCAAAACTCTTAATTTTTTTAGATATCTCGTTGCGATAAGAATCCATGAATGTCAAATTGTTGCATGTTCATTTTGACTTGAATTCTCATATCTTAAATAATATTTTGATATTTATTTTTTTCAATTGATTATTTTTATATTCATAGAATTTCACTTGAAAATTTTCTAATTTTTCATTTAAATTTGTAAATTCTCGTTTTTCTGTTAGAAGGAACCACCCATTCAGCCTGCAATCAGTAAACTTTTTGGAAATTAGTAATTTTGATGAGAAAAAAATTCAAAGTTTCAAGTGTCAAAATAATTTCTGACTCAGTGGAATTTTTTAAAAAGTTCTGAGTTATAAAATATGTTTAGATCAGTGAAAAAATTATCAAAGTACAAAGTATCAAAATATTTCTTTGACCCATTCTGAATGAAAAGCGCAGAACAATATTTATGAATCAAGATTCAGCTTCGAATCATCATATCTCATAGCAGTTTTACACCACAAAAAATTGTTAGCCAAAATGTTAGGTTCCTCAAGAAATACCACAAAAATATGTCTGAAATATGTCCACAGGACGTTCTTTTGTCAATCTTCCACGAAGATAGTGTTCGTTTAGGAGCACTAAGGAGATAAAAATATGTGTTAATATACTGAAAAGTCCAGAAATTTGAAAACCATCCTTATAATTTCTACGGGAACATTGTTATTGCCAAGACAATACCCACAATCGTGGAGATTTACCTACCCATGAAGCACATTTCGTTGAGATTATAATTTTGCTCTGTTATGTGTTAGCATAGATGGTCTTGATATAAAATTGAAGATAACTAATGACTGTAGCGAATTTAAAAAAAGTTTACGTTTACTAAACATATGGGTTTTTGAGAACGGGTTCAAGATGTTTATCTCAAGAACCGTTTGAATAAATAAATGGTAACATTTCCCATTTCATTTGAGAGTTACCCATTTTTTCACAAAACTCAAGATGGGAAATCTTACGAACCTCAAGTGGCTATACCTCCCCAGTTGATACGTAATTTAAAAAAATAGATAAAAAAATCTACGGAAGACGTCTTGAACAAAAATGATACATATTATTTGTAAACATACGAGTCTGAAAATAAAACTTCATTGTTTTCTTGTGAACGTCTAAATAGGTACCTCTTTCTCGAAAAACTGTTCGAGAGTTGTGGAAGAATACACAAAAACATGTTGAGATACTAGGTATTGACACGGTCCATAAACTCAAAATGATTCTTATATTTTTGGAGCAGGTTATGAAGGGTGTTTGTTGACAAAAAAAAAACAGCTCGACATTATCATCCGGTGAAATCTCTCTCACGAACTTGCTTACTGAAACATAGCAAAAGTGACTTATTTAATGTTGAAAAGAGAAACATTCTCAATGAAAAATTGACTTGTTTGATGTTAAAAGAATCTTTGATGAAACCATCGCACATTTTTTATCTTTCATAATTATTGAATTAGGTCGGACATTTCACTTTGTTTTTCACTAAAAGACAAGTTTTGTCTCATATTCACAAATCATTGCCTACAACTTCCAAGGGGTATACATTATCCCTCGCAACGGGTCCACATCTGCCTATTTGAATCAAACACTGAGTTCGGAAAGAATTCTTCCAAGTTAATTTGATATTATCTTCTGTCGAACTTATTCATCTCCATGTCAAATTTGATGTCTCATTGTTTTTGTCTATGTAATAATTATATTAAAAATGCTTAGAGATCTCATCCTTGCGGCAAACAACATTGAAATAAAATTCAAAAGAATGTTTTAGTAGAAGCCTATGAAACTGTTCCGTGCGGAATACCATCATTATACCCACTGCAATCGAAGACGACCGCGCTTAAACACCGCTGGGACATTCTCTTTTGTCATTGACTTTCTAATGTTACATACTGAATGATTTTACCTATTTTGAACAGAGTAATAATTATGAACGATTCTAATGGAAATTACTAATTTTTAGAATTGCAATGATAACAAGATATTGGGGAATGATCATAGGGTTAGTTTATTATTAAGGTAATGCATACAGACTGATTTCGGTAACAATTTCGATTGCATATCGGTCATTTGAAACCAAAAAATTCGTAAATCCATTTATTAAATTCCTTTATGACCTACATCAAAATAATACTAGACTTGCAATTTTCTTGACCCAAATTAAAATTGGCAATACTCATTTTTAAATAATCAATTGACCCATTATACATTCAAATACCCGCGATATTGTTGTTTTTTAGAAATTTTCGGGAACCAGACCATAAGCGTCTTAGAGAGCGTCTTAGAGAACTCCTACAATTTGACTAATACCTGTCAGAAAACTACTTTCCTACCTAATACCACGACGGGTATTGCAAGAACTACTTCGTCAACTACTTTCCTGGCTAATAGCACGACAAATATTGAAAAAACTACTTCCCTGGCTAATAGTACGATAGCTAGTTGAACAACTACTCTCCTGGCTTATACCATGACGGATATTGAAACAACTATTTTCCTGGCTGATAACATGACGGATATCGAGATAACTACTTCCCTGGCTGATAGTACGATAGATATTGGAACAACTACTCTCCTGGCTAATACCATGACGTATATTGAAACAACTACTTTCCTAGCTGATACCATGACAGATATGGGAAACAATGCTCTCTTGGCTAGTACCACTACTGATATTGAAACAAGTAATCTCATGGCTGATACTACGACGGATATTGATGGATATCAGGACAATTACTCTCCTAGCTAATACCATGACGGATATTGAATACGATAAATACTTATGCTTCTCAACGAACCTCATAGTTTGTTCGAAAACTGAACCGACTTCTGAGATTTGAAATACAAGTGTCTGACATAGCAGTCTAAAATGTTATGCCTACGTCGCTTATGACTGAATACATGGCATCGCACGTCAAAATGAAAATGTTAAATCTCTGAATGCACTTTGAAATGTTAGGCCTACGTCTCTTATGGCAGAGCGCCTGGCATTGCACTTTGAAATCTAAGGTCTACGTCACTTATAACAGTTGACTGAATTCATCACACTTCAAAAAATTAGGTTCACGTCTCACAGGACTGAGTCAATAAACAATGCGTCTGTCATCACACGTTGAAAGCTAGGGCCCCTCGTCTCTTCAAACAGCTGAATTTGAGATTGTAACCTTCTTAGGATAGTTGACTGAATGTAAGGTATTGCACCTTAAAAATGAAGGTCTACAAAAATTAAATGCAGGGCATTACACCTGGAAATGAAAGACATGACTGAATGAAGGGTATCGCACGTTGAAATAAAAAGACTATGTCTCCTATAATAGTTGAATTACTTCACAATTCACTGTTGCGTTAAAAATTTACATTGCTGCTCCTGAAGTGGCGTAAGGCCTATCCAGCATGGATAAAGACCATAGCAGTCGATGCCAAAACACCAAGGAAAAAAATAGTTGAATTAATGCATAGTATCACACTTTAAAACCGTGTCTCTTATATCAGTAGACTGTATCTCACGTTGAAATATTAGGGGTTTATTATCAAAAATGAATACAAGGAGCTTCCAATGAATCGATTTGTTATACCTAAATTACTAATAAGATTGCATAGCGAACAGCCAAAAATACTCATCTATTAGTTATTGATTGATTTACTCTTCACTAATGAGGGACAGACTGCCAAATATTTGTTTCGAATTCCCCATTGATGAACAGGGACCCTCTCCAAAATTTAGTTGAACCACAGAAAATTGTTTATTATCCAAAATGTATACAAGGAGCTTCCAAAATTACTTTGAATCGATTTGTTATACCTAAAATAATAAGATTGCATAGCGAACAGTAAAAAATACTCATCTATTAGTTATTGATTGATTTACTCTTCACTAATGAGGGACGGACTGCCAAATATTTGTTTCGTATGTTTCATTGAAGTACAGGACTCTTTCTTAAATTTAGTCGAACCACAGAAAATTGTTTATTGTCAAAAATGTATACAAGGAGCTTCCAAAATTACTTTGAATCGATTTGTTATTCCCAAATTACTAATAAGATGGCATAGCGCCAAAATACTCATCTATTAGTGATTGATTTACTCTTTACTAATGAGGGACGGACTGCCAAATATGGCACAGCGGACAGCTAAAATATTCATTAGTTATTGATTGAATTACTCTTCACTAATAAGGTGCGGACTGTCAAATATTTATGTCCCATTGGGATAAAGGACGGTCAAAATTATGCATCTATTTGTTTCAATCAGTTGATAATTAACTATACCTGATATAGATACACAGAATAACTCAGATTCACATTACAAAAAACAGATTGATGAAGTAACGACGCACCTCGCAGTTCGCCTTTCACATTCTCTTTTATGAACAACCATTTCATCTACATATACTAACACGCTTAATAGCCGGATCGATAGGATGGCTGGTAACAAAGCCATTGGTAGCTGGTTCAATCCACAGCATCGCTATTTTTTTTCATCTGCAATTTTCGAACTTATAAAATAAAGGCTGGTTAGGTTAGTAGCAGGACGAGTGATGAACATTGTTGAAAATTTGATAGGATGTTCACAATGGTGAGCGGGGGGAAGAATAATGAAGACTACATTTTTTCTATAACATGAATCCATATCAGTGAATCTCAGCTGGGTGTCAAAAATTCGTTAGAGATGTGTACCGGGGATCCTTGATTTAACGTATCAAAAATTTGCTTGGATGTTCTCTATGGCCCGGTGGGACCCCCAAATTACGGCAGATTCATAGTGGAAAAAATTTGCTAGGATGTTATCTATGAGGTACCCGGGTGTGTCCTTCTTAGATATGAAGAGGGTCAATTGAAGACTATTTCAATGCGAAAGGAGTAGTGATCATTTTTGGTAACATAAAACACGGTTGTATCACCATTTTGTCAACTAAAACACAGTTACGTCTTGCAATTTTAAGTTATGTCTCGCAGTTTTGAGTTATGTCTGAAGTTATGTCTCATAAATTTGAGTTATGTCTTTTAATTCTGGGTTGTCCCACAATTTTGAGTTATGTCTTGAGTTAGTCATCACAATTTTGAGTTATGCCTCTTAATATTGAGTTACGTCTCATAATTTTAAGTTATATCCCAAGTTATGTCTCACAAATGGATGGCCTACGTCTCGTATAATAGTAGAATGCATCGCACGTTAAAATGTTAGGGCTACGGTACTTCCGACAGTTGAATAAATGTATCGCACATTGAAAGATAAGGCTTATGATTGAATGTAGTGTATAGCACGTTAAAATGTGAAGACTATGTCTCTTTTTCATAATATTCATATCCGAGCAACCTTTTAAATTTCATCTCAACTATTCCCAATTTCTTAAATGAAGTATTTTGAAACACCTTGTATTATATGCGGCCATGTTTTTTCATACTCTATACGACAATACCTTTCCAAAGTGATGTAATACTATTCAATTGGTTGATTTTTTATACAAGGGTTCTGGACGGGGGGTTAACGGGGGTGGTAATAATTTTTTCTATACTCTGTACGTCCATACTTTGATCAAAACAGCGTTAATACCTTTCCTGCGTGGCTGATTAATTTTAAATTATTTTGGGAGACCCTGTACGATATGCTGTTTATTTCTTAAAAGAAGTATTTTGAGACACCCTGTATTATCTGCAGCCATATTTTTTCATACTCTATAAGACAATACCTTCCCAAAAAGGTGTTATACGTTATGATTGGTTGATTTTTTTATATGGGGGTTCTGAGGGGAGGGGGGTGAACGGGGTAGTAATAAATTTTTCTATACTCTAAACGACCATACTTTGATCAAAAGCTAATACCTTTCCCGCGAGGCTGATTAATTTTAAATTATTTTGGGGGACCCTATACGATATGCTGTTTTTTCTTAAATGAAGTATTTTGAAACACCCTGTATTATCTGCAGCCATATTTTTTCATACTCTATACGACAATACCTTTCCAAAAAGGTGTTATACGTTATGATTGGTTGATTTTTTTTATATAGGGGTTCTGAGGGGCTGAACGAGGGTAGTTAAATTTTTTTCATTATTTTTTTGTATACTCCGTACGTCTAACATAAGCCTGAGGGACGCGAGCCCGCAAGCGTGTGAGATCAGCTTTAGCAATGGTAGCGTCAATGTGTTCGTGATAGTGTAAACTCAGCTTTATGTCACAAAATTGTCAGAATGAACCTCCATTTAAAATAACACGCGATTTGGTCGGTGAACTCCTATAGTATAATTACTTGGGAGTCACAAGAACAAGTTATTAAGTAATATGCGTAAAAATATGCAACAATTCCGGCTACATAGCCCTGACGGAGTGGAGAGTGTATTTCCTGATAAATACAAATAAAAAAATGTTTTTAAGACAAGATTTTATTCAAATGCACGAATATTTTCTTTGGATCATTCGTAAAATGTGTCATATTGAATTATTTTGTTTCGAAAAACTCATCTCCTATTCCAAAAACTCCTAGAAACAAATTTGAAATAGAATCTGACCTTAAATTTCGAGGCCGCCAGCTTGAATTTTTTTATCACCGATCCAAAGAACCCCTACATTCTTATTTTGAACGGTATCGGACAATAATTCATTCGTCCACCGTTTTGTAGCTGTCATTTCGAATTATCAAATATAGACAAAAAAATAATTTTCTCCGACCACAAAAATCCCTATACCAATACCAACTCAAAATAGAATCAGACCGAGAATCAGAAATTTTGTCCGCTATTTTGGAGCCACTACGTTGAATTATTCAAAAAAAATTATGACATCTCAAACCCAAAAGCTTGTATATACCAATTTCGAATGGAATCGTATCAGAAATCACGAATCTCGTCAAACATTCTGGAGCCGCCTCTTGGTTTTTCCTGATATTAAAATGATATGGAGTATTGTCTTCCAAGTGATAAACACATGTTGTTGAAAAAAGCTATTAATTATAAAAGTTATAATATTCCATAGTTTCGATCGACCCGAATGAGTTTTCTTTTTTCCCATTCCCGATCCGACCCTGTGCCAGATGTCATACTGGCTATATGATACTCTCTCTTTTCCTCACCAGTCGTGTGGGAGGAGCAACCTGAGGGGCGTGTCATTTAAAACAAATTCAGTTCCATTTCTGAATCCAGAATTGTAAATAATAATTACTTTCCACTGGTCGACGGCTGAACCAAACCTTTATTAGTTGACTTTGATAAAGCTGGATATTTCTCATTTCAAATGGAATAAAGCAAGGAAACCCATTTCGCGAAAACAACACATTTTTGTAAAATTATTCCAAAAAAATGAAGATCTAGGAGAAAAATGAAAAAGTCGTTTAACTGGACTTCGATACTGAAAAGAAACAACACCAAAATATTCGTTTGTTTTGATGGTGGAACTGAACGAAAATGCCCAAAAATGGGGGAAAATATCCTTTTCATTCATTTAAAAGTCAAAGACTCTGACTCATAAAAGAGTTACCTCAGTTTTTGTCCAATCAACATTGGCAATAAATAAATTGTTTGTAGTAAGAAACGTGTTTTCAGTATAGGGGTATAATCCAAAATCATAAAAATTCGTATTTGAAATACAGAGAGTTATCAAGGGACAAAACATGTTTTTATCGCCTAGATTGACTATGATGTGCTGCAAAAAATCTCAAAAAACGACTTTTTTATGTTTTCATAGCCTAGATTAGACTATGATGTGCTACAAAAAATCTCAAATAACGACTTTTTTATTATGCCCCGTATACAACCTAACGTACCATCTTTCATAAAATTATAATTGGACAAGTTTTGATAAATACATTTTCATCCTGAATTCGTCTTATTTCGACCAATTAAACAGTTTTTTCTCTGTCAATCCTACCAATTACGAAGTTTTCACAAATTTTGCCACTTATATCTCAGAAACAACACATACAAACCCAGTTAAATCAAACATTTTTTTAAAGACCCATATTTTATAATAAACCTTTGTGCTCGTAGACGTCTCTTTTTTCTTCTATGTTTACATTTGGGAGCGATAAGATGAACAATACGCGATAAATACATACACTATTTGAGTGACTTAAAGCTACACCAGCCAAATCACCCTGCCAAATCCGGAAGTATGTAACAATTTATTGCATTTTCATTACAATTTATTACACCAGTTCCGAATTTTATTATACTTGCCGTTTTTGAGATATGCGTGGATGGTGTGGGTTCTATCTAAAGCTAGACCACAAACTTCAAACTTTTTGACCAATTGTGATAGCGGAATGGGATTTGGACCAGAATTTATTACAAATAAATTACAACTGACTGTTTGACATCGAATCCCAATTTTAACACTCCCAAGGGCAAAAAACACCTCGAAATCAAATATTCCATCTTGATATTATGAAATACTCATTGAGATATCCAGTTTTTCTGCAGAACCAGATTGTGTCACCGCAAAAACCACATTATACAGAGTGTTTCATCCCTGTAACATCAGGCGGTCTGGTGTAATAAAATATTGAACGACAATAATAGTAATTTTGAATATACGAAACAAATCATAATCCAGTCGCAATTTCACGTTTTTCTCCAACCGGATAGTTTAAATTTTTGAAAACCACCTCAAACAGGGTTTTTCAACGCTGCAAAATCAGGCGGTCTGGTGTAATGAAATATTGAACGACAATAATAGTGGCAATTAGAGTATACGAAACGAATCATAATCCAGTCGCAATTTCACGTTTTCCACCAACCGAATAGTTTGTCTGTTCGAAAAACACCTTAAACAGGGTTTTTTAACCCTGTAACATCAGGCGGTCTGAGGTAATGAAATATTGAGAGATAATAATAGTAGATTTTCGAATATACAAAACGAATCATATTCCTGTGAAATTGCGACTTGATTATGACTCGTTTCGAATATTCGAAAAACTGCTATTATTAAAATTCAATATTTTATTACAGCAGACCGCCTGATGTTACCTGGTTGAAAAACCCTTCTAAGGTGTTTTTAGAGAAACCAAGCTATTCGGTTGGAGAAAAACGTGACTTGATTATGATTCGTTTCGAATATTCGAAAAACTACCACAATTATCGTTCAATATTTTATTACACCAGACCGCCTGATGTTACAAGGTTGAACCCCCTTTTTGGGGTGTTTTTAGAGAAAACAAGCTATTCGGTTGGAGAAAAACGTGAAATTGAGACTTGATTATGATTCGTTTCGAATATTCGAAAAACTACTATTATTATCATTCAATATTTTATTACACCAGACCGCCTGATGTTACAGGGTAGGAAAACCCTGTTCGAATTGTTTTTCGAGAAAACAATTCATTCGGTTGGAGAAAAATGTGAAATTGCGACTTGATTATGATTCGTTTCGAATATTCGATAAACTACTATTATTATGGTTCAATATTTCATTACACCAGACCGCCTGATGTTACAAGGTTGAAAAACCCTTTCAAAGGTGTTTTTAGAGGAAACGAGCTATTCGGTTGGAAAAAAACGTAAAATTGCGACTTGATTATGATTCGTTTCAAATATTCGAAAAACTACTATTATTATCGTTCAATATTTTATTACTCCAGACCGCCTGATGTTACAGGGTAGGAAAACCCTGATTAAGGTGGTTTTTGAGAAAACAATCCATTCGGTTGGAGGAAAATGTGAATTGCGGTTTGATTATGCTTCGTTTCGAATATTCGAAAAACTACTATTATTATAGTTCAATATTTTATTACACCAGACCGACTGATGTTACAATGTTAAAAACCCTTTCTAAGGTGTTTTTAAAGAAAACAAGCTACCTATTCGGTTGGAGAAAAACATGAAATTGCGAATTGATTATGATTCGTTTCGAATATTCGAAAAACTGCTATTATTATCGTTCAATAATTTATTACTCCAGACCGCCTGATGTTACAGGGTAGGAAAACCCTGATTAAGTTGTTTTTTGAGAAAACAATCCATTCGGTTGGAGGAAAATGTGAAATTGCGGTTTGATTATGATTCGTTTCGAATATTCGAAAAACTACTATTACTTATTATAGTTCAATATTGTATTACACCAGACCGCCTGATGTTTCAAGGTTGAAAACCCTTTTTAAGTTATTTTTAGAGAAAACAAGCTATTCGGTTGGAGAAAAACATGAAATTGCGTCTTGATTATGATTCGTTTCCAATATTCGAAAAAACTATTATTATTATCGTTCAATATTTTATTACACCAGACCGCCTGATGTAACCGGGTTGAAAAACCCTGATTGAGGTGATTTTTGGGAAAACAAACTATTCGGTTGAAGAAAAACGTGAAATTGCGACTCGATAATAATTCGTTTCGAAAATTCGAAAAACTACTATTATTATCGTTCAATATTTTACTACAACAGACCGCCCGATGTTACAGGGTAGGAAAACCCCGTTTTAGTTGTTTTTTGAAAAAACAATCCATACGGTTGGACAAGAATGTGAAATTGCGACTTGATTATGATTCGTTTCGAATATTCGATAAACTACTGTATTATTGTTCATTATTTTATTACACCAGACCGCCTGATGTTGCAGGGTTGAAAAACTCTGTTCAAGGTCTTTTTAGAGAAAACGATCCATTCGGTTGGAGAAAAATGTGAAATTGCGACTTGACCATGATTCGTTTCGAATATTCGAAAAACTACCATTATTATCGTTCAATATTTTATTACACCAGACCTCCTGATGTTGCAGGGTTGAAAAACCCTGTTCAAGGTGTTTTCAGAGGAAACAATCCATCCGGTTGGAGAAAAACGTGAAATTGCGACTTGATCATGATTCGTCTCGAATATTCGGTAAACTACTATTACTATCGTTCAGTATTTTATTACACTAGACCGCCTGATGTTGTAGGGTTAAAAAACACTGTTCAAGGTGTTTTTAGAGAAAACAATCCATTCGGTTGGAGGAAAACGTGAAATTGCGACTTGATCATGATTTGTTTCGAATATTCGAAAAACTACTATTATTATAGTTCAATATTTTATTACACCAGACCGACTGATGTTACAATGTTCAAAACCCTTTTTAAGATGTTTTTAAAGAAAACAAGCTACCCATTCGGTTGGAGAAAAACATGAAATTGCGACTTGATTATGATTCGTTTCGAATATTCGATAAACTACTGTATTATTGTTCAATATTTTATTACACCAGACCGCCTGATGTTGCAGGGTTGAAAAATCCTTTTCAAGGTCTTTTTAGAGAAAACAATCCATTCGGTTGGAGAAAAATGTGAAATTGCGACTTGACCATGATTCGTTTCGAATATTCGAAAAACTACCATTATTATCGTTCAATATTTTATTACACCAGACCTTCTGATGTTGCAGGGTTGAAAAACCCTGTTCAAGGTGTTTTCAGAGGAAACAATCCATCCGGTTGGAGAAAAACGTGCAATTGCGACTTGATCATGATTCGTCTCGAATATTCGAGAAACTACTATTACTATCGTTCAGTATTTTATTACACCAGACCGCCTGATGTAGGGTTGAAAAACACTGTTCAAGGTGTTTTCAGAGAAAACAATCCATTCGGTTGGAGGAAAACGTGAAATTGCGACTTGATCCTGATTCGTTTCGAATATTCGAAAAACTACTATTATTATAGTTCAATATTCTATTACACCAGACCGCCAGATGAACCAAGTATGGAACACTGTATAATGTGGTTTTCGCGGTGACAATACATTCATTCATCGGTGATACAATCTGATTCTGCAGGAAAACTGGATATCTCAATGAGTAATTCACAACATCACGTCAGAATATTTGATTTTGGGGTGTTTTTCGCCCTTGGAAAGGTTGAAATTGAGGTTTGATGATTTTATTTGTAATGAATTCTTGTCCAAATCCCATTCCGCTATCACAATTGGTCAAAAAGTTTGAAGTTTGCGGTCTAGCTTTAGATAGAACCCACACCACCCACGTATATCTCAAAAACGGCAAATGTAATAAAATTCGGGCCTAGTGTAATAAATTGTAATAAAAATTTAATAAATTGTCACATACTTCCGGATTTGGCAAGTTGATTTGTAGCTTCAAGTCACTCGCAATTTGCGTCTTCCACCTACACAGTGGTGGCGTCATATATTTTCCATTTGAAAAGGGAATCATTCACATTTATGTAAGTTAGCCACAGTTTCTGATGTGCAGAAAGTCGAATACGAGATGGAGCGTTATTTACTGGCAGTGTTGCTAGATCTATTGAAAGCCTATGCTTTCGATAACAAATGCCCAACAACACTGTAATAATCTAAAATAGGTAGTTGAAATATGCTGAATCAAATCTATGGTGTCTTGAAAAGTATACCTATCTGTATGCCTACCAATATGCAGAATCAAAGTATAGTTAATATTCCGAATTACGAAATATCCAAAAACTGTTGAGCAGTCACATAAAAATATCGTTGGAAAGAGGAGATTGGGTTGTACATGAGTCATCGTACAGATTTCTTTGGACTACCATAGAAACGAAGATATTTATTAACGTAATTTTGCAGTAGGTATATAGAAACTAAAGAAAGAGAAACCGATTGTGCTTGAAACAGCATTTACATTTCTTTGGACTATAAAAACTGAGAAAGAATTGTGCTGCCGCAAAAATAAAATCACCACTAGGAAGAGGACACCGAGTTGTGTTCGAAACAACACTCAGATTTCTTTGGACCATGTGCCGAAAAAAAGTGTTTTCCTGGACTATAAAAACTGAGAAAAGAGTCCCGCTGCCGCAAAAAAAAAATTCACCTTTGAAAAGAATACACCGAGCTGTGTTCGAAACATCACTCAGATTTCTTTGGACTCCCATCCATATGCTGAAATAAAATAAAAGCATTTTCCTGGACTACAAAAACTGAGAAAAGAGTCTCACTGCAGCAAAAATAGAATCACTATTGGAAATAGTACACCGAATTGTGTTCGAAACATCACTCAGAATTCTTTGGACGACCCTCCATATGCCGAAATGAAATTAATTAAAGTATTTTCCTCGACCATAAAAACTGGGAAAAGAGTAGCGCTGCCGCAAAAATAAAACCACCATTGGAAAGAGTATATATACCAAGCTATGTTTGAAACATAACTCAGATATCTTTGGACTCCCGTCCATGTACCGAAAAAAAAATAAGTATTTTCCTGGACTATGGAAACTGAGGAAAGAGTCGCGCTGTCGCAAAAATAAAACCACCACTAGAAAGGGGACACCGAGTTGTGTTTGAAACATCACTCAGATTTCTTTGGACTCCCGTTCATGTGCCGAAAACAAATTAACGTATTTTCTTGGACTATGAAAACTGAAGAATGAGTCACGCTGCCGCAAAAATAAAATAACCATTGGAAACAGGACACCGAGTAGTGTTCGAAACATCATTCAGATTTTTTTGGACTCCCGTCCTCATGTCGAAAAACAATTGAAGTATTTCCCTGGACAATGGAAACTGAGGAAGGAGTCACACTGCCGCAAAAATGAAATCATCATTGGAAATAGTACACCGAGTTGTGTTCGAAACATCATTCAGATATCTTTGGACTTCCGTCCTCATGCCGAAAAAAAATTGAAGTATTTTCCTGGACAATGAAAACTGAGGAAGGAGTCGCGCTGCCGCAAAAATAAAATCACCATTGGAAATAGTACACCGAGTTATGTTCGAAACATCAATCAGATTTCTTTGGACTTCCGTCCTCATGCCGAAAAAAAATTGAAGTATTTTCCTGGACAATGAAAACTGAAGAAGGAGTCGCGCTGCCGCAAAAATAAAATCACAATTGGAAATAGTACACCGAGTTGTATTCGGAACATCAATCAGATTTCTTTGGACTTCCGTCCTCATGCCGAACAAAAAATTGAAGTATTTTCCTGGACTATGAAAATTGAGGAAGGAGTCGTGCTGCCACAAAAATAAAATCACTATTAGAAAGAGGACACTGAGTTGAGTTCGAAACAAAATAAGATTCAAACCATTTGAGAGTGATGTTCCTGAAACCAATGATGAAGTTTAAGCAGAAGTATCTCATGATTCATACAATCAAAAGCTTTGGAAAAATCACGTAACACTGCAGCCGCCACTTCTCCTCCATCAATTCGCGAATATTCCTCATATAAAAGGAACAACATTGCATCTCCTGTATTTTTATTTATCTGAAATCTAAATTAAAGTTTATTGATTAGATTATGACAACTGAAAAGTTCCATAATTCTCGAATGAATCAATCTTTCAATAATTTTTGCTAAAATTGGTAGGAGTAAAATAGGACGAAAGTTAGATGGATCATCAAAAGATGGAAAACTGCCTAGCTGAAATGAATCATTTAAATAACAAGAATACTCAGAGCTTGTCTTGGAAGATTTTGAAAAATGTAAATGGAAATTTCATCTAAACCACTTGTTCTTTTATTTTTCAAACTCCTTATAACATCAATTATCTCATTCATATCCGTATCACGTAGAATCAAAGGATCATTTATAGGAACAATAGAACTAGTTAATTTCTCAGCAATGGAACAATAAAAATCCTTCAAAGTATCAGGACTCAAAGATGACTCTATATGTCTCCTATTTAGGCCAAGCTGTAGATAAAAATAATAGGCTCTTTTCACACAAAATAAAAGACGCAAACGGCCTATACTACTTTTTATACGATAGTTCGTTAATGAAAACCCCGGTTTTCGCGCCAGCAAAATCGCATTGTGGAATTTTTTAAACAAGAAATAGTGAAAAAAATTACAACTTTTTTGTTTCTTTGCGAATATCTCAAAAAGTATTGGAGGAATCGTTTTACAGTCAATAGCACTTTTGTAGAGAATTATAAAACCTACAAAATGGTTTTTTATACGACCGGATCGGTGCTTTTTTCACTGAGAAAATCCGGAAAAACCTCGAAAAAGAGACCATTTTTTTTAAATTCATAGTTTTTATAAATCTGAAGCTGGACAAACGATATTGCAGAAACTGATAGATGATAACATGTGGTTCAACTGTGCGCAAGATGTTTTCTGTCTGATGTGTAGTTTTTGCACAATCGCGTTATAAACAATTTAAGGGCACATCTTGCAAGATACGTCGATAAGGGAAATCGTCGTATTCAAATTCTGTAAACCGCATCTGGGAGTAGAGATCAATATCTACAATTTGTATATTTTGGATTGTGTTGAAAATGTCACTGAAAGTTACTCTGAATGCTTCAAAGTGCGTCCGAAGTCACCCGAAGTCGAACTGAAGTTAATACGTGTTCAGTTCGGGATGGTTCGGGTGACTCTGGGTGCACTTTGAAGCATTTAGAGTAACTTTCAGTGACATTTTCAACACATTTCCCACCTCTCAGGTGAAAATCCAAAATATACAAATTGTAGATATTGATCTCTACTCTCAGATGCTGTTTACAGAATTTGAATACGACGATTTCCCTTAAATCGGCGCATCTTGCAAGATGTGCCCTCAAATTGTTTATAACGCGATTGTGCAAAAACTACACATCGGACAGAAAACATCTTGCGCATACTTGAACCTCATGTTATCATCTATCAGTTTCTGCAATATTGTTTGTCCAGCTTCATATTTATAAAAATTATGAATTTTTGAAAAATGGTCTCTTTTTCGAGGTTTTCCGGTATTTTCTCTGTGAAAAAGGCACCGATCCGATTGTATAAAAAACCTTTTCACTATTTCTTGTTGAAAAAATTCCACAAAGCGATTTTGCTGGCGAGAAAACCGGGGTTTTCATTTACGAACTATCCTATAAAAATTAGTATAGGCCATTTGCGACTTTTATTTTGTGTGGGAAAAAACCTCTATAGCTTGGTCTAATTGGTTTTTCCTCTAAAAATATTTACTATGTTCCAACTTTCCTTAGATTAATTTTTAGCTTCAGATGATATCCTTCTCTTATAATAACTATCTTTTGCAGTTTTCATCAATTTTTCATATATTCAGCGATATTTATTGAAGTTATCAAGCAATAAGTCACTATTAGTAAACTTTCTGATGCAATCCAAAGAACGTAAATTTTTTGAGAAATTCTTTATTCCTTGATTTACCCATTGCTTTTTATCTCTAATTTTCACCCTCTGAAATGGAAACGCTATATTGAACTCATTGCATAAACTATTTATTATAAAACATTTATAAAGATTCAATGGATATTTTTTTGTTTTGTTTTTTCAAATTTTTTTTTTACGAAACTCCCAGGTTTTCGGAGAAAACCCCTCAAAAGCAGAGCTTGTGCGAGCAAGGGAGATCCGGGACCTACAGTTTAAATAAAAGTGGAATCCTAACCACTTCAGCTCAGTGATACACGACCGGGGATCGAACCCGGACCGCCTGGGTGGAAGCCAAACACTCTAACACCACGACCACTTCGCTATATTAAAACACACTCCCAATTTGTTTCAGAGCATCTGGAATAAAACTTGTCATAATTCAACTTGGTATACATTCGAGCATAACGATAGCGTTTTGTTAATTTTATTTGAGCACATGGCCACTGTACACTTTATTGCTTCATGATCTGATAGACCTGCGGAGATAACTGAACAAGATGAAGACATATTCTTCGAATCCAAATTGCTACACATATAATCAATAGTAAAATTGATTCCGATTTATTTGGACTCCCGTCCTCATGCCCAAAAAAATTAAAATATTTTCCTGGACTATAAAAACTGAGGAAGGAGTTGCGCAGCCGCAAAAATAAAATCGCCATTGGAAAGAGGACACCGAGTTGCGTTCGAAACATCATTCAGATTTCCTTGGATTCCCGTCCTCATGCCGGAAAAAAATTGAAGTATTTTCCTGGACCATGAAAACTGAGGAAGGAGTCGCACTGCAATATTCTTGCGCAAAATGTGATGAAAACTTTCTTGTGTTACGAACATTCTTGCTAGGCTCAATTCATTGCCCACCCTGTATCTGCTCTAACGAACTTTATGGGTACAGAAGAGCCCACCAATCGCAGTGCGTTTTGTGCTTCATTACCATATATGGTCATCGTTCCATTCTCGACTTCCCATTGGTTCCCCTCTCAGCGCGTAACGGTTTTCCAGAAACTTCGAAGAATTCACGAAGCTCACTCTCAGAACTCGGAGAGAGAACGTGCTGTTGTTCACCATCCATACTATCATGAAATGAACTTGTTGAATTAACATTATAATAATACTCTCTGTTCACATGCATATTTGTTTGTTGTGAAATAAATGTTATTGGTTGTTAAATTAAAAATTTGTGCAAAATTTATTCTACAGTCCATTAGAGCAAAAACAAAATGTTTCCATCAAATTCCACACCTAATTCGTCATTTATCTCAATTCAGGTTGGCCTTTCCGCTATTTAGATAACTTTTGCTGTGTTGCTAAATACTTCTTGTAGGTACTTAGGCTAAGGTTTAGATTTCGCTCGTGCAACCCAATTGAGCGTTTATCTTCATTGATTTGATAGTTCGATGGTCGTCTCTCATAATATTCTTCCATACTCACAGAAGCTTAGACTCAAAAGTGAAGTAAAAGAAGACGTGACAAATTGAAATAATATGTTCTTATGTCAAAACAAAACTTTGCGGAGGGTTATTTTAGTCGCGTTATCCTGAAATCGAAAAATGATGAAAAAACAATAATAAAAGATGAAGAAAAGAAATCAGAAGTATGTTTCAATTCAAAATTCTCTTTCCAATGGTATTTCAGTTATGTGACAGCGCGTCTCCTCATTTTTTATATTCTGCGAAAACACTTGTTCTTCTGACGGGAGTCCAAAGAAAGATGAATGATGTTTCGGACACAACTCGTACTCTTTCCAATGCTGATTTCATTTTTGTGGCAGCTCGACTCCTTCCTCAGTTTTCATAGTCCAGGAAAATACTTTAATTTTTTTTGGCAAATGGACGGGAGTCCGTAGAAATCTGATTGGTGTTTTGAACACAACTCGGTGTCTCATTTCCAATGGTTATTTTATTTTTGCGGCATCGCGACTCCTTCCTCAGTTTTCATAGTCTAGGAAAATACTTCAATTTTTTTTCGGCATATGGACGAGAGTCCAAAGGAATCTGAATGATGTTTCGAACTTAACTCAGTGTCCTCTTTCTAATGGTTATTATATTTTTTGTGGCAGCGCGACTTCTTCCTCAGTTTTTATAGGATAGGAAATTTATTTTCGGCTTTAGAACGGGAGTCCAAAGAAATCTGAGTGATGTTTCAAACTCAACCCGGTGCCCTCTATCCAATGGTTATTTTATTTTTTCGGCAGCGTGAATCCTTTCTCAATTTTTATAGTCCAGGTAAATACTTAAAAATTTTTTCGGCATGAGGATGGAACTCCAAAGAAATCCGAATGATGTTTCTAACACAACTCGATGTATTATTTAAAATGGTGATTTTATTTTTGCGGTAGCACGACTCCATCCTCAGTTTTCATAGTCTAGGAAAATACTTCAATTTTTTTTCGGAATGAGGACGGAAGTCCAAAGGAATCTGAATGATGTTTCGAACACAACTCGGTGTACTATTTCTAATGTTGATTTTATTTTTGCGGCAGCGCGACTCATTCCTCAGTTTTCATTGTCTAGGAAAATACTCTAATTTCTTTATCGGCATGAGGACGGGAGTCGAAAGAATTCTGAATGATGTTTCGATCACAACGCGGTGTCCTCTTTTCAATGGTGATTTGATTTTTGCGGCAGTGCGACTCTTTTCTTAGTTTTTGTAGTCCAGGAAAATGCTTTTTCTATTTCAGCATATCCTATGTTGTGCATATGTTTCGAACACAACTGGGTGTATTCTTTCCGATGGAGATTTTTTTTTGTGGCATCGTGACTCTTTTCTCAGTTTTCATAGTCCCGGAAAACACTTTGATTTTTTCTCGGCACATGGACGGGAGTCTAAAGAAATTCGAGTGTTGTTTGGAACACAACTCGGTGTCCGCTTTCTAGTGGTGATTTAATTTTTGCGGCAGCGCGACTTCTTTCTCAGTTTTCATAGTACAGGAGGAAACTTGATTTTTTTTGTATATTGACGAGAATCCAGAGCAATCACAACCCGGTGTTCTCTTACGAATGGTGATTTTATTTTTGCGTCAGTGCAACTTCTTCCTTACATTTGACAGTCCAGAAAAATGAATTAATTTTTTTTCTGCCGAAGAAATGTAAATGACGTTTCTTGCAAAATTGGTTCCTCTTTGCTATGCAATTACATTTTGGGGCAGCGCGTTTCTTTCTCCAGTTTCTATATACTGCAAAATTACGTTTATTGATTTCTTCGTTTCTATGGTAGTCCAAAGAAATCAGTACGATGCCTCATGTACAACCCGATCTCCTCTTTCCAACGATATTTTTTTATGTAACAGCTCAACAGTTTATGGATTTCTCCTAATTCGATTGGTGGGCATACAGATAGATATACTTTTCAAAACACCATGGATTTGATTCAGCATTTTTCAACTACCTATTTCAAATTATTCATAATATACATGAAAAACTGATATTTTTTTGACGTATATTTTGGCAGTAGTCATTTGGTTTCAGACAGGAAGTGTTGTTGGGCATTTGTTATCGAAAGCATATGCTTTCAATAGATCTGGCAACACTGCCAGTAAATAACGCCCCATCCCGCATTCGCCGGTGTGCACATCAGAAACAGTGGCTGTAAAAGCGTGGCTAACTTCACATAAATACTTTTATCATGTTTCCTATATCATTCGACATTCCTGGCCAGAACAAAACTCCTCGTGCCCTAACTCTAGTTCTATTCACGGCGAAATGACTTTCATGGAGTAATTTCAACATTTTATTTCATTGATTATCCACGACATGGATATCTTGTCTCAGCTGATAATATGTTTTTAAATCTCCAAAATACTTTGTTCAGGCCCAACACATTTTACAAAATTCTAATACTTTCTTTAATATCGGAGCCTCCATTATATTCTTTCCTAATTCATTTTTTTCTTGCACACACATTCTCAAATTTTTTTCAACACTATGTACAATAGGTATCATTTATCTGTAAATCATCAACAACTTTTTCATCAGAACAGTTTCTTGATAAATAGTCAGCCAAGTACAGATATTTGCCTGGCATGTAAGAAACTTCCAAATCATATTTCAAAAGCTTCATACGTAATCTTTGTAACCTCGCTGAATGAATTTGGTTTATCGGTTTTTTCAATACACTAACATTCGGTTTATGATCTGTAATAATTTTTATATGTCTCCCGTATACAAAATTATGAAACTTTTTTACTGCGTGCACTATACTCAATAATTCTTTTTCAATTATCGCATATCTTTTCTCAGTTTCTGTTAGACTTCGAGATGCATACAATACTGGCTCACCATTTTGTAACATACAGCATAGCCCATCCCTACAAGCATCAACCTGAATTACTATTTCCTTTTTATGATAAAAATTAGTGAGTATACCTGCATTAATTATAGCATATTTGATCTCTTCTAATGCAATATCATTAACTTCGATCTACTGAAATACTATTTTTTTTTTCAACAATTCATGTAAGGGACTTGATAACTGAGCTAAATTAGGAACATTGTTTCTCAAATAGTTAACAAATCCCAATAATCTCTGTAATTCTTTTTTCGTTTTAGGTGGTTTCCAATCGTTAATGGCAATAATTTTTTCGACGTCAATTCTCATACCCTCATGGTTAAATATGTTTCCCAAATATTTTACCTCTGTTTGCCAAAACTGTACTTTGTTCTTGTTGAATTTTACATTGAGATGTCTAGCTCTATCAATCACTTTTTTAAGTGTCATCATGTTCTTGAACGGTTGAAGCTGAGATTAACAAATCATCAAAATAAATGGTAATATTTGGAATATCACCAAAATTTTTAATGTTAATATTTTGAAATAATTTCTCACAGTGAGAAATAATTTCTCACTGTTATCACGATAACCCAAGTCAGTCATGAATTGTTACATGTCAGATTGATATGACACGTTCTCCACGTTGACAACGCTACGCAGACGATTCGCGTGCAATATCCAAGTAGCCCCCATTGTTAGCGTTTCTATAACAACAAAACCGAAGCAGTTCAAATATAACTGTTAATTACTATTTTAAATAAAATATAAAAATGAGTTAATGACATACAAGTATTATTATATGAGTATTTTAATTTTCAATACATGAAAACAACCCATCCGTAGAAAAAGTACAATGTACAATTCGTGAGAAAACGACATATTTCTCACTCGCTTGATTTGCGGCACTCGCCTTCGGCTCGTGAGAAATATGTCGGGTTTCTCACTTGTTGTACAATGTATAAAGTTGTAGTCAAACATATAAGATAAATAAAAAAAGGCGCAAAAAATGGTCGATTATCACGAAATTGATTCCCATGCCGCCGACCAGGGTCGGACTAGTACATATGCCACTAAATATTGTGATGCGTGCAGATTAATCAACTTAATTTAACAAAACCACTGTAACTTTTGTATTCAGAATAATCCATTTTATTATTATTAGTATCCTTAGATTAGGTAAACAACTGCCCTGTCAAAATCTAATTTGCTAATAGCTGCGCGTACCGCATACAGCTGTGATTTCTATTATAACTACGCCCGACCCTGCATGGAAAAAAAACGTACCTAATTGCTGTGCGGGCCTTTACATCTTCCGCGCCAAACGTTACGTGGGGGCGATAGGTGGAATAATTTAAATGAATGTAGAGATGTCAATAATTTTATTCATTGATTTATTGCAATTTTTGTCTAAAAAACTGTATTTGGTTATTGACAAAATAGGAATTAATTTCCTGGTAATTACCTGAACTTATGTTAGTATTGATTTTGGCTCGCACTGAATTTAGCCAATATATTCTCATGTGATTACCATATAAGGTGTGTATGGCGTGATACTATGCATTTTTGGCAGGAATACCGGGTGATTCTCCAAGGTGGCTCACCCCTATAACTTTTTTATTATTGAAGATAGAAAAACGAAATTTGGGGGTTGTGTATTATAGTTCAATTTACATTTTTTGACATATTAACTTGCTTTATCGTACTTCCGGTTCGACCGGAAATGAGCATAACTTTCGATTTTTAAATGGGACATCCTATATATTTTTACTTATTTCGATCGAGAATGACATTCTAAATCCAACAACACCTCACTTGTCAATATTTGACAAATGAAGTAATTTTTATTTCAATTTTTATTTTTCGATCTAGAATGCCATGGATCGTGTGAATCGCCTCATTCTTGATCAAGTAACATGGGAAAAGTACGACTTTGAGGCTTTTGAATTCACAGTCGCTGTAAGAATTATTCAAAAGTCTCAAATATGAATTTTTCCAGTTAACGTAAATTTTTCAAATGGAAAGGGGGTGGCTCGTCGGCTTTTTGTGAAAGATCATTTTCTTACGAATAATTTGATACCCCACACTTTCACTTTATTTTCACTAATTCGAGCTGCATCAGATGCATTCTTTTTTGCTTCTCCGTAAATTAGCAACATGTCAATTTTCTCGTTTCTAGTATAATTTTCCATATCAAATTATGAACTATGCAACAAAAGAATTTTTGAAAGTGACAGCATATTCATTGGCCTATTTGTTTAGGTATAGTCCTAGCAACAGCTTCAATTGTTTGTCACGAATAACTAGAATAACAGGACTCAGTGCATACCGAATACGTATTATTTGTAATTGGGTATGGTCGCTTCTTGCAATCGCTCACAGAAATAGTGAAAATAAAGTGAAAGTGTGTGGTATCAAATTATTCGTAAGAAAATGATCTTTCACAAAAAGCCGACGAGCCACCCCCTTTCCATTTGAAAAATTCACGTTAACTGGAAAAATTCATATTTGAGACTTTTGAATAATTCTTTCAACGACTGTGAAGTCAAAAGCCTCAAAGTCGTATTTTTCCCATGTTACTTGATCAAGAATGAAGCGATTTACACGATCCATGGCATTCTAGATCAAAAAATGAAAATTGAAATAAAAATTACTTCATTTGTCAAATATTGACAAGTGAGGTGTTGTTGGATTTAGAATGTCATTCTCGATCGAAATAAGTAAAAATATATAGGATGTCCCATTTAAAAATCGAAAGTTATGCTCATTTCCGGTCGAACCGGAAGTACGATAAAGCAAGTTAATATGTCAAAAAATGTAAATTGAACTATAATACACAACCCCCAAATTTCGTTTTTCTATCTTCAATAATAAAAAAGTTATAGGGGTGAGCCACCTTGGAGAATCACCCGGTATATACTTTTTAATTGATAACTTGCTTAAGTTTTTTGAAGGAAATGTGAGGACTTGCACAATATTTGCTTATACAGGATGATTCTTAAGGTGGACCGGTCCGTTCATTAATTTCTCACATTGCAAGGAAAATAATGTCTATAGGTGAACATGTAAAAGACTACAATTCGTTTTCGAAATGCAGGGCGTTAAAGTTGAAAATTAATATTGAATTTACTTTTATTACTGGAGGGTCACAAAATACCCAAGAGCAGATTTGATTATATCCCCGAATTTGATTTTAGGATATGAGAGAACATTCAATTTTATGCAAGAAATAAATGAATGGTCCAGTGGAAAAACGATGAGATTCCACTTTATAAAAACTTGAGAAAAGCGAAATCTTATGTGGGAGTGTCATCGTTTTTACAGTGTGCTGCCTACTTTCGATCGCAGTTTTTAATGGAATGTCATTGTTTGTCCCCAGTAAGGTTTGGTATGTTGATACTTCGAGCTATAACAGATGCCGCTAAAATGTCGATTTCGGAAAATATGGAACCTCATGTTTTTCCACTGGACCCTTCAAATACGATTGCACTAAAACTTGATAGAAATCACCGATAAAAAACGAGAAAACAATATTCGGCACCAAAATTTAATGTAATTGTGTCGGATGAAAATTCCGTTCAAGACACCGATATGATACATATTGTAGTAAATTTAAACTCTAGTTGACTGACTAAAATAATTTATTTAACGAAATACAATGATTCACAGTACTCTAATCTACATAACAATCACTCTAGTATTTATATTCGACTTTCACTTCACTGACTGTCCCAACTGTCCGCTGCGTAGTTCTTTTTATATCCGACGTTGACTTCTCTGAATGCTCCAGAATTTTCCTTCGAATCGCCCAGACTCACCAAACCGTCCAGATTCTTCTCGGTGCAAGCGCATCGACAGTCTCCCGCGGTTGGTCGCTAGCTATACGTGAGAGTTCAGGTCCGGCATCGCCCGCAGCCTCGCCACATTGCCCCCTTCTTAGAGATATTTCGTCCAGAAATGTCATCTTTGGAGTGAAGTTCGATGGAAGTAACACTCCACAGTCTTCATGTTAGGTCGTGGAATAGGATTACAGCAAACCAAAATCTGGATGCCGCTGGATCGGAATATCGTCTCCAACATACTTCTTATAACTCTCCAATCCAGCCCATCAATACCACAGGATAATTTTGGGATTGCCAAGTCCACCAGATGCTGGTCCACCATCGTATCTCTCAGTTGGGTGAGGCTCCTCCAGACATCTTCATAGGACGGTTTATCTTGAGAACGCTTCTTGGTCACCAGGTAGTAGATGTTCCTCTGGCCCTTCTTCAGCTGTAGCACACCTCCAATTTCTGGATTCTGTTTCCGTAGTGTTTGGAGTTGACCAAATTTCTTGGAGAACACTACAGCGATGCCCCTGGACATTCGAAGATCTTCTGCGACGCAGTGTGCTAGGGCGTAATCGACTGGCACTTTGAAAAGGTCCCGTGGCTCCTCTCGAGTTACCCCGTGTGACACTTTGTGTCCATTTGAGTATAAGGACATGAATTTCTGGAACGTCATCGCATCCTCTGGTGGTCTGAGGGTGCGGACTTGGTCATGGTTCCCAGCGTAAGGAGCCAACCTGTTGAAATGCACGACCCTGGGTTTACCTCTGGGTTGTTTATGGATTCGGTAAAGCAGGTCATTTATCCTCTTGACGATCTTGTACGGACCTTCCCATGAATTCCGTAATTTTGGTGACAGGCCACGGTGACGCATCGGGTTGTACAGCCAAACTAGGTCACCAACCTGAAATCCTCCAGCATCGGCATTGATGTCATAAGTCGCTTTCATTCGGTCGCTGGCACTCTGGATGTTCAAACGGACTCGTTCGTGGATGTCCTCCATTCGCTGCCGGAGTTTGCTGACGTAGTCCTCTCCCGCGGTATCCTGTCCTGGTGGCATCCCAAACTTTAGGTCACAGGGAAGTCGCAGCTCTCTGCCCATTATGATACTTGCAGGGGTTTGGCCGGTCGACTCGTGTACTGCGGAACGGTAGGCCATCAGGAACAAATGGAGATACTGGTCCCAGTTTTTTTGATGGTCAGAGACTACCTTGGACAAGTGGCGATTGATAGTCCTGTTCATCCTCTCAACCATTCCATCGGACTGTGGATGTAGAGCTGTGGTTCTCGTCTTTCGGATGTTCAGCATCTGGCACATTTCTTGGAACAAATTGGATTCAAAATTTCTGCCTTGGTCCGAGTGCAGCTCCAAGGGAACGCCGAATCGACATATCCACTCTTTCACCAAGACGTCCGCGACGGTGATGGCTTCCTGGTTGGGTAGGGCATAGGCTTCGGCCCACTTGCTGAAATAGTCCATTGCCACAAGGATGTATTTATTTCCGTTATCTGATACGGGGAACGGGCCGGCGATGTCAATGGCGATTCTTTCGAATGGACTACCTACGTTATACTGACGCATCGGGGCCTTGGGTCGTGTCCGAGGTCCATTGCTGGCAGCGCAAACAGCACACTTTCTGCACCAGTCATTGACATCAACTTGACAATTGACCCAGTAAAACCGTTGCCTTACTTTCTGCAGGGTCTTCGTCACACCCAGATGTCCTCCAGCAACTCCATAATGGATCTCTCGGAGTACTTCCTGCCTTCTGTCCTTGGGCACCACTATCTGACGTCTGTCTTCCCCACTATCTTTAGACTCCAATACACGTTTCAGGACCCCATTGTCCAGGGTAAGGGAATTCCATTGGGCCCAGTAGGATTTGACTGCTGGGGAATATCTTGCGATTTCCTGCCATGTCGGTCTTTGATTACTCTTTTTCCAGCCGACGACTAAACCAAGATCTGGATCGCTTTCTTGGTCTTTCTGGACCTCGTTGTCATTCCAGTTGTTGTCAACTGCCGTGGTTCTACAAATCGCTGCTTCCTTCTCTTCTGCTCGTCGGCAGTGTGAGCAGTCGTCTGGGCATGGTCTCCTTGACAGAGCATCTGCGTTCTTGTGGCCACTCCCTGCTCGATGTTCGATCTCGAAGTCGAATTCTTGGAGTCTTTCGATCCAACGTGCTACTTGGCCCTCGGGGTTTTTGAACTGTAGAAGCCATTTAAGGGCTGCGTGGTCGGTCCTTAACAGGAATCTTCTTCCGTACACGTATTTGTAAAAGTGTTCTACTCCCTTGACAACAGCCAACAGTTCTCGTCTGGTGACACAGTAGTTACGCTCCGGTTTACTGAGAGTTTTACTGAAGTATCCGATGACCTTCTCTTGCCCATCCTGGATCTGGGACAAGACAGCTCCAAGTCCCACGTTGCTGGCGTCCGTGTCCAAAATGAATTTTCCACTCGGAAGGGGATAACTTAAAATTGGTGCGTTGATCAATGCTCCCTTCAGCTTCCTGAACGAGTCTTGGCATTCTTCGGACCATTGGAACTTTGTTTGACCTTCCGTGAGCCTGGTCAGTGGTTTAGCGATGTTGGCGAACCCCAGCACATATCGGCGATAGTATGTGCACAAACCAAGGAAACTACGTAGTTGGTGTATGTCTCTAGGAATAGGCCACTCCTTCGCTGCTCTGATCTTCTCATCATCCACTGCTACTCCGTGCCCAGAGACAACATGGCCAAGGTAACGTACTTCTTTTTGGAACAGGTGGCATTTCTTGGGGCTCAGCTTCAATCCAGAATTTTTCAGTCGCAGGAATACCTCCTCCAGGTTTTTAACGTGGTCTTCGAACGATTTGCCAACTACAATAATGTCATCGAGATATACCAGACACGTCCTCCATGAGAGTCCTTTCAGAACCGTCTCCATTAATCTCTCGAATGTTGCTGGAGCATTACAAAGCCCGAATGGCATAACGGTAAAATGCCACAGTCCCGAGCCGATGGTGAAGGCTGTCTTTTCTCTATCTTCTGGAGCCAGTTCTACCTGCCAGTATCCACTCTTCAGATCAAGGGTCGAGAAAATCGTGGAGCCGGCCAACGTGCCTAGGGTGTCGTCTATTCTCGGAAGAGGGTAACTGTCTTTCTTCGTCACGTTGTTCACTTGACGATAGTCTACGCAAAGGCGTGTTGATCCATCTTTCTTCTTTACCAGCACGACTGGAGAGGACCATGGACTGTCGGATGGTTCAATAACTCCATCTTCCCCATTTCACTGACTATTTTGTCAGCCTCTTCCTTCTTGGCAAGAGGAAGTCTTCTAGCTGATTGTCGGATTGGTCGGGCATCCCCAGTATCAATTTTATGCTGAACTACATTCGTTCTGCCCCCTTTTCCTTGTCCGGTATCGAAGATGTCTTGGTACTTCTTGACTAATTCTCTCAATCTGGGCCGTTGGGCTGGTTTAATGCCCTTCGAAGAGAGGGTAACCAATTTTTCCAGTTCCGCTGTCAGGTTGTTGTCTTGACTAACAGTACCATGTACACTCCTGATCACAGAGGAAATTGACGAGCAGTGCCCCAAAACAGTTCCTTTCTTCAAAGTCACTGGGTAATAATTGACATTCATTACCCTTACTGGCACAATTTTATCAGCACGCAGCAAAGTTTTGCCTAGTGCAATCCTTCGTCCAATTTTCTCATCATGAAGCTTGGGCTCGAACATCACCACGCTTTCATTGCTCGCACCTCCGTCCAAGCGAGCCTCAAGTATGGTCTCAGCCCTCTCGGGTACACTTCATCTTCAGCCAGCAGAACACGAACCATCTCTTCACTTCTTCCATGGAGCACCAGCTCTTCTCCGTTCACACGTAGAACGCCATCTTTGAAATTCAATTCGAACCCTCTGGAATTCATGATGTCCATTCCAATAATTGCCTCGTCCTCAATGTCCGCTACTAATGCCCGATGTTTCACTTTTGTGCTGCCTAGAATCAGTTCAATCGGTAGCTCACCATGTACAGTGGCCGGCTCTCCTGTTGCTGTGCGTAGCTTCCAGGATGATGGTTCCATTCTCTCTGGTGTTTTAATAAAAGCAGGTCCAAGGATTGTCCTAGTCGCACCTGTATCTAGCAGCATGGTGCAAGGCTCGTTGTTGATGAAACCGTCTACGAAGGCTCCTTTGTTCTGTCGTTGGAGGACAGCGACATATGCATTGTTCACCGGGTCTTTCTGAGTAGTGGCCGACGATTGCCCCTTCTCAATAACCTTCGTTGGTCTCGACCTCTTGAGGGTTGGACATTGACTACGCACGTGTCCAAGTTTCCTACAGTTCCGGCATCTCACTAGTCTTTTCTCAGGCAACATTTCCTTCACGACCTTCTTTATGGCAGCTTCCAGGTCAGCAGGCTCCTGTGGGTCTTCTTCAATAACTCGGACTTTACTTTGGCTTCTGCAGGATTGCTTCGCCGCCTCAAATTCCAAAGCGCGTGCCAGTGCATCCACGAGATGTGTTGGACGAGCTAGTGTCAATGCTTGTCTGGTTTCCTGGTCACGAAGTCCATCTAAGAATGCCTGAACTGCTAGTCGCTCCATTACCTTTTCCGGTGTGGCTGGGTATGCAAGGCGAACCAAGCGTGCAATGTCTGCTTCATACTCCTGTAGGGACTCGCTTGATTTCTGGCAGCGGTTTTTGAGCTGTGAGTGGTATACGTGTTCTAGATGAGTCTGTCCATACCGTAATTCTAGATGTTTGATCAGCTGCTCGTAGTCCTCTTGCTCTTGTGCCGTGAGGGTTTGTAGAATATTCGTTGCTTCTCCACGCAACGCCAGTGTTAGTGCCACAGCTCTATCTCCTGCATTCCATCCATTTGCCTTTGCTGCAGCTTCAAATTGTCGGCGGTAGTTTGCCCATGGTGTTTTTCCATCAAACTGAGGTGGTTTCATAGAGAGTTTTCCTGTTCCTGGACTGATTTTTACATCTTTCAAACCCCTTTGAACATCATCTAAGTTCAAACTCAGTTCCAGCATTGAATTTTCATTGACAGATTCTATGGTGTGGGTAGTGTCATTCTGGTTTTCCAACTTACTGATTTTCTCCTTTATTTTGATGATTTCCGCCTCGAGTCCGCCTTTGATTCCGTCACTAATTGTTTCCTTCAATTTTCCCATCTCTTCCTCAATTTCATCTTTGATGCCGCCTCTGATTTCATCACTGATGGTTTCCTTCAATTTCCCCATCTCTTGCTCAATTCCATCTTTGATTTTCTCCATCTCTGTCTCAACAGTCCCCATTCTTTCTTCTAATCGATTCGCCACGCCACAAAGTTCTTCTTTCATGTTCTTCGAGTTTTCTAGAAGCTCTTCCCTTAAACCCTTCGAATTTTCTAGAATTTCTTCTCTCAAATTCCTCGAACTATCTTGAAATTCTTCTTTCAGACTATTCGAATTTTCCATAAGTCTTTCTTGAAGATTTTCTTCCAATTTTCTCGAACTCTCTTGAAGTTTTTCTTGAAGTTTTTCTTCCAGATTATTCGAACTTTCTTGAAGTTTTTCTTCCAGGTTTCTTGAATTTTGTTGCAGTTCTTCTTTCATTGATTTGGAATTTTCATCGAGTTTATTCATTATGGAACCCTAATCAATTCCAGAAACTTCGAATAAAAATGTTTCTGGGTCCTCGCCCTCCTGAACTAATCCCTCGGCAAGTCTTGTTTGAAGCACGGCCTTTTTACCACTTGTGTCAAGTTCCCTCTCCTCCAGTTCTTGCTTCAATTCCTCAACCTTCAATTCAACCAGGCGAACTTTCCTCGAGCACATTTTGTCTTAGTCTATGTCTCACAGTCTATTTCACGGGTCACCAGTCTATTATTATTATTATTGTCTATCTCACACAGTCTATTTCCCGGACACTAGCCTATTACTACTATTATTGTCTATTTCACACAGTCTATTCCACGGCCACCAGTCTATTATTATTATTATTATTGTCTATTTCACACGCGAAAATAATTTTCCGAAATACACAAGCTGTCTACTTACACGAACACTCTGTATTTTATCTCTAACAATCGCACTTCTGATCACCACTGTAGTAGATTTAAACTCTAGTTGACTGACTAAAATAATTTATTTAACGAAATACACTGATTCACAGTACTCTAATTTACATAACAATCACTCTAGTATTTATATTCGACTTTCACTTCACTGACTGTCCCAACTGTCCGCTGCGTAGTTCTTTTTATATCCGACGTTGACTTCTCTGAATGCTCCAGAATTTTCTTTCGAATCGCCCAGACTCACCAAACCGTCCAGATTCTTCTCGGTGCAAGCGCATCGACAGTCTCCCGCGGTTGGTCGCTAGCTATACGTGAGAGTTCAGGTCCGGCATCGCCCGCAGCCTCGCCACAATATAATTTTTGAATTTTAGCACAATTGATCATTGACATACCATACTGAGAGCTTCCATCAGAAAAATTCACACAAGGTGCAAATCATCTATTAGAAAATCTTCAACCACGAAAGTATTATTCCAGTTCAAAGTGAAGTAATTTTTCGCAATACAATCTGTATAAATAATGACATCGTGGCAACGCACTATCCGATCTGAAAATATAGGATTACAGAGAGTTCATATAAATAAAACACAGGGCGATTAATTGGAAAGTTGAATTTATTTTCATGGAAGACCATGTTGGCATATACACTTATTTGAGAATTATCTTCTCTAGATTATTTTTTAAATTATCTGAACAAAAACATCTGAATTCCTGACAATCCGGATGTTTAGTCGTGAAGAATGCAGTACTGAATGAAAGCTGTGTATATACGAGAATGTTGTAAATTTTTTTATTTGTTCTTCTTATTTTTGTTGAGTAACTTTTTAATTAATGATAAATCGAATCATTATATTTCCCGCCACGTTCTCGAGATCACAATATGTAGTACCCCCATTTCGCACAAGGTGACGCCACAAACTTCAAAGCATCTAAAAATTTCTCCCATTCCTGTTCTGTGGGTCCTGCTTCTAACTTAACTATGGTTGCCGTGTTTCGTCATTACTCTTTTTTGTGCCGAACGTGACACGCGTTTTTAGGTTAAAACAAGAAATATTTTTTGGAAATGGGAAAACACGGACGACGTAGAAATAGTTCCAGCTCTTCGGATTCATACAATGTATCTGATAAACTTGTTAAAAAGTTTAAAAAATTCCTGAAACATCGCTTTAAGAAACATGACCGATCTCGTTCTCCAGCATGGGTATCTAGTGACCTCGAGTCGGACAAAGAAAATGGTAGCCATTATGAAACGAGAAATTCACGAGACCGCAGTCGAAGTCCGTTCAGAAGAAATTCAAACGAAACACAACCAACAGAATTCCTTTCAGTCGAAAATGGTAATATTGAGCCTTGTAAAAGAGTTTTTTGCAAGAATTTGTCAGTTTGACAAATATCTCAACATGAATCTGAGCCTTGTAAGAGAGTTTCTTGCAAGGGTTTGTCAGAGTTCGACAAACTCCTCAGTGTAGATAAACAAGGAGCTGAATAATAAGGAAATACTCTTCAATAACCAAATGAATGGTAGATGCCTACCTAAAGCCAGAGTTTGGCTTAAAATATGAATAAATTGACAGAGTATACTGGCAGCCAAGTTGGAGAAAAACAGAGATATTTGTCAGAGTTTGACATGAAGACTGCAGTAATCTTTGACTTCCAACACAGTCCTTTATAAGGCAGTTGGTATAAGACAGTTATAATATTAGTAAATGTGTATCCTTTCTTTTCAGACCCCTTATCGCCAGAAAACCTGGCGCAAGAGGAAGAACCAACTAATATAAATGATCCTCTTCTTGAAGAGGAAATTCCTATATTACCAGCAAATGTTTTGCAAGAGTTGGGAGAGGAGTCCACTAATGTGGAACGTACTAGAGGAGTCATTCACAGAGACGTTGCCTCTAGGTGGACATCCATTTTGAAGAATGGATTAGATGGTGAGACCAGATCTGGTCTAATCAAAAAATATCCTGCTGTTTCCAATTGTCAGTTGATGGAATCACCAAAATTAAATCGTGAGGTAAAAGCCTCCCTGAGCGAATTGGTGCTGAGATGAGACGAACGTCTGGTAGGTGTCCAAAATAAAATTAGTGCTAGCTTGAGTGCGATAGGCCAGGCACTCACTATGTTGATTGGTGAGAGAGAGGAAGGAGAAGGTGACCTGCAGTTGGTAGAGTTGGTTAGTGATGCTGGACGGATGCTAGCAGATCTCCATTTCTCTGAAACGGAGACAAGAAGAGCATTGGTGTCCCCCAATTCAAACCAGAAATTGAGGGAAACATTAGTGGACACTCCTCGTGATGCATGGCTCTTTGGTGAAAACCTGACAGAGCGTATCAAGGATGCAAAAGCTCTAGAAAAATCTAGTTTAGATTTCAAGAGTGTCCAACGGCTTGAGAAAGCAAAAACAATTAAAAACTCGACGAATCCTGTTCGAAAGCATTTAAACTCCAGGGGTCCGCCTCGACAAGCCAATGCGCCCCCGCGTCAAGGTGGACTAAAATATCCGTCTCGGAGACCACAGGGCCAACCAAGGGCACACTCAAACAACCACCACCACCGTCAATTCAGAGAGGAGAAGAGGAGGGGACATTACTAGAAACAACTAATGTGAGTAAATATGCAGGCAGATTATCCCATTTTGAAAATCAGTGGCAACAAATTACCCACGATCCAAGGATACTCTCTTGGATAAAAGGATATCGGATTCCTTTTAGTAGGAAGCCTGTACAAAATATTCCTCCTATTGAAAGTAATTTGTCTAAAACAGACAGGTTGAATATACAAATTTGTCTAGAAAAACTGATCAACAACGGGGCAGTGGTGAGTTGTACTCCCTAAAAAGACCAGTTTTTGTCTAGAATATTTTTACTCCCTAAACCAAATGGCTCCTTTCGTTTTATATTGAATTTGAAAACTCTCAACAGTTTTATTGAGACTGAGCATTTCAAACTAGAGGACAAAAACATAGCAATGAAACTCATTTCAAAAAATTGTTACATGACTTGCTTAGATTTACAAGATGCATACTTCTTTATACCCGTTCGTAGAGAAGATAGAAAATATCTGAGATTCTGTTTCAATGGCACTCTCTTCGAATTCACCTGAATACCTTTTGGGCTTTGCGCAGCACCTTGGCTTTTTACTAAAATAATGAAACCTGTGATATCCTGGCTGAGAGAAAATGTTTTTTTTTCTGTAATATACCTGGATGATATATTTCTAGAAGCAAATACACACAAGGAATGTGTGGACAACACTTTAACAACTAAATTATTTTTAGAAAGTTTAGGTTTTATAGTGAACTCAAAGAAAAGCCAATTAATCCCAAAGAAAAAGTGCAAATTTTTGGATTTCATATTTAATTCAGAGAACATGACTATTGAACTCACCTCAGATAAAAAAGATAGATCTATAACTCTGCTAGAAAAATTTTCTAAATGTAATACTTGTACTATAAGAGATTTTGCTCATTTTGTTGGCGTTCTTGTTTCATACTCTCCAGGTGTAAAGTATTCTTAGGTGTATCTGAAGCGTTTTGAAAGAGAAAAATTTTTAGCACTTCAGAAAGAGGAAAATGATTATGACAAACTCATGGTAATTCCTTCTGAATTATCAGAGGATTTTGAATGGTGGAAAATTAATATCAATAAGGCCTACAACCCCATTAGGCAATATCAATTTATAAAAGAAATTTATTCCGATGCATCCACAACAGGGTGGGGTGTTTTCTGTGAGGGAGAGGGTTCTCATGGCCATTGGACTGATTCAGAAAAGAAAAAACATATAAATTATTTAGAGTTGCTGGCAGTTTTCTTGGCATTAGGAAGGTTTGCAGACAGCCTTAAAAAATCAGAAATTTTATTGCGAGCAGACAACACCACTGCAATTTCCTACATCAATCGCATGGGCGGCATTCAAAATACTCACCTGAATGACTTGGCGCGTAGGATTTGGCAATGGTGTGAAGATAGGGATAACTGGATATGTGCTTCCTACATAAAATCATCCGAAAATAAGGAAGCAGATTTTTAATCTAGAAGATTGCCTCAGGAAACAGAATGGGAACTGTCCATAAAAGCTTATTCAAACCTGATTGATACATTCGGTGTACCGGAAATTGATATTTTTGCAAGCAGACATAACGCAAAATGCGAAAAGTTTGTTTCCTGGACAAAAGATTCAAAAGCCCATGCCATTGATGAATTTACGCTGTCTTGGGAAAGTTTCTTTTTTTATGCCTTTCCCCCTTTTAGTCTGATATTACGGACGTTACAAAAAGTAGTGGAAGACAAAGCTGAGGGAATTATACTGTTACCATTTTGGCCCACTCAGCCTTGGTCTCCATTATTTGAAAGACTCAAAAAATCCAATCCTTTATATTTTTCTCCAAATAAAAATCTCCTATGTTCTTCCAACGGACAGCACCACCCCTTATGGAAAACACTTACCCTGGTGGGAGCTGTATTATCAGGGAGGCGTATAAAATGAAAAATATTCCAGAACCCTCGATCGACATCATGGTTTCTTCGATCACGGATTCCACACTTAAACAATATGACAGTAGCTTGAAAAAGTGGTGGTGTTTCTGCAGAAGGAACAACTTAAATGTTTATGATGCATCCATACAAAATATATTGTTGTTTCTAACGGAAATATTTGAAAACAATGCTTCATTTGGTACCTTGAATTGCCACAGGTCAGCTTCAGCGTTAATAATGGGGCCAGATATTGGGGAAGATTTTAAAATCAGGCGATTTTTTAAAGGCGTTCAAAACAAGAGGCCAGTGATTCCCAAATATAGTTCAACTTGGGATCCCATTTTAGTTTTGAACTACCTCAGTACTAAAAAATTGAAATTGCTGACCATGAAGATTGTAACGCTTTTAGCTTTAGTAACTGGACAGAGGGTCTAAACAATATCCTATATAGAAATAGAAAATATAGACAAACAAAACGAGGGCGTTGAAATCAAGATCCCACGAAGGATTGAGACTTCGGGCAGAAATAAGTTTCAGCCTGCTTTGTTTTTGCCCTTTTTCAATGACAATCCAGCTTTATGTGCTGCGAATACCTTACTAGAATATGTAGAAAGGACAAAAATATCAGAATAACGACCACTGGCAAATTATTCATTACCTTCAAGAAACCACATAATCCAGTAACTAGTCAAACTCTTAGTCGATGGATTAAGACGATCCTTCACAAAAGCGGCATTGACACAAAGGCATTCACAGCACATAGTACTAGACATGCCAGCACATCTGCAGCTAAAAGGTCTGGAGTTTCAATTGACATCATAAGGAAAACTGCGGGATGGTCTGAAAAATCCAATACATTTGTACAATTTTATAATAGGCCTTTATGCAATAAAGATAGTTTTGCTAAGGCAGTCCTAGGATTAGAAAGATAGAAGTGTGCGCAACTGCATCACTTGCAGATTGTTGCAAGCTAAATTGAATTCAATATATCTGTTTAGTTTGTAGGTTGTTTACATGTTCAGTTTACGAAATATGTTATATTTTCGGAAATAAAAATTGTCACAACATGCTTTAAACATCTACATATTGTGATCTCGAGAACGTGTCGGGAAATATAATCACAAGATCAAACGAACTTACCTTAAGTGAAGTTCGATCTTGATTATATGAACCGCCTCGTTCGAAGAGATCACACCCTCCCATAAATTACCCTTTTGGGAAATCCCAAAACACCCAATTGGCCGTTGTGACAATGTGCTTTAAAGAATGACGAAACACGGCAACCATAGTTAAGTTAGAAGCAGGACCCACAGAATAGGAATGGGAGAAATTTTTAGATGCTTTGAAGTTTGTGGCGTCACCTGGTACGATATGGGGGTACTACATATTGTGATCTCTTCGAACGAGGCGGTTCATATAATCAAGATCGAACTTCACTTAAGGTAAGTTCGTTTGATCTTGTGATTATACTGCATATATTTTTTAAATTGTTTCTTTGTACTTAGTATCGATCTCTAGTATACTCGTTTATCTAAACAAAAATAATTAATTAATCCTCTCTCAATAATGAATTTGATGCAATTGAAAGATTATTTACCCATGGCGAATTTACCTATAATGCACTAGCTATTTCAAACTCTTGCACTACTTTCCCCCAATATTATGTGGCCCTTTCCAGGCAGAGATGGACAAGATAGGACCATTTTTTGCACATTTTTTTATTTATCTTATATGTTTGACGGCAACTATACTAATCTTCCTAGAGGAACTTATAATTGTTGATATTTTGTGATCAGTGCTATTTTTATAATTCAGAGACAGCGTTACAATGCCTCCTATATTAGTGAAGAAATCGCGAGGAGGTTGTAATTTGAAGAGGTAATCGTATTCGGTTGATTCTAATCATTTTTCACACCAAAATGAACAGTTTTCCAGGTTAGAAATGTAATATTATTTCATTCTTAGGTTCAGATATATGCTTTCTATGAATGGAACATTAGGTGTTCGAAAATATGATTAGATGAATTTCGTGAATGTAACCTAACATGAAAATATAGAAAATTATGTATCCAGAGGTGTGAACGAGGAAATCAGTTGTTTTCGGATAGATTTTACAACAATATTTGATATTTTCATTTAGGGATTATTCAATAAATTTCGATTTTATTCACTAATCAAGAACATTCCAGAAATATTCTCAGTTAACATTTCCTGGATATGTGTGTGGAAAACATCAAAATAAAATTAGGAGACGTTCTCTAATTTTCGTGGAATATTTCGCAAGTACATTCAGGGAACATTTGAAATTATATTTATTAATATACTGCTGAACATTTCAAAGGATGTGTGTAGACTGTTAATTGTTGATGTGAAAATTTCACATCAACAATTTTCGACTAATTGAATGCTTTTATTTTGTCATGTTAGTGTTAGTCACTTGATTAAACAGTAACACAAGATTAAAATTTTATATAGGAACTTCCGTCGACTTAAGTATTTCGAATTGAAGTAAAATTTCAAGTTTGAAATGTTCTGAATATACAACAAATTATTGACCACTGCAATTCAAAAATGTCGTTTGCTGTCAAATTTTTAGAAGTGTTTTTCAAAGTTTATTGTGTCACAAGGGCAGAAAGTGAGCTTTAGGAAAAAAAATCGTTAATTTTATGAATATAGCCATAATAAAAAACTCAATTAGTAAAAATGTACGATTTTTTTCTATTTCTTTGATTTTTGTTTGGACAGTGGGGTTAGGTAACACCCCCATAACCATATAGTTTTCGTTCACATTAAGTTTCTGCGTACGTAATCTTAATTTTTTTTGCAATATTCCAATCTTACAATTATAGGGGGGCGCTTGACATGTCAACGTATTTTTTGTCTAATCATTCCTGACATTTTGGAATTAAAAAAAAATCCCATTGTTTTGATTTTTTCTAGTATAACTTCCTTCGTCTCCCCAAATTATAAATGACGTTTTAAAAATCGAAAAAAAACTCTGTTAATTCAGGAAATTATCCAAACTATTCGATACCCGCAAAAACCTTTTTCTGGTTTCTAAAATTCGCGGGAACGCACACAGCCCAAATAGGGGGTCGCAGGAAAACGGGCTTTTATCCACTCTTTCTAGAAGGATCATGGACGTATATTCGGGTATTTAAAAATCACAAAAATTAATTTGATCCCCTTGAAACCAAACATTTTTTGTCTCCTGCTTCCTCCCAGACACCTTTTATTTTGCAGAAATTTCCTGCGTACGTATTCTGCCGAAATTCCCACCAGTTCGATAAGTAGCTTCCGGTTGGTAGTGGGGGGGGGGAAGGGGTAATATTTTAAAATCGGAACGCATCCTTTTTATAACTGTACAAAAAGTTTCCGAATAGGTACTCGGATGTCATAGATACGGGTCCTCCTCCGAGACTCCCACAGATACCTTAGAATTTCGAGTTCTACAAAATATTTGTTTTCCTGTTTAATTTTTTTTTCCCATATCAATAGTTTCCGTGTAACGTAGAGACTGTTCGTATAGTCCATGTCAATTTTTCTACTCTTTGTACCTATAGCCATTTCTTTGAATAAAAGTATTTTTTATTTGTTTTATACCTACCTAGTCCATGTCGATATTTCTGCATACCAATATTTTTCTATGATACTGTTGCCTCACCATGTATGGTTAGTACATGTTGATTATTTTTATTTTTGCATGTCAAGATTGTCCCTTAATCATATTCAGGACACCCCTGTACACCTTTCGTTCCTAACGAAGAAAAATAGCACCGTTTATTTCAATGGCGCGGCGCGGCGTGCCCAAGTCACAGAACTATATCCAGGATAAATAAATATATTTCTATTTCATTTGTTTGAATTGAGTTGTTATCATGGGGTAATGCACTAATCAATACAATGACAGACATTAAAGCACATAAAAATTCACCCAGTAAATTTTTTGTTGCCATAACTTATAAATATGTTTGGTGGAAGAATTTAATGAATAATGATTTTAGGTACTAATTTTTGGATGTCAAAATGACGAATAGAGAGATATGTGTTTATTGTATGAGGAAAACGATAACAATTGACGAATTTCCACGTAAGTCAGTTGAAGTAGACTCGTTAAAATATAAAAAGAAGACAACCTTGAGAAATAATACACACATTTTTAGAATTATGGTAAAATAAATAAAGTGTATAGAGAAATGCTCTTTACAAAATAATGAAAAAAAATCGTGTATAAAATTTATATGATTATAATACAAAAGCATCACAATGTCGATGGTATCATTCAAAACAGTTTGAAAGTACTTTCCATCATTGTACTGTTAACTGTTCAAGTTTGGCTCGGCATTAAAAAATTTCACTTTTATTTTCAACCATTATATTTTTACAAATTTATCTCCTGCAATTATTATTATTTTGACCACTTATAAGTCATGATCGAAAAATTTCCTGTTACTACTTAAAATGTAGATACCATTATAATACAATACCCAATAAGTATTTCAGAACATCACAAATAGCACGTCCGACCCTGCTATGATGGTACTGCGCATGTGTCCGACTACGCCGAAATTCCTCCTTGTATAAACGCTTTTGCAAAACACAATCTCCATTCTCTCTCTGGATATAGTTCTGTGGCCCAAGTCTATTATATTCTATCCGATGATTTTCCGATATGGGAATTCGTCAGAAACAGAAACGACATTCATCGGTTGCCTCTGTTTAGAAATATTGGCAACACTGTATTCAATGAATGGTAGCGCAACACCTATAGATTGAAGAAACAGGAAATAGAACACGGTTATACAAATTGGCGTGCGCGAAGCCGGCCAAATATTTCGAGTTATTCCTGAGGAGTGGGAAGCGACACAGATTCGTATTCAGAAAAAATGTCGGTTATTATTTCAAAAGTTCTATCTTCATTTGGGATGAGTGGGAGTGCATTTTCATAAGGAATGTGAGTTCATATAACCACCTTTACCAAAAACTTCTTCTGAATTGTATTCTCACCAATGATTCAAAATATTAATTTATTCGAGCATGATAATGAAATGAAACTCAAGTGATATTGGTCTTCAAATAGTATAATAATTTTAATAAAACCTGATCTAACTCTTTTATATTCATCAAATACATTTTTGGCGGGAATTATCACAGTGGTTAAGGGCCTGCCTGGTGACTCAGAGGTCTCAGGCTCGGTTCCCAGCCGGTGCAAACTTTTTTTATTTTCAGATGGAAAAGGCTGAATGATTGAAGCTCTTGCCGGCTGGGGATATTCCTCCATGATTCACTGTGGGGTTAATAATTAACTGTGCTACTCCTGAGGTGGCGTATAGAGTTAGTAACAAGGCCTACCCAAAACACATGGCTAATGACAATAGCAGTCGATGCCAAAACAGTGGCGGCAATAAGGATTCGGGGCTCCCCCCGCCAAATTTTGTTTGGATGTTCATACAAGTGGCAATACAATCTGGAAATACCAGACATAATTCCATATAATAATGCACAATATACTTATTTATTATATCATCTATATTGAAATATTTTCCAAGGAAAAAATATTATATGAATTGTGCATTTTTCTTAGAAATTTTAGCGATATTCCGGTATACGGTTTTATTCCACTCTGGATAATATAAATGCCATAATTTGATTTGAATATTAAATCTTACCATCGCAAAAATCTTTCTGGTTTTCGGTTTTCCCTTCGTCAGCATTAACTCTTTTGATGTGGTCGAAAAGTGCCGCGTTTTTTGTGATCGGGGAGTGAGCGGACTTAATTGGTATATCTATGTACCTACAATGGTATTTTCAATTTTCACCGGTGTACTTTTATGCCTGTCATTGTAAATTCGGGGAAGGGTTGTAATCCAAGAGCGTCAATAACCAAGTTCTTAGAGGATACCCTGAATCCACTAACAAACAATAATCTGTGTGGCCTCTTTCATGGAGACTTCTCATGAGCTTTTGTACATTTGAACGACTCCAAATGAATGCATCATTGGTACTTCCTGGGTATTTGGCATTCACATTCAAAATTATTAAATCTGCATCACAGACCTACATTCGACATGATCAATAAGGGGAGAAAGAATAGCTATGTGGGTGCAGTCAATGGATCCTATCACACCTGGTATATCTTGTTCATCAAAAAATCTGATATGATTTTAAATACCATATCAGATCATTGAAGAAAGTACTCAGTCAAACACCAACCTTCGACGAATCCGATTAAATTTTTCAAAATTATTAGGAAACTGTACCCATTCATTCAAAATTTCTGGCCGATTCAATGCAGTAGTAACTTCTTTCACACACACACTAACAGGAGACTGGCTTGTTAGGACCTACACTGGTTTGAAAGTTACCATATGTATAGAAATGCAATGCAGTTAATACCTGAAGCCAATTAAAATTTTAAAATAATTTCCTTCGCCTATGAATTTTATGGTATACAACCTTTACTTGAATTCGAAGGTCTGTGGGTCGATAAGGTGTCCTCATAAACGGTGTTGAGGTATTGAGACCCTAGTTTTTCGTTAGCCTGAATACTTTAACAAACTGACGTTCACTCAACGCAAACGGATCCAGATGCTTTGGTCTATTATTGAACATTGGTTGATTTTTGAACTGTTCCAAATTCTCCAATAATATCAATTGAATAAACTCGTCCATTTTGAACTGAATTATGCAAACCAACAATCAGATTTGGAATCACAACCTTAGTTTATTCCTATAAAGACGATAGAATTGTGGTCGCAACAACACGAGTGAAACAATTACTAATATTACGTATTCCTGTCATAGGAAAGGGTCAAAACTTCCAAACTTCTTGCATTCTTACGAACACATGTGATAACAGCAAAAAAAAGGTCAAAAATCGAGTCCCTGACAAGTTTTAATATAGTTGATTTGACTACCACTCTGAAGGAAGCCTGTGATAAACTTTTTAGTTTCGTGACATGGTTACTTTACTGCGTCAGACCTCGAAAGTATGCGAAACTTGATGAATTGATGGTGAGAGTTCAAATTTCGATTTGGTTGCACAAAGAAACATAATTGAAAATCAAGCACAAATAAAACATTTAATTGAACTAGGTCCATATCAGCCATTTTCACCAGCATTTCCATTGGATATTGAGAAGAACAAATTCAATGCACAATAGTGAAAGGAGTTTCCTTCTTAAGAATATGAAGGATGCAGCCTTCTGAATTATTTGTTCTCTCTTCTCCAAAGAAATTGGGAGATCAAAGGTAGAGCCAGCATGGATCAGCAGAGGAGTGGAAAACTGGAGTGAGATGAAAAGTTTTGGTTCCACAAAACATGGAAAATTGATATTACATTTCAATTTTACTGCCTACAAAAGTGCTCTTTTCGAATATTGCAAGTTTCTTGTAGAATCAAGACATATTGATGTTTTACTATTCGAATTCTTCCGTATAACACAAATATAGTTGACATTCTGTTTGACATTTATAAAACGCTGGCAAGGCAGGGGGAATGTAATCGATGACGAAAACAGTACGCCTTATGTCGAGACATAATTATATGTTAGAAAAATGGTTGGAAAGCCAGAAACTTCCACATATACACTGTGTCTCACTTTTCATGGAAGCACCCCCGTAACTTCCTTAATTATCAATGTAGAACGTTGAAACTCTCAAGACGAAAGGAAATCATAGGAAGGCACCTACCGGTTCGAAGGTGATGACCTAAGTGATATACACTGCCTGCCAGTCGCGATGGAACAACCCATTTTTACGGTAAATCATATTAGGGGGCAAAATACAATCGAAATTCCATCACATTCCTTATCAGGACCCCCAACTTATTAAAGATACTCCTTTTTCCTTTTCCAGTACTGATTTTTTGTCAGAATAAAGGGGTATCTGTAATAGGTTAGAGATTCTGATCACGAATCTGGTGGAATTTCGCTTCTATTTTGCCCCCAAATATGATTTACCGTAAAAATGGGTTGTTCCATCGCAACTGGCGGGCAGTATATATCACTTAGGCCATCACCATTGGATTGGTAGGAGCATTTCCATGATTTCCTTCAGTCCTGAGAGTTTCATCATTCTACTTTGATAATTACGGAAGTTACGGGGGTGCTTCCATGAAAAGTGGGAAACACTGTATATGAGTTCTAAAGTCACAAAGTTACTTTTATTGAACTGTTGGGGGATGGAGTGTTGAAATCAGTTTTTGATGAATTTCAAACAGCATCATTTATAACTATTATGGCTGACCACACCATATATTTCATACAAAGATATAATGTGGTGTTGTAATGAAGGATCATTGACGATCAAGGATGTCCGAAAGAAATACCTCTTTCTATATCTGAGTCAACTGACAAAACAGAACTTGAATCAGCTTCAGATATTTTGAGGATTTTGAACTCAAAGAAAGTTGACGTTTCCAGGATATCATTTCAATCATATGACTTCGATTCGGCAATTTCTGGAAAGTTCATCAGAACCCAATAAATAATGGGTGAATTAGTTGGGCGCAATATACCCTACATACAGCAATGGAACATTGTTCAGAAGCTAGTCGGATGGCAAGTGATACTTTCAACAATGTGGAAGAACTTTACGTTTTTCTTTTAGTAGCAGCACGAAAAGGCGTCTTCCTTCGGGGAAAACACTCGAAGAGGTGAAAAATTCATTTTCACCGAAAAACTTCCCAAAGAAAAGATGGACAGATGGCAGAATTTCTGGAAGCAGTAAACCGATCTTTCGAAGTTATAACAGAAACATAAGAAGAAATTTTTCGAGTGCATCACTAGATATAATCACAAAATCGAAATAATTTGATATACTTGAATATTTGCTAAATTTTGATTTTGTGTGCCGTTTGATGTTTTCGAAAGTAATTTTTTATAAATTCAAAATTGTTAAACAAATTTTTGAAAGAACGGCACTTGATAATGCTGACTCTGATGCAGAAATAAATACTCTTATGATGACCAAATCTGGTGAAGAGATTAATAATTTTATAGAGAGTGCAGAAATATTTGCAAGAAAAATGCAATCCCTGAAAGATGTGATGAGAACAATCAGAGTTCTGCTGGACTCATCCTGACACAGTTTTACAGAAGAGAATTCTTGATCATTTTGGATGTTCTCATCGAGTTTTTAGACATGTCATAAAAATCTTACAACCAATTATGAATATATTTACTCTGCCGTTATCGGAATATATATAACTTTCCTTGGAAGAATTTGAAAATCACTGGCAAGTTCTCTATCGATTTCACCAGACAGCTATTCGTTTAGTGAATTATAGGTATTTTTTGGTATATGCGTAGAAAGAGCAGTGGTATCCATGCAAGATATGATGGAAATTGCAGCAAAATGAAAGGAATCTTTGAAAGATACCTTTGTATTATGCCAATTCGAGCAGTAGAGAGGTAGAAGATTTCGAAATGAATTTCAAGAAATCGAAGAACAACGCAACAAATTGGCACACTCAATATTTTATCATTTTACTATATCTTGTATTTTTTCTATTCTAATGATAAAAATCCTGGAGAACGGAGCGATGAATCATTTCAAAAATTTGTGGGCATGGATAATTAAACACGCTCTACCCGTCTAAAATGCGTGCGAAATCTTCCAGATTAAAACACACCGTGTTAGAAAGATTGGTGCTAGGTAACAACGCCAAGTTCAATGATATCGAATGTCAAATCAGCTTCAATGTAAACAAACAAAATGAGAGTATTATTTCACAGATGCCTTTCTTCAGTAGAGAATCTAGGAATTTCACTTTACGGGAGAGTTTTGAAATGAAAAAATATTATATTCCATAACTTACAGGTACAAAATATACAGGGTATTCCACATTCGATAACCTATTAGACGTTTCTGGAGGACGGAACGATGCATCATTTCAAAAATTTGTGGGCATAGATAATTAAACATGTTCTACCCGGCCTGGAATGTTTTCATCAATTCAGTGTTGCCACTTGTATCAGAAAGTAGTAGATACTTTGTTATTTTAAACAGAACACCCCGTATATTACATGATTTTTGGAATCCTTATAAGATTCCTCTCAAATTTCCCAGATGATTCTCTATACCTATATGTGACGGTCTTCGTGATAATTATTTTTTGTCAAATTTTTGTGTAAAACCTGACCATTGAAAAATTACCTTTTCTTTCACAATGCAAATTAAATAAATTTCAATTTGGGTCATAGCTGCATAACACCATTAAGTATTCTGGCGAAGAACTGGATGTCAGTTTTAGCATACAGGGAGGCTCAGAAGTAAGTTTCTTTCAGGAACTTATGAAAATGATTGAAACTCAGTTTTTTCAAATAGAACTATCTGACTGTTTAATACAACCAACCAGTTTGAATAAGTTTCGTCGACTATGTTCTATACCTATCTCCTAATGTTTATGAGATATTGATGATTTTATGATTTTTGAGGTCTGTGCAAGTATACAATTTCATGTATAAATTGTGGAAAATCTATCGAATAATAAATAAGACCTTTATCTTTTCTGAAAGAGGTGTAATTGAATACATGAAATACACGAACTTTCCTTCATACTGGGTGTACGATGAATATGGTTATGTTGACAGTCCAAAGAATGAAAAATCAAATTGATTTAATTCATTCTACATAAGAGATAATATTACAAAATTCACTTAGCAATAATTATAACACATTTGGTACTGAGTAATAAAAATTCAGTAGCTTATATGCTTGAAATGCTGACCACTCAATTGCAACATCGATGGATCGACGTTATTACATGATCAGTCGTGGCTCAGCAGATTTCCGATGAGTCGATTTCTCCGAAAGCACATCTTACCTTGTTTTCCAGTTCCAGATTTTTATTCACATGTGTTCAATGAACCTTTTCTCTTATTTTCCACCAGAGATAAAAATCTAGGGGAGTGAGATCTGGTGACCGCGGCGGCCAAATCCAAGGACCCAAACGTTGTATCCGCCAATTTTCGAACAAATTAGTGAGTTCTCTGCTCACTTCACGTGTACGATGTCGAGGAGCCTCATCCAACTGATGCCAACAATTATGATATAAGTTCAAAGGTAAATTGTCCAAGAATTCACCAAGAGTTCTTCTCAGAATATCCAAATATTTTCCGGAATTCAACTTTTTTCCAACAAATGCAAATTGAAAATTTGTCAACCATGAGCATACAATTTCTGTTGTCCAGAAATGATTATTTTGACGATTGAACACTCCCTCACCACTCCATATATTACTTTTTCGTATGTCCATTTTAATATCATTTCGCTAAATTCTACACATTTTAGTTGATCATTTCTATGCAAAGTTTGCAGCCTGATGAATGTATTCTGGATTTCGCTACTGAATTTCAACAAAAATAATAGTTTGTCATGATTTGATCCTAATAGCCAGACTTGGAGAACAAAAGAATGAACATGACACTAACGTTTTTAAATAGTCCGACTGTCATCCCAGAGTAGTGAAAATGGAAAATAATAATTATTCAAACTCCGACATCCTGAATTTGTTTTATAATCATGGTGAGTGCAATAAAATCATATTGAGGACTTATGGAAGATTTAATGAGTTATATCCAAATTTACCAACAATGAACGAACGGAAATTCAGAAGATTTGAACGAAATTATCTCAACTTCGGAAAAGTTCACGCCTCAAAAAAAAATGAATCAGGTGACTGGTGACATGGATAATGAAATAAATATTCTGGGATATTTTCATGCTTATCCGCATGCATCTATTACTAGTGCTGCGGTGGATTTGGGAATTTCTCGAAATTCCTTCTGGAGAATTTAAAAAAAACATAATATATTGTCTCTGATGCTTTGAGGAACGTTGCACACGTAGCTGTTAGATTTAATTCAATACCCGTCGTGGTCTTAGCCAGGGGAGCAGTTGTTTTCTGACAGGTACTTGCCATAATAAGCCTACGCAGTAGGTGTTTATGGGAGTAAAGGGTTCATCATCGGTCAGTAAGACTGTTCGTTAGCAAACGATCTCCCAAAGATTTCTGTTTTCTTCGATTGAATCTCTTAACCCGGAGATTCGGAGTGTTCTTCCTCTGCTCACTAGGTGGAGCGGCCTAGACACTGCTTCCATCTCGTGAACCAGAATTGACTAATCAGCGGAGTGTGTATTGATTTGGACGGGGAACAGATGGCTTCAGTGCTGTCTGTGTTGACCTACCCCTGCACTGATCAGAGGCAACAACCTCGAAACTAGTCTGCAGGTGGTCACCCTGTCCAAATCAAAACATAATTCTGCTGGTTGGTCATAGAGGGCACTTGCAATTGCGTCCTCTGATGCTTTGAGAAACGTTGCACAAGAAGCTGTTAGATTTAATTCAATACCCGTCGTGGTCTTAGCCAGGGGAGTAGTTGTTTCCTGACAGGTACTTGCCATAATAAGCCTACGCAGTAGGTGTTTATGGGAGTAAAGGGTTCATCATCGGTCGGTAACGACTGTTCGTTAGCAAACGATCTCCCAAAGATTTCTGTTTTCTTCGATTAAATCTCTTAACCCGGAGATACGGAGTGTTCTTCCTCTGCTCACTAGGTGGAGCGGTCTAGAAACTGCTTCCATCTCGTGAACCAGAATTGACTAATCAGCGGAGTGTGTATTGATTTGGACGGGGAACAGATGGCTTCAGTGCTGTCTGTGTTGACCTACCCTTGCACTGATGAGAGGCAACAACCTCGAAACTAGTCTGCAGGTGGTCACCCTGTCCAAATCAAAACATAATTCTGCTGGTTAGTCATAGAGGGCACTTGCAATTGCGTCCTCTGATGCTTTGAGGAACGTTGCACAAGTAGCTGTTAGATTTAATTAAATACCCGTCGTGGTCTTAGCCAGGGGAGTATTGTTTTCTGACAGGTACTTGCCATAATAAGCCTACGCAGTAGGTGTTTATGGGAGTGAAGGGTTCATCATCGGTCGGTAACGACTGTTCGTTAGCAAACGGTCTCCCAAAGATTTCTGTTTTCTTCGATTAAATCTCTCAACCCGGAGATTCGGAGTGTTCTTCCTTTGCTCACTAGGTGTAGTGGCCTAGAAACTGTTTCCATCTCGTGAACCAGAATTGACTAATCAGCGGAGTGTGTATTGATTTGGACGGGGAACAGATGGATTCAGTGCTGTCTGTGTTGACCTACCCTTGCACTGATGAGAGGCAACAACCTCGAAACTAGTCTGCAGGTGGTCACCCTGTCCAAATCAAAAACATAATTCTGCTGGTTGGTCATAGAGGGCACTTGCAATTGCGTCCTCTGATGCTTTGAGGAACGTTGCACAAGTAGCTGTTAGATTTAATTCAATACCCGTCGTGGTCATAGCCAGGGGAGTAGTTGTTTTCTGACAGGTACTTGCCATAATAAGCCTACGCAGTAGGTGTTTATGGTAGTAAAGGGTTCATCATCGGTCGGTAACGACTGTTCGTTAGCAAACGATCACCCAAAGATTTCTGTTTTCTTATAATATATTGTATTATAAATTCATTAGGCTACAAGCTTAACGCAGAGATGATCAACCAAAACGTGTAGAATTTTGCGAAATGTAACTAACATGGACATACGAAGATCCCAACTTTCTGAAAAAAATGATTTGGACCGATGAATCACAATTCTCGCGTGAAGGAATATTCAATCGTCGGCATAATCATTTCTGGGCCTCGGAAAACCCCTCATTTCAATAGAGGAATGGGATTTCAACAAAAAATTTATTTCAATGTGTTTTGTATGCTTATGGATGATAAAGTTTCAATTTGCATTTATGAGGAAAAGTTGAATTCTGAAGAAGATTTGGATATCCTGAGAACAACTGTGAGTGAATTCCTAGTCAATTTACCTCTGAATTTATATTATAATTGTTGGTATCAGTTGGATGGGGCTCCTATACATTGTACACGTGAAGTGAGCAATGAACTCAATAATTTGTTCGGAGATCGGTGTATACGACGTTTGGGTCCTTGGCCTTGGCTGCCGCGGTCAACAGGTCTCACTCCCCTTGATTTTTATCTCTGGGGAAAAATAAAAGAAAAGGTTATAGAACACCTGTGCATACAAGACAGGAACTGGAAAACAAGGTAGGATGTGCTTTTGGAGAAATCGACCCATCGGAAATCCTCAGAGCCACGACTGATCGTGTAATAACGTCGATCCACCAATATTTGCAAGTGAATGGTCAGCATTTCAAGCATCTAAGCTACTGAATTTTTGTTTTTCAGTGTCAAATGTGTGATAATTATTGCTAACTGAATTTTGTAATATTATCTCTTATGTAGAATGAATTAAATCCATTTAATTTTTCATTCTTTGAACTGTCAACATATAACCATTTTCATTGTACATTCACCCAGTATGAAGGAAAGTTCATGAATTCAATTACACTTTTTTCAAAAAATATGAAGATCTTATTTGTTATTCGATACATTTTCCATAATTTATACATGAAATTGTATACTTGCACAGACCTCCCCAGACAGCAAACTTACGTACTATGTACGTAAATTGTACATACTCATTGGACGTAATGTATGTGTATGGTACGTACCTGAAATCAATTTTTTGAACGAAGTACGTAATTCGTATGTACATTTTCCAACCATTTGTACGTACTATGTACGTACATTTTAAGCAGAAACTTACGTACATTGTACGTAAAATGGACGTAAATCATGTTCATGTTCTACATACGTACTGTAGTGGATGTAATCGAAACCTATTTTGGACAAAAATTACGTACATGGTACGTAAAATGGACGAAAATATTATGCGTCCTTAGTACGTACTGTGTTGGTCATAACTGGAACTTAATAGGGACTTATAGTACGTACATAGTACCTGGAAAGAATGTGAATACTGTACGTCCTTTGTACGTACCGTTGAGGTTTCACACGATACACTGTATTCTTTAAATAAAACAAAACACATGAAAGAAATATATTGAAATATTACTCTTTATCCTTTGAAAAAATTGTGAAATTAAACATACAAATTCTAGTTAAAAAATATAGCAGATTACGTTTTATTATTCATTTGATTTTCTTTTCCTTTTGGCAGCCCTTCTAAGCCTTAATTTGATAAATTCTTTCATGTCTTTCCTATCCTTCGCCTAACAGAATAGATGTTTTCTGCTGTTACCGAAACAAAATTAAATCTCGTTGTATAGATTCATCTCAAGATAGAACAAAAGGAGACTCAAAAGAGATAATTCGACATGAGGCTTGTCCATTGAAGATAGACCTTCAAATTCACCTGAAACGATCAGATCTAGAAATATTTCGGCTTGGTTCTAGAGAGTTCAGGGTCTCTTGCAGGTTCTTCAGTTCATTTGCAGCCCGTTTTACTTGCTAGAGGAATCGTTCCGCCACATATTGGGTTTGTTACCGACTTTTCTTCTCGTGCAAACCCCTTTTGTTTCAGACTTACCCTTTTATCACGAATAATATCCTCAAGACAAAAAAATACCGAGAACAACAATAATCAACCTGAAAGCAACAAAATCGCGAAATGAAGCCAAAAACAATTAAGAAGCGCTCGTCTTTCGTACGCAGCCATAATCGATGTCAGTTGTCATTTCAAGGAACACGGAACTCAGCGTCACAGGTCACAGAATGTGCGGTTGAAGTATCCTGTTTCACGGCTATGATTTATACAGTGTTGCAATCAGCAATAGAAGATCTGTGTTTATTTCAAGAAATAATACATCATATTATTAATAATTACTTTCAGTTGTAGATATTTCAGATATTTTGATGTGCGCCCTCGCTTGTGCATATCGGATTATGGACATTAATATGCTTACTCAAACTTTGGTTCGCTCTAAAGCTTATAGAGTAGACTTGAAACTCAATCCAGTATACTTGGCAACGGCACCAAGCACGTAAATTACGGTAAACATGTATACATGACGAAAAGCTAGAACAAATAGGGGACCAACTTCTGTCTTTGTCATCATAATCAGTTGACCAATAGTCGAATGAGGCTGACGTGATATTTTATCTGTTATCTGTGCTAACGATGCGAATTAATTAATTTCTGTTCTTTTCATTAACCTCTGAATTCATCGCAAATTGAAAATTTCCAAAGTGAATAATTACGTTACAATAAATGATCGCCATTTTTTTTTACTTTTCAATTTTTAAAAGGACCGCATGAACCAAAAATCAGATTGAATTTCCTCCAAACGCCATCTGGTATAGATTTTGTGAATAAAAATCATTGGATCTCTTTGATCGTTATTATTGACTTAATTGCGACAATGTCCTTCGATTCATTTATAATTTTTTTATTTTGATATTTTTCAAGCCCAAAATGGTAAATCCCTTGGATCTAATGTCCGGATCTAAAAAGAACGTACGTAAAAAGTACGTAATTTGGACGTATATACCATACATACTAAATATGTACATTTTTTACGTTCAATGGATGTACAATACACGTCCGCGGACGTAATTACGTAAAATAGACATAAAATTTACGTCCTTGGGACGAAGTATGCTGTATGGGTCAGAAATCAATATCTCATAAACGGTAGAAGATAGGTATAGAACATAGTCGACGAAACTCATTCAAACTGGTTAGTTGTATTAAACAGTTAGATAGTATACAGGGTGTTCTATTTGAAAAAACTGAGTTTCAATAATTTGCATGAGTCTCCGGAAGAAACTTACTTCTGAACGTCCGTGTATGCTAAAACTGAGATCCAGTTCTTCGCCAGAATACCTAATGGTGTTTAGTATGCAGCTATGACCCAAATTGAAATATTTTTTTAATTTGCATTGTAAAAAAGGTAATTTTTCAATGGTCAGATTTTACACAAAAATTTGACAAGAAAAATTATCCCGAAGACCGTTACATATAGGTATAGAGAATCATCTGGAAATCTTATAAGGATTCGAAAAATCATGTAATACAAGGGGTGTTCTATTTAAAATAACAAAGTATCTACTATTTTCTGATACAAGTGGCAACACTGTATTGACAAAAACATTTCAGACGGGTAGAACACGTTTAATTATCCATGCCCACAAATTTTTCAAATGATCCATCGTTCCGTTCTCCAGAAACGTCTAATAGTTGTGGAATATAATATTCTTTCATTTCAAAACTCTCCCGTAAAGTGAAATTCCTAGATTATCTACTGAAGAAAGGCATAAGATCTGTGAAATAATACTCTTCTTTTGTTTAAAATAAAAAATTTGTTACATAATGGCATGTATCATTTTCATTGAAGCTGATTTGACATTCGACACCATTAAACTTGGCGTTGTTACCTAGCACCAATCTTTCTTGAAGATTTCGCATGCTTTTTAATGCATTTGACAAGGATTCTGATGCAGTTATTATAAAAAAGATATGTCGAACTACTCACCTGATTCTGTTTTCCGTTGATTGCTCTAACTGTAACTTGTTATCGTTGGCCTCGCATTCCAGCCTCTCAATAACAGCCTCTATTTCTCTATCCCGCTCTTTTTTACAGTGTTCTCGTATAGCCGCTTCTTTATCGGCCAATAAGGAAGCCTGTTGTTTCTTGAAGTTATTCTGCCAGGTTTCATATTCAATTTGGGTTGATTCTTTCAGAAGTCTCAGTTCATTCGAATGTCTTCGTAGTATAACCTTGAAATGGATTGAAATCAGAAGCCATAATTTGTCGGATTGAAGTGAACAGTAGGATTGAATAAACGGAGTGCTATTACTAGTCCAACAACCAAAGGGTTTTAACCTGACAGTAAAACAATAGATGATTTTTGGTACACGAGCACTTTTCGAAGAGTACTTTGAAATAAAAAATGTTCTGCAACCGATCACCTATGGAAAGTGGGGAAAACTCCCGGGAAAAGTCGGAAAATTGGTATTCCATCAATAACTTGGAAGGGGTTGGAAATTTTGATATAATGTATGTAAACAAACTTGTAGAGCGTGAAAATCTTCACAAAAAGGTTTACCACATGTTTTTTCGAAATTTGCTTCCTATGAGAGATAATTAGCTATAATAGATATTTTCAGATTTTCCGCGCAAACAACTCGGGATAGGTATCTTACTCCGACGCCTGACTAAAATCTCTGTATCTCCATTTTTTTCCGTAAAAAATTCGTGAACCGAACGTTATTTTAGATGAAAACCCTTCAACAATTATCATAAATAGCTGGCGGGTGATGGCAGAACTGGTTGTATTTGATATTCGAAGGTGAAATAATAATAGACCGGAATCCCACGCCTATTTTCAAAAATGGTTAATAACAGGCGAATCTTCCTGAGTAGCTTCATTTTGCCGAGATGCACAACTGTTTCCTTTACGAAAATTCTCGATAGTGGTAGCTAATAAAATGCACAGGCGTCAAACATGTCGATTTGGTGAGTGCAAAAAATTCATTAATAACAGTTTTTTAGTTGAACCTCGAGATAATTCGATGAAGTACTCGAAATAACTTTTGTCCTAAAAATGGATGTTAGGACTGAAGAGTCCCCTACTCGCAAAATGTACCAATGACGTGGTCATAAAAATTCATTAATAACCATCGGATTTTTTTACTGCTTCTTGGTTAATATTTGTATAATTGAATGGTCATGTTGTTCTACAAATTGAATGGTAGGTGTTCCCAGTCCTACGCTCCGAAATTGTCAATTCCATGGTAAATTTTTTTTATTGATAACTGTAGGACAATGATGAAAGGTTAGTGTATTGTAAATGAAAGGTTAGTGTATTCTTCACCTAAATAACACAGTGACCTACAAACAAACGGGTATGTATCGCTAGTCCTACAAAAATTATTGAAAATAACTAATTATTTTGAAATTGTGGTTTAGCTAATTTAATATACTTTTATTCGTGAAGTAATGTTACTTTCAATGTATAATTGTTTGTTCGATTCAAAAATATCATAATTTACGTAAAAAGGTGGGAAAATTTGTTTAGCTTTCATACTTTTTAAAAACATATTGAGAACAACAATAACAAAGTAAAAACATTGAAATAATCAATCTGCCCTCCGGGGCGGCTTCAACAGATGCAGGGAAACCCGGAAAAACCTGCAACACCACATCGTCGTCTGAAGAGCTGAAATTTATAATTGAAAACTTTCAAAGAGGTCAGACGAATTGTGAAATTCTGCTCTACGGTAAAACAGGATGTATGGTAGAGCTTGTGGATTTTCTTATGGGCTATGACCTTGAACATATCTGCGCGTCGCTTTGAGGCAACAATTCACAAAATTATTGAAGTGGAAACCGAAAACAATGACTCAACTACTTCACTATAATACCCTAGTCAAAGTTCACACTGGTCGGGTTGAAGATTGGTTTGGTGAAAATTATTATTCAATATATAGATTTAATTTTAAGAGGGAAAATAAGAAAACTTACAAGTAGGTACTTACACAGAAAGTTAAAATGAAATAATTTTTTTCAATACGGCATTTAAAATATTATGGTAATGGTTGGCAACCTAAATTATCGTTATCGGTTTCACTGTCAGACAAGATGTATTACTATTTCTTGCAGCTCATCCATATGTTGACGAAAGAGGATGCATTTAAAACGCATTCTTCAAAGTATACAGGACAAGTATTTCTACTATACAGTAAACAGCTGCTTGAATTCTAAATATAACAATAACTAAAATACAAATTGGTTGCAAAAACCAAAGTGTGTCTTGAAAGTAAGGAAGTTCTCAACAGAAAAAACTAATCCTCCCAGTTACGGTCGCTACCCGTAACGCGTTTTTGTTTAAATAATTTTGTTTCAAATGTTCTTCTTCACACAATCAATAACTGCTAATAATAATTATTATTCCTCTTACCTATATGGACATTATCAAACTATATTTCAAAATAATACTTGACTATACCAATACACTTGCCTTTTATACAAGGTCTTTCTTATTCACTAATACTGATAATTAAACCCCTAATAAAAATAACAATATCTATATCTACGTAAATTACCTATATCATTTTTACCTGAAAGTGTGTTCATGGTCGACAATGTGGACGGGCTACATTAAAAACGGGTGAATATACTAAGTAACTTACATTTTCAAAAACTAAAACGCAATTTGTATGGTACTATATCTTTAATTGGCATGAACACGTGCATCGTCGATCTTTACCAAACGCTCGAAGGACTCGAATGCGGATGTTTTTAAAACTTTTAGTAGACGACAGCCAAAACGTAAATTTGTACTCTGCGACTGTATGAGTCATAGCCCTTAAGAAAATCCACAAGCTCTATCTCCAGAAGCCTCAAAAAGTCCAGTTCGAAAGACATATTATATTTTACGGGGGTCAAGTGGCCAAGTAGTATGGAAACGAAATAAAGAAAACGCATCATGAATATTTCATTTACCTGAATAGGTATTTCCAAATTCATTTCAGTTGAACTAGCAATCATAATATGAATCATCATGTAATTGATAAAGATCCATTCTTTTTCAAATAATTTGTAAAATAAAAATGATAATGGTATTAATATTCATCTATTTCTTTGAACAGTGTTTTATCATGCTATGTAATGCAACACCCTTCATGAAATATAATTTCTTATTCGAATGGAGGGCTACAAATTAGATTTAATGTGTTTATTTCTAAAAAAAAAATCGATTTCGTTTTAAACCAAAAAAATTAAATCGATTCATAATTCGCAAAACAGCAGTTATGGAATTTTGAACACCCTGTAGCTCGAAAACTGGCCATAGGATCGATCTGTGAAATGAACAACTTAATGAGGATGGCAGGATCAAGAAAATATTATATCAAAAATGAGGATAAATGTGCCTAATAACAAAATATTTTGATCATTTTTTATTTCAGAAAGTATGACCGAAATATCTGTAGGCTAGAAGCCCGTGGCTTACGGTCAAATAGATTGATATTACTGCCTTGAAATGAAGTTAATTCAATTGGTTTGTTTCACCATGAACCAAGAGCTTCAGATTTGGGAAAAACTAACAGTTAGCCATACAATTTTTGCGCTCACCAAATCAACATGACTTTCGCCTACGCAGTTCATTAGCTACTAATATCAAGAATTTTCGTGGAATTGACAAATTCGTAGCGTAGGACTGGGAACACCTACCATTCAATTTGTAGGACGATATGACCATTCAATTATACGAAATATTAACCAAGCAATGGTAAAAAAATCCGCTGGTTATTAATGAACTTTTATGACCACGTCATTGGTACATGTTGGGAGTGGGGGACTCTTCAGTCCTACCATCCATTTTGTAGGACAAAAGTTTTTTCGAGTACTTCATCGAATTATCTCGAGGTTCAACTGGAATACTAACTGTTATCAAAGAATTTTTTGCACTCACCAAATCGACATGATTGGCGCCTGCGCATTTCATTAGCTACCACTATCGATAATTTCCTTAGAGGAAAAAGTGGGGTATCTCGGCAAAATGGAGCTACTCAGGAAGATTCAGCCTGTTATAAATTAATTTTTTTTTACCGTGGAATTGACAATTTCGGGGCGTAGGACTGGGAACACCTACCATTCAATTTGTAGGACAATATGATCATTCAATTATACAAATATCAACCAAGCAACGGTAAAAAAAATCCGCTGGTTATTAATGAATTTTTATGACCACGTCATTGTTACATGTTGGGACTGGGGGACTCTTCAGTTCTACCATCCATTTTGTAGGACAAAAGTTATTTCGAGTACTTCATAGAATTATCTCGAGGTTCATCTGAAAAACTGACTGTTATTAATTAATTTTTTGCACTCACCAAATCGACATGTTTGACGTCTGCTCATTTTATTAGCTACCACCATCGAGAATTTTCGTAGAGGAAAAAGTTGGGCGTCTCGGCACAATGAAGCTACTCAGGAAGATTCAGCCTGTTTTTAATCATTTTTGAAAATAGGCGTGGGATCCCGGTCTATAATATTTGATGAATATCCAACGTAATTTCACAAAGTTTTTACGCTTTTCTATCGAATTAGCTCATCAAGTTGAGTTTTCTTAACAATTCAGTACGTCAAATTTCTGTCTGATTTCTCTTACAGGGACACCATAGCGATCAAGACGACCTACACAAGGGATGGAGCAAAGAGAGACATCGTTCTACCTTCTGTCTACATGCCTTATGACTCTCCAAGTCCTCCACCATCAAAGCATGTGGAGGAACTGGTCCAATACTGCGAGACACATAAATTCCAGGTAATTATCGTAGCAGATGCAAACGCACACAATACTGTGTGGGGCAGCACCGACACGAACATAAGAGGTGAGTCATTGATTGAATTTATTGTTTCCAGTAACCTGGAAGTACTGAATAGGGGTAATGAACCAACCTTTGTGACCCAAAGAAGACGGGAAATCATTGACATTACCCTAGGCTCCCCCAGGTGAGTCAGCATGTTGGGAAGGGGTCAGTCTCAGACGAACCATCAAACTCGGACCACCGACACATTTACCTGGAGATTGGCAACACCAGTGAACCGGCCAAAATGTGTCAGAATCCGAGGAAAACCAACTGGCTGAAATACCGGAAGGAACTGGGGGAGTACCTGAAAAATTTTAGGAATGTCAAAGCGAACACACACAGCGCTTATGATATAGACGAAACCTCAGAGGAAATTCAAGAGGTCATAATAACCTCTTATCAGAACAACTGTCCCCTAAAACGCAGACAAACTAAAAGGAAAGGTGAGCTGGTGGACCACTGAACTCACTAAACTCCGGAAAAAAACACGCAAACTATTCAATAGAGCGAAAAAAAAACTGGTACGTGGGAGGAAAATTCCAAAACACCACAGGAATACAACAAAACAATCAGAGGGGAGCAAAGGAAAGCATGGAGGAAGTTCTGTGAGGACATCGAACAAACCTCAGAAAGTGCCAGACTCCACCGCATACTCTCCAAAAACCCCATAAACCCAGTGGGGACTCTAAAAAAACTCACTGGAGGCTACACAAATACCAGGAAAGAAACAATTGAACTTTTGCTCAATACCCCCTTTTCAGGATATACCATTGTCACAAATCCCAGCATTGAAAACCCTGTCAACCTTCAACTAAGGGCTAACAGGGCTGACTGGGAGGTGGCAAAGCGGATCGTAACATACCCGAAAGTAATATGGGCAATAAACTCTTTCAGCCCATATAAATCGCCTGGACCAGATGAAATATTCCCTGTCCTACTACAGCAGCGATTCGAAGATCTAGCACCAGAACTATGCAGACTGTACAGGATGAGTCTAGCACTTGGCTGGATACCACAAACCTGGAAATCTGTGAACGTGGTCTTCATTCCGAAACCTGGCTGAAAATCATAGTACCAGGCATAGGATTACAGACCAATAAGCCTATCATCCTTTCTCCTGAAAGGACTAGAAAAACTGATAGACAAGGACATACGGGAGGCAGCTCTCATAGACCGGCCATTAAACATAAACCAGCACGCCTATCTAACAGAAAAATCGTGCGAGACGGCCCTGCACCAATTGGTGTCACGGCTGGAGGAAACTCTGGCAAAAAAATAAATAGCACTATGCACTTTTCTAGACATCGAAGGAGCCTTTGACAATACATCCTTCGAAAGTATGGTATCAGCGACCAGGAGGAGAAGCGTTGATGAAACCACCTGTAGGTGGATAAAGTCAATGCTCCAAAATCGACAGGCCTATACCAACATATTTGAAGATTCCGCGAAGCTAGAAATTGCCAGAGTAACCCCACAGGGAGGGATACTATCCCCCCTACTGTGTGACATGGTAGTAGACGAACTTCTGGAATCTTTAAACAATCAGGGATACTACTCCCAAGGTTATGCGGACGACATAGTAGTCCTCGTACAGGGGAATTATGCCCAAATAACCTCTGAGCTAATGCAAAACGCACTGTGGACCGTAGAGGAATGGTGCAAAAGAGAAGGACTGAGGGCAAACCCCAGCAATACCACACTCATTCCCTTCTCACGCAAAAGGATTCAGGGGGACTTGAAGTCACCCAAGTTCTTTGGCGCAACACTACAAGTTGCTGATCATGTCACATATTTAGGGTTGTTCTTGGACAAGAAACTAACCTGGAACATGCATCTACAACATGTAGTCAACAAAAGCAAAGCATCGTTCATGATGTGCACAAGAGCTTTTGGAAAAAAACAGTGACTGAAACCGAAAGTAATGCATTGGCTTTACACCGCGATCATAAGATCCAGAATTACATATGGTTCACTTTTGTGGTGGCCCAAGATGAAACAGAGACAGTCGAAAACCAACCTTGGTAAAATACAGAGGCTCGCCTGTCTGTGTATCACGATTGTATCACGAGCACTCCAACCGCTGCTATGGAAATCATCCTAAACCTCCCTCCTTTAGACATGGGGGAGGCGAGGATGAGTGCATACAGACTTAAACAAACAGGTAATTGGATAACCCAACCACAAACTGGGCACACCAAAATCATCCATTACCGAACCGGAAATGATATCAGACTACATGCTACCACATTACTCGTACGAAAAACCATTCAAAACGCAACTCAAGTGGAACGAATGGGACTCGGGAGTAGAATCACTATCATCTGGAAACATTATCTGGTACACAGATGGTTCAAAAACAGATGAAGGAACAGGAGCAGGAATATACGGGGTGAGGCCAAAAAGAAACGCGATAGTCCCACTTGGTAACAACACCACAGTACTCCAAGCAGAGACACATGCCATAAGGACATGCATACAGACGAATCTAGACCGTGAGTATGAAAGAAAACACATCTACATTCTATCTGACAGCCAGAGCGCTATAAAAGCTCTGAACTCAATACAGATAAAGTCTAAGCAAGTCTGGGAATGTCTTCAAAGCCTCAATGAACTGTCGAAACGCAACAAGGTTACATTTGTGTGGGTGCTCGGGTAAAGGGGACTTGAAGGCAATGAAAAAGCAGACCAACTTGCAAAGAAAGCATCTGAATCACCATTCACAGGTCCAGAACCAGCGTTTGGAATTAGCAAAACCCGATGCAGAAACCTAATCAATGACTGGAAGAAATCAAAACACCAAACGTATTGGGACCAAATCAGCATTGGTGAGGCATCTGAGCCAAACACTAACGGCTGACACACTCAACCTTAACAGATCTAAGATACGCACGATCACCGGCTTACTAACCGGACACTGCGGCCTTAGAAAACACATACCGATGGCTTGCCATCGTAAAATGATAATATAATATTGCATAAGGCTCAATGCTATATTTAAGTTTTTAACTTAACACAAGAAACTATAGACAAGCTGTTTGTAAGTTATAAAGCAAGCTATTGATTGAGTTTCAAGTGCAATGTTACATAATCCATGAAAGTTCATTGTAAATGCAACGATACAGAAACTATCTACGAACAATGTGAGTGTAAGTTACATTTGGAACTATCGAACAAATTCAAATCGCAATGTTGCACTGAGTTTGAAATTCCATTATATTTACAACCATACATGAGCTAACTACAAACAATATTGACAGTATTAAGAAAACACAATACATTTTTCAATTTTCGATTGCATCATCGCAGAAATATACAAAATGATCTAGGACCATTTTAAATAGTAAGTATAAATGAAATTGAAATAATGTTTCATCTATTAGGAAAGCAACCAATTTTGAATTTCCCGGTCTTGATGAGATGCCACCTAACGGGGCGACACCCAGTCACACAGATCCCAGACAAGCACGCGCCTCGCGCCATTTTGCTATTGTAAATTGTATTGTATTGTTGTGTGTCGTACCTTTGCGTTAGTTTCGTTTTGGATACTTTTATTCGTTCTTAACCTAGGTACCTGAGTAAAGTACATATTCTTCTGCAATTTTTTTTTTTGATTAAGAGTTCAATGAGTGTTGAAGCAGCACAATGGATAATGCTAATAAATTTGAGGCATCTTCATGTACTGGTCGACAAGCATAAGGATGCCTCCGAGAATTGGTTGCGCAGTAGACACAACCCTGGAGTGGGGCAGGAGCTCACTCGCTCTGCATTATTCAAACAGTTAACGTCGTCAGTGTACAGTCAGTGGAATAAAATTATTGTGGCGTTATTAGAGAGTTGAAGTGCTGCTATGAACGTAAAGGTTAACGTAAGGGTAACGTGCGCATTCGTCAGCTATTCACGTTAACGTTGAAAATAGGTTTACGGGCATACGTAACCTAACGGTCCCACACGGATACCTTGAAAATCAACGCACGTTAACCGAAGAATATACGAATCACACCGATGAGTTGCGAATGAGCAAATTTGGACTTTAAAGCCATAAAATCAAGAAGTGACAAAGCAATATTTACAATTTTACATCAATCATCATTTCTTCAATGTATTTTTGATGATCTTGCCCGGTATTTCGCTTTATTTAAAACAATGAACATTTCGAAAAGCCAATTCCGGAAGAATTTGATTTGCATTTGGCAAGGGACGTATATGGTCAAAATCCCTATTAAGATCCGCAAAGTAGAGTTCCAGTTGTTCATAGAAAACAGCATAAAAGCGAAATAAATACAAATTAACATGTTAGGGTTAGCGGTTGACATACGTTCAACTTCAACTCAATTTCATAACAACCCGTAAACGTTATATTTCGTACGTTAACGTCTACGTGGAGGTTCACGTACTGTTATCACTTCAACTCTGCGATTGTGTGTTGAATTTGAAATCCTTGTGTTGTGTATAGTTTTGAAATATTATTAGATAGGTTATAGTGTAGTTTGTTGTGTTTGAAAATGCCTTCAAAGGGTAAAGTGAGAAATAAGATTCTGAGTAGACAAAGTAGGGAAATTGTCAGTAATGTCATCAAATTTATGCAGGCAGAAGCAATGATAGGTGAAACCAGTAGTCCTCTTGTGAAGGTTCAAGAACGAGTTGCTGCCGCGTTAGAAGCATTAGGAAAATTAATTCAGAAATGAATAAAATTGAAAAAAGTGAAATGGAACAATTCTCAACTCCAAATAAAAAGAGAAACAAAAAATCAAAAGTTACCATGGACAATGCTGATTTGGTAAGTATGTTCCTCGTGTTCTTTATTATATTTATTTACCTATTTCTGATATTGTGTGGCGATGCATTCTTTTTCTAGTCGTACTTTATGTACACTTATGGCTTCGGGAAAATTATGCAATTTTCATAAACGGTCCAGTGATCACAGACAATTAATTATATTATTCGAACAGTTCATTAGGAATTAATGAAAATTCAGATAAGAACCGACGTTCCTACGTGTTGCAGAAAAATTTCTCTCCCGATTGTACATTCCGATGATACCAGCCGTAAACAGTAGTCGATATTTGTCGCACATCTACTCACGCTTTCTATCGTTTGCGCATCTCAGAGGCATCCTTATGCTTGTCGACCTGTACGTCATTTATTATTCTAGGTTAGGATGGTCTGGTATGCTCATTCTGCGTTTAGTAGGAAAATGTTTTTTCTCCTCATATTGCGAATAAATCTGGTAGTAGTGTCAATTTGGAAGGTACTTTTACATTTGTAAATGATGTGGAATAGTTTCATATCTCGATTTTAGTTGCAGGTCCTTCAATATATTGGCTTGAATGAAAAGTCTCAATTTCAGAATCAAAGAATTGAAATCTATACAAATTTTAAAACTTGAGTCAATTCAATTTGAATATAAAGCACAATAGTGTCATAATCAAGGACAAGTTCAATTATACATTCTTCGTTGAAATAAGACCATAATTGTTGAGTTGACTAATTATATATTTATTTATAATATTTTTGTTTCAGATGCAGTGAGGAATTTATTTCCATGCATCAGAGATGATGGATTTGAAATAAATGTGATGGCTTGGCTACAATTCGCAAAAACACGTTACTTGATAGTACTTGATAGTAGATCGAGATGTCGATATTTAAGCTGCACATTCAATTCAATGATTATTTTGTTTCAGGTACCTATTAAGGGCAAACCGATTTTTTTTTTAAATTGACATTTTGATATGAGTACTTATTTTTTTGTGATATTTTAATTACAGGTTTCATATTAAAACTTTTGTCTTTTTGACCTCCAAGATTTAAATGGACATTTAAATTATTAGGTTTCATTCAAGAAGATTTTTTGGGTGTTCACTGCTTGTTTCTAAAAAATAGAAAATGATCTGTCTGATTTCCATAGAGGACACATCAATAATGAATGATATTTTCCAAGATATCAAAACTGATCTGTCTCCCATGAAGATTGCAGTAGGAGGTTTAGACGGGTTCTAATAATGAGGAGGAAGGAAAAGCGGTCTAACCTAACCTAGAGAGTTATTAGAATTCCAGGGTCTAACCTAACATGAGGGAAGTAGTTTAGGACCTAACCTAACCTAACCCAACTTAACCTAACCTTACCTAACCTAACCTGACAGAAGTAATGAAGTAATGGGAGTTATTAGAATTCCAGGGTCTAACCTAACATGAGGGAAGTGGTTTAGGACCTAACCTAACCTAACCTTACCTAACCTAACCTGACAGAAGTAATGAAGTAATGGGAGTTATTAGAATTCCATGGTCTAACCTAACCTGAGGGAAGTGATTGACGATATAACCTAACCTAAGGAAAGTAATCTGACATAAGAGCTTACCTAACCTAACCTGAGGAGGCGTAATGTGAGATCTAACCCAATCTGATGAGTGATACAAATTAGTGGTCTAAGCTAACCTTATGAAGTTATTTGATGTCTGACTCAACCTAACCCAACCTAACCTGATATATTCATCGATGGTTGCATCCTTTAAATAAATACATGATTCAAAATATTACCCATTTCAGATGTAAAATTTATTTCAATTTTGAATTTTTTTTTCAATAAACTTTGAGTCAAAGGTTGGAGCAAAGGTTGGTGTAAAGGTTGATGCAGTTTCAATGCATTTTAAATGGGAAAATGGTTTTTTCTCTGATCGTTTTTTATTTAATTTTGAGATTTTTTTTTGCACTATACTTTGGTTCAAAGGTTGAATTAAAGGTTTATGCATAGGTTGAAAAACTACCAGACAAATTTGATGAAAATCGTACATAGAGTTTTAGTAAAATTGATAATTACTAGGTTGGTGTGGTATACTTGCACTATATGAAGGCTTACCTACTCATGTTTACCATTATTCAGTATCAAACTCCTATACATTGCACATTGTGAAGCAAGAAGAAGAATTGGTGGTGGAAAATTTAGATGAAAAAATCGGGGGTGGGATGAATGGGGGAAAATCGTCACGACATGGGCCACTTCTACCTTCTTCTGTTCGAGGATTGTTGATTGGACCATCAAATTGTGGCAAGACTAATGCCATGATTGCTTTACTCACACACCCACAGGGATTACGTTTTGAAAACGTGTATCTGTATTCAAAGTCTTTGAATCAACCGAAATATGAGTATTTGCGCAATGTATTGACACCGATAGTGGGATTGGGCTTCTTTACATTCACCGATAATGTAGATATTGTGCGACCATCTGAAGCTTAACCAAATTCAGTGTTCATATTTGATGATGTGATTTGTGAAAAACAAGATATTATTAGATCATATTTTTGTATGGGGCGTCACATGGATGTGGATTGTTTCTATCTTGCACAAACATATTCACGAGTTCCCAAGCAGCTAGTGCGAGATAATGCCAACTTTATTGTTATGTTCAAGCAGGATGAAACTAATTCACATCATATATTTTCGGATCATGTTTCACCTGATGTGACATTCAAAGAATTTCAAATGATGTGTATGCTGTGTTGGAATGATCAGTATGGATTTCTAGTTATTGATAAAGATAGAAAAGTGAACCAAGGACGGTACCGCAAAGGATTCGATAGCTTTATATACCCATGATATAACATGAAAATGTTCAATCAGTCATTGAATTCTGTTGAGGTCACTTCAATAGAAATTTTAAAAAATGAATAATCTGAGAGATAAAAGTGCAGAAACTGAAATGAATATGAAGCGTCAGCTAGTTCAAGCGACAGAAGCAATGAGGCAAAAATTCAACTCCATTAGAAGTGGAAATACAGAAGACAAAATAGCTCTCGAAAAACTCTATGAGCCTATAATCAGACCTCTGAATGCCTTTTCTATTGTAAAACCACAACCATCCATATCTTCGTCTAAAATCGCTTCATATATCCCAACGAGCACTCCAATTAAAAAACCAGAACCTTCCAAAAGTGATACATCATCTTCGGCATCATTTTCCGATACTGATGATACCATTAGGTATACTGATGATTATGAAATGGGGGCATCTACCATCTTCGATTCGCCCACATCATACAACAGCCCTTCAGATTCAGAATCATCCAACGTAAACCAAAAAAATTATGTTTCGGAAGTGGTAAAACATCTGCAAAATCTTCAGAATGGTAACAGTGCTTATGATATAATATATGGTATTCGTACAGATCCTTCATCGCAAACATTGAAAATGGGAAACTTGGAAGTTCGATTCACTGAAGGAGATATATCATTTTGGGATGGTGAAGTTCAAAAGCATCAATTTCCAGGCAGTTCGGATCTGTATAATTTGATATTTCTCAAGAAACCTCATGTAGTTGAAGACGTGAGGGTTCGTCGTACATATGCTGAGATATTAGCTTTAACGAGAGCAATATACAGGGTGTTAATTAAGTACGTTGACAGACTTCGGGAGGTGATTCTTTGAAGGTTTTCAGGACGAAATGTTTATATAAACATATGTCCCAAACGGCTTGGTTTTCGAGATACAGGGTGATAAAAATACATTTTTTTCAAGATTTTTTAGAGTTAACTTCGACATTTTCTACAATAATCAGTTCAAATTAGGCAAGTACAATCCATTCAATAGTACGCACGATACAAAATAATGCATTTCTCAAATAATTCACAGGGTCCTCCTTTTTTCAGAGTCAAGCTTTGTTCAACCCTTCAGAATTTGTTTTTTCCGCCGCCACTGACATATTATGAGAAATGAATAATGAATGTTGTTTCATTTAACATCTTTTTGCTCTCCTGATGTTTTTCATTTACTTGTACGGTTCAGGAGTTACAATGAAAATATTAACGCAAACATTTTCCAGTAACGCATAACATAAAGAAATTTGAGAAGCAAATAGTCTAACAAACTTGAAGGGTGATTCTTTGAAAGGTTTCAAGATGAAAATTTCATATAAACATGTCCCAAGCGGCTTGGTTTTCGAAGTACAGGGTGGTCAAAATACATTTTTTAGGAGTTTTTGGAGTTTACTTCGAAATTTTCGACAATAATCGATCCAAATTAGTTCAAATTGGACAAGTACAATCCATTCAATAGTGCGCATGATATAAAATAATTCATTTCTCGAAGTGTCATTACCACTCTCCAAAGATTAGCGCGTGACGCAATCCGTCATTTTGTTCTCATTACACAAATAGCTATTTTCTGCTCGTGTAGAGAAAATGTAATGTTATGGAGCTACCATACATTTTCTACCATAACTCAGGTTGAATATGTATTGCACAAAGTTAATTATGGCAAAATAATTTTGGACATTTTCAATAGTGAATAACTTTATTATCAAATACTAAGCAAAGTAACATAAATTCCCTAGGAATAAAATTAAGTTCAGAAAAGGACCATTATTGAATTTGATATGTCAGAGCAGCTGCTGGAAATGGCCACCGCCAACTTCAATGCATGCGTTTATGCGCCTAACCATAGACTGGCGGACACGCTCAAAAATACCAGGAGTGTTTCTTATAATTCCGCGTGACTCCTGTATGCGATTCCTCAGGTCTTCTTCACTTTGAACTGGAGTTCGGTACACTAATGATTTAAGGTGCCCCCAGAAGAAAAAATCAAGTGGATTCATATCGGGTGAACTTGGTGGCCAAAGTTGTGGCCCACCACGCCCAATCCAGCGATCAGAATAATTCTCTTCTAAATATTGGCGTGCAACCAATCTGAAGTGTACTGGAGCACCATCATGCATAAATCAAATTCCAATTCTATCCCTCAGTGGGATCTCTTCTAGGAGTCCAGGTAAGATGAATTCAAGAAAATGTCGATAATGGTCACCATTGAGTCTATGAGGCAGAAAATGTGGCCCGATAAGGAAATTCCCTACAATTCCAACCCAAACATTCACAGAAAACGTCTCTTGAAAATGGTTTTCAATCACGGCGTGTGGGTTTTCATCAGCCCACATATGATTGTTGTGAAAATTAATAATGGCTTTACGGAAAAAGCATGCCTCATCGGTGAATAACACTTGAGATAAAAACCATTGATTTTCCAACAATTTATTTCAAATCCAAGTGCAAAAAGTTAATCTCTTTGGAAAATCCCTTGGCAGAAGAGCTTGAACACGCTGTATGTGATAGGGATAAAGTTGTTGCTCTTTTAAAATTTGCCATACCAATACATGGGTTACGTTAAACTGTGCCGCAATTTGTCTTGTACTGGTGTCTGGATGCTGCTCAATTTCGTTAAATACAGCTTCTTCTATCTGAACTGTTCTAACTCTCCTGGGTCTTCCTATGAGAACAGCAGACTTCTTGAAAGTACCCGTTTCACGAAGACGGGGGTGAATATTGATGAACATTTGTGTGCTGGGAATATGACGTTGTGGAAATCTTTCTAGATACATTCGTCTGGCGGCACGAGCGTTACCATCAGCCATTCCATACATTAAGTGCATGTCTGCCATTTCTGAATTTGTATATTCAACCATTTTATCCAAAGGAATATTGAATGAATCTGCTTTATAGCTTGCACTAATGAAGAATTAACAATGAGACAGTTTCTCAACTTTCGATAACTGTCAAGTTGTTGATATTTGAATAAATGAATTGATATCAAAGCCCACTTTGCTATTTTTATGAATTCAAATTGATTACAAAATTTCTGCGTTACTGCAGAAGAAAAAACAAACCGAAATTTCTGATAAAATAATGTACTCCGTACGGAAACAAAAATTTGTTTGATTTAGTTTTTCGGAGTTATGACCAGAGATTCATAAATGAAAATCAAATGTGTAATGATCTGCGACTATTAGATAAACCCTATTAACTATCTTCCATTACAGGATTACCTTTCGGAAGTTTTTTATGTTGAAAAGGAAACGTTCAATTGAAAACTAAAAAATATCTTTTTTTAAAATAACAAAAAATTTGTATGAGTTCTCTATCAAGACTGATGGGTAAAAACATTTTTAATCAAATATCTCAATGAAAATGCACATTTTTACCATCAGAATCTTCAGGTTGAAAGTTAAGGTTTTCCCAATATCTGTCAGATCTAGTTTAATATCCAGCGTACCGCAGTGACGGGGAGATAGTAGTTTTCTATTAGATATCACAAAAAGAAATCACATCTTTACAATAACAAGCTTTTATTTAGCTTCACTTGTAACTAACTAACAAACAATTTAATAAAAGTTGAATTTGACCCACTTCTAATACTCCGATTAATTTGAAATTTGGCAGGTTTCCGTAATTCCGGTGACAATGCATTAAAAAAATGTTTGTTAAAAAACAAAATGGCGGCTCCAATATGGCGGACGAGTTTTGTGATTATGATCCGATTCTGTTCAAAATTGGTATGTGATGGTTTTTGGGTTGGAGATTTTCAGTTTCACATAAAAAATAAACTAAAATGTTAAAAATGAAAATTATAGAAAGAAAACATTTTTAAGTTTTTATACAATACACTGAAAAGGAAAAAATAATTCATTTCATTGTTTGATCTAGGTAATCTTGTACAGAAAGATTTTGATACGCACAGAATAACCTACAAAAAATGAAACAAATTATTTTTTCATTTTCAGTGCATTTGTATAAAAGCTTGTCTTTATATTTTTTATTGTATAATTTTCATTCATCGTAGATTTTTCTAATTCTAAAAAAATATTTCCATTAATTTACAATAATTGAAAATGTTTAATTTTCAAATTTTCTAATGTTATGCCACACTGGAAAATGTTTAAATTAATATTTTCATTATAGCCCCTGAACCGTACAAGTAAATGAAAAAATGCAAGATATCAAAAAGATGTTAAATGAAACAACATTGATTATTCCTTTCTCATAATATGTCAGTGGCGGCGGAAAAAAAATTTTGAAGGGTTGAACAAAGCTTGACTCTGAAAAAGGAGGACCCTGTGAATTATTTAAGAAATGCATTATTTTGTATCGTGCGCCCTACTGAATGGATTGTACTTGCCTAATTTGAACTGATTATTGTCGAAAATGTCGAAGTTAACTCTAAAAAATCTTGAAAAAAATGTATTTTTATCGCCCTGTATCTCGAAAACCAAGCCGTTTGGGACATATGTTTATATGAACTTTTCGTCCTGAAAACCTTCAAAGAATCACCTCCCAAAGTTTGTCAACGTACCTAATTACAACCTGTATAAGCAGCATCGAGTGATAAATGGAATTAGATATAAAAGATCGAATAAATATAGGAATGTGATAAATCCAATAATGAAGTCGATGAATACTCCCATCACGAAGCGTTTTGATGTTGATGGTAAAGGTATTAGGCAAACAAACTTGCAGAAAATCTTTACATTGAAACCGAAAAACTGTCTACTGGAATAAACCTAAAGAATTGGTGGATCGCCTACGATTGCTGATGGCTTCGAAAGCAAGTGGACATACGGGTCATGATAATGAGATCATATCCATATTGGAAGAACTGCGGGAAGAGGGTATAATATATTAGTGAAGTTGATCGATGAAGGAGTAGTGTTTGATTAAATGTTATGTAGTGATTATCAAAACAATATTCATCGCACTATGACAAGTAATATCAAACAAAAAATTATTGATGAACTGCACAAGCCAGCTCGTCGAAATTTCCCAAGAAGAGCAACCATTCTTAAAGGTTTCGGGGACTTATGGCAAATCGACCTTGCCGAGCTTCAACCATATGCCAAATATAATAAAGGACATCGATTTATTTTGGTTGTAATAGATTGTTATTCGAAATTTCTATGGACAAGGGCTGTCAAATCGAAGACTGGCGTAGCGGTAACAAATGCTATGAAGATAATTTTGAAAGATGCCAAGTATGCCCCAAAACATATACAGAGTGATCATGGAAAGGAATTTTATAATAGCAATTTCTCAGCGTTGCTGAAGCAATACAAAATCAAGCATTATTCAACATTCAGCACCATGAAGGCTGCCATGGCTGAGAGAGTTATTAGAACAAGAAAAACTTGGCTTCACAAGGAATTTTCACTAAACGGGAACCATAAATGGTTGGGAAGTCTTCCATCCATAACATTGAGGTATAACACTAAAGTACGTACAATTTGTATGAAACCGATTGATGTGACGTCAAGTACACAATTGAAAATAATTATGAAAAAGAAAAAGATGATAAAACCCAAATTCGTTGTGAATGATATAGTTCGCCTCAGCAAATATAAAAATGTATTCGAAAAGGGATTCACAGCCAACTTTACTACGGAATTATTCAAAATTGTCAAGATCAACAGCACACATCCCCCAACGTACATTCTCGAAGATATGAATAGGAACCCCAATGAAGGTTGTTTCTATGAGAAAGAAATGCAGAAAACACATCCTGATGTATACCTTGTTGAAAAAGTGTTGAAGAAAAAGGGAAATAAGGTTTATGTGAAGTGGTTAGGATTCCCCAATGAACGTAACTCTTGGATTGAAAACAGTGCTATAGCGTGATTCTCTAAAAAACTTTATTCAAAATTGAGTTCACATGTTTTTGAATGATTATTTCTTGTGAATATTGAAAAAATATTATTAAAAATTAAAAAAAAAACTCAGTTTGTATTTATCTCATATTTTATTTAAATATAAATATATTGAATAAAATCATAGGGGTGTTACATTTTTCTCATAATGGTTAGATAAACAATCATTTTGAATTCGTGTTCTGCTCTACTTGTCTCCCTTCTATACCATGCAATTTTTTGAATAGATATGCGAATCTATCAGAATCCTCCACAACGACTTTCATAATTGTAGCAAAACGTTCTTGTCTCTCCTCCAATGTTTGTAACAGTACTGTGTATGCATCTAATTCGGTAATTCTTACATCGAGTTGTGCAATTTTTTTATTAATTATCTCAACTGTTGTAGAGAATGATATATCAATCCACGATTCTACACGAGTATATAATGATGAAATGAAATTGTTTTCATCATTCCAAGTCTCTGCAATGGTGGAATCTACCTTATTTTGTATAGCTGAATCTGAAACTTGAGCAAGAATCAGCTGATTTATTTCATGTATTTTGTCTTCGAGGAATGCTCGCGTCACACAATCTCCACCATCTGTAGGTTGACCGATGTTCTTCACTTGCTTTCCCATCATATCGTATTGACCATCCTTTGTCTGTTTGAAACCATTGAATGAAGGTCGACGTGTACTGAATACATTGTTACATCTTCTCTTGCGTCCAAATTTGTCAATAACGTTACTCATCCTTTCACTTGAGCTAACAGATTTATACTGATAATATTCAGAAAGAAATTCTTTGTAATATATAAGCATAACCTTCAAATATAGCAAATAAGAATTTTCCAGTTTTTCTTAAGAGTAAAATAAAATTTTTCTAGTCTTTCGAATGATATCAGTTGGTTGGTTGGGTGGAAGAGCAAGCACTTGTATTAAAACAAATAGTTTGAACTCTGCCTTTTGATTAGATACAAATGTGTTATATAAACTTGTAGAAATATATAAAAAATGTCTCATCAATGAAAGCCTTTATTATTATTATTACCATTATTATTATTATTATTTCCTTTAAGAGTGTACCAGTCAGGTCCTGTCTCCGGTGCTCCGACCCATCCGGAGGACGCGCTGGTGTCGTTTACCTCAATAACCACTCCCTACGTCCGTAGGGTGAGTGATTATTGGGTCCGAGAGTCATGTGTTCTGAGCAGACGAAGGGAACCAAGGATGACGGCCTTCTGCATTCGAGCGGCTAAGATTTGTGCCATATTACGGCAGGCCGGTATCAACTTCAAATTAGAGAGCAGTGTGTCCATCATTCCACCAAGGACTCCTATAATCAGAACCACCATTTTGGCAGAATGGTCCGGATACAACCTGCGGAGTTCAAAGAGAAGATCTCGGTATTTAGTCCGTTTTTCCTCCTCTTTCCGAACGATATTCATCTCGCCTGGAGCGGAAAACTCCACGACGAATATCGTTTTACTTTGACGGTCGAGGAGGACAACATCAGGCTTATTGGCTTGTATTTGCCTGAGGGTGGGGAATGAGTAGTTCCAATAGATTCGGCACCTCTCATTCTCTTATTATTATTATTATTATTATTATTATTATTATTATTATTATTATTATTATTATTATTATTATTATTATTATTATTATTATTATTATTATTATTATTATTATTATTATTATTATTATTATTATTATTATTATTATTATTATTATTATTATTATTATTATTATTATTATTATTATTATTATTATTATTATTATTATTATTATTATTTTCTCCTAAGGAGTGTACCAGTCAGGCCCTGTCTCCGGTGCTCCGACCCATCCGGATGGCGCGCTGGTGTCGTTAACCCCAATAACCATTCCCTACGTCCGTAGGGTGAGTGACTATTGGGTCCGAGAATCGTGTGCCCTGAGTAGACGGAGCGAACCAAGGATAACGGCCTTCTGCATTCTTGCTGCTAAGATTTCTGCCATATTACGGCAAGCCGGTATTATCTTCAAGTTAGAGAGCAGTGTGTCCATCATTCCACCAAGGACTCCTATAATCAGAACCACCATTTTGACAGAATGGTCCGGATGTAACCTGCGGAGTTCAAAGAGAAGATCTTGATATTTAGTCCGTTTTTCCTCCTCTTTTCGAACGATATTCATTTCGCCTGGAGCAGAAAACTCCATGACGAATATCGTTATACTTTGGTGGTCGAGGAGGACAACATCAGGCTTATTGGCTTGTATTTGCCTGAGGGTGGGGAATGAGTAGTTCCAATAGATTCGGCATCTCTCATTCTCCACCACGGACTCAATATCCCCCGGAACATAAGGCAACACCGGTGTCTCGTCTATACCGTACGAGTGTCGTAGGTGGTAGTACAACACTCGTAGCGTCGCGTTATGCCTGTGGATATAGGCTGAGACCGCATAAGATGGGCATGCTGATAGCAAATGCATTACGGTCTCAGGTGCCCCACGACATGCCCTGCTTCGGGTGTCAGGGACGTCTATACCCATCACGCGACTACGGTAGACCAGGGTGTTGAAGACACCATCCTGGCAGGCCATTATGAATCCCTCGGTCTCCGACTTTAGCTCACTCGACCTGAGGAAGGCAAAGGTCAAGCTTTTGGATAAGCCAAGGTCTTCGATGTTATGAAAGAAGACACCATGCATTGGCTTATCCATATGTAGCTGTAGCAGGACCTCTGTCTCCGCAGCTTTTATCTGAGCTTTTTGCTGAACGGGTCCCAACTCGGTGACAGAGTTTGGGTTAGCCCGTTCAGTGTCGAAAACGAGACCGAGTTCATCGGCCGCACGGGTAGCTGCCTTAAAAAGGAATGCTCCAATCCCTGCTTTCTCATGGTCGCGGACCATGCAGAGAAGGGGATCTGAACTCCTGATGACTTTACAGGCCCCAGCCAGAACCATTCTGTTATGCAGACACTCCAAACTCAAAAGTCCACGGCCTCCCCGCTGTCTGGGAAAGTATAACCGTGGAACGGACGATTTAGGATGCAAGCTCCTATTGAGATGCATCATTTTGCGAGTCTTAACGTCAAGTTGTCGCAGCTCTTCCTTAGTCCACTTCATCACTCCGAAAGAGTAAAGAAGGATCGGAACGGCAAGCATATTAGTTGCAGCAACTTTGTTCTTCCCCGACAGTTCTGATGACCAGATCTGTCGGAGTTTATGCTGATACTTGCCGCGGAGAGAGTTTTTAACTGCAAATACCTCTTGGGAGCGGCGTTGTTCCACCCCAAGGTAGGTATAAGTCTCTCCGGCATCCAGATGATGTAGGATGCTTCCGTCTACGAGCTGGACATCCTCTCTGTATTCCTCGCATCGTCCTCTTTTGAGATGAACCGTGGCACATTTGTCGATCCCAAACTCCATACCGATAGCATGCGTATATTCTTCCACCACCCTAAGGGACTGATGTAGGTCCCTTTCTCCAGAGGCATACAATTTGAGGTCATCCATGTAAAATAGATGGGTGACATTATGCCTCCGGTTGCTGGGGGTGCCACAGTTGTACCCACGGGTATTCCTGAGTGCAACGGACAATGGCAATAGTGAGATGCAGAAGAGAAGAGGGCTAAGGGAGTCTCCCTGAAACACACCTCTTCTAATGATGACCTGCTCTGTTTGGACTATGTCTCTACCAGATTTTATGGTGAAGCGAGTCCTCCAGAGCGGCATCAGTTGTCCAATGCATCCCACTATTTGACCGGGTACCTCAAGGCATCTAAGCAAATGCATGATTAACTCATGTGATGTTGTATCAAATGCCTTGCGGTAATCGATCCAGGCCATCGAAAGGTTACGCTTATTATTATTATTATTATTATTATTATTATTATTATTATTATTATTATTATTATTATTATTATTATTATTATTATTATTATTATTATTATTATTATTATTATTATTATTATTATTATTATTATTATTATTATTATTATTATTATTATTATTATTATTATTATTATTATTATTATTATTATTATTATTATTATTATTATTATTATTATTATTTTTTTTTTTTCTCTCCTTAGGAGTGTACCAGTCAGGCCCTGTCTCCGGTGCTCCGACCCATCCAGAGGGCGTGCTGGTGTCGTTAACCCCAACAACCACTCCCCACGTCCGTAGGGTGAGTGACTATTGGGTCCGAGAATCGTGTGCCCTGAGTAGACGGAGCGAACCAAGGATAACTGCCTTCTGCATTCTTGCTGCTAAGATTTCTGCCATATTACGGCAAGCTGGTATTATCTTCAAGTTCGAGAGCAGTGTGTCCATCATTCCACTAAGGACTCCTATAATCAGAACCACCATTTTGACAGAATGGTCCGGATATAACCTGCGGAGTTCAAAGAGAAGATCTCGATATTTAGTCCGTTTTTCCTCCTCTTTTCGAACGATATTCATTTCGCCTGGAGCGGAAAACTCCATGACGAATATCATTCTAATTTGGTGGTCGAGGAGGACAACATCAGGCTTATTTGCTTGTATTTGCCTGAGGGTGGGGAATGAGTAGTTCCAATAGATTCGGCATCTCTCATTCTCCACCACGGACTCAATATCCCCCGGAACATAAGGCAACACCGGTGTCTCGTCTATACCGTACGAGTGTCGTAGATGGTAATACAACACTCGTAGAGCCGCGTTATGCCTGTGGATATAGGCTGAAACCGCATAAGATGGGCATGCTGATAGCAGATGCATTACGGTCTCAGGTGCCCCACGACATGCCCTGCATCGGGTGTCAGGGACATCTATACCCATTACGCGACTACGGTAGACGAGGGTGTTGAAGACACCATTCTGGCAAGCCATTATGAATCCCTCGGTCTCCGACTTCAGCTCACTAGATCTGAGGAAGGCAAAGGTCAAGCTTTTGGATAAGCCAAGGTCTTCGATGTTGTGAAAGAAGACACCATGCATTGGCTTATCCATATGTAGCTGTAGCAGGACCTCTGTCTCCGCAGCTTTGATGTGAGCTTTTTGCTGAACGGGTCCCAACTCGGTGACAGAGTTTGGGTTAGCCCGTTCAGTGTCGAATACGAGACAGAGTTCATCGGCCGCACGGGTTGCTGCCTTAAAAAGGAATGCTCCAATCCCTGCTTTTTCATGGTCGCGGACCATGCAGAGAAGGGGATCTGAACTCCGGATGACTTAACAGGCTCCATCTAGAACCATTCTGTTATGCAGAAATTCCAAACTCAAAAGTCCACGGCCTCCCCATTGTCTGGGAAAGTATAACCGTGGAACGGACGATTTAGGATGCAAGCTCCTATTGAAATGCATCACTTTGCGAGTTTTGACGTCGAGTTGTCACAGCTCTCCCTTAGTCCACTTCATTACTTCGAAAGAGTAGAGAAGGATCGGAACGGCAAGCATATTGGTTGCAGCAACTTTGTTCTTTCCCGACAGTTCTGATGACCAGATCTGTCAGAGTTTATGCTGATACTTGCCGCGGAGAGAGTTCTTAACTGTGAATACCTCTTGGGAGTGGCGTTGCTCCACCCCTAGGTAAGTATACGTCTCTCCGGCATCCAGATGATGTAGGATGCTTCCGTCTACGAGCTGGACATCCTCTACGTATTCCTCGCATCGTCCTCTTTTGAGATGAACCGTGGCACATTTGTCGATCCCAAATTCCATTCCGATAGCATGCGTGTACTCTTCCACCACCCTAAGGGACTGATGTAGGTCCCTTTCTCCAGAGGCATATAATTTGAGGTCATCCATGTAAAACAGATGGGTGACTTTATGCCTCCGGTTGCTGGGGGTGCCGCAGTTGTACCCACGGGTATTCCTGAGTACAACGGACAATGGCAATAGTGAGATGCAGAAGAGAAGAGGGCTGAGGGAGTCTCCCTGAAACACGCCTCTTCTAATGATGACCTGCTCTGTTTGGACTATGTCTCTACCAGATCTTATGGTGAAGCGAGTCCTCCAGAGTGGCATCAGTTGTCCAATGCATCCCACTATTTGATTGGGTACCTCAAGACATCTGAGCAAATGCATGATTAAATCATGCGATGTTGTATCAAATGTCTTGCGGTAATCAATCCAGGCCATCGAAAGGTTACGCTTATACTGCACGGAGTCCTGCGTGATACATCTATCGATGAGCAGGTTCTCCTTGCAGCCGGCGACCCCTTTCTTTGACCCTCTTCGCTCATATATCCGTTCATACACCGGATCAACTGCGGAGAGAATGCGCGTGTATAAGATGCGCGTAAACAACTTATAGCACGCATTCAAGCACGTTATCGGCCTGTAATTCTTTGGATCAGACAAATCTCCGTTCTTGGGGATGAGCACGGTTCGCCCCTCGACAAACCACTCCGGAATCTGCTGCTCCCCATCTAGCCATGAGTTGAAAACTCTTGCCAGATGGCGGTGGGTTGTTGGAAACTTTTTCCACCAATAATTATTCAACCCATCAGCGCCTGGAGCAGCAAAGTTCTTTGAACCTTTGAGGGCCCCTCGAACTTCTTCCGTGGTTATCGGATTGCGCAGATCATTGTGCTCAGGCTGCCGAAGCGTCCTGCAGTAAGCTTCGAACTGCGCTAGGGCTGGAGTGTCTACATCGAGTGGTTGCGGAAACTCATAGATGTTCTTCCAGAAGGTTTCTACCCGATCAGCAGCCGGCGGGTTATCGACAACACGTGGAGGCTCTTGGAATAAGCGAGAAGGTTTATCGCGGAACTTTATGTTTTCAGCGATACTTCTCGCCCGCCTCACTAGTGACTTCTTTGCAGCCACTAGCATTCGTATCCTATCAAGACAGTGCTGTTTTATGGTAAACAGCATGCCTTGATTCAATGTGTGGTGAGCTCGTCTTAGCTTTGCAGCAATTCGCCGCACTGCCGGCGTGAAAGGCCTATTGGCCAACATGTAGTCCACCACACACTGGATACGAGACGCGTGTTGTCTCGCCGACTTAATCTTAGCTTCCATCTTGTGAACGCGTCGCTCATGCCTCCCAACAATAGCGGTGGTTTCCCTCCTCTCCGTCTGGGATAGAGCACGAGCGGCGTCGTACACGACAGAATTGATCTGCCAGATGGTAGCCTCTTCTGAAAGAACATCGCCAATCTCTGCATCCACTCGTGCCAATTCTTGCGGCTTCAGGGGCTTCATATTGTGAAGCGCCCTGCGGGTTCTGATGTCCTCCATTGGTGGTATGATGCGAGCCTGCTCTACAGCCAGACCGACACGTGGCATATCTGCCACTTCTGCCACTTCGTTAATCGGCTGAGGAGGAGCTCTAATATAGCCTCGAGCCCGGAGATAGGAAACATAATCCCTGAGATTTTGGGTGGAAACGGCGGCATGCTCTGGGTGTCTTTCACACCTTGTCATGTATCCTCTCCGGGCGGGCTCACTGCTCTCGTAGATATACAGAAGTCCGTCTCTCAATTCGTTCGTCCACTAAAAGCGTCCGTTGTCATTGCGGTTGTCATTAGGCAAATCATCGTTGTTGGCCCCACCACCTTGCCTTTGACCCTTAATCCGAAGGGGTCGGTAGTGGGGGCCTCTTCCCCGATTGTTTGGAACCGAGTATTAGGGTTTACTGGGGGATTAACCCAGTTAACCCACGGCCGACACCGGAGGGAAAGATGGCTTTTCCCTCCCGGATGCGCATGAGCTGCCGGTCCGATTTTGCATCCTTTGCTCGGGTAGGTGGTGTCGCAACTCACCAGGGCCTTAGGTATTGGTTGACCTCCCTGCCTATTTATTTATTATTATTATTATTATTATTATTATTATTATTATTATTATTATTATTATTATTATTATTATTATTATTATTATTATTATTATTATTATTATTATTATTATTATTATTATTATTATTATTATTATTATTATTATTATTATTATTATTATTATTATTATTATTATTATTATTATTATTATTATTATTATTATTATTATTATTATTATTATTATTATTATTATTATTATTATTATTATTATTATTATTATTATTATTATTATTATTATTATTATTATTACTATTATTATTATTATTTCCTTTAAGAGTGTACCAGTCAGGTCCTGTCTCCGGTGCTCCGACCCATCCGAAGGACGCGCTGGTGTCGTTTACCTCAATAACCACTCCCTACGTCCGTAGGGTGAGTGATTATTGGGTCCGAGAGTCATGTGTTCTGAGCAGACGAAGGGAACCAAGGATGACGGCCTTCTGCATTCGAGCGGCTAGGATTTGTGCCATATTAGGGCAGGCCGGTATCAACTTCAAATTAGAGAGCAGTGTGTCCATCATTCCACCAAGGACTCCTATAATCAGAACCACCATTTTGACAGAATGGTCCGGATACAACCTGCGGAGTTCAAAGAGAAGATCTCGATATTTAGTCCGTTTTTCCTCCTTTTTCCGAACGATATTCATCTCGCCTGGAGCGGAAAACTCCACGACGAATATCGTTTTACTTTGACGGTCGAGGAGGACAACATCAGGCTTATTGGCTTGTATTTGCCTGAGGGTGGGGAGTGAGTAGTTCCAATAGATTCGGCACCTCTCATTCTCCACCACGGACTCAATATCCCCCGGAACATAAGGCAACACCGGTGTCTCGTCTATACCGTACGAGTGTCTTAGATGGTAGTACAACACTCGTAGCGCCGCGTTATGCCTGTGGATATAGGCTGAGACCGCATAAGCTGGGCATGCTGATAGCAAATGCATTACGGTCTCAGTTGCCCCACGACATTCCCTGCATAGGGTGTCAGGGACGTCTATACCCATCACGCGACTACGGTAGACGAGGGTGTTGAAGACACCATCCTGGCAGGCCATTATGAATCCCTCGGTCTCCGACTTTAGCTCACTCGAACTGAGGAAGGCAAAGGTCAAGCTTTTGGATAAGCCAAGGTCTTCGATGTTGTTGAAGAAAACACCATGCATTGACTTATCCATATGCAGCTGTAGGAGGACCTCTGTCTCCGCAGCTTTAATGTGAGCTTTTAGCTGAACGGGTCCCAACTCGGTGACAGAGTTTGGGTTAGCCCGTTCATTGTCGAATACGAGACCAAGTTCATCGGCTGCACGGGTTGCTGCCTTAAAGAGAAATGCTCCAATCCCTGCTTTTTCATGGTCGCGGACCATGCAGAGAAGGGGATCTGAACTACTGATGACTTTACAGGCCCCATCCAGAACCATTCTGTTATGCAGACACTCCAAACTCAAAAGTCCACGGCCTCCCCGTTGTCTGGGAAAGTATAACCGTGGAACAGACGATTTAGGATGCAAGCTCCTATTGAGATGCATCATTTTGCGAGTTTTTACGTCGAGTTGTCGCAGCTCTTCCTGAGTCCACTTCATCACTCCGAAAGAGTAGAGAAGGATCGGAACGGCAAGCATATTAGTTGCAGCAACTTTGTTCTTCCCCGACAGTTCTGATGACCAGATCTGTCGGAGTTTATGCTGATACTTGCCGCGGAGAGAGTTCTTAACTGTGATTACCTCTTGGGAGCGGCGTTGCGCCACCCCTAGGTAAGTATAAGTCTCTCCGGCATCCAGATGATGTAGGATGCTTCCGTCTACGAGCTGGACATCCTCTCCGTATTCCTCGCATCCTCTTTTGAGATGAACCGTGGCACATTTGTCGATACCAAATTCCATTCCGAAAGCATGCGTATATTCTTCCACCACCCTAAAGTACTGATGTAGGTCCCTTTCTCCAGAGGCATATAATTTTAGGTCATCCATGTAAAACAGGTGGGTGACTGTATGCCTCCGGTTGCTGGGGTTGCCGCAGCTGTACCCACTGGTATTCCTGAGTGCAACGGACAATGGCAATAGTGAGATGCAGAAGAGAAGAGGGCTGAGGGAGTCTCCCTGAAACACGCCTCTTCTAATGATGACCTGCTCTGTTTGGACTATGTCTCCACCAGATTTTATAGCGAAGCGAGTCCTCCAGAGCGTCATCAGTTGTCCAATGCATCCCACTATTTGATCGGGTACCTCAAGGCATCTTAGCAAATGCATGATTAACTCATGCGATGTTGTATCAAATGCCTTGCGGCAATCGATCCAGGCCATCGAAAGGTTACGCTTGTACTGCACGGAGTCCTGCGTGATACATCTATCGATGAGCAGGTTCTCCTTGCAGCCAGCAACACCTTTCTTTGGCCCTCTTTGCTCATATATCCGTTCATACACCGGATCAACTGCGGAGTGAATGCGTGTGTATAAGATGCGCGTAAACACCTTATAACACGCATTCAAGCACGTTATCGGTCTGTAATTCTTTGGATCAGACAAATCTCCGTTTTTGGGGATGAGCACGGTTCGCCCCTCGACAAACCACTCCGGAATCTGCTGCTTCCCATCTAGCCATGAGTTGAAAACTCTAGCCAGATGGCGGTGGGTTGCTGGAAACTTTTTCCACCAATAGTTATTCAACCCATCGGGTCCTGGAGCAGCAAAGTTCTTTGAGCCTTTGAGGGCTCTTTGAACTTCTTCCGGGGTTATCGGATTGCGCAGATCATTGAGCTCAGGCTGCCGAAGCCTCCTGCTGAATGCTCTGAACTGCGCTAGGGCTGGAGTATCTACATTGATTGGTTGCGGATACTCATAGATGTTCTTCCAGAAGGTTTCCACCCGATCAACAGTCGGCGGGTTATCAACAACACGTGGAGGCTCTTGAAATAAACGAGAAGGTTTATCGCGGAACTTCAAGTTTTCCGCGACTCCTCTCGCTCGCCTCACTAGTGACTTCTTTACAGCCACTAGCATTCGTATCCTATCAAGACAGTGCTGCTTGATGGTAAACAGCACCCCTTGATTCAATGTGTGGTGAGCTCGTCTTAATTTTGCGGCAATTCGCCGCACTGCAGGTGTGAAAGGCCTATTGGCCGCCACGTAGTCCACCACACACTGGATACGAGACGCGTGTTGTCTCGCCGACTTGATCTTAGCTTCCATCTTGTGTACGCGTCGTTCATGCCTCCCAACTACAGCGGTGGTGTCCCTCCTCTGCGTTTGGGTTAGAGCATGAGCGGCGTCATACACGACAGAATTGATCTGCCAGATGTCAGCCTCTTCTGGAAGAACATCGCCGATCTCCGCATCCACTCGTGCCAGTTCTTGTGGCTTCAGGGGCTTCACATGGTGAAGTGCCCTGCGAGTTCTGATGTCCTCCATCGGTGGTATGATGCGAGCATTCTCCACAGCCAGACCGACACGTGGCATAACTTGTGCCACTTCGATAACCGGCTGAGGAGGTGCTCTGACATATCCTCGTCTCCGAAGATGAGATACATAATCCCTAAGATTTTGGGCGGAAAAGGCGGCATGCTCTGGGTGTCTTTCACACCACAGAGCATGCATTCTCGCCATGTATCCTCTCCGGGCGGGCTCACTGCTCTCGTAGCAATGCATAAGACCGTCCCTTAATCCATCTAATCCATCCGTCCACTCAAAACGTCCGTTTTCATAGCGTTAGTCGTCAGCTGGCAAATCATCGTTGTTGGCCCCACCACCTTGCCTTTGATTATTATTATTATTATTATTATTATTATTATTATTATTATTATTATTATTATTATTATTATTATTATTATTATTATTATTATTATTATTATTATTATTATTATTATTATTATTATTATTATTATTATTATTATTATTATTATTATTATTATTATTATTATTATTATTATTATTATTATTATTATTCCCGTTGGGAATGTACCAGTCAGGCCCTGTCTCCGGTGCTCCGATACATCCGGAGGGCGCGCTGGTGTCGTTAACCCCAATAACCACTCCCTACGTCCGTAGGGTGAGTGACTATTGGGTCCGAGAATCATGTGCCCTGAGTAGACGGAGCGAACCAAGGATGACGGCCTTCTGCATTCTTGCTGCTAAGATTTCTGCCATATTACGGCAAGCAGGTATTATCTTCAAGTTGGAGAGCAGTGTGTCCATCATTCCACCAAGGACTCCTATGATCAGAACCACCATTTTGACAGAATGGTCCGGATATAACCTGCGGAGTTCAAAGAGAAGATCTCGATATTTAGTCCGTTTTTCCTCCTCTTTTCGAACGATATTCATTTCGCCTGGAGCGGAAAACACGAATATCGTTCTACTTTGGTGGTCGAGGAGGACAACATCAGGCTTATTGGCTTGTATTTGCCTGAGGGTGGGGAATGAGTAGTTCCAATAGATCCGGCACCTCTCATTCTCCACCACGGACTCAATATCCCCCGGAACATAAGGCAACATCGGTGTCTCGTCTATACCGTACGAGTGTCGTAGATGGTAGTATAACACTCGTAGCGCCGCGTTATGCCTGTGGATATAGGCTGAGACCGCATAAGATGGGCATGCTGATAGCAAATGCATTACGGTCTCAGGTGCCCCACGACATGCCCTGCATCGGGTGTCAGGGACGTCTATACCCATCACGCGACTACGGTAGACGAGGGTGTTGAAGACACCATCCTGGCAGGCCATTATGAATCCCTCGGTCTCCGACTTTAGCTCACTCGCCCTGAGGAAGGCAAAGGTCAAGCTTTTGGATAAGCCAAGGTCTTCGATGTTGTGAAAGAAGACACCATGCATTGGCTTATCCATATGTAGCTGTAGCAGGACCTCTGTCTCCGCAGCTTTGATGTGAGCTTTTTGCTGAACGGGTCCCAACTCGGTGACAGAGTTTGGGTTAGCCCGTTCAGTGTCGAATACGAGACCGAGTTCATCGGCCGCACGGGTTGCTGCCTTAAAAAGAAATGCTCCAATCCCTGCTTTTTCATGGTCGCGGACCATGCAGAGAAGGGGATCTGAACTCCTGATGACTTTACAGGCCCCATCCAGAACCATTCTGTTATGCATACACTCCAAACTCAAAAGTCCACGGCCTCCCCGTTGTCTGGGAAAGTATAACCGTGGAACGGACGATTTAGGATGCAAGCACCTATTGAGATGCATCACTTTGCGAGTTTTAACGTCGAGTTGTCGCAGCTCTTCCTTAGTCCACTTCATTACTCCGAAAGAGTAGAGAAGGATCGGAACGGCAAGCATATTGGTTGCAGCAACTTTGTTCTTCCCCGACAGTTCTGATGACCAGATCTGTCGGAGTTTATGCTGATACTTGCCGCGGAGAGAGTTCTTAACTGTGAATACCTCTTGGGAGTGGCGTTGCTCCACCCCTAGGTAAGTATACGTCTCTCCGGCATCCAGATGATGTAGGATGCTTCCGTCTACGAGCTGGACATCCTCTCCGTATTCCTCGCATCGTCCTCTTTTGAGATGAACCGTGGCACATTTGTCGATCCCAAATTCCATTCCGATAGCATGCGTGTACTCTTCCACCACCCTAAGGGACTGATGTAGGTCCCTTTCTCCAGAGGCATATAATTTGAGGTCATCCATGTAAAACAGATGGGTGACTTTATGCCTCCGGTTGCTGGGGGTGCCGCAGTTGTACCCACGGGTATTCCTGAGTACAACGGACAATGGCAATAGTGAGATGCAGAAGAGAAGAGGGCTGAGGGAGTCTCCCTGAAACACGCCTCTTCTAATGATGACCTGCTCTGTTTGGACTATGTCTCTACCAGATTATTATTATTATTATTATTATTATTATTATTATTATTATTATTATTATTATTATTATTATTATTATTATTATTATTACTATTATTATTATTATTATTATTATTATTATTATTATTATTATTATTATTATTATTATTATTATTATTATTATTATTATTATTATTATTTTTTTATATTTTTTTTTCCCGTTGGGAATGTACCAGTCAGGCCCTGTCTCCGGTGCTCCGATACATCCGGAGGGCGCGCTGGTGTCGTTAACCCCAATAACCACTCCCTACGTCCGTAGGGTGAGTGACTATTGGGTCCGAGAATCATGTGCCCTGAGTAGACGGAGCGAACCAAGGATGACGGCCTTCTGCATTCTTGCTGCTAAGATTTCTGCCATATTACGGCAAGCAGGTATTATCTTCAAGTTGGAGAGCAGTGTGTCCATCATTCCACCAAGGACTCCTATGATCAGAACCACCATTTTGACAGAATGGTCCGGATATAACCTGCGGAGTTCAAAGAGAAGATCTCGATATTTAGTCCGTTTTTCCTCCTCTTTTCGAACGATATAAGATGCGCGTAAACAACTTATAGCACGCATTCAAGCATGTAATCGGCCTGTAATTCTTTGGATCAGACAAATCTCCGTTCTTGGGGATGAGCACGGTTCGCCCCTCGACAAACCACTCCGGAATCTGCTGCTCCCCATCTAGCCATGAGTTAAAAACTCTTGCCAGATGGCGGTGGGTTGTTGGAAACTTTTTCCACCAATAATTATTCAACCCATCAGGGCCGGGAGCAGCAAAGTTCTTCGAGCCTTTGAGGGCCCCTCGAACTTCTTCCGTGGTTATCGGATTGCGCAGATCATTGTGCTCAGGCTGCCGAAGCGTCCTGCAGTAAGCTTCGAACTGCGCTAGGGCTGGAGTGTCTACATTGAGTGGTTGCGGAAACTCATAGATGTTCTTCCAGAAGGTTTCTACCCGATCAGCAGCCGGCGGGTTATCGACAACACGTGGAGGCTCTTGGAATAAGCGGGAAGGTTTATCGCGGAACTTTATGTTTTCCGCGATACTCTTCGCTCGCCTCACTAGTGACTTCTTTGCAGCCACTAGCATTCGTATCCTATCAAGACAGTGCTGTTTTATGGTAAACAGCACGCCTTGATTCAATGTGTGGTGAGCTCGTCTTAGCCTTGCAGCAATTCGCCGCACTGCCGGCGTGAAAGGCCTATTGGCCGACATGTAGTCCACCACACACTGGATACGAGACGCGTGTTGTCTCGCCGACTTGATCTTAGCTTCCATCTTGTGAACGCGTCGCTCATGCCTCCCAACAAGAGCAGTGGTGTCCCTCCTCTCCGTCTGGGATATTGCACGAGCGGCGTCGTACACGACAGAATTGATCTGCCAGATGTTGGCCTCTTCTGGAAGAACATCGCCAATCTCCGCATCCACCCGTGCCAGTTCTTGCGGCTTCAAGGGCTTCATATTGTGAAGCGCCCTGCGGGTTCTGATGTCCTCCATTGGTGGTATGATGCGAGCCTCCTCTGCAGCCAGACCGACACGTGGCATATCTGCCACTTCGTTAACCGGCTGAGGAGGAGCTCTAACATAGCCTCGAGCCCGGAGATAGGATTCATAATCCCTGAGATTTTGGGCGGAAACGGCGGCATGCTCTGGGTGTCTCTCACACCAAAGAGCATGCATCCTTGCCATGTATCCTCTCCGGGCGGGCTCACTGCTCTCATAGCAATACAGAAGTCCATCCCTTAATCAATCCGTCCACTCAAAGCGTCCGTTGTCATTGCGGTTGTCGTCATTTGGCAAATCATCGTTGTTGGCCCCACCACCTTGCCTATGACCCCTAATCCGAGGGGGTCGGTTGTGGGGGCCTCTTCCCCGATTATTTGGAACCGAGTAAAAGGGTTTACTGGGGGGTTAACCCAGCAAACCCACGGCCGACACCGGAGGGAAAGATGCCATTTCCCTCCCGGATGCGCATGAGCTGCCGGTCCGATTTTGCATCCTTTGCTCGGGTTGGTGGTGTCGCAACTCACCAGGGCCTCAGGTGTTGGTTGACCTCCCTGCCTATTTATTTATTATTATTATCTTCTTAGGAGTGTACCAGTCAGGCCCTGTCTCCGGTGCTCCGACCCATCCGGAGGGCGCGCTGGTGTCGTTAACCCCAACAACCACTCCCTACGTCCGTAGGGTGAGTGATTATTGGGTCCGAGAATCATGTGCCCTGAGTAGACGGAGCGAACCAAGAATAACGGCCTTCTGCATTCGTGCTGCTAAGATTTCTGCCATATTACGGCAAGCAGGTATTATTTTCAAATTGGAGAGCAGTGTATCCATCATTCCACCAAGGACTCCTATGATCAGAACCACCATTTTGACAGAATGGTCCGGATACAACCTGCGGAGTTCAAAGAGAAGATCTCGATATTTAGTCCGTTTTTCCTCCTCTTTTCGAACGATATTCATTTCGCCTGGAGCGGAAAACTCCACGACGAATATCGTTTTACTTTGGTGGTCGAGGAGGACAACATCAGGCTTATTGGCTTGTATTTGCCTGAGGGTGGGGAATGAGTAGTTCCAATAGATTCGGCACCTCTCATTCTCCACCACGGACTCAATATCCCCCGGAACATAAGGCAACACTGGTGTCTCGTCTATATATTATTATTATTATTATTATTATTATTATTATTATTATTATTATTATTATTATTATTATTATTATTATTATTATTATTATTATTATTATTATTATTATTATTATTATTATTATTATTATTATTATTATTATTATTATTATTATTATTATTATTATTATTATTATTATTATTATTATTATTATTATTATTATTATTATTATTATTATTATTATTATTATTATTATTATTATTATTATTATTATTATTATTTTCTCCCTAGGAGTGTACCAGTCAGGCCCTGTCTCCGGTGCTCCGACCCATCCGGAGAGCACGCTGGTGTCGTTAACCCCAATAACCACTCCCTACGTCCGTAGGGTGAGTGATTATTGGGTCCGAGAATCGTGTGCCCTGAGTAGACGGAGCGAACCAAGTATAACGGCCTTCTGCATTCTTGCTGCTAAGATTTCTGCCATATTACGGCAAGCCGGTATTATTATCTTCAAGTTAGAGAGCAGTGTGTCCATCATTCCACCAAGGACTCCTATAATCAGAACCACCATTTTGACAGAATGGTCCGGATATAACCTGCGGAGTTCAAAGAGAAGATCTCGATATTTAGTCCGTTTTTCCTCCTCTTTTCGAACGATATTCATTTCGCCTGGAGCGGAAAACTCCATGACAAATATCGTTTTACTTTGGTGGTCGAGGAGGACAACATCAGGCTTATTGGCTTGTATTTGCCTGATGGTGGGGAATGAGTAGTTCCAATAGATTCGGCATCTCTCATTCTCCACCACGGACTCAATATCCCCCGGAGCATAAGGCAACACCGGTGTCTCGTCTATACCGTACGAGTGTCGTAGGTGGTAGTACAACACTCGTAGCGCCGCGTTATGCCTGTGGATATAGGCTGAGACCGCATAAGATGGGCATGCTGATAGCAAATGCATTACGGTCTCAGGTGCCCACGACATGCGGTAGACATGTATGAATCCCTCGGTCTCCGACTTTAGCTCACTTGACCTGAGGAAGGCAAAGGTCATGCTTCTGGATAAGCCAAGGTCTTCGATGTTGTGAAAGAAGACACCATGCATTGGCTTATCCATATGTAGCTGTAGCAGGACCTCTGTCTCCGCAGCTTTTATGTGAGCTTTTTGCTGAACGGGTCCCAACTCGGTGACAGAGTTTGGGTTAGCCCGTTCAGTGTCGAAAACGAGACCGAGTTCATTGGCCGCATGGGTAGCTGCCTTAAAAAGCAATGCTCCAATCCCTGCTTTCTCATGGTCGCGGACCATGCAGAGAAGGGGATCTGAACTCCTTATGACTTTACTGGCCCCATCCAGTACCATTCTGTTATGCAGACACTCCAAAATCAAAAGTCCACGGCCTCCCCGTTGTCTGGGAAAGTATAACCGTGGGACGGACGATTTAGGATGCAAGCTCCTATTGAGATGCATCATTTTGCGAGTCTTAACGTCAAGTTGTCGCAGCTCTTCCTTGGTCCACTTCATCACTCCGAAAGAGTAAAGAAGGATCGGAACGGCAAGCATATTAGTTGCAGCAACTTTGTTCTTCCCCGACAGTTCTGATGACCAGATCTGTTGGAGTTTATGCTGATACTTGTACACGACAGAATTGATCTGCCAGATGTCAGCCTCTTCTGGAAGAACATCGCCAATCTCTAACGTAGCCTCAAGCCCGAAGATGGGATACATAATCCCTGAGATTTTGTGCGGATTTTGCATCCTTTGCTCGGGTAGGTGGTGTCGCTACTCACCAGGGCCTTAGGTGTTGGTTGACCCCCCTGCCTATAATATATATAATATATATTATTATTATTATTATTATTATTATTATTATTATTATTATTATTATTATTATTATTATTATTATTATTATTATTATTATTATTATTATTATTATTATTATTATTATTATTATTATTATTATTATTATTATTATTATTATTATTATTATTATTATTATTATTATTATTATTATTATTATTATTATTATTATTATTATTATTATTATTATTATTATTATTATTATTATTATTATTATTATTATTATTATTATTAAGAATGCTGCAATTTTCTTTGAGACAACTCCAATAGTATGAATGCCCACAACTTGTTTTACACATTTACCGTTCCTATAACCAATGAAGAATCGCCGATTTTCCAAATTTGAAGGCAGCAAATCTACGTATTTTTGGTATGAACCATCATAGACATCAAAAGGAAGTCCTTCTTTGGGAATGACGAATACCTTTTCTTTTTGTGTTTAGTATATCTCAATGTAAACAAAACTCTGGTACTGGTAGTTTTAAAATTATCCACAGTCAGCTTAACAAGTTCGTCTCGTCTACAGGCGCCAATAATACCACACATTAATACAACTTTTTCAAGCAACCATGTTTGATTATCTGCCTCCAACAAAAACTCAGTTACTTGTTCTTCAGACAAAATTTTTGCTCTCTTTGGTGTGTATCTATCAGACTTACTGTCTCAAGAACAAAAATAATTTTCATAATCTGAAAATACCATTTATGTAGGTAATATGTACTTTAAGGTGCATTCAGTCAAAATAAACGTAACTTTAGCACAGGCACTGATATATAACCTTAAAAATAATCTTGTATGAGACCTAATATTATACGAGTTTTAAATTTAGGCATACATAAGAATGATGGGGACATTTTATGACATGAAACTTCAGGTACACGTGAATTATGGACAATATTTTTATCATAAAAGTAAGATTTTTATGAAGTTGGGATTTCCAAAGTTGTCACTTGTTTTCAGCATAAACTTAATATTGTTGTATAAAGGGTGCCATTTGATTCAACAGATTCAACTTTCGTTTTCAGCATTTATTCAAGCACAATTTTAAAATGATGTTGACTAAATGCAACTCAATATGGTGTACGACTTTAAATAACAAACCTTAAAATGTCAATGTTGTCATAAACTTTCAAAGCAAGTTTCTACATTGAAAACTTGGTCCACAGAGAGTTAGGAGAAAAACCTCTGATTTATTTCCCTTTCTTATAGGCTAATGATATATCTTCATGAACCATCTTACATTCTTGCTTTTACGCCACTCCTCAAAATTTTCATATTCTTTTTGATATCTCTCTTAAGTTATGTTAGGCAGTAAATCAACACTCGCTGCACATGATTCTCCCAATATTTCTGAGGAAATTTGATTTTGTTCCTCAATTTCTTCAATTTCATCCATGGTCGTGTTGAAGCGATCTCGCGAACACGAAAAACTGCGTTGTTTATATTAATATTTTTGTGATATTGTTAAGCTGTTCCATGACAACACGTTGTTGGGATTTTTCTGTAGAATTACGAGGTACGTGGTTTGTTATTTCCTCGGAATCAAAATATAATCTTTCAGCAGGATTACGAAAAGTCTTGAACGACACACGGCCGATACGCATATATGGGATTCGGTTGTTATAATCCTTGGCTACGCCTCGGATAACAATATTCAACCTCATCCGTTATTTGCTACATATCGGCCTTGTAACGTTAATAACTATATCAATCGTGATTAGTACTGTTGCAAAACTGCGGGCGATGCCGGGCCTGAACGCTCACGTAGCCGCGCGTAACCGCGAATGACTTTCGAGGAGCTAAGCATCGAGAAGAATCTGGACGATTCGAAGGCTTGCTTGTGCTTGCTTGTGTTGAAGTTAATGAATCATTGTATTTCGTTAAATAAATTATTTTAGAGTGGTGACAGAAGTGCGATTTTTAAATACAGAGTGTTCGTGTAAGTAGACAGTTTGTGTATTTCGGACAATTATTTTCGCGAAAAATAGACAGTAACTGATAAACATTTTTTCGTGAAGTTGACAGTTGTGTGTATAAACTGATACACTTCTCGCGTGTAAAATATACAATAATACTAATAATATACTGGTGGCCGTGGAATAGACTGTGAAATAGATAATAATAATAATAATAACAATAATAATAATAATAGACTGGTGTCCGGGAAATAGACTATGTGAAATAGACAATAATAATAATAATAATAATAATAATAATAATAATAATAATAATAATAATAATAATAATAATAATAATAATAATAATAATAATAATAATAATAATAATAATAATAATAATAATAATAATAATAATAGTCTGGTGACCCGTGAAATAGACTGTGAGACACAGACTAAGACAAAGTGTGTTCGAGGAAAGTTCGCCTGGTCGGTTTGAAGGTTGCGGAATTGAAGCAAGAACTGGAGGAGAGGGATGCACTGGCACGCGCTTTGGAATTTGAGGCGGCGAAGCAATTCTGCAGAAGCCAAAGTGAAGTCAGAGTTATTGAAGAAGACCCACAAGAGCCTACTAACCTGGGCTGCCATAAGGAAGGTGGTGAAGGAAATGTTGCATGAGAGAAGACAGATAAGATGCTGAAATTGTGGCAAAATTGGGCATGTGCGTAACAAATGTCCAACATTCACAGAATTGGTACTGATGCAGGAAAACTTAAGAAGGTCGATGAGGAGGGGCAATCGTCGACCTGTACCTAGCAAGCCCCCGTTAACAATGCATATGTCGCTATCCCTCAACGTCAAAATAATGTGTCTTTGTAGACGATCTCATCAATAACGAGCATTGCACCATGCTGCTAGATACAGGTGCGACTAGAACAATCCTTGGACCTGCTTTCATTAAAACCCCAGAGAGAATGGAACCATCATCCTGGAAGCTACGAACAGCAACTGGAGAGCCGGCCACTGTACAAGGCGAGCTGCCTATTGAACTGATTTTAGTCAGCACAAAAGTGAAACATCGAGCATTAGTAGCGGACACTGAGGACGATGCAATTATTGGAATGGACATCATGAATACCAGAGAGTTTGAATTGAATGTGTTAGATGGAAGAAGTGAAGTGTTGATTCGTGTTCTGCTGGCTGAAGATGTAAGTGTACCCGAAAGGGCTGAGACCATACTGGAGGCTCACTCGGATCGAGGTGCGAGCAATGGAAGCGTGGTTATGTTCGAGCCCAAGCTTCATGATGAGAAAATTGGACGGGGAATTGCATTAGGTGAGACATTGTTGCGTGCTGATAAATTTGTGCCAGTAATGGTAATGAATGTCAATTATTACCCAGTGACCTTGAAGAAAGGAACTGTTTTGGGGCACTGCTCTTCAATTTCCTCTATGATCAGGAGTGTACACGGAACGGTTAGCCAAGGCAACAAGCTGACAGCAGAACTGGAAAAGTTGGTTACCATCTCTCCCAAGGGCATTAAACCAACCCAACAGCTCAGATTGAGAGAATTAGTCAAGAAGTACCAAGACATCTTCGATACCGGACAGAAAAAAGGGGGTCGAACGGATGTAGTCCAGCATAAAATTGATACTGGGGATGTCCGACCGTTCCGACAATCAGCTAGAAGACTTCATCTTGCCAAGAAGGAGGAGGCTTACAAAATAGTCAGTGATATGGGGAAAGATGGAGTTATTGAACCATCCGACAGTCCATGGTTCTCTCCAGTCGTGCTGATGAAGAAGAAAGATAGATCAATACGCTTTTGCGTAGACTATCGTCAACTGAACAACGTGACGAAGTAGGACAGTTACCCTTTTCCGAGAATAGAAGGCACCCTAGACACGTTGGCCGGCTCCACGATTTTCTCGACCCTTGATCTGAAGAGTGGATACTGGCAGGTAGAACTGGACATTTCACCGTGGCATTTCACCGTTATGCCATTCGAGCTTTGTAATGCTCCAGCCACTTCAGAGAGATTAATGGAGACGGTTCTGAAAGGACGTATTTGGTATATCTCGACGACATTATTGTGGTTGGCAAATCGTTCGAAGACCATGTAAAAAACCTGGAGGTGGTATTCCTGCGACTGAGAAACTCTGGATTGAAGCTGAGCCCCAAGAAATGCAACCTGTTCCAAAAAGAAGTACGTTACCTTGGCCATGTTGTCTCTGGGCACGGAGTAGCAGTGGATGACGAAAAGATCAAAGCAGTGAAGGAGTGGCCTATTCCGAAAGACATACACCAACTACGCAGTTTCCTTGGTTTGTGCACAAACTATCGCCGATATGTGCTGGGGTTCGTCAACATCGCTAAACCACTGACCAGGCTCACGGAAGGACAAACGAAGTTTCAATGGTCCGAAGAATGCCAAGACTCATTCAGGAAGCTGAAGGGGGCATTGATCAACGCACCGATTCTAAGTTATCCCCTTCCGAGTGGAAAATTCATTTTGGACACGAACGCCAGCAACGTGGGACTTGGAGCTGTCTTGTCCCAGATCCAGGATGGGCTAGAGAAGGTCATCGGATACATCAGTAAAACTCTCAGTAAACCGAAGCGTAACTACTGTGTCACCAGACGAGAACTGTTGTCAATGACTAGTGCAGAAAGTGTGCTGTTTGCGCTGCCAGCAATGGACCTCAGACACGACCCAAGGCCCCAATGCGTCAGTATAACGTAGGTAGTCCATTCGAGAGAATCGCTATCGACATCGCCGGCCCGTTTCCCGTATCAGACATACATCCTTGTGGCAATGGACTATTTCAGCAAGTGGGCCGAAGCCTAACCAGGAAGCCATTACCATCCTGGACGACTTGGTGAGAGAGTGGATATGTCAATTCGGTGTTCCCTTGAAGCTGCACTCGGACCAAGGCAGAAATTTCGAATCCAACCTGTTCCAAGAAATGTGCCAACTGCTGAACATCCGCAAGACGAGACACACAGCTCTACATCCACAGTCCGATGGAATGGTTGAGCGGATGAACAGGACTATCCGCCACTTGCCCAAGGTAGTATCTGACAATCAAAGAGACTGGGACCAGTATCCCCATTTGTCCCTGATGGCCTACTGTTCCGCAGTACACGAGTCGAAATAGTTCAGTAGTCGTTATATAAATTAGAGCATTGTGTTGAAGTTATTGAATCATTGTATTTCGTTAAATAAATTATTTTATAGTGAATTTGTTTAAATATACTACAGTTCTTGCGTTTTTGCGTGGTTTAGACATTGCACAGGCACTTTATTTGTTCAAAACGTTCTATTAAACTTTCTCAATCACTCTGATGGATAACAATACACATTTTCATAATGCATTTCTGAACTTACTATATATTACTGTGAATATTGACTTGAACTAGAACTGACTTGAACTGAACGGAAATTGCATCGTACTGGTATTGAAAAACTACATCACTGTATGGTTAGACTGCACACACCATCTGAAGTTTTACTATGGCAGGAATTACAGGAATAGTTCAAGGTCACTTAAATATATTACATGAGTTCTATTCCTCTAGAAGTTGTGACCTTTGCCCACTCTTTCTACAGGGTGAAACATGAGGCCAAGATTTTCTCTTTGTGCTTCAAGTTTTTTTCTGTTGACCTTACATAACAACTGTAGTTTGTGTTGAATAGTATATAGGAATACCTTAATGTTTCATGAAATTGTAAATACAATTCAGCCAAGTTACGATACATACAGAGCGATTATGCTGTATGAAAATTAGTAATATACCGGGTGGTGTGACGGTTCATTCATAATTCTATTTTTCATTATAGTGGGTTGTATACAAATGTGTGTTTTCACACCGTGCCATATGAAGAGGGATATGTATAAAAGCCCATATGGCTGTACAGAGTTGGGGAGTGTATTTTATTTGTATATTTTCATTTAATTGGGTCAGTGCATAATTATGTGATTCTTCCTAGGTTATTTTAGCAAGGAATAAATCACTTGGATGAGCGTACTGTTGCACACCAGTAAGTTGCTTCTCTCTCAAGGGTTTGTTTGTGTGAAAACCCCTGGAACTGAAGTTACTGGAGGACTTGATTCATTCGAAATGGGACCGGATTCTAGCTCCTAGTGTGTTACCAGGTGTAACAGGATCATGGTACACCCCCCGTATCTCCGTTAGTTTTGAAAGTTATTGATTGAAATTTGGGACATCTCATATACATGATAAGCGGCAATTTCTGACCTATGAATAATTTCTATTACTTCTGGTTTCTGATACCAACTCTTGATTTTTCAATAGAACACCCTGTATATCATAACATTCCTGACATTTGCATTATTTTCTTAATCGAATGATACCACCTAAGTGACATTCCAAGAGTAAAAATTTTTGATCATTCAATTATGAGTTTTCCATTTATAAGTGTGCCATGATGGTTCCGATTTATTTCAAATTATAGAAAAATTAAAATCCCTCCAAAAATACTGAATTGCATTTTTTATGAGCAAATGAAGTTCATCGTAATAGTTTTTGGGGTAAAACTCAATTCTTTCAAATGGAACCATTATGGTACCGTGGTACTTTTTATTAGTAATATTAATAATCGATTCATCCATACATGGTAATAAAATGTGCGATGAATACAATCAAAATTACAGCTAGAAGAATATAAGATGAAGCAATTATTTTGTTCTAATTCAATGCTAAGAAGTAACTAAGGTGGCATTGAAATACAAAAATTAACACAAAACATTACAACAATTGTTCGACATGCTGTCCATTAACATCAATGCACTTCTGAACTTGCAAAGCTGTTTTTTGAAGAACGTTTGCTAATTGCTGGGCCGATATACTATTAATTGCACGTCTTGCAACTCCAGGTCTTCGCGGATTGTAACGGCGGTTGCATAAACAATGTTTTTTAAATGGCCTCAAACAAAGAAATCAAGAGGTGCCAAATCAGGTGACCTTGGATGCTATCGCACAGGACCATTCGTCAAAATTACGTTATATTTGAATTTCTGTTGAAGGTAATCAATTACTATTCTAGAATTATGGGAAAGAGCTTCATCTTGTTGGGAATACATTCCATATCGTAAATGGACAGGTAATTCAGTTAACCTGTCCTCAATTTCATTTTGCAGAAATCCTAAGTATCTAGTTCCAGTCAAGTGTCCTTCAAATATTATTGGACCAATACGACCGAGTAATCCAAGCCGAACATTGAAACCGAACCGCACTTGAAAGTTACCCTCCCGTAATACATTTTGATTTTCTTGTGACCAATACTCTGTATTTTGTCGGTTAAATAATCCCATATATGTAAACCTAGAATCGTCCGAAAATAAGATCCTCCCCAAGAAAGCATTTCTTGGCTGCACATTATTCTGCAAGATCCAATTGCAGTACTCATTGCTTAATCATTTTCATAAAGGTGCTGGTGCAATTGATATTTGAAAGATGTATAATTGAGTTTGTGCGAGATTTAGCTTACCGTTTGTTGACTAATTTTCAATTCGAACCCAATTTGTCTCAAAAAAAACAGTCTTAACGATTTCTATTCGAGCTAAAACATTTATTTCCGTTCCTTCGTCAATGATAACGTTTTCTTCGGAATCATGGTTAGGCTCTCTTTGGAATTGATTTTCAAGTCGATTAAAATAATTTCTCCCTGGACATTGTCTATCAGGATATCGGTCGGCATAAAGGTTTCTAGCCGCAACGGCATTTTTTCTACATTCTTCTTAAATAGTTAATATGTCCACTTTTTCATCTCCTGTATAAATGTGCGGCATTTCGAACTAATAACAACAAATTTGAAGACATTTCCTATACACAATAAAAACACCGATAAACCAACAGATATTTATTTGACAATCTGAAGGAATGATTTCACTGTTTTCAAAGCCACCTTAGTAACTCCTTAGCGTTAAATGAGAACAAAATAATTTTATTTTCTTATTTTCTTTTAGCTGTTATTTTGATTGTATTATCGCAAATTTTATCACCAGGTATAAATAAAGTCTTCATTATTAGAACTAATAAATGGTACCACGGTACCAATATGCTTCCATTTGAAAAAATTGAGTTTTACCCCAAAATCGATTACGATGAACTTTATTTGCGGTTAATTTTGGCGTATTTCGATTTTTCTAGCATTAGTCGTGTCAATTGGAATACATCGGAACCATCATGGCACACTTAAATGGAAAACTAAAAATTGAATAATCAGAAATTTTGACGTTTGAAATGTCACTTATGTGGTATCATTGGATTATTAAAATGCAGATTTCAGAAATGTAATGATATATAGAGCATTCTATTCAAAAATCAAAAGTTGGTAGCACATTACGGCGAAACCGAAAGTAAAAAGAGAATAACTCATAGGTCAAAAAGTTCCGCTTATTTTGTATATCAAAACTAACGGAAATTCGGAGGTGTACCATGATTCGGTATAAAAATGGTTGAATATTTTGGTTATCCAGGTTTTTCCTAGTTTAGAATTTCTCCTCTAAAGAATACAGTCAAATGCTAGTTGTTATTACCTGATGAGGACCCAAAAAAATATCGCACATCGGGATCATGTTTATGCACACCTCCGATCCCTAGGCCCGCTTAAGTTTGAGCATTGACATTACCCTAGGCTCCCCCCAGGTGGGTCAGCATGTTGGAAAGTGGTCAGTCTCAGAAGAACCATCAAACTCGGAACACCGAGACATTTACCTGGAGATTGGCAACACCAGTGAACCGGCCAAAATGTATCGGAATCCAAGGAAAACCAACTGGCTGAAATACCGGGAGGAGCTGGGGGAGTACCTGAAAAATTTTAGGAATGTCAAAGCGAAGACACACAGCGCTTATGATATAGAGGAAACCTCAGAGAAAATTCAAGAGGCCCATAATAACCTCGTATCAGAACAACTGTCCCCTAAAATGCAAACAAACTAAGGGAAAGGTGAGCTGGTGGACCACCGAACTCACTAAACTCGCAAACTATTCAATAGAGCGAAAAAAACTGGTACGTGGGAGGTGTATTCCAAAACACTACAATAATACAACAGACAATCAGAGGGGAGCAAAGGAATGCATGGAGAAAGTTCTGTGAGGACATAGAACATACCTCAGAAATTACCAGACTCCACTGCATCCTCTGAAAAAAAACCCATAAACCCAGTGGGGACTCTCAAAAAACTCCCTGGAAGCTACACAAATACCGGGAAAGAAACAATTGAACATTTGCTCAATACCCACTTTCCAGGATCTACCATTATCACAAATCCCAGCATTGAAAACCCTGTCAACCTTCAACTAAGGGCAAACAGGGCTGAAAGTTATATGGGCAATAAACTCTTTCAGCCCACATAAATTGCCTGGACCAGATGAAATATTCCCTGTTCTACTACAGCAGAAAATTGAAGATCTAGCGCCAGAAGATTGTACAGGATGAGTCTAGCACTTAGCTGGATACCACAAACCTGTAAATCTGTGAACGTGGTCTTCATTCCGAAACCTGGTCGAAACTAATACGACCAGGTCAAGGACTACAGACCAATGAGCATATCATTCTTTCTCTTGAAAGGGTACAGGATGAGTCTAGCACTTAGCTGGATACCACAAACCTGTAAATCTGTGAACGTGGTCTTCATTCCGAAACCTGGTCGAAACTAATACGACCAGGTCAAGGATTACAGACCAATAAGCTTATCATTCTTTCTCTTGAAAGGACTAGAAAAACTGATAGCCAGGGACATACGGGAGGCAGCTCTCATAGACCGGCCATTACATATAAACCAGCATGCCTATCTAACAGGAAAATCGTGCGAGACGGCCTTGCACCAATTGGTGTCAAGGCTGGAGGACACTCTGGCGAAAAAAGGAATAGCACTATGCTCAAATAACCTCTGAGCTAATGCAAAATGCACTGAGGACCGTAGAGGAATGGTGCAAAAAAAGAAGGACTGTGGGCAAAACCCAGCAAAACCACACTCATTCCCTTCACACGCAAAAGGATTCAGGGGGGCTTGAAGTCACCCAAGTTCTTTGGCGCAACACTACAAGTTGCTGATCATGTCAAATATTTAGGGTTGTTCTTGGACAAGAAACTAACCTGGAACATGCATCTACATCATGTAGTCAACAAAAGCAAAGCATGGTTTATGATGTGCAGAAGAGCTTTTGGAAAAACATGGGGACTGAAACCGAATGTCATGCATTGGCTTTACACCGCGATCATAAGACCCAGAATTACATATGGTTCACTTTTGTGGTGGCCCAAGATGAAACAGAGACAGTCGAAAACCAGTCTTGGCAAAATTCAGAGGCTCGCCTGTCTGTGTATCATGAGTGGTATGAATAGCACTCCAACCGCTGCTATGGAAATTATCCTGAACCTCCCACCTTTAGACATTACAGTCATTGGGGAGGCGAGGATGAGTGTATACAGACTCAAACAAATAGGTAATTGGATAACCCAACCACAAACTGGGCACACCAAAATTATCCATGAAGTCAACTTTACCAAACTTGAAATGATATCAGACTACATGCTACCAGAATACTCGTACGAAAAACCAATCAAAACGCAGCTCAAGTGGAACAAATGAGACTTGGGAGTAGAATCACTATCATCTGGAAACATTATCTGGTACAAAGATGGTTCAAAAACAGATGAAGGAACAGTAGCAGGAATATACGGGGTGAGGCCAAAAAGGAACGTAATAGTCCCACTTGGTAACAACACCACAGTATTCCAAGCAGAGACACATGCCATAAGGACATGCATACCGATGAATCTAGACCGTGGGTATGAAAGAAAACACATGTACATTCTATCTGACAGCCAGAGCGCTATAAAAGCTCTGAACTCAATACAGATAAAGTCTAAGCAAGTCTGGGAATGTCTTCAGAGCCTCAATGAACTGTCGAAACGCAACAAGGTTACACTTGTGTGGGTGCCCGGACATAGGGGAATTGAAGGCAATGGAAAAGCAGACCAACTTGCAAAGAAAGCATCAGAATCACCATTCACAGGTCCAAAACCAGCGTTTGGAATTAGCAAAACCCGATACGGAAACCTAATCAATGAGTGGAAGAAATCAAAACACCAAACGTATTGGGACTAAATCGAAAGGCATCGACACAGCACAGCAATGGTGAGGCATCTGAGCCAAACACTAACGGCTGACACACTCAACCTCAACAGATCTAAGATACGCACGATCACCGGCTTACTAACCGGACAATGCGGCATTAGGAAACACCTACACACTATGGGAATGAATAGAAAAACCGTGGACTGTAGACTCTGTGGTGACGAGGAGGAAACAGCCTCTCATATCATCTTCGACTGCGACGCGCTGCTCAACAAGCGCAACAGAATATTCGGACAGATCAACCTAGAAACAGGCATGAATCCGAAATACCTAGTAAATAGACTACTGAACCTGGTGAAAAACAGTGGCCTATTTAACTAGGAACCCCTGACGACAGAACAATACAATAGACCCCAGCTGGTCTCAGTGTTGAGGGGAAACCACAGGGTAAACATGGTATCTCGCTCGTCAGCCTTTAACCAACCAACCAACCAAGGGCTGGTTTACATAAATAAGGGCCAGTTTCGCCGTTTCCAGTTAAACTCCAGATAACTACCCAGATAACACATGAACATCCAATGGATATCCACTGCACGTCCGTTATGAATATACTGGATGTTCTATGGACGTCCAGGAAATATCCAAAAGATATACTATGGACGTCTAATGGACGTTCGGAGAGTACCAACCTGTACATCCATAAAATATCCTTCGAAGATATCCATAAGATATCCCTGAACTATATCCATAGAATATCCATAAAATATATCTTATGGATAATCTCTACGGATATATTAGGGCTATCCATGGAGGATATCATATGGACATCCATGAAGAATATCTCATGGACATCGTGAAAGGATATCCCATGGATAAAGTTCAGGGATATCTGATGGATATCCTTGAAGGATATCTTATGGATGTACAGGTTGGTACCCTCCGAACATCCATTGGACGTCCATAGTATATCCTTTGGATATTTCTTGGACGTCCATAGTACATGCTGCATATCCATAACAGATTTCCATTGGATATCCACTGGACTTCAATAATTATGGATATGCAAGATATAAACTGACGTCCAGTCTGGGTGTTCGAGAGGTACAAACCTGTACATCCATTAGATAACCGACGATATCCAAGATATTTTTATTGTACATCCTCACGATATTCCTGAAGTATATCCATGATCTATCCAAGATGTACATCGGATAATTATAATTTTTCCCCATAAGTTGACTGAAATAAAAATGTGCATTTTATGAAATGAAATAACACAAACAATGTCTGCATCGAATTAAAAAAAGAGTATATAAAAGAATAAACAAAAATATATTTGGAATAAGTAAAGAAAATAATTGACAAAGTATAGTATTCAATGAAAACAAAATATAAAGTGAACAGATATGAAAATACAAAAAAAAATCATTTGGAAAAAAAGAAAATCGTATGAAAAAAACTTCAAAAATAAAGTCATGGTTTCATCCTCATCCTGCAGCATTTCCTTTTTCTTCAAGGTTGACAAATTCCTTTCTTTCGGTCTTCTCAGCCAAGTTATTATAGCTTCTTCGGTAGTTTTCATATTATCTGCTAAGTTACTATAACGTTGAATCTGAGTTAGCAAAACTTGGAGATTCTTCAGCTAATCGCTCCAATTCCATACTGGTTTTTTAGTGAATTTGATTTGAGATCAATTATTATCCAATTATTATCCCTACCTCTATATAGGCATGATTGTTTTGAATGCATTTGATTGAAATACACAATCACTTACCTATTTTTTCAAGGTGTACCTTTACTGAAATGTTAATGAATTTGACACACAATTGAGTAATAAAAATGGTTAACACAATAGCATCAGCTCAACAACACACCTGGTTTTCAGTTCCTTTTTCAGAAAAAAGTTGACGTTTATGCGACTATATTACATGGTCTTCGTTATCAAAACTGGCATAAATATTTTAATTTGTTTTGGAAATGATAAGATCTCTTTGAAAAAGTCTAATGAAATCTGACAAGAGAGTCTTTCACGATGACATTCGCTATTTTGATTTATAGGGTGTCTGGTATCAATCGCATACTATTAGTACAATTCTTCTTGACTTCCATTGTCTAGAAACAGAAAATTAATTCTTTGAATGTGTTTGATTCACGACGTTTCAACAGTTAACATCTACTGTCGTTATCAAGTGTGTGAATGCAAAATAGGTCAAAAATTACACCTTCCTTCCTGAGAAACTTAAATTTTTCAGATATAAAAATTTGTTTCACATGAAAACACCACGTACCATCCTTAATTTTTTGATGGAATAGGAAAATGCGCATAATCAATAGGACTTCTAAGAATCGACAGTTCTGTGTGAGAAATTAGGGAAATATATAGAAGAGTTTTCATGAGAGGTGAGACAAATTTAGATTTCGGCGAACTGGAGATTTTTCGAAAACAAAGTGGATCAGTAGTATGATGAATGAAGCAGGTCCCTAATATGTGTGTTAATTCGTATCCAACAAATAATAGAAAGTATGAAATATACACTTATGATTGCTTTCGATATCTTATGGCCAGCCATAGGATATTTTCCGAAGGATATCCATTTCAAATCGATCGACAGATATCTTATAGATATCCAATTCAAATCCAGTAGGAATTCAAATCGAATTGTTTCAAAAAACGCAATCTGAATATACGAGCTTGGAAGAAACTCAATTCAAACCGTAGTGTATATGCTTTGGGTACCTTATGGCATTCTATTTCGAAGCCATTTCAAAGCCATCGACGGATATCTTATAGATATCTATTTCAAATCCAGTAGAAAAACGAAAAGTGAGATGTTTACAAATAATTATTCAGTCCGTATGTGAATTAATTATGCAATTCAAATTTATCGATATTTGCTTTGAATATCATGACCATCCATAGGACATATTACGAAGGATATCCATTCCAAATCCATCGACGGATATCTTATGGATATCCTATTCAAATCTAGTAGGAAAACGAAATATAAGAGTGTTCTTCAAATGCTTCAATTCGTGTACGAGTTTGGAAGAAACTCAGAAATTGATAATATCAAAATTTGTCTTGCAATTCAATCACATCCACAATTACTGTGGATATATCATGGATATATCCATTTCAAATCCAGTTGGTAAACGAAAGATAAGAGAATTCTTCAAATGCTTCAATTCGTGTACGAGTATGAAAGAAACTCAGAAATTAATAATATCGAAATCTGTCTTGCAATTCAATAACATCCATAATTACTGTGGAAATCTTATGGCTATCCATAGGACGTCTTCTGAAGGATATCCATTTCAAATCCAGTCGAAAAACGCAAGATAAGAGTATTCTCCAAATGCTTCAATTCGTGTACGAGCATGGAAGAAACTCAGAAATTGATAATATCAAAGTCTGTCTTGCAATTTATTCACATCCATAATTACTGTGGATATCTTATGGATATCCATAGAACATTTTCTGAAGGATATCCATTTCAAATCCATCCACCGATATCTTATGGATATCCATTTCAAATCCAATCGGTAAACGAAAGATAAGAAAATTCTTCAATTGCTCCAACTCGAGTAAGAGCATGAAAGAAACTCAGAAATTGATGGAATCGAAATCTGTCTTGCAATACAATAACATCCATAATTACTGTGGATATCTTATGGATATCCATAGGACATCTTTTGAAGGATGTCCATTTCAAGACCGTCGACGGATATCTCATGGATTTCCATTGCAAATCCAGTCGGAAAACGAAAGACGAGTATTTTTCAAATGCTTCAATTCGTGTACGAGCATGGAAGCAACTCAGAAATTGATAATATCAAAATTTGTGTTGCAATTTAATCACATCCATAATAACTGTGGATATCTTAAGTATATCCATTTCAGATCCATCCACGGATATCTTATGGATATCCATTTCAAATCCAGTCGGAAAACGTTTCAATTCGTGTACGAGTTTCGAAGAAACTCAGAAATTGATAATATTAAAATCTGTCTTGCAATTCCATCACATCCACAATTACTGTAGATATCTCATGGATATCTGAGTATCTGAAGGACATCTATCTCAAATCCACCCACCGATATCTTATGGATATCCATTTTAAATCCAGTCGGAAAACGAAATATTAGAGTATTCTTCGAATGCTTCAAATCGAGTACGAGCATAAAAGAAACTCAGAAATTGATAATATCAAAATATGTCTCGCATTTTAATCACTACCATAATTACTGTGGATATCCATAGGATATCTGCAGAAGGATATTCATTTCAAATCCCACGATGGATATCCCATGAATATTCATTTCAGATCCAAGGATATCCCGACCAGAATTGGACTTAAAATGGATATCCATTGGATATTTTGTGTTATCTGGGTAACTGATAGTTTAGATGGTGAATGACATTCTTTATATAATGTTGTTAGGATCATATTCAAACAATCAGTTAATCAATCTGAAGCTTGACTGGAACCTTTGAAACTGGCCCTAAATGTGTGAGTACTCGGACGTGGGACAGTTGTTGAATTTTATTAATTTTAATAGACAGGTTTAGAGGTTAATGATTTCACTCACTCGGTATTTGGAAGATGTAACCCTACCTGGCGCTCATTTGGATTTCATTTTCATTTCGTGTTGAACTTATAACGAACCACCCCATCTCAACTGCAGCTAGAGGCAAATACCCGTGTGTCCCAACAGCCGTGTTAATGCGACCTGATTATTATTTATACCTCGCAAGAATCCTCGAATCACTTCAATTTTCAATATTTCCTTTCATTTTCACGTACGAAGAGAAATTCTTCAATGAACTAATGATTTCTTTAGACTATACCATAACTACTAAGTCTTGATATTTCTGGAACTGGCTCATATAGAAGGAGGGCTAGGAATGCTGATAACTATAGGAGACTACTATTGAATTAGTCATTGTTCATCATTGTGAAACAGCGTATAAGCTCAAACTGTTCAGTTCCCAAAAAGTTGACGTGTGTATAGTACCATCTCAAAAAACCTAAGGTAAACAATCAAGTGAAGGAAACACTCCGCTAAAACTTTATAATAATCAAGAAAAAATGCTAGTAATTGATAATTCTGACCTGTATTCTATCTTCAAATTCCTCCTGCGCTTGCTTAATTGACCTTTCCTTCTCTGCAATTGCAGCTGCCTCTCTTTCTTCACATTCTTTGATCCTATTTGCATGATCTGTCAGCAATCGTCTTCTCTGTTCTTGGTATCCCTTTTCCTCAGATTCCACCAGTTTTTCACATCTGAATGCAGAAAAAAAAATCAAAATTTAATGAGAAACAATTATTAAAACTGTCTACCAGATACGAATAATTGTTGAAAAACTTAGTGTTAGTGTTTATGTTTGATATATTCATTTTTCGTATTCTATATACTTAAAAAAAAATTGAGTTGTTAATAAAAATTGAATTTGTAGATTGTCAAATAAAGAAAAGTCAGAGATTTGAATTGCATTTAATATATTTCATTTCTCATTAAAAAGAATTAATAATTCTTTGAGTTCTTCTCTTTCATCAAAACACTGAGAAACCTACAGGTTATTGGCCCAGGACTGCAGTTGTGAGAAGAGAATTATAAGTTACACACATATTATTATCTAACAGTAATTTGTGTGGTTAGTTTTTTGAGATTTGAAAGTAAAATGGATCAAGTCGAATTCAAGAGAGTTATTGTACTCGAGAATAACGGAAGTAATTATCCGGCATGGAAATTCCAGATAATCATAATTCTCCGAACTGCTGGAGTTTATGATGTAGTCGACAAAAGCAGAATCCCGGGTGCATCGGAGGAAAGCAAGAAGAAATGGAGTGAGGATGACATGAAAGCACAACGAGTAATCGTGACTTCAGTTAGCGAAAGGGTTATTACTTATCTTATTGCTTGCAAGAATTCAGCAGACATGTGGACCAGAATTCAAGCTCTGGAAAAACAACAGAAGCGAATTTACATTCCCTGCAACAAAGATTTTATGCATATGTCTTCAAAAATTTGGGGGTAGCAGCACATATAGCGGATCTAGAGAACCTGAGTGATGAATTGAAATCGTGCGGAGATGAAATCAGTGAGAGTATGCTGGTGAACAAAATTGTTATGACATTACCAGAAAGTTTTAAACATTTTCACTCCGCTTGGGACAGTTCTCCCGAAAAAACACTCAATAGTTTGACATCAAGATTAATCGCTGAAATAGAGAGAATCAAGAATAGGGACAACAGAGACGAAGGGATAGTCGAAGCATTATCTGCAAAGAAATCGAACTGGAGAACAAAGTGTCCCAGAAAGACTGACAATGAATTCAAAGAAAGATTCGTGAAGAAAAACGTGATAATATGTAATTACTGCAAGAAACGGGGACATTTTGAGCGTGACTGTTGGTTCAAGAAAAAGAAGGTGGAGCAAACACCATCTGCGTCATCAGCGAGATCTAACTACGCCCTCATGTCCAACACAGAAGGTGGATCCAAATGTGATTGGTATTTGGACAGTGGTGCGAGTCATCATATGATTTTTAATAGATCCTGGTTCAACAGTTATGAAAAACTCAATATCAAAGAGTACATTGTAATCGGTGATGGAACAAGATTGGCAGTTGAAGGAAGAGGTACTATATCAGTCAACGTCCGGACGAAAAATGATGATTCACTCAGCTGTACCATTGAAAGGGTTTTTCATGTTCCAGACCTAAAGTGTAGTTTATTTTCCGCCAGTGCTGTTGCTGATAAAGGCTACACAATTATCACCGATAAAAGACAATGTAAAATAATGAAGGAAAATGATACCATAATTGTGGGTGAACGTGATGGAAATTTATTTAGACTCAAAATGGACCTAGAAAAAAATACTCAAGCTTATGTGGGTTCTAAAGAAAAACGATCTCTGAAACAATGGCATGAGTTATTGGTTCATCAAAATGTCACTCAATGTCGAAAAGTTCTGAAAAATTATGGATTTGATCACAACGAGAATGAAGAATTCTAATGCAAATCTTGCATTTATGGCAAACAGACTAGAGAAAATTTTCCGAATTCTACAATGGTGACCTCCAAACCTGGTGAAATTATTCATGTAGACGTCAGCGGTCCCATGGAAGTAAAATCAATTGGCGGTTCAGTGTATTTTCTTCTGTTGAAAGACGATTTTTCTCACTACAGAAATGTCTATTTTATGAAGCACAAGAGTGAAGTCATAACAAAAATGTCAGAATTTATACCAAAGTTTGAATTGGAAACCAATGAAAAAGTGAAAATCATTCGATCTGACAATGGTTCTGAATTCAAAAACAGAGATATAGAAAAATTGTTGAAGGAATATGGCATTTAACAACAATTTACGGTCAGCTATACTCCGGAGCAGAACGGAGCAGCAGAAAGGGAAATGAGAACATTGGTTGAGGGAGCCAGAACTTTACTCCATTCGAAAAAACTTGAAAAATATCTGTGGGCAGAAGCGATTAATACAGTTTCATATGTTCTGAATATATCTGGTACAAGTTCCATACCAGGAAAAACACCTTTCGAATTGATCTTCAATAAAAAAGCAGATCTTGATAGTCTTCAAATTTTCGGAAGTACAGTATGTACACATGTACCCAAACAAAAACGACAAAAATGGGACTGGAAGAGCAAAGAAGGCATATTTGTAGGATATTCAGAGCAATCAAAAGGATTTCGAATATATTTCCCAACTGACAGAAAGATTGACGTTTGCAGAGATATTATTTTCAAGAAGAGTAAAGACGATTTGACGGCAAAAATGGAAGAAAAATAAATCCAGACAATGACTGTGGTACTTCCCGAATCTACTGCTAATAGTGAAATAATGAATGGATCAATTGAAAATAATATACACGAAGAAATAGCAAATGAAGCTGTTGAACATGTTGATGAATCTTCAGAAAATAGGCTCCTGAGAAATAGAGATTTGTTGAAAGTTCCGAACAAATACAATGACTTTGTTTGTATGATATCAGATGATGAAATCAATTTTAGTCAAGCGATAGAAAGTAAGGAATGGAATGAAGCTATGAAAAAAGAAATGGACGCTCAACTTCAAAACCAAACTTGGGAATTGACTTCTCTTCCACAGAATAAGAAAACTCTCAACTGAATGTGGGTTTACAAATTGAAATCAAGTGGACTTCATAAAGCAAGGTTAGTAATGAAAGGATGTGGTCAGAAATATGGAATAGATTTTCACGAAACATTCAGTCCAGTAGCACAGTACAAATCTATAAGATTGATTTTGGGAATAGCGTCATGCAATGGAATGTTTTTGAGACAGTGCGACGTTAAAACTGCATTCTTGAATGGCCATTTGGACGAGGACATCTATATGCAACAACCCCCAGGATTTGAAGACGGAACTGAACGAGTACGTCATCTCAAAAAGAGCATTTATGGGCTTAAACAAGCTCCCCGGAATTGGAACAAGAAATTCGTCAACACATTGGAAATATTCAATCTTGTACAGTCTGAGACCGATCCATGTATTTTTTACAAAAATCACAAAAGCGGTGATGAATTGTTTCTCGTTATATTCGTTGACGACGGTTTAATCGCATCAACAAACGCATCTGAAATAGAAAATTTACTACAACATCTTGAGAAATTTTTCGAAATCACTAGAGAAGAAGTTAAATGCTATCTATGAATGGAAATCTGTCGAAATGGAAGTGAACTTATGGTGAAACAGGAAAAATACATTGAAAAATTACTTGACAGATTCAATATGTCAAATTGTAAGTCAGTGAGTACTCCCAGTCCAACTAAAGATATGGAACAAGAAAGTTCTACATGTTCTTCGCCATATCGAGAGCGATAGGTGGATTATTGTTCTTGGCTTCAGTTAGTCGACCAGATATCACATTTGCTGTCAACAAGTTGAGCAGATATGTAGAAAGTCCATGTGATATTCATTGGGAGGGAGTAAAACGAATATTAAGATATTTGAAAGGAACGAAGGATTATGGTTTACAATTTGGTGCAAATTCTTATGAGACTCCAATAGTAAGTTACAGTGATGCTGATTTTGCATTCAAACCAGAAAATCAACTTCTGGTTTTGTTACGTTCTTTGAAGGAACACCTATTAGTTGGTATTCCAGGCGTCAAAATATAGTAGCTCTATCAACTGCTGAATCAGAATATATAGCAGCAACTGAAGCAGTGAAGGAAACCATTGGAATGGTAAAATTGATGGAAGAACTGCAGATCTGTCAGCGTCCAGTTGTCATCAGAATGGATAATCAAAGTGCATTGAGATTAATACGAGATGAAAATTCTCATAAACGAACGAAGCATATTGATATTCGTTTTCATTTTTTGATAAAAAAACTTGGAAAAGATTTCGAACTTCAATTCGTGAAAAGTGAAGAACAGTTGGCAGATATTTTCACCGAGGCGTTGAGAAAGCATCAATTTGAAGCAATGAGAATCAAAATGAATATCAAACGGAGGGAGTGTTGAAATACTTAGTGTTAGTGTTTATGTTTGATATATTCATTTTTCGTATTCTATATACTTAAAAAAAAATTGAGTTGTTGATAAAAATTGAATTTGTAGATTGTCAAATAAAGAAAAGTCGGAGATTTGAATTGCATTTAATATATTTCATTTCTCATTGAAAAGAATTAACAATTCTTTGAGTTCTTCTCTTTCATCAAAACACTGAGAAACCTACAATAATCGGGACCGCTCAGTGAACATTCTTCAAACAACTGGATTGAATCGTAAAGAGCGCAGGCTATTCCCTATCGTGACTATTTTGATGATCTGATAAAGTATGATTCAGACGTCTACAGAAATCTCATAGACGCCAGGTGAATTCTGTATATAGGGCTTTCCACGATGAGCGTTAATTAGAACTTTCTGGCAAACTAGAAAAAGAATCAACCTGAAAATTCAATAATATGTATAAATTTATATGATCCACACGCCAAAAACATTTTAGACGATGCGGCGTTGCCGCTTCTACTGTAAAGTAGCGGCTACTTTGATTTTTCAAATAGAACACCCTGTATAATATAATTGGAGCTGTCCCAAAGCTCGTGCTCGTGCTCGTGAAAGCACTCAAAGCACTCAAAGCACTCATAAGCACTGTGCTCCCGAGCACTTTCTTCGACCAGTGCATAGTGCTACGAAGCTTTTCACGAAAAGTCTTAGTGCTTGTAGTGATCCTGAAAAGTGCTCTCGAGCACTCTAGTGCTTTGGAGCACTTTTCCAGATTACTAAGCCAAAGCCTTTCCATATGAATGAATCTTTTCAAAACATGAATTCGCGTCAACCAAGTAGCACACCTATATTGGTAAAATATTGGTACAATATTGTGAACATATTGGCGAAATATTTGAAATGCAATTTTGGTGAGAAAAAAATGTGAATATTCAGCAATATTGGAACAATATTACTTGAATAATATTGGCAGATAATATTGAATGCAAAATGCATAAGATGTCCGGAGGACTGCTCATTGCTAATATCCTATACAATAGGAAAAGTTGGATCGAAAATCCATCAGAAAACAACTACTTTCCTGGCTAATGCCACGACGAACATTGAATTACATCTGATGAAATTTCCGTGCAGAGTTCCTACAAGGTTATCTCTGCAATTGCTTGGTTGCATGGGAATGATCATAGAAACATTCGGACCACCTATATATCGATTTCGGAGTGTTGCTCCTCATCAGTATAGGGTAGGTCTAGCAGTCAATAACTAATGACTGCAACGAATGAATCGACGACCATTCCCATTTAAAGACCGAAACTGAGATCGCGCCCGCACAGTGGATTAACTCCAAACTGCGAGCGCCATCCCAGCGCCGGAAGTCCAACCAAACAGTATCCGTGCTCCACGATCGTCAAGACCGTATATGAAACGGAAAAGAAATCTGTAGTTCACAATGAGCTTATGACAAAATGCATAAGATGTCCGGAGGACTGCTCATTGCTAATATCCTATACAATAGGAAAAGTTGGATCGAAAATCCATCAGAAAACAACTACTTTCCTGGCTAATTCCACGACGAACATTGAATTACATCTGATGAAATTTCCGTGCAGAGTTCCTACAAGGTTATCTCTGCAATTGCTTGGTTGCATGGGAATGATCATAGAAACATTCGGACCACCTATATATCGATTTCGGAGTGTTGCTCCTCATCAGTATAGGGTAGGTCTAGCAGTCAATAACTAATGACTGCAACGAATGAATCGACGACCATTCCCATTTAAAGACCGAAACTGAGATCGCGCCCGCACAGTGGATTAACTCCAAACTGCGAGCGCCATCCCAGCGCCGGAAGTCCAACCAAACAGTATCCGTGCTCCACGATCGTCAAGACCGTATATGAAACGGAAAAGAAATCTGTAGTTCACAATGAGCTTATGACAAAATGCATAAGATGTCCGGAGGACTGCTCATTGCTAATATCCTATACAATAGGAAAAGTTGGATCGAAAATCCATCAGAAAACAACTACTTTCCTGGCTAATGCCACGACGAACATTGAATTACATCTGATGAAATTTCCGTGCAGAGTTCCTACAAGGTTATCTCTGCAATTGCTTGGTTGCATGGGAATGATCATAGAAACATTCGGACCACCTATATATCGATTTCGGAGTGTTGCTCCTCATCAGTATAGGGTAGGTCTAGCAGTCAATAACTAATGACTGCAACGAATGAATCGACGACCATTCCCATTTAAAGACCGAAACTGAGATCGCGCCCGCACAGTGGATTAACTCCAAACTGCGAGCGCCATCCCAGCGCCGGAAGTCCAACCAAACAGTATCCGTGCTCCACGATCGTCAAAACCGTATATGAAACGGAAAAGAAATCTGTAGTTCACAATGAGCTTATGACAAAATGCATAAGATGTCCGGAGGACTGCTCATTGCTAATATCCTATACAATAGGAAAAGTTGGATCGAAAATCCATCAGAAAACAACTACTTTCCTGGCTAATGCCACGACGAACATTGAATTACATCTGATGAAATTTCCAACTTTTCCTATTGTATAGGATATTAGCAATGAGCAGTCCTCCGGACATCTTATGCATTTTGTCATAAGCTCATTGTGAACTACAGATTTCTTTTCCGTTTCATATACGGTCTTGACGATCGTGGAGCACGGATACTGTTTGGTTGGACTTCCGGCGCTGGGATGGCGCTCGCAGTTTGGAGTTAATCCACTGTGCGGGCGCGATCTCAGTTTCGGTCTTTAAATGGGAATGGTCGTCGATTCATTCGTTGCAGTCATTAGTTATTGACTGCTAGACCTACCCTATACTGATGAGGAGCAACACTCCGAAATCGATATATAGGTGGTCCGAATGTTTCTATGATCATTCCCATGCAACCAAGCAATTGCAGAGATAACCTTGTAGGAACTCTGCACGGAAATTTCATCAGATGTAATTCAATGTTCGTCGTGGCATTAGCCAGGAAAGTAGTTGTTTTCTGATGGATTTTCGATCCAACTTTTCCTATTGTATAGGATATTAGCAATGAGCAGTCCTCCGGACATCTTATGCATTTTGTCATAAGCTCATTGTGAACTACAGATTTCTTTTCCGTTTCATATACGGTCTTGACGATCGTGGAGCACGGATACTGTTTGGTTGGACTTCCGGCGCTGGGATGGCGCTCGCAGTTTGGAGTTAATCCACTGTGCGGGCGCGATCTCAGTTTCGGTCTTTAAATGGGAATGGTCGTCGATTCATTCGTTGCAGTCATTAGTTATTGACTGCTAGACCTACCCTATACTGATGAGGAGCAACACTCCGAAATCGATATATAGGTGGTCCGAATGTTTCTATGATCATTCCCATGCAACCAAGCAATTGCAGAGATAACCTTGTAGGAACTCTGCACGGAAATTTCATCAGATGTAATTCAATGTTCGTCGTGGCATTAGCCAGGAAAGTAGTTGTTTTCTGATGGATTTTCGATCCAACTTTTCCTATTGTATAGGATATTAGCAATGAGCAGTCCTCCGGACATCTTATGCATTTTGTCATAAGCTCATTGTGAACTACAGATTTCTTTTCCGTTTCATATACGGTCTTGACGATCGTGGAGCACGGATACTGTTTGGTTGGACTTCCGGCGCTGGGATGGCGCTCGCAGTTTGGAGTTAATCCACTGTGCGGGCGCGATCTCAGTTTCGGTCTTTAAATGGGAATGGTCGTCCATTCATTCGTTGCAGTCATTAGTTATTGACTGCTAGACCTACCCTATACTGATGAGGAGCAACACTCCGAAATCGATATATAGGTGGTCCGAATGTTTCTATGATCATTCCCATGCAACCAAGCAATTGCAGAGATAACCTTGTAGGAACTCTGCACGGAAATTTCATCAGATGTAATTCAATGTTCGTCGTGGCATTAGCCAGGAAAGTAGTTGTTTTCTGATGGATTTTCGATCCAACTTTTCCTATTGTATAGGATATTAGCAATGAGCAGTCCTCCGGACATCTTATGCATTTTGTCATAAGCTCATTGTGAACTACAGATTTCTTTTCCGTTTCATATACGGTCTTGACGATCGTGGAGCACGGATACTGTTTGGTTGGACTTCCGGCGCTGGGATGGCGCTCGCAGTTTGGAGTTAATCCACTGTGCGGGCGCGATCTCAGTTTCGGTCTTTAAATGGGAATGGTCGTCGATTCATTCGTTGCAGTCATTAGTTATTGACTGCTAGACCTACCCTATACTGATGAGGAGCAACACTCCGAAATCGATATATAGGTGGTCCGAATGTTTCTATGATCATTCCCATGCAACCAAGCAATTGCAGAGATAACCTTGTAGGAACTCTGCACGGAAATTTCATCAGATGTAATTCAATGTTCGTCGTGGCATTAGCCAGGAAAGTAGTTGTTTTCTGATGGATTTTCGATCCAACTTTTCCTATTGTATAGGATATTAGCAATGAGCAGTCCTCCGGACATCTTATGCATTTTGTCATAAGCTCATTGTGAACTACAGATTTCTTTTCCGTTTCATATACGGTCTTGACGATCGTGGAGCACGGATACTGTTTGGTTGGACTTCCGGCGCTGGGATGGCGCTCGCAGTTTGGAGTTAATCCACTGTGCGGGCGCGATCTCAGTTTCGGTCTTTAAATGGGAATGGTCGTCGATTCATTCGTTGCAGTCATTAGTTATTGACTGCTAGACCTACCCTATACTGATGAGGAGCAACACTCCGAAATCGATATATAGGTGGTCCGAATGTTTCTATGATCATTCCCATGCAACCAAGCAATTGCAGAGATAACCTTGTAGGAACTCTGCACGGAAATTTCATCAGATGTAATTCAATGTTCGTCGTGGCATTAGCCAGGAAAGTAGTTGTTTTCTGATGGATTTTCGATCCAACTTTTCCTATTGTATAGGATATTAGCAATGAGCAGTCCTCCGGACATCTTATGCATTTTGTCATAAGCTCATTGTGAACTACAGATTTCTTTTCCAGATAATATTGACGCAATTTTGGCATCAAAATAATCGCGGAATATTGGAATATTGGAATATTGGTACAATATTCTGACAATATTGGGACAATATTCAAACGTTATATTGACGTGAAGTAAAATGTGAACATTTTGTGATATTCGAATATTGTTTAGACTTTTCAAAAATAGTTTTGGTGAAATATTCTTGGAGAAATAATGGCATCAAAACATTTATCGATATTGGTACAATATCATTTGGATATATTGGCGGAAGTGAATATACCTTGGTAAATTATTAAATGCCTTTTAGTTGATCGAAGTGACACCAGGTCTGCTTTTGATCGTTATAACCACTGAGTAAGCTGTCTTGAAAACAAGTTATGGGAAGTATCAATATATTTTCGTATTTTGCAAGTATTTTCGTATGTTTTAGAAGACGTTGTATATGTAGAGCCACCTAGCGGATTTTTATCCAGGTTTAATCATGATATAATTTCATTTTGTTTCATCGAATATCCGGCCAATATTAAAAATTAATTTTAATCTAGATGTAGGAAAAATATGAAAACAATATTGTTTTAACAATATCGGTAAATATTATTGAACCAATATTGACCCAATATTAATCAATAGATTTGTTGAATATTGAAGAAATAATATTCAACCACTGTGTAATCACACTTGGATATACATTATAGCTTTTATTCCTAGAATCGATACGAGAGGAATATTGGAATTGCAATATTTATTCTAGATGTTGAAAACAATATGGAGACAATATTGTTTTATTGATATTGGTTAATATCATTGAACCAATATTGACCCACTATGAGTTATTACAATTTGTTGAATACAGTTGAAATTATTTTTGAGTTAATTTTAACAGATTCTAGGAAAACCACATCTCGTGCTTTAATAATGTTGTCGGGATTTTCCTCATCCAATAGTCTTGTAACCTTTTGAGGTTTTACAATAACCCACCATTCAATACTGATGTGATTTTTTTTTAAATGTCTGCCTCTTTTGCTTTGGTATATGTACCTGGGCTTCCGAATATCTTCAAATGCGACAGGTCCACCTTTTTCTTTGTCCAAACTTCTTCTGGTACTGCATCCCTCACAGCAACGGTAGCTGATCGGTTCTTCAAGTAACTGGCGGTTTTCATGGCTTCGGCCCAATATCGTTTTCCCAAATTCGCATCGAACAATAGGCATTTATCTTTTTCTATTAGAGTTCTGTTCATCCGTTTCGCTACCCCGTTTTGCTGTGGAGTGTACGGAACCGTTGCCTGATGAATTATCCCGTGAATTTTCAGGAAATTTTTGAAATCGTTATTGACATATTCTGTGCCATTATCACTCCTAAGGCGTTTTATCTTAAGTGCCAGGTTGGTTTTCGACAAAAGCTTTAAAGTCCCGAAATTTACATCAAACTTCACTTTTTGTTTGCAGCATATAGCCAAAAGTTTTTCTGCTGAAGTCATCAACAAAAATCATGCAATACCTAGCTCCACCTAGCTCCCTTCCATTGGTCCTGCTATATCGCTGTGGATGAGTTCTAGTAATTCACTAGCCCTTCCTGATTTTTTGGTAGGAAATGCTTGAACAGTCTGCTCCTTCAAGACATTGAATGCAAGACTCGCTATTTCCTTCACCAAAATATATTCCCAAAAATAAACTTTTCAGCAATTTCATACTCCTTCGGTTCAAGTGACCTAAACGTTTATGCCACAGCATGTGATTCGAAGAAATTGTAGACAAAACCTTCACTGGTTCTTTACTGCATATATCAGCAACATATAGTTCATTTTTCAAGTGTCCAGTGAATTCAACGTTTCCTGTCACATCATAATCTGATTCATTGTATACTTCGCAGCCAAATCTATCGAATAGACCAACACAACTACAAGACCCTTTTTAGACACTGACAAAATGTTCGTTCACAGACCAGGTACATAGATTACATTCTTAACTGTTTTTGATACAACAGAGTCATTGTGATTTAGGTCAATCGTCACATCTTCCATACCATTTGACATTATTTCTTCTCCGTTTGCAACTGAAATATTAGTATGCTCCGTTGCACTGAAATTTTTTATCCAGTCATTTTTTGAGGACATATGTGATGTGGCGCCTGAGTCTATTACTCAATCTGATTTCGAAGCTGTACATATAGACCGTCAGATAGTGACAGATTTAGGTGCCCCATTTTCACATACAAGCCTCGAATAGGATTGAGAAGTACATCGATGTTGAGTAAAATGAGGGAAATTTACAAGTGGCTCCTGGGGATAACATATGGTAAATTCGATTTTCTATGGAAAATTCGATTTTCCATATTTTAACGCGAGCCGTGTTCACCTGATCATTAATTAATATAACCTGGCTTCAGAAGATCAAAGGCTTGAGTGTTGAAGGTGGCTAAAGGGTTAAAATGAGGCTGTAATCTTGTAAAGAAAAATCGAGATTTTAACAGGTTTTCCCACGCAAGCCCATCGAAACTATGAAAACCTACATCGTCACTAGACCGAAAAACATAACGGCTTGAGTGGCGTGAATGGAAAAGTAGATTTTATTGTCGGAAAATTCAATGGAAATTCTTTTTGATTTTTCCCTATGTTTTCCCCACGAGCCACTCGTAAATTTCCCTTCATTTTACTCAACATCGACTTACTTTTCAACCCTATCCGAGGCTTGTATGTGAAATGGGGCACCTAAATCTGTCACTATCTGACGGTCTAATAACATTGCAGTACTAAGTAATGTTTGGTTTTCTGCTTTCTTATGCCCTTTTACATTTTTATCCTGATCTTTTCGTTTTGGCAATCAGGCTTTTTATATCCAATTTCTCACAGGAATAACATTTTATTTTCTTCTTCGGGAACTTCTTGAATGTATTTTTTTATTGTAATGCTGCCTCATCTCTGTCTACACAATGTTGGGATTTCTTTCCCACATCTTATTCTATGAGCTTTGTCCTCACTTACCTCATCTGATGACAGTTTTTTTTTATTATCATACGTTAGGACCATAACCAAAGGTTCATACTCTGAATTCAGTCCGGTCAGCATGACAAAAGCAACAAAATCGTCATCTATGGTTACAACAATATCTGCTAGTTTATAAACTGTAGACATAATATCACTCATGTATTCCTCCACCAAAGTAAATTCATCACGTCCCATTCTGAATAAATGTCTTTGCAAATCTAATTTTCTGTTCATGTCTTTCGATTCGAAAGCTTTCAGCAAACTATCCCAAGCTTTTTTAGACGTCGTGGCTTTACAAACATGTACATAACAAGTCGGTTTCATACTCAAACATATTTTTGCCAATGCTTTATTATCTCTGTCCTCATCCACAGCACTATTTATATCCACACAATCGGATACAATGTCCCATAAACCTTCCAACATCAAACTGATCTTTATGGCAAATTTCCATGATGCCTAATTAGCTTGTCCTTCCAGCTTGTCTATATTTGGCACAGACGTGGAAATTGACTGCACAGTTGTGAATGTTGGAGTTCCGCTAGTGCTTGCTGAGGTAGGTGATGACATGATGCAAATTTGTAGCACACATTAGAAATAATGAAGATGACTACAGAATAATATATTTCAAAGAAACTTTTTCTGCTGGGCCCAAAACCTGTTGTTACAGTGGTGCAGTTGAATCCAATGTGAACAGCAAAACAGTATTCATATTCATTACCACACTTGCTTTCTGTTCAATTAAACAATGATATGAAGTCGAAACGAACATCTTTTTATTTTATAAACATTGACAAGTAAAATTAGATTGACATTTTTTCATAGAATCATAGAATACTCTTGAAAAAACTCTCACATTACGGATATCGTGGGACATCTCTAGACTGGATCAGATCTTACCTTACTGATCGAAATCAAAAAGTTCTATTGAACAATGTTAGTTCTGACAGGGAAAAAATTGTGAGTAGAGTTCACTAGGGATAAGTTTCGGGCCATATTCTATTTCTGCTCTTCCTCAACGATATGGCCAACCTAGATATTTCTGGACATCCATCATTTGCTGATGATACCACGATTCTCTGGCACAGTGTAGATCGTGATGCTCTAATTCGAAATATTTCTGTTGATGTAGAAAAAAAAAACGTGGTGTGAGGTTAACATGTTAAATGTTACAAAAATAAATCTGGTCACTTTCGAAATGGATCTAGAACAAGAACCTACCTTCAGGTTTCCAACTAATTGAAAGCAAGCCCAAAACAAAATTTCTTGTCGTACAAATTGACGACAATCTGAAGTTCGAGGCTCATCATAACGGCTCTAAAATAAAAGGTGTCTTTTGGTTGATACGTTGTCAATATAATATGTCACGAAATTGGAATGTCACCTTCCTCAACTGAATACTACTCATTTATTGAGTCTCACCTACGAAAAGCAACTCCATTCTGAGGTTGTTCTAGTCGAGTTTCATTCTAAAGTATTTTCGTCCTCCAGGAACAAGAATTAAAATTCATCATCAAAGAAAGTTGCCTGAATCATGCAGGCCAATTTACGTCAGTAAAAATATACCCACCTCCTATGAAATTTTCAATTTAGTGACAGCTTGCTTGATGCACAAATTCAGGTAAAATTGATTTTCTCATTCTTGATTAACACTCCTCTTCCCACTTCAACTCCCACGAAACAGTCTTACAGCCGTATGCATAGTCAATTCCAGCGACTCGTCAGAGTTTCGCCGCTCGCTACACAAGAACTATAATGCACAGTCGAGCTCCAAAAAAGTGGTACATCACCAGAGTTTCGCCAAAATGTGACTTATCGCGTAGTTGTCACTTTTTTAGAGCTCGACTGTGCATTATAATCCTTGTGTAGCGAACAGCGCAACTCTGGCGAGTCGCTGGCGATTGACTATGCATACGGCTGTTAGATTTATGGAAGCAAGCAAAATTATAATCATTCACCTAATCAAATTAGAGACATGAGCGGCATGAAGCATTTCCGAACATCAGTTGAAACACTTCTGATAGGGATATGCTTCTGCAATTCAGAGGGGTATCTTGCATAATATGCATTCTAGTCATTCTAAATTTGTTATCATCAGCTGTGATACTATAATATACTTAACATGTTATTTCGTTCGAGTTTTTTTTGTAACTTTAAAATATGAATTAATGTTTTCATCTCTATGGGAGATTTTCTCCTAAGACTTTCTATGAATGCTAATATTGTCTTGAATGCTAGTAAGGTCCTCTGTACGGATTGAGTGCATTGATCTATTCACTATTGTTATTTATTGTTCTCACCATGGGCAGTTCATGCCCACATTGAAATTGACAAAGTCGCGTGGCGTGCTAAAATCGTTGAAGATTCCATATAGTTAAATAAACATTGTTTTTATTCAAATGTCATTAGCGTCACTTGAAACAAATACTTATTTGTTTCTATGAAACAAGAAACAATAGACTACAGCCCATATAATAATTTTGGGGGGTCATTTGACCCAGCTTGAAACATATTCAGAACGATGCTGCTATATGAAAAATTAACTTCAGTCACTATGGCGTCAATTCTTGGTGGTGCAAATGACTGTAATAATAATAATACTAATGTTTCATCTGAAGATGTGCTTTTCCGACAAAACATTCCTGTACGGCATTCCTCACGTTGGTTGGTATGAAATAATAATCTCCTAGAACCTACTGTCGTACAAAAATAATGGGACCGGAATCCAGGATTTTTTTTTTTCGGAAATTGAAAACTTTTCCTGGCTTCCAGTCCCATTATTTTTGTATGGTAGTAGGTTCTAAGAGATTATTATTTCATAATCTACCAACTTGAGGAACGCCTTACATAATTATTTTGCAAGAAATCAGAAACATATTTACACCAGTATTGGCATAGGTAGGAATTCAAATATATATAAATATATTTATACCTATTTGTCAAGATAATCAGGTAAGGATAAGGATTTCTTAACTCTGAAACTAGGGATCAGATGACCCAAATTCCATTCTTCTAAAATTTCCATGACACAAAAACTACTAACCAGAACCAGTAAGAAAAACGATTAAAAATCGCATTAATCGCAATGAATAATGAAAGGTGAAAACAAAGCACCATCCACCTGCGAACAAATGCGTTTCTCACAAATAAGTAGCTGTTTCTTCCAAACAATTTTCTTTTTTATCAAGGTTTGATTTCTTTGATTGAAATTACATTTATTCACTACGAAAAAATTTATAATTGAAACCAATATATTAATATCTCAAAAATAAATATTTGTTTCTTCCAAACAAGTTTCTTTTTTCTCTGAATGTTTGATTTATTTGATTCAAATAACATTTATTCGCCACGAATGATTCTTTTCAGGAATGATATATTCATTTCTCACAAATAACATATCTCTTTCTTCCAAACAAGTATTTTTTTTGTCTTAAGGGTTGATTCCTTTGATTCAAATTACATGAATTCTCCACGAATGAATCTGTTCATAAATTGAAAAAAACACTTTTGATCGAAACAAATATATGCTTTGTTTCAAATTATAAAATAATGAATTGTTTGAAAATCCAAAAGAATGGAAACTTTAAATCAACCAAGCTTGTTTGTTGGACCTATTCAAAGTTCAGATTTCTTTGAATTTAACAATATTTGTTAAATTCTCTGTGTAGGTGTGCAACAGGTTGACGGAAAGAACAAACTTAAATTTATCAGAATAAAAATGTATCTTGTTTCAAGTCAATAATAGTATATATTCATCATTTCTCTAAATGTTTTGAACAGTTCGTCCTGAAATTGCAACAACCTTGAAAGATTGAATCATGTAACAAAACCTAATCTTGAGATTTATTTTTAAAGTGCTTGAAAAGGACGACCTACACCCGGAAGCCATCAAATTCAGCACTTAGTTGACGATACCAAGAATGGTCAGAAAACTTCGCACATGTGTTGCGATGAAAATCGTACCAGTACCAATGTTTGTATCCAATTATCAATTTCATTATGAATTCAGTTGCGATGAAAATCGTAGCAGTACCAATGTTTGTATCCAATAATCAATTTCATAATGAATTCAGGGTCATATTTATATGTTGTGTCATAGTTAGATGTTTGCTAGTAACGTGACCTTTTCTGGTAAATGATTTGTTTCAAATCATCAGTTTGAAGCTTTAGTAAAATAATTCTTTTTGGGATTATTTAATAACGTAAATATCATGAAATTTCATTCAATTCACTGCTTCTAATTGAATTTGGTTTAAGAACATATAAAATTAAATTTAAAAGTTATTCCGGCGTTCCATTTTTTTTCTCTCGGCATAATAAACAATTTTGGCCGATTTCTTTGTTTTAATAAGTTAAATTTATTTTTCCCCCTGGGCCTTCGGCCCAGATATTATTAAGTAACAATTATATATTTGAATAGATTGAAATCCAGAAAAGTGTTGAAAATAATAATAAATAAAGTAACCTAAATAATTAAAACTAGTGCGTGTGCAGAACTGGTGCAGCTTCCTGATATGGTTTGCCGGAGATTGAGATTTGAAAGGTAAGAAAATAGAAATTTTCCTGATGTGTTCCTATATAAACGCTGATATAAAATACTGACAAGCGGATAGCATTTTGGAAAGTTTGATTTGGATATCGATTTCAGAATGTTTTTATTTTGCAGAAGCGTGCTCAACGATATTTACGGAAAACAAGGTAAAGGTATTATCCATGTCAACTTCTGTTTTTAAAACATAGAAATTTAACAATTATTGCAATTTTCATACTTGGAACTGTGGGTTTGATATACAAGTATGGAACAAGATTCACTTCTAGTGAGAAGTTATTCTGTACAAGACAAAATAATGATTCGGATTGCCAAGCCCTAAAAGTACTCAGATCACAAATTCAATAATTTATAATAAATGTAAGATGTTCAATCACCCTCCATCAAACATTAGGAGTACCTACCACATCACTGTTTCGGTTGAGGAATGATGGAAAGTGTTTGCAAGAATTCTATGCTGATGGTTTTTCAAACTGATTTTTCAAGCATGAATCGAACAAAGTTGAATTCAAATTTCATCTGATCACTTTTTGAGTTTTATTTTATTGCTACGATTTCATGTGCATGCTCATTACTGATCGACTGGAAAGTTGCAGCAAGTGCTGTGGCTGGATTGGCAGATGCTGGCAGGAATGGGGTCATTGGTGTGATGATTAACGTCAATGTTTGTATTTTAATTCTGGTTCAGTTGCGGGCGCACATTCTCGTCTCAGTGACTCCTCTAGTTTTTTCCAGCAGTTGGAATAGCTGATTCACATTTTTTGGTAAGTCTCATATAGTGTGACATTTTTTCCTAGGCCAGCAAAAATATTGATTTTGGTTTCATTCGATTCTTAATGGCAGCTAGAAAAAATGTTCAGCTGGCAAAATTAGGGACTTCAAAAATTGCAGTTATTGTAACGGTACGAATCTGACCACAGACTCAGCTATAATAAATTAAATAGTAGGCACTCAGAATAGTACTTTATTCACCTGTCCATGTACATCATCGTCATTTTCACCTAACTAATGTAATTAATTTCACTCTACTATTGCAAGGGCCCTTCGGCTAGCATAAACCTTCTTCCAGGGTCCCCGTTGTCCAACACCCTGTGAACACATTTTCAGCGTGACACTTGACTCACTCCACAATAGCCCTGGGGAGTTGTCTTGTCGAACCAATGGGAATAGGCATAGATTTTCTGGGCAATTACCTTTTGGTACTCAGGTGCAGAAAAAGTATTGAGTGATTACGCTGTATCTCTTCTTCCTGATGTCTTCTCCCAGCAATTTACTATTTTAATCTCTCAGGGTATAATATTGGAGTCATTTCATCATTTTCCAACTCTGGCTGAAAAACTGAAACAAAACATCGATAGGTTAGGATTGTATTTCTGTATTCTGAATAACAAAGAGTGTGAAAGAGCCTTGGCGAGAAATGATTCTTTCCTCAACGGTAATATCTTGAATAAATTTTTGTTGTAACTCACCTGATTTTTGTCGTTTCTGGTTTCCGAAAATTCAGCGAATGTTTATTATTTACTTTGTGATTGTCAAGATGTAGGCTATCGTTGTCATTTTTGTAGCTGTCAATTGACTTGGATTCGGATGGTGTTATATCAGAACAAAAATCGCCTTTCAGGTATACTACACTTTCCTGAATAATTTTGCACAGATGAGTTGCGCATTTCGTTGGTAGATGGCGAGGCGAGTACCATCTCTGTATGATATTATTGGTATTATAAATAGGATTTTGGAATGGGTGATTCGAACGATTCTTATTATTGATCCTCACGAGGCTAATTTTAGTTGAATCATAATAATACCGTTTCGAAAGTTTCCTACCAAAATGAGGTGATTGATAGAGCAGTTGATACATATTATCAACTGACTCCACCTAGTGGCCAGAGGAAAAGGGTTATATTTGGTTAGGTTTTCCCTTGGAAACACATTCAACAGGTGTAATGGAAACTACCTCTTGAAAGCTGGTATATTTTTACCTCGTCCCAGTCAAGTTGAATTCTGAACATATTCTTTGGCTGGAAATCTACCATTTCATCCTTGTAATTATAAATAATTTTGGTAATCAAAATATTCTCTCGTTTATGTTCTTGACGATAATCTTCGTAGACTCAAAGTATTTTCGCGCAAGTCGGAAGTACGTGTTGACTTCTCGGGATCCTGATTGGTCCATTGCTTCCTGCTGGTGCCTCAGGATCATGCGTCCGAGCTGCAGGACTTTTTCTAAATAGGCTGGACTAGGCCCCCATTTTATGACCCTAGCTTACTTCCTGGCCTTCCATATTGTCAAGGTAGGGGGAAAATTGTTGGCACGACACACACCTGTTATCAGCGTGAAAGTTGAAAAAGACCTTTTGGAAAATCTGTGCATAAATCGCATCTCATTGAGGATTATTTTCCGAAGGTCTATGTTATAGTGAAATTCATACCTAAAGTGATTCCACTAAGTAGATTAGTTGTTAGTTGGATGAGGTATTTCACTCTCGTTGGAGGATCAGAAAATTTTCACGTGAGTAACCCCCTTTCATATAAGGGCTTTCCCGTCGGTGTTTTCTCCCGACTGTGGATTTCACTTTCTTTTCCTACTCTTTCAGAACCTTCTCAGGAAGCTGATAGATTAGATGGACATTTCGTTTATGAACTTGTGATTCAGTTCACAACCATTTGAGCAAGATATAGCGGAAGATTAAGTGATGGAAAATAGCTTTCCATCCCAATAATTTCATAATATCCCCGTGGAAAAACCCTTCGGAGCTTGAAGGTAGGTAGGTTTTTTTAAATTATGGAATGGGTTGACTTTATATTTCTTTTTCCTTCTGATGAGGATATCTTTTTTTTACTTCAACTATTTCTTTAACAACCCAAAATGATAAAGATTTTGAAAATATTGCCGACTCGATCATTTCGTCATTACGGTTCATAATTTGGTTTTGTTGAACTCATTCAACAAATACAATTTTATATCAAACTTTATGAACAAAAAGAGTCAGACTACCGTTTTTTTTGTTGTCGATATATTTCCGTGTGGTAAGTTTTAGTGGTAAACTTATCGGTTGATCGACTCCAGGACGGTGCCATTAATAATTGTCTTGAATACAGGGTTGGGCACAATTTAATGTTATTTTTAGTTTTTCTTTTAACTGTGGTAATGGTAACTGTGAATTTTTCAATTTCTTAGTAATAGTAGGAGTGATATTTTGCTACGTTGTCAGTTCTCTAAAAGGACTTGGAAAATAAAATAAAAGGTTTGCTTCACTTGGATTTTCGGGAAAAATTGAACGAGGGATCACTTCCCTTGGGCATTTCTATGTTGCCGATTTGTGCGGAAACGCGTGGATGCTGAGGAAAATAAGTTGTTTTATAAATATTTCACTTGGAATTCAATCTCTGATTTTTTTTTAATATTAGGGGAAACCGTTCCCTTGAAATTATGCTTAAAGTACGCTCTGTACTGTATCGACGTGGATACTGGGGAAAGTATATTTCGAGCGTTTGCAAATCGTGAGCATTTGAAACTTATGTTTAGTTACTTTATCTTGGGTGTTATCTTGTGGTTTCCGATGGGTTGGGCTTTTTCGGTATTTATTGGAAATAAATAAAATGATACTTTAGTTTTGAAATGAAATCTCGCGAGGCTGTGACTTGATGTATAACATTTAATGTATATTTTTTTATTTGGCTGGCATTCAACTGTTTTGATTCGGGATCTGTTTCAAAGGGTTTTAATTTGGGGTCTCACCTCTGACGGAGAACCAATCCGAAGCGTAGTGGATTCGAGGGACGTGATTACGACCATATACACACCTTCACCAATATTGAGTGCAGGTTAGAAGATCCATTGGAAGATCAGCTGCGGACACGCAAGTACCCTAGGGAAAAATCATCACTTGATTCAGCGCAAATTTTGAACTTTTAAACTATTATTATAAATAAGCTATCCATTCATATATTTATTTTTTTTCTCTATGAATTTTTATGACCGAGCGTACATACCGCGTGCCATTCGCTTTGGGCCCCAAGCTAACGGCGTATCTTTTCCTTGTTGACCATATATATATATTGCATTTATTTTATGGGTTTCGAGAATATTCTAGATTATTATTAATTTCTGCTTTTGTTCATACTATTTGTTTGTAGTGGAATATTTAACCTTTTTTACATGGGTAATGCAGTCTCGCATACCACTAAATTGTTTTTATTAATCAGTAATATACTGGGTGAGCAATAGACAGCGCTATTATTATATGAAATTTTCTTTGAAGGTGGATTAGATTAATTAATACTGAGGCTGACGTGCATCTCTTAGGTTCGGTGATTTATTGTTTGATGCCTACTGAGTGTTCGCCGAGTTGAAGTCACCTGGCGCCCTTAAAAAAAATTATTACATTCTGTACCCGCTCCCATCTCCACTTCAGTTAGCCGGAGCCGAATGCTCGGGTTGTCAAAGCGACATCCAGCCTTGTAGTGCGATTGCGCGTTACATTTTGGCGCCCAACGTGGAGCCTTTTGAAAAAAAAAAAAAATAATAATAAAGAAAATTATTTATTCAAAAAAAAAACTTAGAAAATTTTTGGGAATTTTTTTTTACTTCGTTTTTTTTTTTTGGTTATTTTGTGACCTTGACTATGGTGTTATTGAGCAGGTGAATATAGTTTCGTGAAGTGTACCAGGGCACTATTGTGTTGAATTGTTTTTTTGTAAAAGTGATTGTTTTTAGTAGTGTTTGATTTTGAAAGTGCAAGTTGCTGTCTAATATTCGCCATGGCGCTTCGTATGGTAATCAACCGACTGGACAAGGAAGAAATCGTTTACGAGATGAAAGTAAGAGGAATAGGAATTGGAACTTGTGAGGAGATGAGACATAGGTTGGTTATGGCACTTCAGATGGAAAAAAGTGAAGATAGCTTGTTGTACCCTACTTATCCGTTTTCTTTTGAGGAAGATGAGACGGCAGTTGGGGCAAGGCTGGATGAGATCGCCATACTGTTGGGTACGTTTAGCGGACCAAGAACTTCGAGTGAGGCTGTGAAGCTGCAGACTGAGTTTGCTCATGTTTTGGGAAGAATCGATAGGATGGATACAGAAGGAGTTCCGGAGAAGCAAACAAAGAAGTCTGAGTTGGTAGCATCAGCTCTCTCATTACTGAACGATTTTAATGAGAAGGTAGATGGCATTGATCCAAATGTACCCGCCCTAATTGCGCATGTTCCAGCCGCTCTCACTCAAGTGGAAGCACGACTGGGCGCACAATCCTTCACTATGGGTATTAGGGGAGCCGCTAGCTCTTCTATGACTGTAGCTCCTGCCCCTGCAGCCAATTCCCCCAGCAAGATGATTCCACCCCATAAATGGAACATACAAAAATTTACCGGTGACAGTAAAGGAACATCTCTCACGGCATTTTTCGAGATAGTAGATGAGCTACGTGTAGCACGAAACGTCCCTAAAGCAGTTCTATTCGATTCTGGGATGGACCTTTTCTCCAGTAGAGCCTACCAATTTTACAAAGACTGTCGGTCTCGAGTGAATGATTGGGACGAGCTGGTAAATGAGTTTAAAGTGGAATATCTGTCGGCCAATTATGCGGATGCTCTTTTCGAAGAACTGCAAAAGCGAACACAACACCCTTCGGAAAGTATCGGTGTTTATTTAGCAGTAGTAGCTAGTTATTTTACTCGCTTAGGGTGCCGAATCACCGAAGAAGCCGAGCTGAGCATAATTAGCAGAAACCTCCACCCATTTTATCAAGATAGATTGAGGGAGCCGTTGCCCAAGGACTTGGCAGAGTTGAGATCCGTTTGTCGTCAAATGGAGGCAAGGAGAGATATGATAAATGGATATGTGGAACCGTCGTCACGAAGGTCTTCTGTTTTGGAGAAGGATCTTGCTTATGTAGAACTGCTGGAGGACATTTCTTCGTTAAATGTGACGACAACCCAGACAAGTTCTTCGAACCAACCAAGAAACATAACTTGCTACCGCTGTAAGGCTCCAGGCCATAGGGCGATTGGTTGTGCTTTGCCGAGGAGATTACAATGTTTTGGCTGCAATAAAGAGGGTTTTACCAAATACAACTGCCGGACTGCTCGAAGAAGGGAAACGGTCGAGGTCATCCTTAACTCGTCGAGGCAAGGGTGACCATGATTCCAACTCGACCCCTACACTCCGACCAATTTCAGACTTTATCCTGGATCATGCTGAGGAAGATGAACGTCCATATCTTAAGGTGGAAGTAATGGGTTACGAAATGTTAGGACTCTTGGATTCAGGCGCTTCTGCTACTATTTTAGGAAGTAATGGTTGGAAGACTATGAGAGAATTGGGAATCGAATTGGATACGACAAAGAAGATTAAGTGCACGGTTGCAAATGGGCAGATCTGCGAGAGTATTGGATTTTGTCTTGTGCCTTTTTGTGTTCGAGAGAAAGTGAAATTGTCAAGGTTCTAGTAGTGCCAAGTTTATACCACACACTCATTCTTGGGACAAATTTTTGGAAAGCGATGGGTATAGTTCCAGACCTGAGACACAACGAGTGGCATTTCTCCGAAGAGGCTTACCATTGTAACAGGACGTATTTTATGACCGAACATAAGAATTTACCCAACCCCTAGTTTATCCTCTCAGGTCAAGAAACCGTCGAACACTTGTGTAGAAATAACGTTATCCTAACAAAGATTCTCAGAAATACATTGGTTACGAAGGAACATCTTTAAAACGAGTGTATCATATTACTTTTAAGAGTCTTGTAATAATATTTCAAAATAGGGCATTTCAGAGTACCAGATAACCTTTCAATATCCCAATAGTTTGCATATGTTATTTTTGTTGAGAGGCACAGATTTTTATGATAGGCCACCCAGAAAGCACTTTGCAGAGAGGATAGATGATCGAACTTTGAAATTGGACACAATTTCGAAAGTTAGTCTTTCGTTTCACTCGTTAAAGTTAACATGTCGCGTAGTTATTTCATTAGTTTTCTTAAATTATTGTAATTTTCATAATTCAACTCTGTTCAACAGAAAATGCAATCAGGGTAATTTCATTAATTTTCATTATTTGAATATATATATATATATATATACAGTCGATCTTCACAACCTCTCTTGATAAAGTTGATTCTTCTAATCAACTTGTTAAATTATCAGTAAATTGTCTGGCCTCATTCACTTTTTCCGGTCTAAATTATATTATCAGTTAAAATCAAAAGTTGCTTTATCAAATAATTTGAGAAATGTCCCAAACCCCTTTTGTTGTTATTCTTTATTGTTTTGTTTAATAGATATAAGTGTTTTGAATTATGGTTTTTATTTTCAAAAGTTCACTTTCCAGTTTACATAAATCCTTTTGATTTGAGAGAAAATTAGTTTACTTAGAGTTGAACAGAGTAAGTAAATTTGAGTGCTAAAGTGAGTTCCGCAACGAGTTCTCAGTCCAGCATCGAGTATAGAACTTCGAGATCATCTGATGAAAAAGTAAGGTGAGTTAAAATCTTAAATGCTGTGAGGTATGATTCCTGGTTCCAAGAAAATTAGAGCCCAACGTTCCCAATTATTATTATGTTTTAACGACTCCGCTCGGTCGAATCAGTTGTGCTCTATTTAATTATAAAGACAGCATTTGTTACATTGGTGTCAGTAATCTGGGGTATTTTCTGGAAAGTAGATATATTTGTTAAATTGGCTTGTTAAGGTTGTCTGGAAAATAAATAGATATTTTCATTATCTAATCTATTTTATACATGAGAGACATCGGAAATATGAAGTAATTGTATTTTTGATGAAATCAGAATTAACTTTTTCATTCTTCCTATAACATTGTCAAATATGCTTTCATTTAAATCGAAGATATTGTTGATAAATCTATTTCTATAAGTATGTTGTATTTTATTAATTCAGAAAGAGACAGAGTTTTATTATTTTAACAGAAAAACGTACCTATTTTGAATCCCATCACGTGCATTTTCAAGTAAATCGATTCCTAGTATCAATTGTCATGTAAGCTTTCAGTCAAATTAGAATAATAGCAAAAATTTGATGAATTTCAGAGAAACTAAACATTCACAGATATTATATTAGATTTCAAAGGCTCGCACAAGAGAATACTTGAGAATTGTACCTCCACATGAAAAAAAAAATAACCTTTCTTTCAGCATCCAGTGGTATTTTTTTTGAAGAATTGAGGAATGAGAACGTCGAAAAAATAATGTTTAATTGTCAATTATAATGCGCATTCTAATGACTCGAAACGAAGGCTCCGGCTACAGGCCGTTAAACATAATAATTTGACAAATTTGGTAGGGAAACTAAGTTGAAAAATAAACTCAAAATGATAACAGAAAAATGGAAAAAAATTATAAATGATAGCGAAAGTAATGATAGCAAGAAGTAGGTACCAAAATTAGTCAAATTATTCAAATATCAAAAATTGTTACGTAATAAATAGAAATAAATTGAATAAGAAAAGGGAATACAATGAAATTTAAAACAGCATAATTCATTTTTTTTATAAAAAAATGCAGATTGAAAGACGAATAGTCAGGAATGTGATTTTTATAAAACCGTAAATTTTGGATGGTCATTGTACAAAATACTGCATCTTTCAAACCTACCGCTAAGGGTAAGATTTTTTTTTGTTTGGATAACTATTGAAATCGTATTGCCTTTCACTACTTTCGACCCAGAACAAGCTTGTAAATTATTGTTTTATTCGGCACTAAAGGCTATGACATTTATTGACAAAGGGTCAAGAGCATTCGTTCGAAATTTTGATTAAATGAGGTATAATAAACAAATGAATAATTATATTTATCGTTGAGACATTTTATTAAGTTTTTGGTTTGATAATTAGAGCAAAACCTATTATACTTACTTGTTTTTGTTGTTTGTTTATATCTTCAATAATAGTTGAAGTCGTCAAAATATTGTTCTTTGAGAGACGTGTCAGAAGTTATTTGTTCAAGATCTAGTTTTATAGAAATATTCGAATATTCAATTGTATAAAAGTCAAGAAAGAAAAAAACACTCAGAGGTGTGAGGAAAATGCAATATGATTCAGAAATAAGACAAAAATGGAAATTAAAGACTCCCACGAATGATGGCTGTAGTTTTCGAAAATTTCGTGTCACCAAAATAACGAAAACCGTTTATGAACGGAGAATTTAATATTTTAAAAGGTCAATTGTTTATAAATAAAAAGCAGATGGCGTCAATTGTTGATATTTTTTAACAAAGAAAAGCATTAGTCAAATTGTATAGATTTTCACATAATTTAAATGATGTATAGATGAATTATGATTTAGGTAATTTTGGTACTATATGCTCTGATAGGAATGGCTCACATAAAAGGACGAACCGGGTTTTTAAGTATTTTTCTTGTGTTACGAATTTAATAACTCAAATAAAGTCCACTCATATTTACGATAATGGATATTTTCCAGGTAAAACTCACCTAAAATGAACTGTAGCACAAATATTTTAATTTTTGTATCACCTCAAGTCACTACTGATAATCTATTGAAGTAACTTTTGAGATCGCTCATCTAAGGAAATTTAACCGTAGTTTATTTTCACAACGCAGTTGTGACAAATTAACCATTTCTGTGGTAGTAACATACGAATAAAATCGTTGTTTTTTTCGTTTGTATTATTACTGTCAAATATCATTCAGGAAACTTGTGGTTTATAAGTTTTATTTCACATGTCTAGTGATTTGTTCTCTTGTTATTTTGCACCTATCGATGTTGGTTCTATTCCTAGGACTTCAGATTCCACCGTTTTGCTTCATTTCATAGAGTATCGTCAATACAAATTTTTAAGAATTATCTAAATGGTGCATTTCCTTCTCGTTTTCTATTGATATTGCCGTGTTCAAGTCAAGTGTGTTTTCTACATAAAAGTTTCAGTTATTATATTATTGTCATCATTTCATCCACAAGTGACTATATTTTTCCATAAAGGGAATTGATTCTAAATTAACAGTAAGGTGAAAAGTGATATATTTGTAGCTGGTGAATGAGAAAAGTAGAACACTAGTTCGAAGAAATCCAAGAGTTTAATTTTTGAAGATGAACACAGAAATAACATATTTGAATATTATGAGATATAAAATGTGAGACCATCAGAGTTGCACTACCTGAATCCTCATTCAATATCATTTTGTAAAAAAAAATCGCAACGATTAACAAAATTTCATAAAAAAAAAAATTGATGCCACCTGCAATGGGGTAAATAACTTATCCCAAGTAATGATAAATGAAAAAAAAAAGTAAGAACATTCCTGATGTTAACTGTGTCAGTATAGATTATTTCTAAAAGATATTAATTATTACTTTTAGATTATTTTCAGTATTATTTCTCTTCAAAGAAAATGTATCCAACTGAACTACAGAGTGCTATGATATTTTGTCAAAATAAATAATCAAAGTTCCACGGATACACCTATTCAATAATATGTCTACAAGTTACAGCGGGCGATGATGCTCTATAAAATCTATGAAAATTAAAGCCTAAACCAACAGAAAAAAAAAACAAAAAAAAAGGAAAATTATAAATATAAATATATTATAAAATAAATTATAAATATATATATAAATATAAGTAAATGTCAGATACAAAATCTAAGTGGTTCACCAACACTTTATTCAGTTCGAAGCAAGTGTAACTATTTCGAATCATAAACCTTTATGGTTTGCAGATAATAAAATAATAAATATTTTTGGGAAGTTTTATAGATATTCCATTTACACACCATGGTTTTTTTCGAGCCATTATCAATCAATAATTTGAAGGTGATGTAATTAACAAATTCAATTAGAAAATATATTCAAGCTAAATTTATGGTAAAGAACTGAAACTGCTAAAATAGTCAAAATTTATGTACCTTGTTTTTGTGATTGGTGTTAAAATTAGTTCAGGTACCAACTAGAAAAGGTTTCAGTCAGATAACTGAGAAAGGCAATAGAGTCCATAGTCGCCACCGCCGACGGCATGTAAATAAGTATCTGATGGAAACCATAATTTTTATTGATGTGTGGTTGATATTATTTCTTAGGAATATTATCGAATTAAATATTGACTAATTTTTGTTAAAATGATATGAGTATCCTGAAAATTGAAAAAAAAAGCATTTGAGATATCTTCGTATCTTGTGGGACTTACCTACTTTCATAATGGTCTAAACGAAATTGTAATGAAAATTAATGATGAAATCGAAAATTACAGTACATTATTATTCGTATAGGATTTAAAATAACACATGTGTTACATGAAAAATTAAATAAGTAGTAAGCAGAAATGATTCATTGTATTCCCAGCAAAAAAAAAATATTGAAAATAGCCGATTTTCTAGTAAATGAAAGGTAATCGTTATGAAAAAAAAAAAAAAATTAATGAGAATGATCAAACTTTCGAGAAATTGATTAATTCAAAAGGTATTAGAATAAATCTTGGTATAGTTGATAGTATTCAGGGACGAAAAGCAATGGAATTAACGAGAAATTGAGGAAAATTTCTGCATACACACGGATGGTATATAGTTTAGAGAAGAGGATCAGGTAACATTTGGATTTACATATGGTATTTATTACAGGTGAAATTGTTTAAATTTTTGTTTCGCATACTACATTACAATGATATTGACACCATTACAGGACCGTATTTCAGAATTTTTCTGCCAGAGTAACTTTTGGTTTCATTTGCACAAAGTTTTTTTTATTCAACCAAAATTTGATTGAATTTATGATATAATTAGAATACGAATTTTATCGTCACACCATTTATATATTGTTTCTGAAAAGTAGGTTGAACTGGGAACGTTTCGGATTTTATCAAGAAACTTGCAACCAAGAATGTTATTCCTAGGGAAGGAAGTATAAATAAATAAAGTTCCAAACGGGGTATAAAAGTAAAGTAAATGGAGATAAAAGAAAAAAAAATGATTACAAAAAAAAACCAGCACTTAATTTAGCCGGAAGATTTGATCCGGAACATTGTACATAGGAAAACCAATACAGCTTTCTCTTCATAGTAAGGGACAGAGGGACAAATGCATGTCATTCGACCAAGGCTTTAGCTAGGAAGGGAGCGGGGGAAACCGATCATAGGCACCAGCAGGGCTATGATCATATTCCGGCAGCGAAGGATATTTCCGCGCCGAGGTGATACCGACCCCGTAATAGAAAATAAGTTGTATATAGATACCGATAGAGTAAATCGAAGAGCAAGTAATGCTATAAAATTGGTCGAGGAAAAATAAAAAGTGTACCCTTTAGCACTTCGCGTCGTTTCCCCAATGCCACAGAGAAACCAGGACGGTTTCCTATGGCATCTTGAGCCGTTTGACAAAGGATCCTGTTTTTCCCGAATCCCAAGCCGAACTGAGCTGTAAGCCAGGAAAGTGAAAATCGGAAAATTTTATAATTTTGATAGGGACTTTCCCAACCTCAAATTCTAGAAGGTGGATGTACCAGTTTCATGTTCGCGATTTGGGTGTCTCAGGGGAAGTCGACCCCCTGGAACGGTCAGGTCAGCTAATTACTTGGTTCGAATCCCAATAGAAATTCGAGGAATGTAAATGTTGTTTAAATTCGAGTATTGTGAGAGAGAAAATTGTTTAACTTTCCTGGAATAGGCTCAGTAGAAGAAGAAAAAGTTTTGGTGGTTTTGAGGAAGAATAAATAAGATACCAGTTGGAAAGAATTCTAGAGAGAGAATTCGAGACCATAGGCTGAGGAGAAGAAAAAGTTCTGGTGGTTTTGAACAAAAATAAAAAAGAAACCAGTTGGTAAGAATTCAAGAGAAAGAATTCGAGACCATAGGCTGAGGAGAAGAAAAGTTGTAGTCATTTTGAAGAAAAAATAAAGAAGAAACGTTGGTAAGAATTCGAGAGAGAGAATTCGAGACCGTAGGCGGAAAAAAAAAAGTTTTTGTAATTTTGAAGAAGCATAAAGAAGAAAACAGTTGTGGAAATTTGAGAAAATAGGCTGAAGCGAAGAAAAAGTTCAGTTACGAGGAAGAATAAATCGTAAAACTCTCAGTTAAGAGTCTGAAGAGGAGAAAAAAAAATTACAGATAATAATAATAATGTAGGAAAATGTGTATTGGTTAGCCGAATTAATTGAGAGTGAAATTTTGTATGTGAAAAAATAAGTGTTGAAATGAAAACAGATTGACAAATGGTGGCGAAGGATGGTAAATAATTGACACCAAATATGAAAATTGGTGAAACACGCGGGAATGGAAAGAGGATAATGATGTGAACAGGAAGAAACCTGACAATAAAAATAATGAAATCGTCATAAAATTGGCAAAGAAAACTCCATAAGCGATTATGAAAATTGGTAAAAAGTGATATACTGAGCGATTTTTATTCATTTATTTTTAAAGTCTAATAATATTTTAACTGAATTACTTAATTATTTTTCTCATAACGATTTAATAATTGGAAAGTTTCCACATTTAAAAATAAGCACGTATTCAACTATTTGACGAATGAATCGGGTAAGAGTATATTGAATGAAAAAATAACCTGTGAGATGAGAAAGGAACGAGAAATTGAGAGAAAATGAGAATCTAACAGAGGAATGAACTAACAAGTGTGGGAGATAATAGTTGAATTCGTAAATCGAATTTCATTGTTCAGACTTCAGGAATTAATTAGCTACTAATCTTTTGAAGTCTCAGAACATATCTAAGTAAGTATTAAGTTCAGTCGTTTCGAGTATATCACCGAGAAAATATAGACTGAAAATTTTCAATATTGTCAGAGGGACACATTGTAATAGAGGGAATGAAAAGATGTCACATAGTTATCTACATACCATCGAGAAGTGCATGAATGTCAGATTCCTGAAACTTTAGAAAGAAAGAACAGAATTGGATTAGTCAGACCATATTTTGTCAATTTGTATAAAAGCCTAACGGTAACCAATATGCACGATTATATCAAGAGGTCAAGTAAAGAAAGCCCGAAATTTACAACGGTATAATGCGGAAAATGACTAATCAGTGAAGGAAATCGGTTACTTCTAGACTAAACGAAAATAGAAATAATGCTAAAAAGTAAAGAAAAAAAAATGTAAGACGTAATGAGAGAAATCTAGAAGTTCATGCAGTCAGTACCGTTCAGTTAGAAGAAGCGTAACCCAAGACAGTAAGATCGGAAAGTCGCGGATAAAAGAAAATTCCAAGTATAAAAGAAAATTCCAAGTATGGTAGAAAAGGTAACGGTGGAAATTAAAGCAAACGGTAACGGAATCAAGGAGGATAAGGAGCAAGAGTGATGCGGAAAAAGTAGTTCCACGGAAATGAAGAACTTCGGACACGGCTGGGCAGGACCACTTCAATATCATCAGGGACCAAGAATAACCGATGGAGGAGGAATTCATAATTAGGTAACGGAGACTGGAATATGAGACTTCCAGTTTCCGAATTTCGTACTTACCACCAACAGAAATTATTGGATTCTAATTTAATTTGTATTTACAGGTATTATAGCAGCGGGACCCTGTTCTAATGGCCAGGACCCCAACGTAGATAAACCAAATTTGCTCTGAGGAAGACCAAGGATACCAAAGAAGAACCAGGACGCCACCTCCTAGGACCACAGCTGAGGCTACCACAAGACGTTCAGGACCAAGGATTCTAGACGAAGGACCATGGACCCAAGACGTAAAACCGAAGATACCAGACGAAGGACCGGAGATTCCAGACGAAGGACCAAGGACTCTAGACGAAGGAACCGAGACGACGATCCAAGGACCCCAGGACCCAAGATGCAGTTTCGTAGATTATTTCCAGCCGAGAGACATCGAGGATTTCTACCACCAACTTCGGAGAGATGAGCAGTCAGCGATGGGAGAGCAGGTTGCAGCATGTCAGGAGATCAATGGAACATCACCATTCAGTTTCCACCACACTACCATTCCGAGAAGAAGATCCTGGAGAATGTTCACTTGAGATGCAGTTGTCCCCCAAGCGAGGACCATGGAGCAGAGTTGTGTATCTAGCACAGGGAGCGTGGGAGATATCGGTTGCAAGAGATAGCCAGTCCGAGGATAACATCTTCCTTTGGACACTTGGGAAGGAGTTACCAGTTCTCAGGTGAACAGATTCCATTTATTATTCACGTAGATGGATCGGAGCTTACCTGATAGCTCTGTGAATCAAGGAACCGAAAACCAGGAAGGATTCAGAAGCCAATGGAATTGGAGTAGACAGTATCAACATCTACGGAGCTACATCGACGAGTGCGTGAGTGAACAGACTTATGACTTTTTTGTTACGCCCATGGGCGTGCGGAAACCCATTACGCGCGGGATACGAACTGCATAAACACAGACTGTAGAATTGTAAGTTTGAAAAATGTAAGGAGGATCTGGAGTAACAATTTATTTCGAGAAAAAAAAATTGTTACTATTCTTAGGGGGGAGGATTGTAACCAAACGAATTTCATGACCGGAAATAATAATTTAAATCAGACCCAAACCCGAATTCAAATATCTGAAATGTTTTCTCAAACCCTCAAAAACTCATGTTATTCTAGTAAATATTCTCAGAAATACATAGTTACAAAGGGTCCTCTTAAAATAGACGATGTTATTGATTATTTTTAAGTGTTTCCGTGTGTCTATTTATCTCAAAATGGGGCATTTCAGAATAATAGAGAAACAAACAGTCAAATAGTTCGCATATGTTTATGTTCTTGTGAGAGGCCAGTTGTTATATTTTCAGGGACCATCCATAGTTCTCAAGGGGGGCGGACCATGCCAACTTTGAAATAAGGGTCGAAAAATAGGTTAGTCTTTCGTTTCATTCGTTCAAGTCAACATGTGGTTGCGCAGTTTTATTAGTTTACTCAAGTTATTGTAATTGTCATATTTCAACTCTGTTCAACACAATATTCAATCTGGGTACTATCGTTAATTTTCATTCATTTTATATATATATATATATATATATATATATATAAAGTCGATCTTTTCCACTTGTCTCTAAAAAGTTGATTCTTCTAATCAACTCTTAGTATTTGTTGTATTTGGATTATTTCGAGTCTTTTGCATTTTATCTTGTTAAATTATTAGTAAATTGTCTGGCCTCATTCACGTTAGATTATTAGTTAAAATCAGAAGTTGCCTAATCAATTAATTTGAGAAAGGTCCCTAACACCTTTGTTTGCTATTCTTTATTGTTTTGTTAATAGATATAAGTGTTATGCATTCTGGCTTATTATTCTCAAAAGTTCACATTCCAGTTTACGAAAATCCTTTTGATTTGAGATAAAATATTTTAATTAGTAGAGTTGAACAGAGTAAGTAAATTTGAGTGCTAAAGTGAGTTCCGCAACGAGTTCTCAATCCAGCATCTAGTATATAAAGTCGGGATAATCGGATCAAAAAGTAAGGTGAGTTAGAAATCTTAAATGCTGTGAGGTATGATTCCTAGTTGCTAGAAAATTAGAGCCCAACGTTCCAAATTATTATTATGTTTTTAACGACTCCGCTCGGTCGAATCAGTTGTGATAATGCTCTATTTAATTATAAAGACAGCATTTGTTACACCATTCGCTTTGGGCCCCAAGCTAACGGCGTATCTTTTCCTTGTTGACCATATATATATATATATATATATATATATATATATATATATATATATATAGGTGGCACCGCTCCAACCCTTGAATGACAGGAATAAATTTATTACGCATGGGATTTTTTATTTGGTGGTTATTTTCCTTCTACACTATAAAATTTAATTTGCGAGAAAGACATTTCCAACATAAAATCTACTTACGCTTATCTTATTAGCTGTTCGAAATGTTGTCCATTTTGCTCTAAACAGTAATACAGTCTGTTTTCGAACTCCCCTCTAACATTACGGAAAACTTCACTAGGAATTGACCGGCATGCTGCTGTAATTCGTCTTTTAAGTTCGTCAATATCAGAAGGTTGTGTTTTATAAACAACGGATTTAAGATGCCCCCAAAGAAAGAAATCTAAGGGTGTTAAATCCGGTGATCTCGGAGGCCATTCAACTGCTCCCCTTCTGCCAATCCATCTACCCGGAAATCTCTCGTTTAACCACTGTCGGACGGGAAGAAAATAATGAGGTGGAGCACCGTCCTGCTGGTAATGTAACAGATCCTCCTGCAAAAGTTCATTACCTTCTGCATCAATTTGAGTTTCTAGCTCGTGAGTTATAAGAGGATCGATAGTCTCTTCAAGCATATCAAGGTACAGATTGCCAGTCAAGTTTTCTTCCAGAAATAATGGACCAAGAATGGCATTTCCAAGAATACCAGCCCAAACATTAACTTTTTGTGGGTGTTGTGTATGCCCTTCCCTAAAAATATGTGGGTTTTCGTCACTCCAATAGCGACAATTTTGTCTATTAACATTGCCATTCAGAAAAAATGAACACTCATCGCTGAAACAGATGTTTAACAGAAGATTAGGGATGGTATTGACTCGATGAGACATGATTTCACAAAACTCTATTCTTCTATCATAATCATCCTCGTGGAGCTCTTGAAGAATCTGCATTTTATATGGATGAAATTTATGCATTTTCAATGCTTTTCTTATAGTCTCGCGTGACATTCCCGTCTGTTCTGATACTGATCGTAAGGAGCTCGTGGGCTCTGCAGCAAATGTTCCCAAAACTTCAATTTGAGCTGCTTCATTTAGTACTCTGGGGTTATTTCTTTTTTTATTTGTCACTGAACCAGTTTCGTAAAACTTATTCACCAAATCAAGCACATACCGGTGACTTACATTACAATTTGGATGTCTTTCGTTAAAAAGACATGCCGCCCTTCGTGCGCACTTTCCAACTTCGCCATAAATTACAATCATTTCAATTCTGTCTTGAAGAATGTAAACCATTTTTACACTTTTATACACTTATTAAAGTAATTCCTAAACAGCCCAACAGGTACAACGGTATTCACAATACTACCACATAGTTCAAATTTGCTAACCAATTTTTTGCCGGAAAACAGAAACTTTTTACAGCAGAAGTAGCAAAAAAGGAAGGCTATCTGTACAATTTCTGCGATGACACTTAAAAATTCAGCATTTAATAAACACAACTTTACTACCATCTACGTTTTACTATTAGACTACTTTTTTATGTAAAGTGTTTGGAGCTAATGGCTAATGTTACCCCTAATAAAGGGTTGGAACGGTACCACCTAATATTCTAACCAGTTCTGGCCAAACCATGCATCTCAGTATAGGCGTTCTAATAAATACTTCTGTTAGTTTAGAACGCAATTTTTCGGAAAATGCTCATCAAAAAATAATAAGTCAGGGTACCATTGGAACAAGAATTGAACGCCCATCAAAATGATGTAACACTTGACCCCCCTTCCCATTTAAAATTCTAAGGGTAACATCTACCCCTCCTAGGGGGTTGAACCACGAGGGCTACAAATAGTCCTTGAAAGTGTCCCCCTTGACAATAAAATTGACCTGTTTTTTCGATTACTCATATTGTTTACTGGAAGGAAGATATTAAGGGTGGGAAGTTTTCAAATTGACACCCTGTATATATATATATATATATAGATAATATATATTGCATTTATTTTATGGGTTTCGAGAATATTCTAGATTATTATTAATTTCTGCTTTTGTTCATACTATTTATTTGTAGTGAAATATTTAACGTTATTTACATGGGTCAGGCAGTCTCGCATACCACCCAATTGTTTTTATTAATCATTAATATACTGGGTGAGCAATAGACAGCGCTATTATTGTTTGAAATTTTCTTTGAAGGTGGATTAGATTAATTAATACTGTGGCTGACGTGCATCTCTTAGGTTCGGTGATTTATTGTTTGATGCCTACCGAGTGTTTGCCGAGGTGAAGTCACCTGGCGCCCTTAAAAAAATTATAACATTCTGTACCCGCTCCCATCTCCACTTCAGTTAGCCGGAGCCGAATGCTCGGGTTGTCAAAGCGACATCCAGCCTTGTAGTGCGATTGCGCGTTACATTATGAACAATTGAGTACCAGTAAAGAATGGTTAGGTTTTAGCAAATATTTCAAAAACTGTTTGAGATATCGGAAATTTGAAAAAGGATATTTGCTAAAAACAATTTCCTTCCCCCAGAACTTACTGATAATATTTATAATTTTAATCAGGACGAGAAAATTGCGATAAAAACGGGCCTTGTCGACCGAATTAGAAGTATATATGACCAAAAATATTATTTAACAGATTAAATATTGATATTAGGATTTAAAAAAATCTGGTATTATCTGAACACATAAATGAACAAGAAGAAGTTTTTAATTAATTATACTTTTGTTAATTAATCAATTTTTAGTTTCTGAAAGTTGACATGAAAACCCTGATTATTTCCAAACTAACAACCTAGAATTTTTTTTCGCTTCTTGTAGCTATTATTCGGAGGATTCAGAAGAGATTCCTAGAAAAAGTGAGAAATTTAGCTCTTTCTATTTTAATTAACAATCTGAGACATTGAACAATGAAAAAGGTGAATTAAGCAATCATAATTGATTTTTTCAATTTTTCCTATTATTTTCTTTCTCTAGTGCTAAAAGCTGAATATTGGAATTTTTTTCAAATCTTTTAACTTCAATAGTTGAAATAATTGTTACAAACAAAAACATTGTTAATTAGAGTTTTTGAAAAATTTCTTTGATGATTTAGTCCTTTGAGTAATTTATGGATTGATTCAGTTTAATGATGAAGAATTAAAAAGATTTGAAGAGTTTTTATCGCATGTTCAATAGTTCACAATTTTAATGACAATGAAGAAAATCAGGAAGGAAGCGACAATTCCAGATGTACAATATTTTTCAATTTTATTTTAAAAATAAAAAAATATATTCTCCCGTAAAAATTACACATGGGTATTTTTAGTATTTAAAAGAATATAGCGCCAAAATAAATTTTTATGACAAATTGTTTCTTAAAAAGTAAATAAAAAGTCCCTAATAAAATTGTTTTCTCAATATTAATAGAAGGCAACAAAAACATTTTTTATTGCCGTTTTTTCAGTATCGTTCCAGCCCTCGAACAATATAGTCGATTTTTTCTATTCTCTGAACCAAAATATATTCTTTGACGACTTTAGTGAAGTTCTATCTATTTATTGAACTACTGATAAATACTACAGAAATGCTTTCGCTTATAACAAATGCTGATATTTCTTTCAATAGTCAGGCGACTCTTTGCAATGTTTGTGAAGAGAATCTGTTTGGCGAGCTTGCTGTCTTACTGGCATTCCTCTGGAATTTTATGGTTTTTGCTGTTGGTCTTTCCACAAGAATAATATTCACAAAAGATCTCAAGCCTACATATCCCACATCGTGAAGACAAAGTTTGAATATTTTGTAGTTGTATCACCCTGAATTGAGTTGTTCCATTTATGGACAGACCTGAATGGTGGAGCTGAAATAAACATAAGATAATTTCCTTGGTTAGAAGAATTTCCTTCAGTGATTTCGTTATTTTGATCGTCCTGCATAAATCCTGCTTATGTGGACAGTGATTTACTTACTTTAGAGTGCATCAATAAATTTCTTGTGGTTTTAGTATTCTTTTTTAATAGCTGTTTTGCATCATTGGTTATTCCCAATATTCTATACTTTAGTTTGCTGACTTCATCTGTGAAGACAAATTGCATTACTTTCTATCATCTTGCTGCGTGCAAGTTGTAATTAGTGATGTGATAATTTGGGACTATTTTCATTCTGGGCTAACATCTCGGTGCCGGCGTTTGTTACTCTATTAGTAGTCTTAAAGCAGACTGTATATTTATGAATAATTTCACGATTCAAACACCAACTGATATTCTCCAAAGTCAAAAATCTCTTTTGACGACTGCGAACGCGGTCGGCCAGTGAGAGGGTCTAGCCCTCTCCGGGGACCTTTTGAATTAGGGTCTATCTTGTTCGAATCACGGATCCAAATGCACAGCGTGCAGACGACATGCGAAAACCCAGAGCTATAGCCGTGGCAACTTGGGAACAAATTTTCAAATTTCTTTCTGTACTGATATATCGCTTTCAATAATTGGCGTGAAATGTTCCATTTGAAATTATTGGATTTTATGACGATTACTGACTTCTCAATGTGGATTTGACTAAAGGATAGGTCAAATCGCATGATAAATCATAAAGATCGTACAGAAAGTGGAGAAGATCATGGCTCGAAACAGAAAACCAAAGGACCCCGCAAACTGCTCATGGAATTTGGGACCCTGTGAATTTTTTTTGAAATTTTGGTATGATGTAGACCATGTAATTCTCAACCAATGTTACCGTTGCGCCAACCCAAAAAAATGAACAGTTTGCTAGGGGGCGCTGAAATCACCCCTAGGGCAGATTAGACTATTTATTTTTGAACCCGGTAACAATATTTCCACTTGTTTCATTGTTGCTAATGTTGCACAATATTGTCCTGTTTCATAAAAAAAATCTTACCCCCTCCCCCTTTTCCCCCACCTCCTATTACGAAACGCTAATAAATATTTCTTGAGTGCCTTCAAATATATCGTCGAATGTTTAAATATGCCTAAATAAGGGAAATAGCTATTTTTTATGATTATCCCCCCACCCCCCAAATGACAAAACGAAAAAATTTCCGTAGATTTTTCTGAATTTTTGATATGATGCAGTTCTAGTTATTTTGAATAGAAATAAATCGGGTGACAAACCCCAAAAATGAATAGTTTTGATGCTAGGGGGCGTTAAAATCATACCTTGCTCAGAATAGACTATTCATTATAATAGGCGGAAATAATAGCTCTACGTATTTTAGTTTAGATTATGCGGATAAATTGTGTGATTTTTTATAAATGGAAAATCTAAAACTTCCCCCCTACCCCCTAACCCTATTTTAAAACACGAAAAAAATTAATTCCCGACTACTTGTAAATGCTTTATCAAAATAAATGTTTTAATCAGCTGAAATTGAGGAAATCGTATAGTTGTTTCATCTTTCCCTCCCTTCAAAAAAACTATTGGTGGATTTCGCTGACTTCTTAGTAGGACGTAGTTCATGTTATTTGAATATCAATTAATTGTGTGAAAATAAAATAAATAAAAATTATATAGACATCCACAATTTGAATTTGAGGTGTTGCCTGAATGAATTTTTTTCGTGTTTTGAAATAGGGGTTGGGGGTGAGGGGGAAGTTTTAGATTTTCAATTTATAAAAATTCACACAATTGTTCGGCATAACATAAAACAAAAATACCTAGAGATATTGTTTTCGCCTATAATAATGAATAATCTATTCTGAGCAAGGTATGATTTCGACGCCCCTAGCATCAAAACTATTCATTTTTGGGGTTTGTCACCCAATTTATTTCTATTCAAAATAACTTGCACTGCATCATATCAAAAATTCAGAAAAATCCACGGAATTTTTTTCATTTTGTGTCATTTGGGGGGTGGGGGGATAATCATAAAAAACTGTAATTCCCCTTATTTAGGCATATTTAAACTTTCGACGATACATGTGAAGGCACTCAAGAAATATTTTTTTTGCGTTTCGTAGTAGGAGTTGGGGGAAAAAGGTGAGGGGGTAAGATTTTTTTTTATCAAACAGCACAATATTGTTTCATATTAGCAACGATGAAACAAGTGAAAATATTGTTACCGGGTTCAAAAACAAATAGTCTAATCTGCGCAAGGGGTGATTTCAACGCCCCCTAGCAGCAAAACTGTTAATTTTTTTGGGTTGGCGCAATAGTAACATTGGTTGAGAATTACATGGACCGAAAATTCATAAAAATCCACCGGGACCCAAATTCCATAAGGAGTTTGCGGGGTCCTTTGCCATTTTGATTCTGGGCCTCACTTGATCCTCACGAAGAAGATGGCAATGACAAGCATCCAAATGGACTCTCGAAGTGAATAATACTTGGAGTAGCTTTGAGGCTAGACGTTTCCAAAATGAAAGATTCCATAATTATCGGATATTCAGAAACCTTTCCAAGCGGCTTTTGTTGCCCGGGTCCTTCAAGAGAGCTCCATTGACAGGCAGACCGTTAACCGGTAGGACACCTGCATTAAAAGAAGTTCTCTGAAGGCATTCGAAGACGATCCACAGACAAGCAACAAAATCTGAATGTCCATTACAAATTAGGTAAGAGACTCCTTGGACAATATTTTGCCATGCTCACTCGAAAATATTCCATTTTTACTAAGGCACAGATTATGGTTTATGCTTGATGGAGCATGAGTAGATTGATTGGTCGCATCGCTGCCCTGGAGTCACCTGAAGGTAGAACAACTTCGAGAATGTACAGTTGCTGCATGTGACGTTATTTGAAATACACTAGGTATTTACGAATGTGCACGTGGGTTGATGAAGGACTACAAAGCGCTTGCATAATGATGAGAAGAGCCAATTTTTATAATTATTTCAACAATCTACGATGTATTATAAGTATTGATTTGTGCACAACTCAATTACTATTTTCAAGTTGAATCGAAAATGTTAACTTTCTACAGATTTGAGTTTAGAGTTCAAAGAATCCTTCAGTTGGAAAAAAAAATGCAGTGGCGTATCTTTTCTGTTAGATACTCAATGGATTAGAGGCGACCTATACCCGCACCACTGATGCAACTTCAAATGTCTCACTAACATTGAAATGTTGTTTTTTGCGTTTTAATCACCAATACTTATTTTCACATTATTGCCTACCCGTGTTTTCGAAATTTAAGCAAACTCATATGCTTTTCACACATCAAGTTCTTCCCCGTGTATCTGGGAAACGGCGAACTTACTTACGGACAGGTGTGTATAGGAATTTTTCCTCTTGTTTCGTCGTCAGCAATACGCCTCTGAATTTTCTACACGTACTAAAGACACACCCTGTACATATGAGTAGTGCTCTAGAGTCTTAATGCACCCCGACTATTGATTGTAATACGATTATAAATACTTCTTGCTCTCTTTATCTCTATCTCTCCCTCTCATTTTCTTCTTTATCTCCTCTATGTATCTCTACCTCTCTTTTTCTATTATCTCTCACTCTGTCTCTTTCTCTCACCCAAAGGCCTGTAACGAAGGGTTGCAAGCAAAAACCATAGGTGAATTCTTTTACTGGAATTTCGTGAATTATGGGAGAGAGACAAACAGGTATTAGAATTCACTAGCTTTCATGAATACAACCCACCAACTGAGAGTTCAAAACATAAAAAAGAAATAAAACAGTAGTTTTCATGTTCGTTTTATATAAAACTAACCTTTGCCTCATCAGATCCCTTTCGTGAGCTAACGCTTTCTCCCTCTCTTCCACAAGTTGTGCACGAAGTGCTTCACACTGCTGTTGCATTTTTCTTGCAGCTTTCAACTCCAAATCCTCTATTTCTTTTTTGTGAAGAGCTCTCATATCGGTCAACTCTTGTTGTTGGCGTCTCTCCATACTTTGAATTTCAGGTTCGATACTTTTCACGGTGAGTTCCTGAGGAAAACTTTTAAATTTAACCTATCTTCATATTTCACTTAGTGCAAATTGATAATGAGACATGTTAGTTCAATTAACGATTTTTATTTATATAGATACTGATTCCATACTACATAATAATTTTGTTTGGATGAATTTGTTGTGTTTGTATCCCAATTCATGATTATCTGTTCACTGAGAAGTATTGGGAATTCTACATTAGATGCAAGTGCTGAGGCGGCAAAAGTTCGAAACACTTTCAAGTACGTGGTGCCAACATAAGAACAGAATATCCGCCATTATATTGAGTACAAGACAAAATGAATGTTTTCTTGTTATGTTGGCACAATGTACGCGAAAGTAGTTTTGACCTTCAGCCGCCTTAGCGCTGACATTTAATGTTGATTTCCTACTACAGTAGGTAGAGGTGGAGGACAGACGGCGTCTGTGAAGACCTGTTATAACACTAGATGACTCGATGGAGATAAGAGAATGAACTAGTCAGTATTAGTATGTCGAGCAGAGAGAGAGAGAGAAGAGCTCTTGAATAAACCAAATGTGTCATAGTTTTTGTTTGTTTACAATTATATAGTTTATAAATAAGATAATAGGATTATGAAGTAAAAGGTTTGTTGTGTTAAAAATAAACCAGTGTGTTTCAATATTATCGTGGTGTAGTACAATTTGGCGACGAGGATTTTAAACAAAATATGTATAGACTGAATTCCACAAATAATAGCAATGAGAAAGCCTTCACTTATATTTTATATTGATAACACGATACCATTAAAGGTTTTTAAAGGTGGCTGTGATCCAACAAGTGAGCTACTAGAGAGCTGTGAGCCAACAAGTGAGCTACTAGAGAGTGCTGTGAACGCCAAATAATGACAAGGGCTGAATAAAGCGGCCCTTACACTATCAATAATATTGACAATATAGTGCAGTATTGACAATAATATTGAAGCAACTTTTGAATATTGATGTATAGATGGCAGGTATTGACGAAAATCTAGATTTCTTGAAATCCAGCATCAATATCGTCTGATATTGACAATAATATTGACGACCTGTGTCTGCGTCAATATAATTGTTAATATTCGCTCATTTCCCTCCAGTAAACATGGCTGAGGAAGTAGTTAGCCACGAAGAGGAAGTCATTGCAGAAAAGATTGGTGATGAGTTGAAAATGTAGGTAATAACAACCGTGAATTATTACAACACTTTATTGAACTTTATGAAAATTTGCCAGTTCTTTGGAACTCTCGACTTCCAGAGTACAAAAATAAAGTAAAAAGAAATAAGGCCCTGCTGCAACTTCTAGATTGGTATAAAAAATATATAGCCTGGAGCAATACGGAAGATGTGAAGAAATGGCTTAAAGCGTTTTTTTTTCACTTTCAACACCAACGGGACTATAGTTCATAGAACACATGGAACTGATAGTTCTGACGGATTTTATTGACAATATCATTGATAGTGTAGGGGCCTGTCCTCGGAACATAACGTCAAACAAGTATTGTCAATATTACACCTTCAATATGATTGTCAATATTATTGATAGTGTAAGGGCAGCTTAAGGCAAATAAGGAAGGCTGAAAGCCGACGGACAAGAATGTGTCTAGAATCCATACATAGAGTAGAGAAATCGTGAGGTGAATGTTTTTTCTAGTTTTCCAGTAACAGCTTTTGAGGATTGTTGAAATAGGTCAATATGTTTAAAATGTTTTAACGCTATGTCGCTATTCAGGAGGTCTACGTCCTCAGAATTTCTGAAGTTCCTCAAGTTCAATTCACTGATCAACCATGTTCAAAGCAAGCGATTCAAGTTAAAATTTGAGTTGATTTCAAAATTTCGTTTAAAAGTTTCAGTAGATGAATAAATAACTTGATATGAAGAAGTTATGCATTAAAAAAAAATGGTTATTTTTACATAAACTTTCAACTTTAATGAGTCATGCATAGTAATATCGATTCCAAAAGAAAATTATGATGATAGTAATTATTCTTCATAAACACTCAAAGGCATAGCCTGAGCGGAAAGAGGGCGGCTAATATAAAGTTTTTTTTTACATTTACAGTATACCATGACAGAAACTGGAAATTGACCATTTCAGTGCGACATCAGAAACAGGGCTCGTGGAATAACTTCGAGTGAGACTTCCCGCTTGCGCACGGACGAGTATGTTTTGTAAGATCAAGAGTCCTAGTTCACTGCTCACGATAGCAAAAGCCATGTCTTAGTGTATAGAATAGAAACCAAGATTAATCCGTGAAAGTTTTGTAATAATCGAAAGTATAGACCGTTGGCTCATGACACTAGGGGGATCGATTATCTACGAAGTTATGCCTTTCAAGGGACATGAAGATTGGGTTGGATTATCGGAAAAGAAGTGGTTTGTACGATCGGTACCCGGTCGCCCCCCTCCCTGACGTCAATGACGTCACCTGTCCTTCGAATACTGCAAAATTTGTCCTCCCAAATTGTATGCAAATGTTATAACATTGAATGATGTGTCAAAATGAAGGGATCATCCAAAGGGCCTACCTTCGTTATTAATCTGAGAGAACTGCCCGTAAATGGTGACTTCCGGTCCGTATGACACCCTTGAGGGCCGACCTAGACGTATGCAAATCGTCTGGAGCCTGGTCAATTCAGCTAGACCCGACTATTCCAATATATTTGTACAGCTGATTCCATAATAACATTTTCAACATTGCTTTCAACTGGAAGTTGATTGAATAAGGAGGCGGGCGACTGGGTACCGATCCAACAAACCACTTTAGTCCCGATAATCCAACTCAATCTTCACAGATAATCGACACTCCTAGTGTCATGAGCCAAAGTCTAGTAGAGATGATATTTACTACTGATAATTGAAGCGAAAACCAGATTATTACCAATGAAATCAACTTCCGGTCATACAAGGTGTGTTAACTATTGCGATTAACGAATAGTCTCTTGTAACTCTGGTTGACTTTATAAACATACTATTGAATCGAACACGAGACCAAGTTCAACGGCTGCTTCATAGTCGCAGGCAATGCAGAGAAGGATATCTGAATTCCTGATGACTTTTTTTCTTCAAACGCTTCCGCTAAGGCTTCCATAGGGCGCAATGATGTCATTAACTCAAAAAACTTCTGTGGAGTAAATGGTTTGTCAGTCTTAGAATGTGCACCGAGAAGACCAAGTGAACCAAGGATGACAGCATTATGCAACGACCTAATAAAATTTTTGCCGTCTTACAGTAGGTCAATATAATTTTCTAATCCGAGAGCAGCGTGTCCATCATTCTTCCAAGGACCCCTATGATAAGAACCTCCATTTCAGAATGGTTTTGGTCAAGCCTACGGAGTTCAAAGAGTTAATCTCGATGTTCATCTCGTCTTTTCGTGCAATATTCGTTTCGCTTTGTTGCGGAAATCCTTGACGATAATCGTTTTACTATGGTGGTCGAGAAGTACTATATCAAGCTTTTTCGCTTGCATTTGTATATAAGGGTGGGGGATTAGTTATTCCAACAAATCTATCATTCTTTCCCAAAAGACTCAATAATCCTCAGCACCATGTGGCAATAAAGGTATTTCATCTATACCCAGTGTCGAACATGGTAGTGTTGCTGAGTGCAAGTCTGTTTTTGATGTCTTCCAGAAATATTTTGGCTGGTTCAAATCGATACAATTTCAAAGTTCAAATTCAAATTCAAATTTTATATACGACAATTTTTTAATGTTTTTTCTTCTGTTAAACATTGACAAATACGATAAGCGTATACGGGGAATGAAGATATGAGACAATAACTGCAATATAACAATAATAACAATAATAATCTTATATTATTACCCGATGAAGGATTCTTGAAATCTGTTAAAATCCAGATATTATCTAATATTCAGTCAGCAAAGTTTCGCTACTGCCCTGGTAATGATTTATAGTGGGATATATGGTAAAGGAAAATATTATCAAACTAATATGGGTGAATATTGGAAAAATGATATTATTTATTTATTTATATCCTAACAGACCGCGAAGGTCTCATTACAAGGATAAAAAAAAAACAAATCATATAATACAACAGTAAATCTCAGAAGGTATCAGGTGTGTGCTAACTGTAACCTATACACATATATTGGGGTTGAATTACACAGAGAGGTGTATGAAAAACTAATCGCAACATGGCCACAAGCGGAGGTCTGGTAGTGAACATAAGAGGTATATTGAACATAGGAAAATATCGAGTTTTTCTTGAGGGTACGTTGAATCTTACTGGAAATATAATTTCCGGTGAGTTAATTATGTTGGTGATCAATTTATGCAAAAAGGTTAATACTTTGAGAGTTCGTCTATTTTCTAACAATAGTATTTTGAATTCATTTCTCAGTTGCTGCGATCTTACAGTTTTATAGTTTGTTATATTTCTTAAAGTAAATGAATCTCAGAAATTTTGTTATGTATTTTTTTCAAACTAACCTAATTTAGTGTGGTATTCAGCAAACCATAATTGTGTACCAAACTCTAATTTGGGTCGAATTCTACTGTATTAAAGAATTTTAATTGAATTAATGTTTGTGAAGTTGTAGATTGCCTGATTATGAATCCTAGCATACGGTTGGCAGATTTACGTATACTTGTAATGTGGTGGGAAAAAAACTTCATTACTGCGCATCAAAACCTCATCCCCAATCATATATTCGAACAAAATGGGATCTTTCATTCTAGTAACAGTCAGTGTTACATATTTTTTGATGTTTATTAATGAAACTCCATTCATAAACTCTATTATATCTTTTTGAAGCATAATACAATCACGTACAGTATGTATTCGTTCAAATATATTTAAATCGTCCGCAAATAAAACGCATTTTGATTATTTTAGCACAGACGAAAGATCGTTGATAAAAATTAAAAATAGAAGAAATGCCAGAGTATCGTACAAGCAATTTCCAAAGACGAACAGGTCTGTATTGATAGATTTATTGGCGACGAATCCATGTTGTTGGGATACAAAATACTTCTCAATATATATAGCTGGTGCGCATATTATGGATATGGGTCTATAATTGGTAATGTCCATTTTGTTACCTGATTTGAATATTGGTGTAACTATTGAAGTTTTCCAGTGCGGAGAAAAAGTACAAGATGAAAGAGTGAGATTATAAATATGAGGTAAAGGCTCTCTCAATCATTCTCCACATCCTTTTGGCAAATATGGTGGGATACCATCTTCCCCTGAGGCTTTTTTAGGTTTCAGTTCCTTCAATGCGCTGTTATAATCTACAAAAGTTTCGTCTCATGTATCACTGTATTCAAATTCAAAGCTCAAATTATATGATGCTTTTGATGAAGAGTATACTGAAGAAAAAAAATTCGTGAACTCATTAGCGGTTTCTCCATCATCAATTTTTTTACTGTTGTAATTGAAAGTACCAAAATATTAGAATTAGTTTTTCCTTCACACGATATGAAATTCCAAAATACACTCAAATATTTTTTATTTTTTCTATATATTTCTTTTCTTCTAGTTTAAGGAGAGGTTTACCTTCTGAAAAAGGTCAAAGTAAATTTGCGGTGTAAAGGGGGAAGTAGGAATGCCGAGCGACGGAGGCGGAGTCCAATATCAAAAGAAATCTAATAGCGTTTCACTCCAGCTCATTGCCCATTTACGTTATAGTTAAATTGGCCTTGAACGCGCCGCCTAATATTCCCATCGCAGCTGCTCCTATATTCCTCCGCATTCCTCGTCGAGGGGACCAAAGACTAACCGCAAACTAGGGCGGATAAAATGCATAATGCATTGTCTCCTTCCTTGGATGAATATTTCGCATATTGATAATTATTGATAAATGTAATAAAAAAATGTAAGAATGTTGCTAGGTGAGCACATATCAAAAATCATTCAATCATTCGAATAGAAAATTCTTTTTATCGACGTCTAGATGGAAACGCTGCAAAAACGATTCAAGCTATATAAAATAGAACCTAAGGGACTTCAATATAGACATTTGCAACAAAATCTGTAAAAAAAGTATATGCTGCTGCATATTGTTTAGTTGCTTGGTTTTGTGAAAGACTTTCCGAATGTTCAAAGAATACGTTAGGCTATTGTTTTGAGTTCATATAAAAGTTCTTATATTTATAAAACATAATTACCATTCTTCATAACTATGTCGAAAAAAAATTAATTGTTCTGAAATTGAACTGAATATTTTGTATACATATTCAATAAGCCGTTACTGTTCGGAGACTGGCTTTGTTCAACGTCTGACACTCAATGCATATTATACTGAGGTCTTAGATATTTGCAGGGGCTCTGAAGTGAACAAATTATTTGAGATAGGAGCAGATGAAAAAGTCCAGTGGGGTAGGATTTGGCGACCTAGTAGGCCATTTACAATTCGATGTAGTTATGATGAAAATGTGTAGTGCTTCATATGGTTGACAGTCTCTATCATAATTAAAAATAAAAAATATAAGCACTTCTTTAAAAAAAAGGTGACATGGCAGAAAATGTGGATAATTGGAATCAGTCATTTACTGAAATAAATGAGGGACATTAAAGATTTTTTTCAAATAAAAAAGTTTCAGGGCCGCGAATCACCGCAGGTAGGTATAGTGAAACATCGAATTTAATAATTTTCGGCAGTTTTCGTGGCGAAGGTTTAGCCATGCATTGATGAAATACCTGCCTTACTGATAAGAAGATTAGATGAACATTACATGTATTGCATTGTGAATACATGAGATTCTTTTGGTGACTGCATGATAGTGCATGGTAACTGCAAGGAAAGTAGATTCAATTCAATTATAGAATAGCAGTCTAGTAGCATAACAATGATAGTTTAGATACATACAATCGGGTACGAATTTGTATGAATATATAGTGTTACATTTAGTTACTAGTTAGTTAGTACTTTATTTTTCCTATTTTTTATTTAGGGCACCGTTCGTATTTCTTCTAAAATAATTGAAATACAACATTCCTATAGTTATAGTAGAGTTTTAATGATGAAACAGAAACAACTTTAATTCCTAATTTCCACATTCCTCTCGAATCGACTATCCACTATTTCACAGAAAGCATGCATTTTATGTAGAACGGAAAATTTAATGGAAATTCTTTCTGATCTTTCCATATGTTCTCACCAGGAGCAACTCGTAAATTTCCCTCCATTTTACTCAACATCGATGTACTTTTCAAACCTATTCGAGGCTTGTATGCGAAAATGGAGCACCTGAATCTGTCACTATCTGACGGTCTATTAGTTCAATAGAATTTTTAGCAAATATGCCAATTTTCAAATACGTATGATTACCTATAAGGTAGTGTTGGGGAATAAGGCCCGGCGGTAAATAAGGCCCAATGTCATTTTCCTTGAAGACTGGCAAATTTTTTCAAATCTGTCAACATGGTTAGTTTCATCATCGTAATGGTAAAGCTTTATTAAAAGATCGTTGACTTCATTTCGCCATTAACAACACTAGGTGAATGTGAAGTTTTAGGCTGCACAGATTATAAGTTCGCAAGAAGGTGAGACGTCGTTTTTAATTCAACCTATTTTACTTAAAGAAACAAATATTGCTCCATCAGTTACCATAACATTGGTACTATATTTCGTACTAAGAGAAAAATTAAAAGAATTGTTGATTTTTCTGGAAATTGCATGTTTAAGAAAAAGTGCTCGCCCGGTAATAAGGCCCTACCAACGATCGCGTAATAAGGCCTGCGGGAAATTGTCTAGAATGTGGAAATTGGTTAAACGAAACTTGCATAGGACTGACGGCTGAAGATGTTGAGGATTTTTACGGTAGGGAATGTTCTTAGAATTCAGTTTATTAGATTTGTTTTATAATTTAATTTCCTTGTTTGAGTTTTGTTAAGTTTATCACTTTTTGTAGAAAATAATGTTTATTTTTGTTTTTTCGTAAGTGTTTTATTGAGTTTCTATCATTTCTGGTTGATAAAAATGATCTGTATATATTTATATATATACAATAAATAAACGAAATTCTACATAACTTACTATGGGCTTTATTACCCTCATAGGCGGGTAATGAGGCCTAACAGCAAGTTTTTGAAATTTGTCTTATTTTGGTTACTCAGGTATTGAAGGAGACGAATATTGATGTTAACATAGCGGTAAACATCACAAGCAATCAACTCATCAAGTTTCGGATTTTTTTGAATAAAATATAAACGATAAAAAAAAAATTGCAAAAGTTAAGTGGGCCTTATTACCCAACACTACCTTATTTGACGTCACATTCACTAATCTGAAAACAGCAAACTTGACAGGCCAATCAGAGTCAAGAAACAACTTTGGTGTTATCGATAATCCGAGCTTGTCTAGAGCTCCTGATTGGTTTATTGGACAAGTGCGTGAAAAAGTCACGATGAATGAACATCTGAAAAAGCTAGCCACTCGCGCTAGCAAAACGTTAGGAAACAATTGCGAACAATGACGACCCACGAAGCCGGAGAAAAATAGTGCTAATGAAGTTAGGGTCTTTTCACAATATCTTTCAGATGCAGCGCAATAACCAGCGTGGCCTAAGCTGGGGAAGTAGTTGATTTCTGTTGATTTTTTTTGTAGGTATTTTGGTGACAGGAATATATAAATGTCACTTTTGACTTTTCAATAATTAGATGGAAATTAATTTAGTTGAATCAAGGGAAAAAATGCATCATGCGAAAAACGCTATAACCATCACGAACGTTAAGCAATACCGATCCTAGACAATATTGTTCGCTACGCTCCACCTCCTCTAAACATTTGTCTTCTATCGGTAAAATGTGCTTATCGTTCTGTATACTTAATATACTATTTGAAGGTTCAGCTATATAAATATTCACTTACCTTATTTATTCTCAAGATCCTCTGTTGGGGTGATTATTTTTAGACATATCTTGCAACCAATAAAAACCATCAATTTAAAGCTATGATGTACTTTCAAACCAATCACAGCATTATTATAGTGGGAATTTTCTACTTAGATTATTGCCTCGGGAATATTAGTGGTATTTTGTTTTTATTGTGTGACAACTGATACTTTTGATTTGACGTCTGTCATCAATTTGCATGCAAATTGAGAAATGAATTCAGATAACCCTAATGAATGAAAATGTTATATAGAGAATGTGTCTTTGATTGGGGCATCAAAAAATGATCTATCGAATGCCACACGAGAGTTCGATAAAGTAGAAAATAATTCTCCACATTTTTTCTCAAACTTGTTGCCATTTGGCAATAGCCACTCGAGCCTGACAACAAATTTTCGAAAAATCTGTCGAATTATTTTCACTTCATTCTCACTCTCCTGTGGTGTTACAACTGATAATTTTCTTAAAAAGAGTCGTTCACGGTATTTATTACCAGTTCGATAATTCGAATTTGGCATAATGTTGCTTGATTAACAAATACTGAAAAATACAATAAGTGGGCCCTTTGTGTCTTGCCGCCAGTCGCTCGCCAGCCCCTTGCAAAATGCAAAATGCAAAACATATCCAGTTCTCAGTAACTAATTGTGTAAGTGACCTAGAACGTAATCACGATCCATCAATAAATCGTATCTGCTCATTACTTATTATTTGTCCATTTCCAGGAAGCAAATGTTCAAGTTAAATTGAATTATGACATATATAAAAATTACAATTTGATAATATATAACTTCATTATTCTTATATAGGCTACCTAATACGGCATATTTGCAACTTCAATAAACCCATTTACAACTTCTATTGTTTTATGTCCAGTGCTAAAATTTCCGGAATAGCTTCAGAATAATTTCTCTACTCATGAATGAATCTACAATTCATTCAATTATCCATAGTATTCATGTAAAAGAGCATAGTTATGTGAGGGCGCTCGAATCAGTGAAGATAAACGCTCGAAAATTGAGTCTGCAGGGGTTCAATAGAAAACGCTTTGACGATGTAATTTTGAATGGATCATTCCAATTTTTTTTTTGAACATAAATAAATGTATAAGTGAGGCATCTCATGAAGTACTTTTTCGAAAATAAAAATAGATCCTGAGATAAAAGTTAGTGAATCTGGTCAATGTTCTACCTATTTTTTCAACGTTTTTCTTTTTTTTTATTTGAAAAAGTACTTCGTGAGATGCCTAGATCCAACATTCGAAAATCGGATGATGAAAAAAATATCGAGTTTATTCAGCGAGCTCCGAGTATTTTATTTTCTCCCGTTCCTTGTTTTACTAATAGTCACTAATAAGGTTAAACCCCTCTTAATAAGTTTTTCAAGTGTCCTTCTCATTTGAATAAACTTATCTCTATAAAAGTCAGATATGAATCTTAATTTTCTATACTTCTCCTTTTCTTTTAGCATGCTCTTTATTTCGTTTGTAAACCAAATCGGAAAACATTGAAAATTAGTGAATATGACTTAGGTACACATTCACCTATTATTTCGTACCATTTTTTGTAAAAGTTGTGTAAAGCTACGCTCACATTAGTTGTTTCAGACAAGACACTTCCCAATTAGAATGCTGTTACTTAATTTGAGGAAATCTGCTTTTTTATAATTGTACCTTGAGTCCTTTGAAAATTGAAATATATATTCAATGTGGTGTCGCAATATAAAGTGATTGAGATGTCAAGAGCAGGATGATATGCGTCTTCTTTCACAAATGGAAGAAAGTCCCTAGTTACCTTGCATTTGTTCAAATTGTTCTCTGAGCTAACAACTAAATCTAATGTTCTCCCTTGGAAGTTTCTTACGTCATTAAATAATTTGAAGCTGTTGAAATCAATAAAATCATTCAGACTATCAAGAATACTATTGGACTTATTCGAATCGTAATTTGCTCTATCAATATCGCTTATATTGAAATCCCCCACAATATACACTTCATCAACATTCACAATTTTATTTTGTAGTAATTCATAAACTGACTCATACAGGTCGCATATACTACCAGAAGGGATATTTAAACCATAGAATGTATATTTGTAATTGTTCACTTTCACCTCAACGGTTACTAATTCAAAATCGGTGTTTTGTCTAATTATATTAAATAAACTTTTTTTTGTCACTATCAAAACTCCACCACCTTTAGATTTTTTTGTATACTCAAGATTTCGGTGAGATCTTACCACATTATACAATCCTCCATCTACTACCTCTCCATCACCAACCTCCTCATGTAACCATGTTTCGACAGCAATCACAACATCAAAATCTGCGTTAAGGTACTTCTAAAAAATCCGTCACATTTAGTATTCAACCCTCTACAATTTTGGTAGAAAATGCTAAGACTGGAAGTTAACATACCAAGTTACACGCCCTCATGAGTGAGATAACTGACAGTAAAACTAAGATAAGACAGAATATAAATTCGCGAACATCTAAGATCGGAAGGAAATATATCAATGAATTGAGTTATGAAAGGGGAAAAATAATTCTTGTAAGAACAATATGGTTGAATTTCAACAAAAATCAGCATTATTTCTTATAAACTAGACTTGACCCTACATATGGTTGGTATAGAACCGCCTTTACCCAAAAATATAGTTTATGAATGCCACTTATAAAAAACAACGGCTTATCGCTATTTTGAAGTTTTTTATACATTTGATTATATTTCCATTATACAGGGTGTCCGGTAAACCTTGTACAATATTGAAACTGGTGATAGACCAGATCATGACTGTTCAGAATATCGGAATTTTACCTTAGTAAAAATCTCACTGTTTTCGAGATAATGAGCATTTTTTTAATTTCTGGAAAATCACTACCTCACCTTGGATTTTTTAATGCCATGTATACAAATTGGGACGAATTTGAATATCTTTGCTGCTGAAGATTACTGATGAGTGATGCTTTCAGACGTACGAAACAGTTTTTCAGAAAACAATACAATTTTTTAAGAAATGAAGGTAAAATGACAGATTTGAGTAACACCAATTTTTTTAACAACAGTTTGACATTATTGATTGAAAAAACATAACCAAGTGGAACTGGATATTCATTAAAATATAATGCCCATTTTGTCCAGACTTTACTATGGTATAAAACATACGATCATTATTTTTGGAAGTAGTAGAATTTCGATAATATTGGAGTGTGATGTTATTCTGAGCTAAAATCAACTCCATTAGACTGTGTCAGTAATGTCTTTTATTTTTATCCTATCAAGATGAAATAATTAAATAATTATGAGTAATAACGAATCAACTGCTTAAAAGCATTCAATGAGATGTAATGAAGTAAATACTAATTCAACGTTTTTTTTTTAATCAACGTACATTATAAACCACAATAACGATTATTCAACATCGCACTGAATAATATTACAAAAACGTTATTTTTCATCCACTCGTACGCATAGACGACATATTTTCAAGAAGAACCTTTTCAACTGCGTTATAGGTTATAGCCCCCAAATCAGCGATTCTATGAGCGGCATTGTGCAATCGGATGTAGTTCTGCATGAAGGGCTGCTGCAGCAGTATTACTACCTCCACATTCACCATAAATGTTTTGCATATGCGCATATTCTTGGGGAGTATAACGTATGTACGGCATGACAAAGAAATAAATACCACTGAATGAAACAAGCGGAATAATTTAAAAAAACTACGATAGAAGTCACAAGTTGTTCAAACAAAAGTTTTTAATTTTCGACAAGGATTCATCTCTTAAAAAAGTTTGCACTTATTTGGTTTCACCCTGTATATCTGTCGGCCTCTGAAACTTCGTTGGAATCTGGATGTTGGACAATTGCGACATTTATCACAAGAATTCGTATTAATCGGTGCCATGTCGGATAATCGACATTTCATTTCGATAATTTTATTAGGACAAATTACATGAAAAGTTAATTTTATTGACATACTATTGAATGCTACCAAGCAGTCTATTCTTTATTATTAATAATTATTTCCACATTTTATCTTGATGAAATCTAAATAAAATAATTTTTGGGCGTAAGTATAAAAGTTGATCAAATAATTGAATATTTTGGAACCTTTGGTGTAAATAAATTTCAAGAAAAAAATAAAATACCCAAACACCAAAACTACGTCACAATGTTAAAATCTTAAAAGCTTACTTTTAGCTCCTAACTTTGTTGACGAAACGCGCGTCGAGTGTGATTGTGACGTAGTTTTGGTGTTGGGTAGTTTCCTTTTTTTCTTGAGTAAAAGTTGATAGAAGCCTAGATTAAAACCACGCCTAATTCAACTTTTTTTAAAATATTGATGAAACTCAAATCTGTCATTTTACCCTCATTTCTTGAAACATGTTTTCACTTTCTGAAAATCTGTTCTGTACGTCTAGAAGAATCACTCATCAGTAATTTTCAGCAGCAAAGATATTTGGATTCGTCCCAATATGTATACATGGCACTCAAAAATCCAAGGTTAGGTAGCGATTTTCCAGAAATTCTTAAAATGCCCATTATCTCGAAAACGGTGATATTTTTACTGAGGTGAAATTCCGATATTCTGAACAGTCATGACCTGGTCTTTCACCAGTTTCAATATTGTACACCCTGTATATATAATATACAGGGTGTTTCTTAAGTACGTGTAGAAAATTCAGGAGCGTTTTGCTGACATCACAATAAGAAGAAAAGTTCCTATAAATATATTTCCACAAGTTATTCGTTTCTGAGATACAGAGTGTCAAAGTTGAATTCTTATTTTTATTTTTTGTGAATAATTTCAAAATAATTTTGGTATTTAGGTAAAGTTTGGTGTCTGGGACTATTTATTATTTAGTTTGTGTAAGTGGTCGAGGTGTTTTGGCTTCCACCCAGACGGTCCGGGTTCGATCCCCGGTCGTGTATCACTGAGCTGAAGTGGTTCGGATTCCACTTTTATTTAAACTGTAGGTCCCTGATCTCCCTTGCTCGCACAAGCTCTGCTTTTGAGGGGTTTTCTCCGAAAACCTGAGAGTTTCGTAAAAAAATATATATAGGTATATATTCTTGGTAGAGGTCACAGCGAGCAACTGTTTTCGAGTTATTGAGATTTGAAATAATCGATGCATGTGATTTTGAATGACAAGATTTTTTAATTCAAAATAAATTCAATTAGAAATTAGTTTTTTCACAATTAAAACAAAATTTGATTTTTTCATTGAAATATTATCCCAGATACCAAACTTTACTGGAATATCACAAATATTTTGGCATTTATTCACAAAAAAAAAACAAATATAATGATTAAACTTTGACACTCTGTATTTTAGAAACAAATAACTTGCGGAGAAAACAGTATTGTTCATCCAAGTTTGATAGCACATGGATTGAATATCACTTCAACAAATCATAATAATCGAATAACTTAATATTTGGAAACGTTCATTCACATACAATTCAAGAAAAAAACTTCTAAAACAACAAACTGCTTCAAAATCAAACCAAACCAACTGGAATTTGAATCCATCTGTACCTTATTCGGCTTACTTTTATAAATAACAACTGCGAAATGGGGACCATACTACGTCCTCTTTGATTCTCTCATGGATTCACTCCTATCTATTTTTCTTCAAATATCCCTTGGTGATGTTTTTGTAAATTTTTTCTCAAATCACCAGATCTTGCTCGAAAGACCAATGTTGCTGTCTGCAAATCAGTTTCTGGGTGTCTTCCAGAAGTATTTTGCCTATTTCAAATCGAAAAAAACGTGAAAACTTTGTATTACTTATTTCACCCAATAAAAACCGAGGAACTTTCAATAAATTTGCTTCTACGTCATCGTCCTCTCTATTGATAGATACGGAGTCAAATATCAATCATTGTGCGCTATGTAGGGCATTCCACACAATTTATGAATTCCCATCTTTCTCAGCTTTAGATGGGTTAATGGGCATACTTTGCAGAAGGATATAATTTCATTGAATCAAAATGTATTATTAATAATCCAGCCTTTTGTAAATTTTCTGTAATATAGAAGTTTTTTTGGCAAGCCTTGAACAAAAAATAATCTCAACTTTCAAATTACCCCCACCCAAAACCTGTCAAACTTGTTCTGACTAGAAGGTATTCTCAATACTCAATAAATAAATTGATGGTCCATACTGGGTGGAATGCCATAATTTCATCAAATGAAAGTGGATCATTGTGGTATTTTAATTTCTATTCCTTGAAATATTTTGATTTCACCCATGTCTCCAGCATCAATGTTTTTTCAATATATTTTTTTGCCAGTTATCAGAATGCCACCTGTATCTATCACGTCTTTCTATACTGATATAGAATAAAGTCGTTTTCTGGTCTTTCGAAACCAACTTCTTTTATGAATTGAACGAAGTTTTCGTTCCAAACTCTGGGCGATTCCTTGAGTCAAAACATTTCTCTAATTAGTTTTAACGTTTCTGGTCCTCCTGTTTTCAGACCTTTGATGTTTTATTATATCAAAATTCTATTCAATGAAGCTGTAGGTAGGTCGTTTGTTCCAATTATTCTAAATTGCATGGAATATTATTCTGAAAGTTGACACTCTTACCAAAGGTCTTACCAAAGGTCAGGTTTTCTTGATACCATTGTATTTGGTTTTGAAAGCCCACTTGGTGTCACTCACCATTTTAATGTTTGACAACTCTGTTCATGTGTGTGTGTTTTCATGTGCTTTCAATTCTTGGTTGATCACATTTTGCCAATCTGTGTTTTCTTCAACTGCCTGTGTATTTTCTGTCTACCAAATGTGAAAGTCAATCGTATGAACTCCAAAAATATGACCGAAAGACGTGTTAATTAATTAATAGTTAACAAAAAATACTTCAAGTGTTATAAACGTATCTGCAATAGTTTCGAAGTAATTTTAATAATAACAGCAAAAGAGCATATGCATAGGACAAATTCAAAGGCATAATAATATTAAAAGTTATATAAAAAATAGATTTTTTTTCATATAAAACAATACATATGGCTGTTTTTATCTCGGGATTAAGTATTAAAAGAAAATAAACGAAAAAAAAAATATAACAAATTTTTTCTTGAATAAACAAATGAAAAACGAATAAAAAAATTGTTTTTTGTATGTATCTAGAAAAACATTAAAAATTATGATTTTTAGAGAAAAAACGTTTCGTTAACTTTAAAATTTAGTCGCAAAAAACCATTGTTAATTAACAAACGCATGTTTTAGCAACAAATAAATGTTTTTAAGGAACCGTTTTTTCTCTAAAAATCATAATTTGTATTGATAGATTACAGAAAATTTTTTGATTTGCTCATAAACAGTGTATTTGTTTAAAACAATTTCTTAAACAATGGTTGTAACAAGTTTTAAAAAATCATTTTTATGAGCTTTTAACCATCAGAAATCGAAACATTCAAGATATTAACAAAAGAAAAATTTATCAACTTTTTTTAATTTTCAATTGTTAATAAAAAGACAAAAAAATAAAAAATTTAAATTGAAATTTTGCTACCGTGATTTATTTGTAAGCCTAGTACCAATAACTCCACGAAGTGAAAAAAATCTTAAGGCTTTTGTTCAATAGTTATCGTGGTTTTTTTCTTAACATTCAATTTGGAAAAATTACTTAATTAACAAATCCATAATTTATGAAAAAATTGGGATAAAAATTTTTTGACCAAGGATTATTGTTCATTTCTGTATCCCAATGCTACATTATTTTTTTAATTCCTTAATATTCATATTTAATATGTTTAGATAATTTTATTTTGTTGCCTTGTCAAAGTGACGCAATGCACGCGGAAGCCCGATCACCCGTTTTTCGCTCATTTTTAAGGCTATGTAAAAATTATAAATTTTGGAGGTACAGTTACGGGAGTAAAGACTTTTTTTTAGCAAATTTGTTGATCTTTTCAGATCTTTTTTCAGATTTTAAAAATTTCATTATTTTTCGAGATCTTCGAAAAAAACAAAACTGCTACTTTTTTTCCACTTAATTGTTTATATTTTTTGCAATTTTTTTCGGCCCCTTTCCGAACTTTACCTTAAACTTTCTAGATAATTTTCCGAATCGAATGAGACCGCATGGTCGTAATTTTCGGAGACTATACAAATATTTTAGGAAAAATGGTACATGTTGACTAGACTATTCGAATTTTGTTCAAATTCTACGGGTATGAAAGCAGCAACAGTTTTCCTATCAACGGGTTTTTCTTCACTTATGGTATTTACCAATAACCGTTGCTCGAGGTTTTTTGATGGAAATGGATCATTCTAAACCTGCTAAATACGTTCTATAGAATGAAGTAATTTGTGAACTGAAAACTACCACTCAACAATCCTCTGAAGTAGAAAAATCTTGAAACAATTGAAATGAGATTTTTAATGGATTTGAATTATTATACATCTGCTGAATACGTTCTATTGGGCAAAATATTTTGTGAACCAGAAACTATCCGTCAACAACCAGTGGAAAAATCTTGGAACAGTTGAAATACTCATTGCTACAGGATTTTTGATAGAAATGGATTATTGTATACCTGATGAAAACTTTCTATAGGGTGAACTAATTTGTGTATAAAAAAACTACCCCTCAACATCCCTCTGAAGTAGAAAAACCTTCAAACAATTAAATTACCCGCTGCTCGAGTTTTCTGGCGGAAATAAACTATTTTACATTTTCTGAATATGTTCAATAGAGTGACATAATTTGTGAACTGAAAACTACCCCTCAACAACCCCTAGAGAAAATTTGGAAACAGTTGAAACACCCGTTGCTACAGGATTTTTGACGGAAATGAATTATTCTATACCTGCTGAAAACGTTTTATAGGATGAAATAATTTGAGAATCAAAAACTACCCCTCCAACGCTCCGAAGTAAAAAAACCTTGAAACAACTGAAATACCCGTTGCTCGAGTTTTTTTGACGGAAATGAACTATTCTACAACTTTTGCATACGTTTCAGAGGGTGAAATGATCTTTAAACAAAAACTACCCTTCAACAGCCCTCTCTATAGAGCGAAAATGGTTCACAACTGATTTCACGCTGTATAATTCATTTTCGTCAAAAAACTTGAGCAACGGGTATTTCAGCTGTTTCAAGATTTTTCTACTTCGGAGGGTTGTTGAGGGGTTGTTGAGGGGCAAGTTAAGAATAATTTATTCCTGTCAAAAAACCTCGAACAACGGGTACTTGTAAATACCATAAGCGAAAATTAACAAAATAGAATAAGAATAAAGTGAATCAGTAAAGGGTTGGTCAAATAATGAATCTGAAGACATTTTTAACCTATTTTTCCTCCGATTGCGATTTGCTGGTTCCATCGCTGCTGTTGTATATTTTACACCTGTTTTGAAATAACTAATTCTAGTTCTTTTTATTAATTTTTCATATGTTTCGAATCTGCAAATAACACAAATTCTACGATAGACATTACGGGAATTTTTCCATGACAAGAGACAAATTTAGATTTTCAGATCTGAATTTTTTTCGGAATCAAATTAGATAAGTATACATTTTCGACTTGTTGTGCGTCTCACTTTGATTTATCGGAAATTTTAGTGATACCATCGCTACTGGTGTATTGCGTATATCACTAGAAATAACCCATTCTATGCAATTTTGTTGAATTTTGTTGTATACAGTGTGTTTTACTTCTCATGGAAACACCCTCGTATCTTCCGTAATTTTTCACGAAGGACTATAAAATCTTTAGGATCGATAGATACACTAGGATTGAACTCACTGCACAAAAAGGGTCGTCCTACGTGATATACACTGCACGCTAGCAACGATGAAACCGCCCATTTTTCCAGAGTTATATTAGAAGGCAAAATTAACCTGAAATTCCATCGGATTCGTGTACAGGATTATCAAATAACTACTGATACATCTTTCTCCTGAAACATTTTCAGTCCTGTGAAATTCTAATTTGTTTCACTTATCATGGAAACTCCTCCGTATCTTCCGTAATTTTCTACGTAGAACCATGAAATTTTCATAATCGATAAATACAGTAGAAATAAACTCACTGCAAGGAAGGTGTCATCCTAGGTGATATACACTGCTCGCCAACAACGATGGAAAAATGGGTTTTTCCATCGCTACTGTCGTGCAGTGTATATAATGTAGGTTGGCCCTTTTCGTGCAGTGCATTCATTTCTAGAGTATCTATCCATAACATTATCCGAAGATAAACCCGAACTAGTACGGTTTGATGCGTCATAAACAACGCGAAGCTTTTTTTCAGCACCCTGATGAGGTAAATAACATTTGATTTTCGCGGTATCATTCATTAAGTCGATCTGGGATATGCTCCATCTCAATATACTCGTTCAGAAAATTGACATATTTCCGTTTAAATTCTGAATCTCGTGCAAATCGTTTTTCCATGGAGGCAAAACGTTTGATAGCCGTTTCTTCCGATTTTCCCAGCTGTTCCACGTTATTCCTCACAGGTGAACTCATTCCATTTCTTCCTTAGTGTAATGTTTTTCACATTAAATTTCTTCAAGTTTCCAAAAATGTTGAACCTGATCATGTAATTCACTATTGCTTATAGAAAGATTACAGGAGACAGGAATGTTACGATAATTTTCAATATTCAAATGTTCAGACCATTATTTTGTTTTTTGTAATATAGGATTTTCAGGTTCAGTTTTTATCTGACCAACACACAAGATATCAAAAAATACATGCGCCCAGTAATAAATCAATACGACTGGATGCATTAAATGTATTATCGTCTAATATAATAATTTTGAGTATGTTCGATAAATCAAAAGACATTTGTGGCATATTATCGTTATTTTCTAAATTATTAAAAAGGTTTCCTTTGTTTTGTATTTTCCATCTAAAGAATGTAAAATAGCTTCAGTTTTATTAGAGATATTATTGAGGGAATTATTTATACCTGCTACGGGTAAATATATTCTGAACGTATTCATATTGAGTTTATTCGCCAAGTGGAAGTCATAAAATTCGACTGGGAACCACTATCTGACATGAAATAAATTTGCCCTTGGCATCCGATATTCTAATTATACTTCGGGTTCTGTCTTCAATTATTACACCTGGTAGTTATGCCTGAGAGTATCTTCTTCATACCACGTTCAGAGAAATATATCTAAAAATAAAATTTAGAGCTGGCACCTCTGTTGGCCAGTCATCTCTATCAACTAATCCAATAACAACCAAACTCACTTTTGTCTGTGGTATCGCACGACGTAAATACGTTCACGAATCCGTACCAGACAAACGAAAAAAAATGGGAAGAATTAGGAAAAGTGAGAGAAAGCGCTACAAAAATGGTGAAACAATGAGAAAGAAGTTGAAAAGGCTTCTGCTGGAACTGCAATCCACGTCGAGTGAGTATTTATCACCAAATTTAATTGAACTGACGTTTTAGGAAAATCCAATAAAAATGGCGTTTATTGTCATATATATTGACAGCAAAAATGGAGCAAAGAAAAACTGGAAAATTGAGAATTCGTATGATTTCCGACTAGTAAAAATGGTACCTGTTATCAGGGCATACATATGTCCCTGGGGTGTGGGGTCACATGACTCTTTTCATCGATGCTGCAACTTAATTTATCCTCTCTTAGTTGGAAAATGAAACATTTTTGAAAGTGAGACATAACATCCTATTATCAGGGCATACATATGTCCCTGGGATATAGGATTTTCTCTGCACAATTCGCACGATTCATTGGCACTGTAATTTATTGCTCTTCTTATGGGAAAAAATGAGCATATGCTCTGGAAAGGAGATATTACCTGCAACTATTGAAGCGAATGCGCCACGGAGTACTGAATAACTATTTTTATATTGTTACTATGTTATTGACGTGTTCAGTATTTTAATAAATAGAAACTGAGTGGTTTAATTTTTCAAATAACCTGTTATCAGGGCATACATATGTCCCTGGGGTATAGGTTCACATGAACCCACTATGTCATTGATGTGTTCAATATTTTAATAAATAGAAACTGAGTGGTTTAATTTTTCAAATTTCCTGTCATCAGGGCATACATATATCCCTGGGGTATAAGTTCACATGAATCCATCATCTACACATGAATTCTTTGAAATCAATGAACATGTGAATCTGTTGATAGTGTTACACGTGAATACTAACAAATTTTGTGCTGGTTTAGAAACCAGTTCGAATTCCGCCACAAAATATAGTGGTGATGAGTATGAAAAAGAAAATGAGTATACCTAGAAGAATTCACGATGTGCGTCAAAACCCGCCTGACGGAAATGCAGCTCAAAACATGGAAGAAGGAAATTTTTCTCGAAGTCCGGATGAGAAATTTTTCTCAACGTTCGAATACTCCCAATGACTGAAACGTGACTCAGGTATAGTTGAGGATTGCTTCCTCAGAGTTATACTCGGAGTTGTAGGCACCATTTGCAACAACTGCAAGGGGTTTAAACCACTTTCATGAACGCTGATATTCAGGGTTGATTGACAGATAACATTTTCATATGATGAAATCAGCAAAAGCTAGGCAGGGGTCTGACAGCAATGTCCTTCAATAAACTGTTCGGAGTTTGAACCCTGGATGGACTGGGATTTTTTAGTTTAATTTAACCGATTAAATTATCAAAATCTCATGGCTCGACTAGGGTGAGTCCTGCGCGATTCACTGTTCCAATTAACAGTGCTGTTCCTAAGGTGGACTTAGTAAACAAAGCCTACCAGAACACATGGCTACTGACCATAGCAGTCGATGCCAAAGCACCAAAAAAAAATAAAAAATTTTTTGCACACCATCAGAATAAACAAACCCCCTAGATGGATTTGGCAGATTCTGTCAGAATATATCATGAATATTTCATGAAAGGTCGCAACATCAGAGGTTTTCATTCCTTGAATCCAAATTTGAGGAAGACCATTTATGATGTCATCCATACAATCTTTCTTGTTTGGGGACAAGTACACGAAGGAAGTGGAAAATTTGCAACAACTGAAAAAACATGTTATTGAACTGAAGTTGACAATTCCAAAATCTGGTGCATCTGTTATAGGTTGTCAACAGAGGGAGTTTGAGAAAACAAGTTCCTACCATCACTAGTGGTAGGTGGAGAACTTAAGGTAGAAACCAGCTATGCTAGTCGACTCAAAGATTTACCTGATTGGGTAAGATCAACAAAAATATTTTGAAATGGCTTACAGGAGAACAAATTTAATTTTCTGCAGAGCCTTGTCAAAAATGTGAGCCTAAAGTATACATTAAGAATTGTGAAGCCAATAATTTCAATCAAACTATTGAAAAACTCATCAAAATTAATGCTTTCAACCTATACTGTCCTGAAATAAATGATTTCAGTTCAACATTTTCTTTGAGATAATGCCCAGATGGGTCATAAAATGGATTTGTACCAAATTCAAAATCATTGAATAGATACATTGAACCACCCCATATCAAATTAGACGATTATATAATATGTCTTATAAGGAGAAACAATTTCTTAAATACCATTGATCTTAAAAATGCATATTTCTCAGTTGCCATGGATAAGGTTTTTGGGAAATTTCCTAGTTTTAAATATTTTGGAAAATTGTATAGATTTCTATGCCATTTGACTTGAATATGTCACCATACATTTTTACCAAACTGAAACCTGTGTTGAAACATTTACACATGGAAGGAATTACTTGTGTGGCCTATCTGGATGACATAATAATAATAAGTAACTCTCTTGCTGAATGCACAAAACATACTTCAGAAACAACAAAATTATTGTGTTTGTTCGTTAGGGTTTATCATAAACCGGGATAAAAGTCACCTATAGAGCCAGCTGACGGATACCAATATTAAAAATTAAATTAAAATGTGTACCAAAATGTATGTATACAAAAAAATCTCAAACCAGATTTGAGTTGGTTGATGAATAACCTGAGCTCACATGTAGTTCAAGATAATCTTTGGAGATTTTTTCAGATGTTTCATCATCAGGTGGATGCCAAAAATGTCATGGTTTCTATTCCAGCACAGAAATAAAAAACCTCAGGAATCAACTAGTGCTAGCAGCTGCATTTTATGCCCTTAAAAGCTCCACAAAAATTGTTTCTGATATACATATCCCTACTGATAAGATTCAATAATAACACATTAGCAATCTCATATATCAACAGAATGGGGGAAGTTCAGAATAAAAACCTCTACTGTATAACTTGAGATATTCAGAATTACTGTGAAAACAAAAACATTTTCGTATTTGCATATTATATGAATACAGAATAGAACCTCGAAGCTGATACCGAATCTAGGTCCAAATCAGTAGAAATTGAATATGAGACAGGAACTGTCAGATGAGCTAGAGGTTTTCCAGTGTATTTGCTTAAGAATTGGAAATCCACTTCAAGACCCGTTTGCCAATAAACTCAATTCCAAATGTCCTCGTTACATCTCCTGGAATTCAGATCCTAATTCTATGGCAGTGGACAGTTTCACAATCAATTGGGACGATTTACAATTTCAAGCATACCCCTATTCTCTTCGATGATTTAAGTTTGGGAAAAATGAGCACTGGGATAGCGGTTGTACCCAGATGTCCCACACAAGTTTGATTTCCAACATTTCCAAACCTGCTTATATCTGAACCACTGATTTTTGAGACAAACATTGATCTCATTCACTCTCCTCTCAGAACCCCACACCACCTGTGGAAGAGCATTTCCGTGGTGGAAAGAATTTTTGTCAGGGAATCCTTCACCTACAGATTTTCTGCAAAGGATTGAATGCTAGGATATCAGCTGTAACTGAAACCACATTAAAACAATACGAAATAAGCTACAAAAGATGGTGAAGGTTCTGCAATGAATGAAATTTCACCAATCTGCTATAATTTGAATAGACTCATTCCTTTTTAAACCAACATTACCAAAAAGCAGCTTCATATTCAAGCATGAACAGTTCCAAATCGGCCTTATCACTAATCTTATCAGTTGATGAAATAGTTGGAAAATTTATAAAAATATTTTTAAAAGGCATTCATAACAGCTGACCATCAAAACTTAAATATTCAAACACTTGGAACACTGGGGCCTTCATCCTGACATCTTACAATTAGACAAAATATCACCCCCAGAATCGCTATCCATATGAAGGATCTATCCTTGAAACTCGTGACCTTATTGGCTCTAATATCAGTTCACAGAATGCAAACGGTTGCGATATTGAAACCAATAACAGAAAATCGAAAATATGACGATAGACTGGAAATATTCATTCCTTACAAGTTTAAGACTAGCAGCAGAAAAAGTCCACAGCCATTATTGATACTGCCATTCTTCATAGATGAACCAGGAGTAGGTATAGCGTTCAGTTATTTCAAGGACAAGAGATCTTAGATCAAAGTATAATAATAAACTCATTTTAACATTTCGAAAACCAATACATCCAGCTTTCACCCAAACCATTAGCCGTTTGGTGAAAAGAATGTTAGAACTTAGTGGCTCGACACAACAATCTACAGCAGCATAGCACTCGTCACGCATATACATCAGAAGCTCTCAGAGGAGTCGGTGTGGAAGAAATTCGGAAAAGAGCAGGCTGGTCAAAAATTCAGACATTCATCATTTTTATATAATAAACCTTCAGCAGCAGGAAAGTACACTTTTGTGAAGGGAATGCTAAAAGGCTCAGACATAAATTATTAGTTTTTTAAACAAAGTATTGACTTTCAGTAACAAGAAATATTTACTTATTGATTTTGTTTTTGGTAACAATTATTCTCTATTTTATGCCCATGAATGGAGACACAATAATTGAAGTCGCACAGTTTGCTTAATTTTCTCCTACAACTACATCGCAATACTGTAAACATCTACCAGGTGTAATAATTGAAGACAGAACCCGAAGTATAATTGAAAGATCAACCTGTGAAGGAAATTTAATTATAATTATACGAGGGTTCTGTCGAAATTATTACAAACCCTCCCAATTAAATTATAAAAAATCTCATTTTTGGAAAATGCCGGACAAGTCAAGGTCCTGCAGTTATCTAATTTACCCGCCCATGCAGCGATCTAGTTGTGGTCTCCTTTCAACAAGTGAGTTTGGTTGTCATTGGATTAGTTGATAGAGATGACTGGCCAGCTCTAAATTTTATTTTTAGATATATTTCTCTGAACGTGGTATGAAGAAGATACTCTCAGGCATAACTACCAGGTGTAATAATTTCGACAGAACCCTCGCATAATTATGATCAAATTTCCTTCACAGGTAAGTCATTTGATCTTTCAATTATAGCGGTTGCGAGTAAAACTTGGGAAGAATGCGATTTAAAGAGTGGCAGTGATATTGTTTGCTTCGGATTCTCAGTATTGGCGAAAGACCATTGGGTAATTAAGAATGAATGAAAAAGGTCAAAGTAAATTTGCGGTGTGAAGGGGAAAGTAGGAATGCCGAGCGATGGAGGCGGGGTCCAATATTGAAAGAAATCTAATAGCGTCTCACTCCAGCTCATTGCCCATTTACGTTATAGTAAAATTGGCCTTGGACGAGTATGCCGCACGAATTTACAAACGCACTGCTTTTACAACGATCCTCGTCGGTGCATTGTTATCTGGTTATCAAAGGAGGTCCATCCAAACCATCATAATATATCCCATCATAACATCAAAAATAGAAATCGCAAAGCATCATAAGGCTACAGGGTCATATTAGTAAAATATAGAAATCGCAATGCAAAGAAAAGTACACTGTCATAAACGTATTGCAGCATAACGTAACACAGCATAATGTACTTTTAGAAACACGACCGAATCATATTCGTAATCCATCATTTTCGTATTGTATCATGTCGTCACTGTAACATAACGTTATTACGTAGAATTCGTATTGGATAGAATTCGTACCTGATCATATTCGTATTGTGTAGAAATCGTATTCCAGCATAATTTGGATGCGCGCGCATCAGTCAGCTTCACGATGTTTCCCTGCCGGTAGTCGGTGGGCTGAGCCAAGTTTCTTCAAAGCTCGAATCGAAATAATTAGTAGTATGAACTTGTTATCAAATATATTATACATACCTGAAAATGAAATTAAACGGATGTGGTGATTACAAAATAAACAAAAACCGCGAAAACAAATTCGAAACTTTCATCACTACTATAGGTATCCTATTGGCTGTGAGTGCTATTTTTGACAAAGAAACAGATAACTTATTCCGTTGCCATAGTCATAGATGCACGGAAAAACGCTTTTTTCTACAACCGCTTACCGATCTCAACGCAAAGTTGACGTTCTCCCGAAAATGGCACTTTTCTACAACCGCTTACTAAAGTAGTCTTTGACGCTTTCAGATATCAACTCAAAGTTGACGTTTTCCCAGAAGTGTAATTTTTTACAGCTGTTTGACAGCGAAAATATTGAAAAAACTCTCGATCTTCTTAGCTTTTGTTAAAAACGAACCTATTATTCTTGTATGATGGAAAGTATAGAAAATAAAGCTTTTCAAAAATCAAAAATATCACATCTCTAACAAAGGGAAAGAAGGGAAATGAATTGCTTGATCAAAAATTTCCGAATTGCGAGATCGAACCCAGGCCTTCAGTTTAGTAGGAAGAGTTGCTAACCTTGGCACTACCACAGCTGCTTGAAATGCTAAGAATTTATTTGGATGCTGCATTGATGCTCATTGCTTTAGATTCTACTTCACTTACAGCTTGTTTCAGAGCTTCTTATGACCAGGTTGCTCGAGGAGCAACGCCAACTTCGATATACCCGAAATATCGACGGGGCATTATCTGTAAACAATATTGTTAATCAATTATTGATATTAACTATAAGTGAGTCTAAAGTCACACACAGTTCTTGATAATTGAGGCATCTATCCCCCAAAGGCAAGTATCCGTACCACTCAACTGGGCAACTATCCCCCAAAGGCAAGTATCCGTACCACTCAATAGGGCAACTATCCCATTGCGTCCGGATAGATGCCCCAGACCCTTAACAAGTTTGTTTAATCAAAATGACTTCAATTACACCGAAAAATCAAAATATATACAAGATTTAACCTATTTAGATATTTAATCCATAATAAACTTTACTTACGTTGATTTTACAAACGATCTAAATTAACGGCACAAAACTATTCGGATATTTCAGAAATAGTTCAATATTTAACGTTCTGTTGCAACGCCCACGTGTACTCCAGCCGCTTGCTACTTTGTGACTAAGATATGGAACGTAAGACGCTTGGAACGCGGTATTTGAAAAAGGATGCAACTATTCCATTACAAGATGGCTGACAACGGGGCGTCTATCCGCCTGGGGCAAGTATCCGCACTTTACCTATAGTTGAAAACTTGTGTATAATTCAGGTTCAACAAGGGGGATTTTTAAAACAAAAACAAATCTATTGTCAGTTTGAAAAGCTTGTAGTTCGATTAAGTCTAAATATTTAGAAATTGATGTTATTTTGACAGGTAGAGGTAACTTATGAGTTTCCATCGATTGTACGACTTCTTGAAGATTATACAGTAAATCATTTGGTGTTATGATTGAAGAATGAATTATTCTCAATCTCGCAAATGTGATAGAATTCAGAATATCATCAAGATATGATTCTATAAATGAATAACTTTTCATAAGTTCTTCACAAATCTCTAAGGTTCTTGTTTTTGCTTCCATTAAGTTGAAATTATCTGTTATATCGGCTATAAGATCATTAATTTCCTTGATATCTTCATTAAAAGTGACTTCATGAATTTGGAGTTTTTGAATAGTAGTATTAAAAATCTTAATAACTGAAGTTACTACTGAAATTTGATTTTTCATAAGATTTTCTAATTCATGTTCATCATGGTTAATCTTATTAATACAATCATTAAAATATTCGCCATCGCTGCTGTCTAAATTTCCTGAAACCGCTTTCCATACGGATCCTATACCGTTTATTAATCCGCGTTTTACTCGACTACGAAAGTTCGGTGTATCTAAAAATACTTCTTGCAATTTCAGCACAAGGGAATCTGCTAACTGTGTTAATAAACTAATATGCGTTTTAACGTCTGCATAAAAAATTTTCATCCGTGCACTTTCATCTTCTGCAAAGTTATGAACTAATGTATTCAATATATTATTATTCTGCTCTAAGGCATTCCTTATCGAAGTTAAGTCTTTATAAACGAAGAATGTCCATTTATCATTGCTGATTTTTATTTGATCTCGCTCATGGTAATAAATACCTATTGTATTGTTGATAGGGACTACGGAGTACTGTCCGAAAGTGGATGTGATGGCAACTGCAAATATCGCGATGAGCAGCATCGTGAATCTGAAAATAATTATTCATAGTAAGGTTTCATTCTATCAAAATTTACTTTTGATTCTTGATTTGTATTTAAGTTTTTTAATAAGGCTGAGTTTTTATAAACTTCGATAATTTCAAATGGTCCGTTAAATTTATTGTTAAGTTTATTACCTATTTGCGATTCTTTAACGTAAACCTTGTCTTTTATTTTATAGTCAGAGGGTTCATGTTTAATGTCTTTATCAAATCTTTGTTTTGCTTTTTCTTTTCTTTGCTCTGTTCTAGCGCGAGCTATTTTATAAAAATATTGAATTCGATTGTTCATGTCTCTTACATATTTTGTAATAAGGTCTTTCTCATTATAGAGGGTGTATGGGATTCTACTGGCTGTATGTCCGAATATTAATTCATGAGGGGTAAATCCGTGAGTTTTATTTTTTGTTGTATTGTAACATATAGTAGCGAAGGGTAAAATGTCTATGGGATGGTCATTTCAACTTTCTGCTACGTGTGCTCGTATCATTTCCATAAGTGTAGCATGATAGCGTTCTATACTTCCGTTAGTTTGGGGATGATCTACACTAGAAAACGTTAATTTGATCTCATATAAACTACAAAGGTCTTTCATTAAATGATTATTGAATTCTTTTCCACTGTCACAGTGTATTCTTTGAGGGGTGCCATAATGTTGGAAATAAATACACAATGAATTTATTACAGATTTTGCAGATTTATCTTCAAGTGGATAAGATTGTACGAATTTTGTTAATTCATCTGATATTGTGAGTGCATAATTTTTTGTTGGTATTTCTATAATATCTATATTAATTCTTTCAAATGGAACTTTTGGAGTTTCAGTTATAATCATTTGATTATCTAAATTTTTCCTACAAATTTTTGTTTTCTGGCATATTTCACATTCTTTAATATATTTTTCAACATCTTTAATTAATCCTTGCCAATTATATCTTTGTTTAATTCTTCTTATAGTTTCATTAATACCTCTGTGCATGTTTGCTTTTCCATTATGATAATGTTCAAGTATTATTGGAATTTGATCCTTATCTGGGGTTTGAACTACATCTTGGCAAATTTGAAATTTAATTTCGTCAACTTCGGCTAAAATATAAGAAAGCATTTCTTGAATTGGAAGATATGGGTTATTTTCCACATGATATGTTTTTGATGGTTCGAATAAGTGTTTATCTTTATAAAGTGAGGTAAACATATACTCAATAGCTTCCGTAGGGTCGAAAGGTACTGGAATAATGTAATACTTTCTGTTTTTTACTGATAGACTGTTTAAAACATTTATTTTATTATAAGAAAATAAATCATATTCTTCTTCTAATATATCTTCGAAAATTTTCTCATGTAACTCGGTTGGTTTATGTTCTTGGGGAAAAATTATAACAATTTTATGAGTTTTATCTAATAATTGAGCGTTTGAAAATTCAAATTTGGAATAGTCGATTAAAGATTTTGTTTTGTAGAGCTTGACAAAGTTTTTAAGTTCTTCTAAAACAGTTTCAGGCGCAATTACTGTTTCTGTGTCTGATATTTCTTCTTGATCTTCGTTTGCCATGAGTATTTTTGATTGAAATTTTGCACATTGATTAAAATGATTCACTTTGATACGTGATAAAGCGTCTGCGTTTTTATTTATTTTTCCAGGTTTGTATATTATTTCACAAGAATATTCTTCAAGTTTGAGCCGCCATCTAGCAAGTCTGCTACCGGAATCTTTTATTGAGAATAGCCATGTTAATGGTCTATGATCAGTTACTAAAATAAATTTTCTTCCGAATAAGTAAAATGTTTTACCGCCCATACTATTGCTAACAGTTCTCATTCAATAGTAGAGTATCTTGTCTCTGCTGGACATAAGATTCTTGAGGCATACGCGATTGGAAGGTCTTTTCCAATGGTTCCTTGGGAAAGTATTGCTCCTATAGCAAAACTACTCGAATCTGTTGTTAATATAAAGGGTTCGTTGAAATTAGGATATATCAGAATAGGGCTTTCTGTTAGGTAGTTTTTTAAAGTTTCAAATGCATTTTTACATTCTTCACTGAAATTAAATGGTACATCTTTTTGTAGTAAGCGTGTTAAAGGTTTTTTAATTTTTGAAAAATTTGGAATGAATCTTCGGTAAGTCCTAGAAATGATTTTATCTCTATCTCATTTTTTGGTTCAGGGAATTCTTTTACACACTCAATCTTTTGAGGATTGGGTCTAACTCCTTCTTTTGTGATTAGATGTCCAAGATATGCGACTTATTTTCTTAGAAATTCACATTTATCAGGTTGAATTTTTAAGTTGGCTTTTCGTAATCTTTGAAAAATTTCTGTCAGTCTGAGAATATGTTCGTGAATGGTTGCTGAATAAATTATTATGTCATCCATATAGACTAGGCATCTTTCATTTTGTATTCCTAATAAAATATTGTCCATGACTCGTTGAAAAGTACTTGGTGCGTTTTTTTAAACAAAATGGCATACGACAGTACTAGTAATGATCATTTTCTACTGAAAATGCAGTTTTTGAAATGTCTTTAGAATCGATTTCTATCTGATGAAAGCCTGAAGCTAAGTCGAGTGTTGTGAAGTATTGACATTGTCCTAGTTGGTCAAGTAAATCAGTAATGTTTGGTTAAGGGTATTTATCATCAATGGTTACTTCATTAAGTTTTCTATAATCAATTACTACTCTCCAATTTTGTTTTCCTGAGGTATCCATTTTTTTGGGACAATCCAAACTGGGGACGACCATGGGGATATAGAAGGTTGTATAATTCCTTGGTCTAACATTTTTGAAATTTGTGTTTTTACTTCATTTTTATGGATCTGTGGATATCTATAAGATTTTGTATGAATTGGTTTCGAATCGTTGGTATCAATAGTATGTTTGATCTCGTTAGTAAACGTCAGTTTATCACCATCTAGATAAAATATATCTGAGAATTTTAAGCATAGTTCAGTAATTAATTCTTTTTCTTCTTCATTAAGATGTTCAATTCTTAACTGTTTTTTTATTTCGTATTCTCTGTCAACTTGTGTATCAGATTGAAAGTCATTTTCTGGGTTTAAGTTCATAATTGATTCTGTATCAATTATAGGTTCTAATATCAAGTTGGAAAAATTTACTGTTTTTGGAATGTTATTCACATTAGCAATTGTTGTGAAAAATTCTCCTTTATTGTTTATTTTTACAAGGGCATTAGGAAGACGAACTTTTTCTTTTTCTTGAGCTACCAGTATAGCATCAACGTTTCTTAAATTTGATGATAATTTCATTACTTGTTCAGTTTGGGGTTCAATAGAAATTGTATTATCAATTTTCAATTTGGGTATTTCGTTTTGTTCTGTACCAATTTGTTCTGTCTTTTTCAATTCAACTTTAAAAAGTGGGGCAGTTTTGAAATTTGTTTTCAAAATTTTGTGTTTTATATCTACGACTCCATCATAGTGTTCTAAAAAGTCTGCTCCTAATAATCCATCAAATTCTATGTCTAAATCGTGTACGTACTTTGTGAAAATCAGTGTCTGTGAAAGGTATCATAACCGATTCAGTAATTATAATTTTTTCATCAGTTATTCCACGAATTGGTAAATTTTCTTTATTTCTCAAATTATATTGTTCAACAACTTTTGGTTTTAATATTGAAATTCCTGCACCTGTATCTATCAAAAATTTAAATTGGTTTGTAATGTCTTTTATGTAATATAAATTATTAGGATTAACAGAATTTAAATTAATTTCTGAAGATTGTTTGGTACTAGGTTGGTGCATTTGATACGTTCCGCTGTTTTGTCTTGAATCTGCAACAATTTTGTTTGTTCGACAAGATTGCTCAAATTCTTCGTCGTAGTTTCTTCTTGGTTCGTATATTCTATTGCTGGAGGTCTGTCTAGAGATAGACGTGAATGAAAATCCTGATTGTTTGGTTCTTCATAATACGATTCATAATTAAAATTGTAATCTTCATTTTGCAAGTCAGAATAATAATTATTAGCAGTATAATAATCATTAGGAAATGCATTATTATAATACAAATCGTTATTGTATTCATTTTGAAAGTAAGAGTTGTCACTGAGTTCATGTTGAAGTAAAAGTTATCATTTGGTTCTTCAAAATAATTTGTTTCATTGAAATGGTGCGTTTGATGGGGTTTTTGGAAAGGAGGGTTTTTTTGAATTACTGGCTGTCTTGGTTGAAATCTGTTGAAATTTTGTGGTTGATTTCCTTGAAATTGGTTAGGTCTTTGTTGAACATTTTGGAATTGATTTATTCTTTGTTGGAATGGTTGGAAATTTTGAGAAGTATTGCTTGTTGAGGATTTTGAAAACTTTGAGGATTTCTGTGGAAATTTGGATTATAATTTACAGGTTGTTGGAAATTTCTGTGCATTTGTGGATTATTTGGACGTACATTAGTTTGAATTTTTCTTTGTTGGGTATTGAAAGTAGTTTGATTTCTACCTTGGTTATATTTTTGTGTTTCGAAATATGATAATTGCAATTCTCGTTTTATTCTTAGAGATGCTTCTATCATGTTCGCTGGGTTACTTGCTCGAATAATATGTCCAAGCCGGGGTTCTAATCCTGTTAAAAGTGTATTCAACACCATAGATTCGATAAGTGTTAATTGTGCCGCTTTCTGTAGTTGTGTTAAATTTGATTTCTGAATGCAGGAAAGCATTTTTGCGTTATGAGAGAAAAATGTTAAAGCGTTTTCTCCATTTGCTTGTTTTAATCTTTGCAAATCTTGGATGAGTGATGTTAAATCTCTAGCGTCACCAAAATGAGCATTCAAAAGGGTTTTGATTTCTCCATAGGTTTCTGAATTTCTTGAATTTATTAATTGAGAAGGTTTGAATTTCAATTTATTTTTGATATGGATAGTCAAAAGAACTTTTTGTTGACCAACTGCCATTTGTTGTGCAGCATCACAAGCATTCAAAAATGTATTTAATGTGATTGGATCTCCATCATATTCGGGAATGATTGAGAATATTTCAGATAATTTGTAAGGTTCTAATTCTGCCGGAACATCAGTATGTCCTGGATCATTGTCTAGATCTCCTTCGTTTGACGACATTTTGAGTTGTTTTTTTCTTGAGTTGGTTGACGGAAAATTGGGAAAATTGTCAGAGTTGGGATAATTGTCAAAATTGGTATGGTAAAAATTCAAAAATTGAGTTTTCAAATTTTGAAATCTCTCAGTTTGAAAATTCAATAATATTTCTTAAAATAATGACTAGATGATTCAATGTTACTTACACTAGTTCCTTACAGCTAATTTTCGTGTTGTTTGTTCTCTTCGGGTTGTTGGTGTCTTCGGGTTGTTGGAAGATGAAATCCTTTAGACTGTGTGAACGTAGTTACCCTGGGATGAGCAACGTTGGACGACTTCCGTGTGTTTCTCGGTGTCTTCTTGGATCTTGGACAACGGGATGAGCAGCGTACAACGACTTACGCGTGTTTCTCAGAGCCACAGAGACCGTCTTCTCAACTTGCGTGTTGGTTCTTCTCCCTTGAAGGTTTGGTAACCACCACCGCTGTGTAGGGATGTTTCTTCGTTTTTCTTTTGTTTTTCTTCATTTGAGGGGGAGGGTAAGGCCCCTTATTTTTCTTCTTTTCGGCGTTGAGGGATCCTACCGACTGCGCCAATTTGTTAGATTTGGATCACTCCAAACCTTTTTTTTTAAATTACTTTATTTCGAATATAAATTATAAATACAATATGTTTAACGTGAACTTGCACGGACCAAGCTTCTAAAGCAATAATAGTGATGCGACGCTCTTGGAGGTTCTACTTATAGACTCGTAGATGCTGACTGGGCGTCCTCGAGAATCTACGTCTTGAATAAACATCTGGAATTGCGCTGGAGATAGACCTTGATCGTCAGCGACATCCTGGCACCATTGGATTTACTTCGTAAATAACTGCGCACTTTGGAATAAAGGTCCATTGTATTTTTTCATATAACATATATATTTTTTCATTACCTCTATCAATAATTATCAATATGCGAAATATTCATCCAAGGAAGAAAACAATGCATTTTGCATTTTGTCCGCCTCAGTTTGCGGTATCCTTTGATATCCAGGTAACAAAGCCCCGACGAGGATCGCGGTCACGAAGGTCACAATTTATTTGGTAGGCCGAGTTGTAAAAGTGTTTGAAATTTTAAGCGGCATATACGCGTTCAAGGCCAATTTTACTATAACGTAAATGGGCAATGAGCTGGAGTGAGACGCTATTAGATTTCTTTCAATGTTAGACTTCGCCTCCATCGCTCGGGTTTCCTGTTTCCCCCTTTACACCGCAAATGTACTTTGACCTTTTTCAAAAGGTAAAGCCCTTCTTAAGGATGTCTTTGGAACCTTTTTTTGGAATAAAAACGTACACTCTTATAAACTAAATGAACTGTAATACTTTGATATGAATATAATTGATACAGAAGTGCGATAGTCACTTTTTATGTTTGTTGCACTGTGGTTGGAAAGTCTCTGAGATGGTTTTAGTCGTGCTAAGTGCTGAGCGTTGTTGCAACACTTCACATAAGAATACGATTTCAGGAATAAATAGTCTGATACTTAACACGGAGATTTCTGAAATTGAGGAAAAATTGAAAAAATTACCAGACAATATTTGAATATTTTCAAGAAGTCCAAAATAAGATAGAGGAAAAATGTTCTGAAGAACAAACAGATGACCATTATAAGTATCCGGAAGAATTCGAAAATAATTATGATCAGTATATCGGAATTCTCAAACAATATATTAGAGTTAATGGAGCGATAGCTTCATCGAATCAAGCAAATACAAGTAACGATTAGAGTTCATTAAATAATATTTCGTTGCCAAAAATTCAATAATACCTTTAAATAAGGATACGAACAGTGGTTGTAATTTAAAATGACTTTAAAACTCTGCGTTACCCGCACGGTGAGCGCGGCGCTCCTTTTTTTTAAATATGCGATAACTTACACAATTTTTCAATACTGTACGTATCCATTTAGGTATTCCTAGAAACTTATTTTCCGAGTAATTCAGTTTCGCTTAGGCCGTAATAAATGTATGTAGTGTCATTTGATATTTTTTTGAAGTAATAAAAGTGAGCGATCTGCTCACTTGCGGGTAATAGTGGCAGTGTATATTTGTTAATTTTTATAAAAAAATAGAGTTCAGTGAGGAAATATAATTGTTATAATAATTCCATAGGGCGATTTGAGTATTATCATAATGGATTCAAAAGAGGAGACCAAGACCAAAGTGTACAGTGCAATCTTTATTTGCTTACCTTCTGTTAATATTCTCATCTTTCACCTACATAATGAAATAATAATTGGTTTTATTTAGAATATAAATTATTTAATTTTACCTAAATATTTTTTCATATTTGCGTCATTAATCTAAGATAATAGGTAAACATGAGCGCAGCGCTCACCCGCGGGCAATGGTGTCATTATTTGTAGTGTTGTTCACAGCAGTGACATATTCAAAGTTCAAAATCTTTCGAATTCTCAGAAAAAGTGTAGATGGCTATGCCAAAAGAATTATTGATGAAGTTGAGTTTGTAGAGGACTATTATCAAACGGCTTGGACAGCTTTGTGTGAACGCTTTGATAATAAAAAAAATCCTCATTAATAACCCTAATAATAGCTCACATTGTTCCCAGAACCTTCAATTCATGTTTCATCTGAGTCGCAATAAGGTCCCGGCCTTCTATGAATAGGCACGGAACGTTCCACTGACAATTATCCCGGAACACACACGCAAAATCATTCCAAAAACATTATTTTAACAAAGTCTCTTTCAAAACACCAAATCATATAATATATCCTAGCAAATATTAACTGCCAGAAACGATCGTACTTTAGACGAAAAAAATGGCAGAGGGACGACAACGGCATGCCTTCGTTGGACCGGTTGGAATTTGGTAACGGCATTCTCGATACGGTATGTTGCGAATGTTAATTTGCAAAGGATCACGACAGTATTTACTACAACTTACCGTCCTCGGATTACCAAATCTGCCCCCCTGCAGATTCACTGCTGACTGCTATTCAGTCGCAAGGACACGTTCTACACTTGATTTCAAATCACCCGCCTTTCTGTAGCGGATCGTAGTTTTCTGTAAATTCTATTGCGGTCGGTGTTTCGTGATCGTGAAGCGTGCGTCGTGTTTTTACAATACATGCCAAAATGGTGGAAGTTGATAAACATCACGTGTAATGAAATTAGTGCTTGATTTCCAGGAAAAAAATAAGCTTTTAATTAGATGAACATGCCATATACAATTTTGAATCTCTTTTATGTGTAGCTTATCGAATTCATGCACAGCAGTCCTAGTCGAAGTATGAGATTGAGGAGAAAAATACAAAGGATAATATTTGGCGTTCAAAACCAGAGAACCCTAAAAATATAAATAATTTTCTTCCTGCTTCCTGCTGGGAATGAAGAGAAAATTAAGGTAAATTTTTTTGTAATGATATGAGGAACGAAACGAATTACTAGGCAGTGTGAACTTTTCATTTGAACAACCATTTAGATGACAGTTCATTTTGTTACAAATGAAACTTTGTTTTATTCTGAAACGTAATTTTGTTTCTACCACTTCATAATGACTCACTTAGGCATATGGCGAGAATGAGGAAATATACTTGATGAAATTAGCAACTAAAAATGAAAATGACATATTTTTTGAAGTTGATTTATACAAAATAAATGAAGAATTATCAGATGAATAGACTTTTGTGAATGCTGTAAGGTTTTGATTTGGAATATTTAGAATCTTTATTTCCACATTTTCATTTTCAGTACATGACATTTTAACTTTGAGAAAACCCTCTTCATGAGACTATAAGGAAAATACTATAGCACTATTGATTATTCTCAAACCAGCCATTGATGAACTGAAGTGGATGGAATAAAATAAGTTGGATTTGAAACAATGAAAAACAATCAAAATCATCCAGGTAACATCAATACATTTTGAAACACAGTGTGTTTCACTTATCATGAAGATTGCAATATCGATACAATATTGGAAGGTAGCATTCAGAAAAGATAGCGTTGAGATATACTGTGCAATCCAAGAAGTTTTTGAAATTTTATTGATAGCATAATAGAAATGCATTGTAATATAAAGTTTGTTCATGTCTCTCAACCAACAAAGAACTAATGGTTCAAATTACAATATGTCCTGATTAAACAGGTATTCATATCAAATTACAGATTTGGTTCCCTTATTTTGAAAAATAAGAGAACTTACATTATAACTAAAAGTAGATGAGATTACCGATGGAAATTCAATTTTTTGATATTTTTTCTAGTGTCTATAATTTTACAAGTTTATGCGAGAAAGGTATAGCTTTCTTGCATTGATTAACTCTTAAAAAACATTTCTAGTAGTTATACGGAATTTTCATTTTATTTTCCATACAAAAAAATCCATTTGAGGTTATTCCTAATATTAAGTCATCAAAGTTTGGATGTGCAATTCTCCAGACAGAGAGGAAGGACCCACCAAGAGGGATGCAAGTGAAACTAACATTCTAACGGAACGTGTGTGCATAATATTCAAATATATTTCAATGTGGAATATATGTCTCAATATATTCATTGTTTTTTTTTTGAAATTATGCCTGTCCGTTAAAAATAATGTTTGTTATACTCAAATAAAATGGTAGAAACTGAAAATGTTTAACAACGAGATGCAGATTGAATTTATGGGTGGATGGGAACGGGATAAGTACCCTCCTAAATGTTGGAAAATTTTTGTTACAAAAATGGGGTGGAAAAAAATGTGATAATGACTACCAAATTGTTGAAAACAGTAAATATTGTGTAACAAGTGTGTTTTGAACTTTTTGGTAAATTTTTCCAAATTGCAATTTTTTTTTCAAGATATGGAAAAATTTTTGTAGAATATATAACGAACTATAAAACTGATAATGTAAAATTTTCCTATATCTCGTGTCGTTTTCGAGTTTTTGGTGTTTTAAGACAAAAAAGTCAAATATTTCCATATCTCCATTGTTTTTCAAGGTATGGAAAAACTTTGTCAGAAGTCATTGAACATTTTAAGAACAACAAAATTATTGGTATACAACTTTTTGATATCTCGTTTGGTTTTCGAGATTTTGGCGATTATATAAAAAAGTACAAATTTTCAATTTTTTTTTATTAAATATGTTTTACTTTTTATTTGAGTTGGAAAAAAACGGTAAAGAAATTTCGATGTGGTTTGTAAAGACCAATCAGAAGAATTTTTAAGATTTTCATTTGTTTCATTATTACGGTCAGTATATCGATTTTCTATTTTTTTGAAATATTTCCTGCACTATTGATTTTACGGAAAAATCGTTTTTTGTAGATTTTATGAAGACGGTTAAAAAAGATAACCTGATAAAATGTGAAAATATAGACCGTTTTTGAGATATTTGGTATTTTCCAAATTGCAATATTTTTTTTCAGTTTTCTCAAGTTCTCCCGGTTTTCCGATCATTTTTGTAAAAATTTCATGGTATAGCGGTGTGTTCCTCTAGTCAAGTTCTACTTGCCGCATTTTTTGAAATTCAGTTTAAATGAACGATTTGGCGTATAAGAATTTTCGAAAAAATGGACATGTTTTGGAAAGTCGCAGAAAAAAATTTTTAGGCATTTTCCGATCATGCTCAAAAACTATACACTTCTGTACGGATTATTGGAGTATATCTTGAAGGAATATGGAAGGAAAAAAATCACTTCCTGAACCTGTATCGAGGGAAGTACAAACGCCAAAAAAACGGAATAACCTCGTAAAAATTTTCCGGATTTTTCGATAGCAAAAAAAAAATTTGAAAAATATTGTTTTTGAGTTATTAAAATTATTCAAATTTCAAAGCGATATCTCCAAGGGTTCGGAAAATATAACGGTTTGAATTGTAAACAGACAGAGCTACAGACAGACGGACAGACAGAAAAAAAATTTTCGACGGGAATCATTTTTGTAGAAGTAACCATGGGTCTAACTCTTCAAATAAAAAAGTTGATGTCCGTCTAGGAAGACGGTAGGAAATACAACTTCCTAAGAGGTCGTTGTATAAAAATTGGTTGTTTAACCTTGCAAAGTGTGGTTTTCCTGTAAAAAAAGAGATGCTGATCGATACGGTGCGTCAAATAGAAGCAGACGCTAATCAACAGACATTTAAAAATGGGGTACCACAACAAACATGGTATTTGAATTTTTTGAGGAGAAATCCGGAGATATGTCTTAGAGAAGCAGAAGGAATTAATAAAGCAAGAGCCATAGTGACAGAAGAATCTATCAGGAAATGGTTTGAGGAATTAGTGCAGTTTTTAAGAGATAATAATTTGATGAATGTACTTATTGACGATCCTAGAAGGATATTTAACGGTGATTAATCTGGCTTTGCGTTATGCCCAAAAACTGGAAAAGTTTTAGCTCCAAATGGATTCAAAAATTTGTATTCTATTCAGCAAGGCAATGAAAAAGAAAATGGTACTGTTTTGATAACTCTCAATGCTGATGGTGATGGTGAAAAAACCATAATTGTTATTATTGACAATTATGGTGAATTTGGAAACAAAATAGTTCAATATAATCTTGTCGTTCCTGAAGTTGCCTCCTCCAATTATGGAGAAAACGTAATCGTGATGAGTGACAGTAACGCAGAAATTGTAAAAGAAAAATCAGACGCAATAACTAATAAACATGGATTTATCTGAAACCCTGCAAAAACCATCTGAACCCCTTGCAAACAAAAATGAACCACTACTACCCCTAAGTCAAGTATTTGACAATCACTTAACGTATACTGATCCTATTAAGAGAAGTAACAACACAAATAGAAAGAACATATGGAAAGAGTTTCAAGTGCAATTTCCAGCGAAAAATGGAGGGAATACTTTAGAAAAATAGATGGAGAAAAACAACAAAAGAATAAAGACATTCAAAGAAAGAAAGAGGAGAGAAAACGACTCAAAGAAGACCGACTACAAAATAGGAAATTGTCAAAAGAAAAGAGACAAAAACAGAAACTTCAACAAAAATCAAAGAGATAATTCCATGTGCTTTATGTCAAGAAACATTGAGTAGTCATACTGAAGACGACGATAAAAAAAATTGTCTGCGACTTCTGTGAAAATTGGTACAATAAAAAATGCACTGAATTTTACAATATACCATACAGTGAAGCAGCTACAAAAGATTATAAATGTGATTTATGTTAATTGATCATGTTCATACCTTGTTAGGAAAAAAACAATGACTGAATAATAAAAATTGTTCCTATTTGAAAAATAAACTGAAGGACGATTTTTAGTTTGTAGAAATCCCCTGCAACAGAAAATATTTGATTTATTAAAATTTTTAGATGTCAAGTTTTTTTATAATTTTTCTCCATCTAAAATCGATCTGTTTGGTGGTGGTCGATAACCAATACAAAAATGTTTGAGAACAATGCGGGGTGGTCAAGAACCAGAGATACTGTAGTTTTTCCCTTTTAATTGAGTTTAAAATTGTTTAATGGAAAAATGTTCTCAAAATAGCATTTACACAGAAAAAAAATTAATAGTAGCAAGTACAATTTGCATACCACCAAGTGAAAATTTGCATACTATATGGGACAAGTACACGCTTTATTAGCCACGAGAAAAATTAGATTCCTGAATTTGATCACTTGCTGTTATTGATGTAATTTCAGTAACGCAATGTAACCTAACGATATTAAACTCTTTACTAGAAGTAAACTTTTTATTTTATAAGCCTCAATCTACGTTTTATTTGCAGTAGGTGCTCAGTTTGATAACTATTAGTGACAAGTAAATTTACCATTGATGAAGAATGATTTACTCTCAAATAACTCATACACTCAAATCTACTGAAAATTATATTAGTTCCTACTATATAGTATTCCACTGCAGCAACATTTTTAGATTATTATAGTAATTTTAGCTTACTTGGCCTTATCAAAAGACTCATTTTTGAGTAGTTCATTATTGTCTTACCTTTAATAGCTTTCATTCCATCTTTGGTATCAGGATACAACGAACTCAATTAAAATATCCACTTAGCCTCAGTTTAGAGTTATTAGTTTTTCAAAGAAGGATTATTTCTTCTTTGTAAAGCCTTATTTTCAATAAATTCAGTTCATTCTTGAATTTGAAATGATATGAAAGGTTCGGTTGCACCAAGGTAGCAATGATTCAGTTTATACTCTAAGAAAACGTACTTGCATGGCATATACAGGCTAGCAAAATACACTACTCAAGAAAAACTGGAGAAAGAGATTGCAGTTTTTGACAATATTTTTTCGTGAACTATAAGTTGATGTGGAAAGAAGTATAAAACAGTTTGACGGTTCTTTTAAACAAATCGTCGCCCCTGGCCATACCCTTACTGGATCACCCAGTACAACCTGTTTCATAATTAAAAATTTGGTAACTTTGTTGAATCTGTATTCATCGGTATGAATGAATGAATAAGCAGGCAAGCTAATGCTTTCCTCATTATGATCATAACAAACCCAAGTTATGCATAACATAAATTAGAATTTAGAACGTTCTGAAAATTGAAAATAAAAGATAATGTAGAGAGAAAATAAACATATGTAAATTTTTAATATTTTTATTGAAACAAAACTGTTGTTCAGTCTTTCTGAAAATTCTCCTGATTCTATTATACATAAAATGTCAATGCTCTAGAAATGTTAGGTCAAAATCCACATTTTACATACCAACAAGTAAAATACATAAATCAAACTAACACTATTCACACAACTCACAACAGTAATAATAGTATGATTCCGGCACACGATGTAACACGTTCACATACAACTACTAACTCAAATGCTGGAATTGAAATGAGGGAAGTTTTGCGAAAACGTTGATTAACAGTGCGACGGTTACTACCGATTGATCCCGAACTGGTCGCATATCAACAAGTAGATGAACAGTTTCATTATCGTAGGAACACCTAGCTCCACTGCAAATAAACTGTTATATTATGCATGTTAAACAAGTCTCTGTTGTTATGATATACTTTTCAGAAACACAAAGTAGATAAATATTAATATACACTTTTCCAGCGCTAGTAAAATGTTGACCTGACATTATACAAAGTGAATTATCTAATGTTCGGAGCTCTTGCTGTAAGTAAACAATATTATAGCTACAAGTTCATGCGTTCAGATTACTCATCTTTTTAGAGACAAAAGGTTATTTTTTCTAATATAGGTATTAATTTTCTTACCACAATCGAAAAAAAGTCAGGAAAACGCTTTACTTGGACCATTTTTTTCCGTGTACCAATTATTTTAAAATTTCTCAAAAAAGATATGTAATTTTTCAAAAAGAAAATCATTTGATGTACACCTGTATCGAATTTATGAAGTTGGACTTAACCAAGCAAATTTCCAAACTTGTTGAATTGTAGTTGTGTAGAAATTGTTTTCGTCCAGGAAATTCTCACAACGAATGCATGTAAGACCATGTATGGAATACAATTTGAAACATAATTCTCTCATTCATATAGACAAAGAATAAACGAAAAATGCCAATTTGAAAATTAACCATGTTCAAAGTTCTACCAGTGGAACGGACAATAATACAGGTCCTTCAAAAAACATACCTCGTAAACAAACAATTCAATAATCATATGATTGACCCAAGTATGATTGTCCACAGTAATACTTGAAGTAAAAAGTAATTCAGGAACTTTTTTTACAGTGTCGGGCTCTGTTGGATTCTGGGGCGCAGACTAATCTTATCACAGAAAAGTTTTGCAAGAAATTGAACATATATTCTCACCTATTATAAATCAAGTAAAATCACAATTGAGTAAAATGTGCAATTTGACAATATTTTCGTGCTGTAGTAACTACAAGACTGCATTGTTTTTCTTTGTGCCTTCAAATGTTTCCAGTGATTCACCATCACCTAGCTTTGATATATGTATTTGATTTGGGATCTTATTCACATTATAGAAGGTGAAATATATATTATATAGGTAAAAATATGCCCATATTACACAATAAACAATTTGGATGGATTATTTTTAAAAACATTCCAAAGTCTACGTCATGAGTCATGTGTAACTTTACTTAAATTATTCCCAAAGATGATCAGTTGAAAAAGTTTCGGGAAATTGAAAACATTCCGAATGTATCAAACAGATCGGAAGATGATATTGAGGGTGACAAACAGTTCAATGACAATACGTATCAAAATTCAAAGGGCAAATTTGTCGTGAAATATCCTCTGAACTATGAAACAAACCTTTTAGGCGATTCATATGATACTGCTTTGAAATGATTTTTGAATTTAGAGAATAAATTCCATGGATTCCATCAGTTCTTCTTTTACGCGAAATAACAAATAATAATAATAATATCGGGCCTCTACCCGCACATGCAATGTATTTGTATCCGACCTAGACGACTACAGCTATAATTCCCAGCGTTAGTCACCAAGCTAGCAGTGGTTCGGTTCCACCTCTCGCAAAAACTCTATATACCAGATCTACATTGCTAGCACAAGCTATCAAATGAGCTTCTGATGGTTTTTATCGAAAACTGAGGGATTCGTAAAAAAAATCAAGAGTAAAAAATGTAACTCCAGACGTTACAATGAATGTATTGGGAGAATTTTTTACAAGGATGGTTATTTATATGCAAAGCGAATGTGATTACGAAGAGGTGGTTCAATAATAATGATGATACTTTCTTTGAATCAGTCGTAGAATGTACCCAAAGACATTGCATGTGCTGGTAGAGGCCCGATATTATTATTATTATTTGTCGTTTCACGTAAAAGAAGAACTGGTGGAATCCATTTCAATTTATTTAATATTGTTAGAGCTTTCTTGATTAGTACTTATGAGATATGCAAACTTCAAAGTGATTGTAGAAATGATTTTGTTAAAAATTGTTCGTTGTGAAGAATTTATCATCATTCACAACATGTTTTCATGTTTCAAACTTGCTCGACGACAATTGCGTATTTTCACCACTCTGCATATCACTTGTCTAATTTTGATAGTTTTTTAGAAAGCACAATTCTTAAAAAAAAAATCATAAAATCACTAATTCACTAATACATTTTTTTCCATTTGTTGTTGAAGGCAGGGTGAACTATCTTCAAATAATAGTGTCACCGAAAATTTCTTCAGATCTACAACCAATGTTTTTTCCTTCGAGATTCAAAAAGTTGAGCTGATTCAAGAAATGTACTATGAATTACTTCAAATGGATTCCTGATGGGCAAACAAACACAATATAGATGTTTTTTTTGAATTTATTCTATTTTAATATTGTCATGAATATTGTTCTGTTACTTTATGAAGGAATATTTTGTTAATCCAAATTAATAAACTAATTTTATTTGAAATATTTGTTTTCTTGGAAATATCGCTATACTTTATTGCTGGTCGATGCTCTAATGGTAGACTCTGTCATTGATTTTCAATAAACTTGATATATACTGTTCTACTTTCCGGTAACAGATCTATCCTTTCAATATCTATAGAGTAACCCATTTGGAAGTGGGTACCTCAATGCATTTTTCACAAGTTGTCTCTACTATAACTGTAACTCATAAATAAAATTCATAATGTCAAGGTCTTCTTTAAATTTTGTTCAGAGACAAAAATCCAAAAATCAATTGTTTTTAAACAAAATTCCACCACGCCACTGGATTTATGATAGTTTCAAATTGGTATAACAGAAATAACACAAAACTGAAGTGAATCGTGGAGGATTATTCCCAGCCGACACGAGCCTCAGTCATTCAGACTTTCACATCTGAAAATGAAAAAAGATCGCAAAAAATCAATTGTTTTTAAACAAAATTCCACCACGCCACTGGATTTATGATAGTTTCAAATTGGTATAACAGAAATAACACAAAACTGAAGTGAATCGTGGAGGATTATTCCCAGCCGACACGAGCCTCAGTCATTCAGAAAATGAAAAAAGATCGCACCGTCTGGGAATCGAACCTCCAATCTCTCGATTACCAGGCGAGCGCTTAACCACTGCGCTAACACCCGCCCCTAAAAATTGTTATTTCACGAACATCTGTAAAATTGTAGAAGGGCAGAATCAACTTACTGCGTTTGAAAGACTGTCGCCTTGAAAAAAAAAGTTAAATTTTTTCATTAATTCCTCGTATTCTCAAATTTGCCTTTTTGAAAAAATTATTTCAAATTCACTGAGAAATACTTTTTTTTTCAAAGAAACGCCGACGTTAACTGACGTGAACTAAATCAAATAGGAAAATATCACATTGAAAGAAGAGAATAAACAATAATCTCAACATCTCTACGGATTCAATCCACTGAAAGGAAACTGAAGAAGTATAACCTGATTGTTTCAACTTAAATTGGGTATTGATGAGAAAGATATAGAAATCAGGGATGAATTCAGAATGAAAATAATAAAACTCGCCCCATTGTAATTGCTTGACTAATATACTGGGGTCTGAGGTATTAAACCGAAAGACTATATCAGATCAAAAAGTTATTTATCAACCGAAGTCAATGATAAAAATACAGTTATCTTCACCGACGCATTGAGCTCCATCCAAGGCATACAACAAGTATACCCCAAACACCCACTAATGTTACACATTGAGAAAAAGCTGAACGAACTACAAAATCAGGATAGAACCGTCAAAATGGTATGGATTCCATCTCACATTGGTATCACTGGTAATGAGAGAGCAGACACAGTTGCTAAAAATGCCAACATGAATCCACATTTCACCATCGTAAGCAAAATCTCTGACCTGGACATGAAAAGCGATATTTTCGGCTATACGAGGAATGTATGGAGTGACAGATGGCGAAGAAAGTCAAATAACAAGTTATACCAATTGAACCCAGAGTTAAACCACACACAATCCATTGGACTACCTAGAAAACAACCAGATATCATATCACGACTCCGCATAGGCCATACGAGAATGACACATCATCATCTCATCAGAAGGGACCTTCCCAGTATGTGCAATACTAGTAGAATCCAACTCAATGTGAAGCACATTCTGATAAAATGCCCTTCCTTCCAACAAGACAGAGAAGCGGCAGGACTTTCCAGTGATCTACAAACGATTCTGTGCCATAGAAATGTTACTAGATTACTGACATTCTTGAAATCAATTACTGTTTTAGACAAAATATGGTATGTACTGACATATGTACCCCGCTATAACCTCAATGGTTGATGCGGATAAAATAGAATTAAAAAAAGTTATTAGTGTCACAACAAAAGGCTGCAGAAGAAAACGGTCGTGAAGCAAAAATAAAAGGAATCTCTCTGATACTGGATAGAATCAGCTATACTAACGAAGAACTTGAAATATCTTTACAACCCCTATGAGTTTGTCACCATAATGGTCACTCTATAAAAAATTATTCAAATAAATATATTATGTGATTTTAATATTACTATGATACTTCCGACTTTTTTATGTGGCCTGAGAATGAAGTATGCAATGCATATGCCAAATCCTATAGAAGAAGAATTTCTCGCAGCAGCATTTTCAAATAATTGTTGTTATTTATGCTGTTTTACCCATTCAAAATGGAAACACTCATATCAAACTTTAATATTTCAACCGATTGGAATTGTTTTCTCAATAGGTAGGCATTCAGAAAGTCCATCAGGACACCAAATTCAATGATTATTTCTTCATTTCCAGAGCCAACTATTCTCATTTTTCAAAGTAAATAATGTGAAATAATTTTCTTAGAAAAAAACTGACTGGATTTGCGACATATTCAAATAATTCTTGATTTTTTTATTGATGAGTCGACTAACTCGTCATCACTCGACTTGCCAATAAAAAAACTGGTAAACTGGCAACCTTGGTAAAACACATCAACATTTTGAACTACTCAGATGATCTACCGATCTAAATAGGTCTGTCCTTTCTTTTACACCGTTTTTACACCGTATCACTCTCTGATGCAACATCTTTCGAGATGGAACAAACAGAGAACGCATGAAAATATGGAGGTTGTTGGTGGATTTATGGAACGGACCGGTGAACAAAGAACGAGCCAGAGGCAAACGCTAAACATAACCAAAGAAATATTCGGGGGTAATACCACAAGAGCTCAGATTTAGCCGGATATTTTTTCTGGTTGGTTTCGAATACTTACTTTCATTGGCAATTTAACGAGAGCTGTTCTGGCAAAATCACTCGAGCTACGCTCTCGTGATTTTGCCAGAACAGCTCTCGTTAAATTGCCAATGAAAGTAAGTATGAGAAAACCACCGGAAAAAATATCCTGCTAGATCTGAGCTCGCGTGGTATTTGGTAAGACAATCCCATGAATAAAAAACTCAATTCAATTAAACTTTATCTAACAAACTAAATGAACAATGAGTAGAAACATAATGTTTAGAAAGAACAATTGTTAAAAATACAATTATTATATACAATTGGTCCAGTAGACATTTGCTCCTTTACTGATGTAGACTTTGTTGTTGACATTGACATGGATGTTGTTGGCACTGTGGCTAATTCATTATTCAAAGCTTTATCTCGGAGATTTATCACAAGATGCGAATGATGCTCATTATCAAGTTGTAGATAAGGCTTTATAGACTTCGAAGAGGAATGTCCAGTTATTTTAATTAATTCTTGTTCATTAATACCTGCCTTAGCTAAAGTTGATACGGCGCTTGAGCGATGAGAATGATTAGAAATTTTTTTATTATTTGTATCCAGTCCAATTTTTTCAGCTGAAATTTTTGTCCACTTAAGAATTTCGTTGACTCCTATAGGAACATTTCTTTTGTAGACCAACCTTTTGATGAATCATTTTTCCAAAACGGATTGGGAGTTATAAATAATCTATAAGTTGTAATATGGTTCGGTCTATGTGATAATATTTTATAAAACAATGTCACTGGGCATATGCTAGGGTTTTCTATGTTCTTTATTAGCCATTTACTATCGCAGCACTTGTTTGAGCCACCCTGACATGTCTTGGAAAAAACTGTATTATATTCAATGCGACCAGTTAAATCACCATTATTTGATTTTTTTCTTTAAAATAGTGTACTTTACACTTTGCAGCTTCACCTCCTCGCCAAGCTAATTCATATGCAGCGATATGAAAAAATCTTTTTAAAAGACCTATAGGACTATTCTCATCCCATATTAATGCCATTTTAACAATTTCACTTTTAGTTAATGCTGTTGAACTATTTTTACGTTTTTGTAAATCACCTTGTAAGATCTTTCGCTTAGAATTACGTGCATCACGGGATTTCTTAAATGCCAAATCAGTGAAAGGGTTGAAAGAAACATTAAATTTTTCGAAATACATGTTTTGCAACATTTTCGCTGTTGTGTTCCACATTGTTTTCACCACGTATTCTTTATAATCTTCTTCATTCTTTTTCTTCATACTGAAGCCCCAGTCCATCAATATTTCTGCCACATTTTCCACTGACTGTTTGGTTTCCAAATTGAAGTTTCGTTTTTTACAAAATTCACTAAATTGATTCCATATGGAGGAACGAGTTTTTTTGGTATTTTCTGGAGTTGATTTTTCAATCTCCCTTACTATTTCTGCCTTGCAAATATTTCCAAATCTCGACATACTTTTTGGAATTGTTATATGCTGTTTAATTCTTTCTGTTTTTGACATTTATAATTGTCAAATTGACGTGCATTGCTTGGTAAACAGACAGTACCTAAATGCTTGGGTTGCTACGGTAACGTAATTTATCCGATATTTTTATCCACTTGCAAACTCTCTTCCTTCCTATTTAGCCGACAGCAAACTACGATTTTTGTATTCACAAATGGGAATTATTATACATCAATGGGATTGTCAAAGAATTAATTTATGTTTTTACTAAATCATTTTTGTACATTTTAATTGTTATTCCAATAAGAACAAACGCATTGACAGGCATTAAAAGCTGGTAAGTGCTAATTACCTAATTTAAATGTAGGAATAAACATCAAGTTTTTTCGCAATTTCACATCATCGACATTCTTTGTGGAGTGAAGAATAATTTTTCCAAATGAAGTACTGTTTTATGCCTAATTGTGAAAGTAGTGACGAAAACACTAACAAATATTTTGTTACGGTGCCTGTTGATGCAGCAACTAGGAAACTTCAGTGGCAAGTTGCAGGATTTCCAAGTTCGCTTCAAGTAAAATCAAAACGGCTACATTGCTGTCAAGATCATTTTGAGGTATTCTTTCCAGAAATAACTTTGAAACTTTGTAGTAACAATTATTTTTATTGCAGATACCAGATGATTTTGAGAAATGGGAGTATGCGAAATTCACCAATTGAATCTGCTGCTGAAAGTGGATATACAAGAAAAAATGAAGACGAGGAGAAAAATAAAAGAAGCAGCAGAAAGTGCAAGTCATTTCTGTAATTACATACATAAAATTGTCACAAGTGACGAGATAACAATTAAATAAGTTGAACAAATAAATATAATGCATAAGCTGATGGATCGGTTCAAAACTAATATATCTGGACAATCCAAAAACACAGCGTGACAGTTGTCGAGATAGAATTTTCAACTCCGCACGACATGATTGAACACTTGAAAAAGGTGCGTATATATCTTTAGCTTTATATAGTTCAAAATAATGGTTGATTTGTCGATTGTGAGTAATAGAAATAATTCAATTGACTGACTGAAGAGTGTATCAATACCATAAAAATTATTGTCAAAATTGATATTTCCACCTACCTCTTATTAACATGTCTGTTTAATGTTTTTCAATGCAAATGAAATTGTTCATTAACAGAAGTCATTAATGAACGATTTGTTTGTAATGCATGATTTCGAGAAATCGTCCATTAATGACCCCTATCAATGAGCGATTTGTCATTAATTGTCGATTTATCTATCAATGCATGACTGTTGCCTAGGCAACCAAACATAAATGAATTCAAATGTTCTAGACGCTAAAATAAATATTGGCGATTTTATGTTGCGGAAACGGCTAAACTAGCATCTTCAACTTTATTGCCAGAAAAAAATCAGAACTCCTTTATTTCAACAAGAGTGTGAGGTAGACGGAAAAATATTGTAATCAACTCTTAAATTGAAATGCGATTAATCATCTCGAAAATTAACGAGCTCGCTTAGCTCACGCGTTAAAATATCTCGATCATTAATCGCCTTCATTAATGCACTAGTTGATTAAATTACTATTTTTGTCTGCCAGCTGCACCCCTACATGCAACTATGAGAAGTCCTCGAGAGAGTTGTGCGAGCTAGAGAAGACATAGCTCTTACCTTAACGTGTGATGCCATACACACTAAGAAAAACGGTCCAAATGCACTAGTGTACTTGACACTATTTTATAGCAATAACTTTTTCACTTACGAGCGCTAAAGTGCAACAGTTGCTGGAAATAAAAAAAAAAACAGTGATGTTATTACCATTATCAAAGTTTTCGTACTTGAGTCAGCGGCCGCACTAAGTACAAATTACTTGCTCCTTGTCATAATTAAAGATATACAGGGTGTTAATTAGGTACGTTGACAAACTTTGGGAGGTGATTCTTTGAAGGTTTTCAGGACGAAAAGTTCATATAAACATATGTCCCAAACGGCTTGGTTTTCGAGATACAGGGCGATAAAAATACATTTTTTTCAAGATTTTTTAGAGTTAACTTCGACATTTTCGACAATAATCATTTCAAATTAGGCAAGTAAAATCCATTCAATAGGGCGCACGATACAAAATAATGCATTTCTTAAATAATTCACAGGGTCCTCCTTTTTTCAGAGTCAAGCTTTGTTCAACCCTTCAGAATTTTTTTTTCCGCCGCCACTGACATATTATGAGAAAGGAATAATCAATGTTGTTTCATTTAACATCTTTTTGATATCTTGCATTTTTTCATTTACTTGTACGGTTCAGGGGCTATAATGAAAATATTAATTTAAACATTTTCCAGTGTGGCATAACATTAGAAAATTTGAAAATTAAACATTTTCAATTATTGTAAATTGATGGAAATATTTTTTCAGAATTAGAAAAATCTACGATGAATAAAAATTATACAATAAAAAAGCTTTTATACAAATGCACTAAAAATGAAAAAATAATTTGTTTCATTTTTTGTAGGTTATTCTGTGAGTATCAAAATCTTTTTGTATAAGATTACCTAGATCAAAAAATGAAATGAATAATTTTTTCCTTTTCAGTGTATTGTATAAAAACTTTAAAATGTTTTCTTTTTATAATTTTCATTTTTAACATTTCAGTTTATTTTTTATGTGAAACTGAAAATCTCCAACCCAAAAACCATCACATACCAATTTTGAACAGAATCGGATCATAATCACAAAACTCGTCCGCCATATTGGAGCCACCATTTTGTTTTTTAACAAACATTTTTTTAATGCATTGTCACCGGAATAACGGAAACCTGCCAAATTTCAAATTAATCGGAGTATTAGAAGTGGGTCAAATTCAACTTTTATTAAATTGTTTGTTAGTTAGTTACATGTGAAGCTAAATAAAAGCTTGTTATTGTAAAGATGTGATTTCTTTTTGTGATATCTAACAGAAAACTACTATCTCCCCGTCACTGCGGTACGCTGGATATTAAACTAGATCTGACAGATATTGGGAAAACCTTAACTTTCAACCTGAAGATTCTGATGGTAAAAAAGTGCATTTTCATTGAGATATTTGATTAAAAATGTTTTTACCCATCAGTCTTGATAGAGAACTCATACAAATTTTTTGTTATTTTAAAAAAAGATATTTTTTAGTTTTCAATTGAACGTTTCCTTTTCAACATAAAAAACTTCCGAAAGGTAATCCTGTAATGGAAGATAGTTAATAGGGTTTATCTAATAGTCGCAGATCATTACACATTTGATTTTCATTTTTGAATCTCTGGTCATAACTCCGAAAAACTAAATCAAACAAATTTTTGTTTCCGTAGTGAGTACATTATTTTATCAGAAATTTCGGTTTGTTTTTTCTTCTGCAGTAACGCAGAAATTTTGTAATCAATTTGAATTCATAAAAATAGCAAAGTGGGCTTTGATATTAATTCATTTATTTAAATATCAACAACTTGACAGTTATCGAAAGTTGAGAAACTGTCTCATTGTTAATTCTTCATTAGTGCAAACTATAAAGCAGATTCATTCAATATTCCTTTGGATAAAATGGTTGAATATACAAATTCAGAAATGGCAGACATGCACTTAATGTATGGAATGGCTGATGGTAACGCTCGTGCCGCCAGACGAATGTATCTAGAAAGATTTCCACAACGTCATATTCCCAGCACACAAATGTTCATCAATATTCACTCCCGTCTTCGTGAAACGGGTACTTTCAAGAGGTCTGCTGTTCTCATAGGAAGACCCAGGAGAGTTAGAACAGTTCAGATAGAAGAAGCTGTTTAACGTAACCCATGTATTGGTATGGCAAATTTTAAAAGAGCAACAACTTTATCCCTGTCACATACAGCGTGTTCAAGCTCTTCTGCCAAGGGATTTTCCAAAGAGATTAACTTTTTGCACTTGGATTCGAAATAAATTGTTGGAAATTCCATGGTTTTTATCTCAAGTGTTATTCACCAATGAGGCATGCTTTTCCCGTAAAGCCATTATTAATTTTCACAACAATCATATGTGGGCTGATGAAAACCCACACGCCGTGATTGAAAACCATTTTCAAGAGACGTTTTCTGTGAATGTTTGGGTTGGAATTGTAGGGAATTTCCTTATCGGGCCACATTTTCTGCCTCATAGACTCAATGGTGACCATTATCGACATTTTCTTGAATTCATCTTACCTGGACTCCTAGAAGAGATCCCACTGAGGGATAGAATTGGAATTTGGTTTATGCATGATGGTGCTCCAGTACACTTCAGATTGGTTGCACGCCAATATTTAGATGAGAATTATTCTGATCGCTGGATTGGGCGTGGAGGGCCACAACTTTGGCCACCAAGGTCACCCGATATGAATCCACTTGATTTTTTCCTCTGGGGGCACCTTAAATCATTAGTGTACCGAACTCCAGTTCAAAGTGAAGAAGACCTGAGGAATCGCATACAGGAGTCATGCGGAATTATAAGAAACACTCCTGGTATTTTTGAGCGTGTCCGCCAGTCTATGGTTAGGCGCATAAACGCATGCATTGAAGTTGGCGGTGGCCATTTCCAGCAGCTGCTCTGACATATCAATTTCAATAATGGTCCTTTTCTGAACTTAATTTTATTCCTAGGGAATTTATGTTACTTTGCTCTAGTATTTGATAATAAAGTTATTCACTATTGAAAATGTCCAAAATTATTTTGCCATAATTAACTTTGTGCAATACATATTCAACCTGAGTTATGGTAAAAAATGTATGGGAGCTCCATAACATTACATTTTCTCTACACGAGCAGAAAATAACTATTTGTGTAATGAGAACAAAATGACGTACTGCGTTACGCGCTAATCTTTGGAGAGTGGCAATGACACTTCGAGAAATGAATTATTTTATATCAGTGAAGAAGACCTGAGGAATCGCATACAGGAGTCATGCGGAATTATAAGAAACACTCCTGGTATTTTTGAGCGTGTCCGCCAGTCTATGGTTAGGCGCATAAACGCATGCATTGAAGTTGGCGGTGGCCATTTCCAGCAGCTGCTCTGACATATCAATTTCAATAATGGTCCTTTTCTGAACTTAATTTTATTCCTAGGGAATTTATGTTACTTTGCTCTAGTATTTGATAATAAAGTTATTCACTATTGAAAATGTCCAAAATTATTTTGCCATAATTAACTTTGTGCAATACATATTCAACCTGAGTTATGGTAAAAAATTTATGGGAGCTCCATAACATTACATTTTCTCTACACGAGCAGAAAATAACTATTTGTGTAATGAGAACAAAATGACGTACTGCGTCACGCGCTAATCTTTGGAGAGTGGCAATGACACTTCGAGAAATGAATTATTTTATATCATGCGCACTATTGAATGGATTGTACTTTTTCAATTTGAACTAATTTGGATCGATTATTGTCGAAAATTTCGAAGTAAACTCCAAAAACTCCTAAAAAATGTATTTTGACCACCCTGTACTTCGAAAACCAAGCCGCTTGAGACATGTTTATATGAACTATTCATCTTGAAACCTTTCAAAGAATCGCCCTTCAAGTTTGTTAGACTATTTGCTTCTCAAATTTCTTTATGTTATGCGTTACTGGAAAATGTTTGCGTTAATATTTTCATTGTAACTCCTGAACCGTACAAGTAAATGAAAAACATCAAGAGAGCAAAAAGATGTTAAATGAAACAACATTCATTATTCCTTTCTCATAATATGTCAGTGATGGCGGAAAAAAAAATTCTGAAGGGTTGAACAAAGCTTGACTCTGAAAAAAGGAGGACCCTGTGAATTATTTTAGAAATGCATTATTTTGTATCGTGCGTACTATTGAATGGATTGTACTTGCCTAATTTGAACTGATTATTGTAGAAAATGTCGAAGTTAACTCTAAAAAATCTTGAAAAAAATTTATTTTTATCACCCTGTATCTCGAAAACCAAGCCGTTTGGGACATATGTTAAATGAACATTTCGTCCTGAAAACCTTCAAAGAATCACCTCCTGAAGTTTGTCAACGTACTTAATTAACACCCTGTATAATTGGAGTTACATACGGAGTGTCAGTTTTCTATGTATTTTCATAAAAAAGATCACGGGCATGCGCAAATTTATCATCAACGGCTAGTCTTGCATTTTGCGATGTCAGAAACCATTTACGATCAGTATCTTGTCTACGATTTGTGCATCCACAACTCCACAGTCCATGCACACTTCTAGTTGATGTTCGTTCAGCGGTTCAGATAATACTAGATAATGCTAATAAATTTAAGTCATCTTCATGTAAGGTAAGGCGATACATCAAATATTATTTTAGGTTAGGATGGTCTGGTATGCTCATTCTGCGTTTATTAGAGGAATGTTTTTTTCTCCTTATATTGCGAATAAATCTGGTATTAGTGTCAATTTGAAAGGTACTTTTACATTTGTAAATGATGTGGAATACGTTTACATCTCGATTTTAGTTGCAGGTTTTTCAATATATTGGTGGCTTGAATGAAAAGTTTTGTGTTGGAACAAGTCTTGAACATTTTTTCACAAATCATTATGTCATGTTTTGCAATTGGATCAACAAAAAAGACAATTCCAGAATCAAAGAATTGAAATCTAAACAAATTTAAAAATTCGAGTCAGTTCAATTTGAATATAAAGCAAATATGTAAGCACAATAGTGTCATAATCAATGACAAGTTCAATTGTACATTCTATATTGAAATAAGTCCATAATTGTTGAGTTGACTAATTATATATTTATAATATTTTTGTTCGAGATGCAGTGAGGAATTCATCTCCATGCATCAGAGATGATGGATGCATTTCAAATAAATGTGATGGCTTGGCTACAATTCGCAAAAACACGTTACTTGTAGGGTTAGGTAGTAGATCGAGATGTCGATATTTAAGCTACACATTCAATTCAATGATCATTTTGTTTCAGGTACCTGATAAGGCCCAACAGATTTTTATTTTAAATTTGACATTTCAATGTGAGTACTTATTTGTTTTTTTGTGATATTTTAATTAAAGGATTCAATATAAAATTTTTGTCTTTTTTATCTCCAAGATTTAAATGGACATTCAAATTAATAGGTATCATTTCAGAAGATTTTTTGGGTTGTCACTGCTTGTTTCTAAAAACTAGAAAATGATGAATCTGATTTCCATAGAGGACACATCAATACTGAATGACCTGTCTCCCATGAAGATTGTATTCATTTTCTATCAATATTAGTAGCAAGTAGTGAAAATCCAAAAATTCTTCAGTAGCGAACAAACCTACTGGAACGTAATTTATGAAATCTTACTGTTATGTTATGGAAAGGAATATACAAGATTGGTGGTAAGTTGCTGCTATATAAAAATATTGAATATGTTATTTTCCACTAATTTATATTCTATGTTGCGGTAACCTTGCTGCAATTACTTATTATGAAAGATTACATCCATGAATTCATTTCAGTAGTTGCTGCAACATTGTCATAAGACGTCATTTTCAATATCACATTTGCAATTTTACAGTATATTATATGCAATTTTGCAGAAACCTTGCAGGAATAACTGATAATGGCATATAGTATTTGTAATATTGCTGAACGCCCATTTCAGTAGTTGCTGAACCTTTGCAGTAAGGTAGCAGAAAACTCTGATGTAACATTACAGTGGTTGACAATGTTTCACTTTGAGTAAGGTTATTCTGGACTTTCATTGTCTAAAAAAGAACAAAGAAAAATTCAATTCTATGCAATTTTTAATCACGACGTTTCGACTGTTAAAATCTACAGTCGTTATCAAGTGTATTACACATTACCATGAAAGGTTACTGAAATATTGAATGAATGTTACTTTGCTTAGTGGGAATTTATTAATTATTATATTATATCTTTGCAGACTTTATGAAAATAATGTTTCACATGGTATCAATTTATAACTGATTCAGATTTCTCTTGATGAATGAATATGGGACTGCTATTTTATCTTTATAATTTTGCATGTTTCAAAAACTTTATTGCATTCTCTGAATTCTCCACTGAATGCTCTGCATTTTAGCACCTTTGGTAGAAAACATTGAGTCTTCATGTTTTCTTCAAAATGAATTTTCAGTTTCAATTTGACGTTATTATGTATAGTTTCGTAAAAGCCTGTATTTGTAATCTTCCAAGCAAAATAATTGCTGTAAGTGGTAAGAAAACTTTTATCTGTATTTTATATCGATTTATCTGATACCTAATGAAAATCCATGGTTATGTTTATAATAAAACTTCAATGTTGATTTTCACAAATCTTTGATTTATAAAACCGAAACAATTGTCGCGATTTTATAATCCAAAAATTTGTGAAAGTCGTCAACATTAACGTTCTATTATAAATATTATCAACTGCAAGTAATTTTTTTCATTGTTTCAATGGAATAATGTATTTGCCATAAATATTCAGCTAAATAATAGCAAACAGCTATTTTCATCATCCCGATAACAATATGGAATAGCAATAAGTAAATTCAGTTGATAGTACCAAATATACACTTTAATAACGACGATTACCTTCTTTCCTGTACCAAATGACAACAATTAAAATATACAGGGTGACCTAGGGTTGAATCGCTAAACGTTCAGGATCGTTTTTTGAGAAAAAAAATCATCATTATCAATCACTTAGATACTTTTTTCGTATTATTTGCATGAAAACGGGTTTTAAATTGTTTCTCAAAAATGAAGTGAGATACGAAAAAAATAAACTAACAAATAATTTGTATTTTCAATGCTCAACCCTAAAATAAATTAAACATACAAAAACACAGTGGAGTGTAATAAGTTGTCCTTATATGAAAAAAATATTACCTTTGTTGTATTTTCAATTGTCAACCCTAAAAAAATTAAACATACAAAAACACAGTGGAGTATAATAATTTGTCCTCTTATAAGAAAAATACTATCTTTTGGGACGCCACTGTGATAAAAATTCACTACTTCAAAAGAAAGCCCTTATTACCGTAAATCAGCATGCCCGTTTTTATCAAAATCAGCAAAAAGTTTTTAAATAATTGATCAAAAAATTATTTTTTCTAAAAACGTTGAACACTCTGTCTTTCGAAAACGAAGCAAGTAAGAACACATTCTTTTGAGAAAAAAGTTTTCTTTTCACCTGAAAAACTAATCCTGAACGTTTGGCGGTTTAACCCTGGGTCACCCCGTATATTTGAGGCAAAAACTTTGTGTCATTACTGTGAATACTTCAATTCATAGCAGGTAGTACTACTTTATATTTGAATTGCAGTTTAATAATGTCAAGTAAACACTGTCTGGGTCTTTTTTATCCTAGTGGTAATTAAAGTGAGACCCAGTCCCAAATACAGGTGCTTTTTTGGATTGCCAATCCCAAACCTTCATCAATGGTTATTAAAGTTTTTTCTCGGTGCATGATACCGGTGACCATACTGGAAATTGAATCCACGACCGTATGATGGCAAGGCGGACGCTCTACCATCACGACCACCACGGACCATACTCATCATACATGATTTATCATCTGTGCACTGTACATTTCCATTGCAGATGTGGGGTGCTTTTGCTCTGAGGCAACAATGCTTCGGTATATTATACAGCCAAAGATTTAGCCGTCAGAATGTTAGGTCCAGTTATTTTTGTCAAGACAAATGCTCAAATATTAATTCATTGCACAATATCAAATATAAAACCATAATTCAATCATGACATTCAACATGAATGAAATGTTATTAGCAATGTAAGTAAACAATAATTTGTATTACCAACAGTGAAAAAATTCCTGACTTTTTCTCAAAAAATGTCATGGCACAAAGGCATTCGTAAGTATAAAGAGTAATCTCATCTTAAAAACGTTTTGAAGGAATATTTACCTTGATTTTCTGCATTTTATTATCGATCCACCTCTCTCGTCTCATTTTCTCACCAGCAGTTTGCATTTCTTTCAGCTTTTTGATTTCGACCTGGTGTTTATGTTCCATCGCTTTTGTATTACTATTATACCTGTCTTCTAGAACTCTCATTTCCTGAATTAACCCTTCGCACTGTTGATTCAACATTTTTTTGTCTGCAATCAGTTGATCGATGAATTTTTGATGACGTTTAATCACTCCTTCAAACTCTTCTTTCTGCTGAGTCAACTTCTGCCTAACTATTTCTTCAGTCTGTTTGTTCTGCTTCATCACTTGATCTCGAAGATTCGATAGTTCATCCTGAAGTAGGGATATGCAGGACGTTTTTTCTTTCAATCGAAGACAGGAATCAATTACTTGATGCACTAGCTCATCAGTGTTAAGAGAGCGCAAGTCTTCCAGCCTAGAAAATGAGAAATGTGTTAAATATATTGACTCTAGATTTCAATATGAATAATTTCATTTTGAATAATTGACTTGGCCTCTATACTTGGTAGAATTTCACAGTACGAACACTTGATTATACTATAGCTTTGGAGTGTAATATTTTTAGTAACAGTTTGTGGATTGAGTCCTTTTTTTGTAATTGTTAATTTAGCAACGTCACAAATATATGTTTATTTCTTTTTGATATTGACTCTGACCGTTCCTGATTAGTTATATTTTGAATTCTTTCAGTTGCTCATTTTCATTGAGACACATTCGTTTGTATCATAAAAACACATAAGTTCAATTATTCAACTGACTCCTAATACAACTTTCTCTATGAAGAATTGTCAGGAACAAAAATGTGTGCAATGAAACAATAAACAACAAAACATGAAAGAACAAAATGAAAGAAACACATAATAAGTGCTCCATATGTGATCTATCGTTGAGACACATATCTACCTTAGTAGTAAGTTTTCTACTGCTCTCAAAATTATCGGTGTTATACCTCTGAAATCATTCAGTTTGAATGGTTAATTTCTTTTATTTATCTCGATTCTGAAAATTAATTCCAGTGAGATCTGGAGATATAGCAGGCCATCGACACAATTTCTTTCAGACACTCCCAGAACAAAAATCATATAATCAAGTTCTTCGTTGTTGAAATTCCTTATAGATAACTTCAAACGCTTCAAAATTAGAACAAGTGATAACTGCGATAAATGTATAGCAAAATGAACGAAATAAAGTTGCGGAAAAACTCATGCTATTTTTATGGAGCAAATGAAGGAATGTGTCAGTGGAAATTAGTCACTGAAAATTTTCAAAATTTAATAAAAAATTTAATAAATTGGAAACTGCTGGAAAGAACTATAAAGATTCACATACCGAAAGTATTTGTTTCCCAAAAATATTTCGTTTGGAAACCCAAGAAAATTCAATAAAATTAGTTCCTCTCATAAACCACCATAAACAAAACGACAGTGATTTTTTTCGTTGTGCATGTACAGTATTTTAACAAAAACAACCATAACTTTCAAGTGGTTGCTATATAGTCAGTAGTAATGGAGGATGGACGAAGGTAAAAAAAAATTGAAGATATGTAACATGTACATGTTAATTCATTTTTTTAAATGCACGCGCCTCTGTGATTTTTCTCGGTTTGCCCTCTATCTTCATCAATAATTTCTGGTCATCTGTTCACTGTGTACAGTGTATTAGGTTATCATGGCAAAAATATTTCATCAGGAAACTAATACCATGACGGGTATTGAACTTTATCAAACAGATACAAACCAGTATGGTTTTTGTTTGATTCAGGCAGGGCAACCACCTGCAGGGACCACTTTCAGTGAGGAACTATCATAAGTTAATGTTTGTTATAATGCAATACCCGTTGTGGTATTAGCCGGGGGAGGGGGGACTTGTTTCCTGATGGGTATTTCAGATGATTATAGTCTCTACACTGTGGTGGATAGGAGTAGTGAAATGGGTTGAACATCAACCGGCAATGCTTATCGTTACCTAACGATCTCCAAATTATGAAAAGAAAGTTCCTGATTAAGCAAATGCCAGTTATAATGTAAATGATGTCGTATTTTTAACGTGTGATGCCACACACTAAGAAAAACGGTCCAAATGCACAAGTGCACTTGACACTATTTTATAGCAATAAGTTTTTTACTTACGAGCGCTAAAGTGCAACATTTGCTGGAAATTAAAAAAAAGAACAGTGATGTTATTACCATTATCAAAGTTACTTGCTCCTTGTCATAATTAAAGATATATAATTGGAGTTACACACGGAGTGTCAGTTTTCTATTTATTTTCATAAATGTCATAGTCATAGTCAGACCATTTACGATCAGTATCTTGTCTACGATTTGGGCATCCACAACTCCACAGTCCATGCACATTGCACACTTCTAGTTGATGTTCGTTCAGTGGTTCAGATAATACTAGTCCTAAGTTTTGGTTTCATTTGTATCATCTCAGTCAATTCAACTAATGAGGTATGTTTTGTTTTCAAAGAATTGAAAACTACATATTTGAACTGATATTTAATTGGTTTTGAAGTGGAATTTAGTCAAACAAAGAGATGTGTTTTAAACATAAATTGAGTACACTGGACACAGTGAGATCATTCCTCTTTCACACTGTGAAAATCACATAACATGTTTTTGATTTGGAGCTCCCACAGTTGATCATTTCGAAAAGTTATTCACAAGTAGTATATTATCTGGCATATTATGTGGCCTATTCTACAAATATAGTTTTATGTTTTATTTATTTTACCTACTTTTTTTGATATGGATAGATTTGGTACACAACTATCAACAAATGCCAGTTATAATGTAAATGATGTATTTTTCACTTACCTTGGGACGGTATCTAATTTAATAGATGATTGAACCATCTCTGATACCATTTTAGCATTTTGTTTTGCGGACTCCAAGGATTTGAAACAGCTCCGATCAACTTCATCCAGGAATGAAAGAAGCTCTCTGTAATGAAACTGAATATTAGACAGGGTCGTAAAATATTCTGATTTACTTTTTATTTACTTATATTCAGAAGAATTTTTTGCATTTTGCCTAGGAGCCCTGTTGAAATCTCCGCGTTCTTCATTTATTTCAGAAAACGTAACATTCCTTCCACTGTTGGATTTCATCAAATTATCTTTGAAATTGGTTCTATCAGATTCTTCATTATTTTCTGTATAATCCATTGTGTTACTAGTGGTATCGGTAGGAAGTACATCATCTCTCATTTTTTCGTTAACATTTTCATACACCTCGTTGTTCAGACTAATATTGACCAATTTCTTAACGGTGGCTATTGTCATTTCTGAAATACAAAATGATTTATTATTATAAACGTTGGGTTTTGAAGTTTGTTGCGAGTGACAAATTAATGTATATGGAAGAAATTTTTCGAAGCTGAACAGAAAAGTCGTTTTGGAGTAGGTTAATACCCTCAATTTTTTCGAGGACCAGATAAAATTAAAATATAGCCGATTGAAAATAATTTTGATGCCGACCTAAAAAATGATGAAGTAGTTGAATATTTCGTAGACGATGCAACACGTAATGCAGCCATATATGTGAAACTATAAAAAACGCTTAAAGGGCATGTAATGATAACCGTGTAACATGTAACATGTGGAACATCATTAACGAAAGAATATTAAATTAACAGAAAATTTAAGTTCTAGAAATTTCACATAATACCTTCAATAACTACTTCATAAATACTGCAAGAAATCTCATTCAGAAAATATAGAAAGTTCAAGCTAGACCCTTCATATCATAAATTTCACAATTTCAATAACTATGGAGTAAGAGATGTAACAAACTATTTTAAAAATAAATCTGGTCCAGAGATTTTTCCTGTGTACTGAAAGAAGGACTCGTAATCTTCAAAACTGAAAATTCAGATGCTCCAACAAATAACCAGTATACATAGAGAGAAAAGACTGCAGCAGGTTCATGCATAACGTTGTGAATGAAACAGTTGTGTAGATATTTTACACAATTGTCCATTCTACCATTATACGCGTTTTGTGAAATAAATATTTAGAAATACACAAAAACATGCACATCTGCCATAACACAACTTATATGGAAAACATATACAATGCACTCAGTTCAAATAGAATATATTTCCTATTTTGACAATACTAAGTTTTTTTTAAACATAATGACATATGTATAAACAAAAATAACTGCATAAAATAGTTGAATGATAAATATGAGTCTTCATCATTGTAACTTCAATACTCCTCCTCAATGATGATCAACCAAACCAGAAAGTTTTCTGAGATTCTTCAGACGTGTCACTTGGATCGGTTTCGTCAGTAAATCCGCTTCCATATTCTCTGTTGGACAATAAGAATATTCAAGAATGCCTTGATCATGGAGATCTCTTAGGAAAAATATTTTATATCCATATGTTTGGTTCTGTTACTATATTGTCCATTTTGAATAATTTTCAGACAACTTTGGTTATCTTCATAATTATTTATGCAGTCCAGTTGACTTTCTCCCAAATCTCCGAGCAGATTTCTCGACCACATAGCTTCCTGGCTCACTTTTGTTAATTATAATTTCAGCCTCTTCCGTTGAAATTGCTACAGACTTCTGTTTCTAGATGCCCAACTGATTGCGCCTCCATTCATTCTGAAAACGAATCCACTGTTTTATTTCCTGTCTCGAATCCAATTAGAGGTTCTTCCAGTTTCCGTTCACTGAGACGTGATTTGAAATGACATGTGCCTAAGATATCTGACTACTCGTTTCAGTTTCCAATCAGTTTGACTAGAACACGATACCTTTCGACTCAGAATTGATACACTCGATGAAATATCTGGACGTGTATTAACAGATACATACAGCAACTGTCCAATAAATTTCTGATCATCTTTATTATTGTCAAGTTGTAATTCGTGTTTGAGTTTAGAATATTCTAAATCCAGTGGAACATTTGATGGTTTGGCATTAACCAAATTAGTTCTTTGTATGATTTGAGTCCTATTCAACTTCAACTTCTAAATAACAATTGATATCACCCATACAGCTCATTTCAAATTCATTCTGAAGACTCAAAACCAATTCATTTATTATGCTGTCACTTTGACTTATGATTAGCAAGTCATCAACATATATAAAGACATAGCAATGTTCATTGCACTGTTTATCCATAATATCTGTATCTCAGAAGCAAACTATGTTAAGTCAAAAATTTGCATTTTACGGGAGATGTGTTTAAAGGCTTTTTTTGGTCAATTATGTTGAGTCTCTGTCTAACTAGTCAAGACAATAGTTTCAAATTTCGAAATTGTTAAGGTAACAAAAGTGTCTTCCATAGCAGATATTTACATTTGAAAAAAAAAATTCTTTAAAGTGACTCAACATAACTTGGCTGAAATAAAAATATTGTTATTATACTTAACTGCAAGTTGGGTCCAATAAAGGAAAGTACCTAACACTAATGCAAAACAATGTTCAGTTTATTGAACTTTCATTCAAACGAACGTAGGAACAAAAGTTTTTCAAAAAATGGAGGAACATTTTCAACACATTTTCGACATATTTGGACTTGAAATAGTTTGCCTCTGAGGTACAGATATATAAACAATGATCAATTTTACTTTGTCGAAAACCATTTTTGGTTATCGCAGTATGAATGGTTTCATTCCACGCTCGAGCACTCTGCTTGAGACAATACAAACTTTTTTTCAATCTGCATAATTTCGCTTCTTCTCCTTCCTTTTTGAATCCCATTGCCTGTTTCATGAAAATTTCTTCTTTAAGGGTTCCATTCAAGAAAGCTGTTTTAGCGTCATAGTGTTTCACATACATATTTCTCTTTGCAGCAATTGACAACATAATACGGAAGGTAGTATGACAAACAACTGGTGCATAAACTTCAGTATAATCGGTTCCAAACTTCTGACTGAACCCTTGAGCAACCAGAGGAGCCTTATTCCTGCATATCTCACCATCAACAGTTTTCTTCAGTTTGTAAACCCACTTACAACCAATGACTTTTCTATCAGAGGGTAAAAAACTAAATCCCAGGTTTCATTATCTTATATAGATTTGATTTCGTCTTTTATGGCATCAATCCAGTTCATTCGGTCAGGCCCCATAATTGCCTCTTTGTATGTTTGCGGCTACTCCTGAACTTCAACCTGGCACACCACGTCAACTTGGTATCTGTGAGGCGGTTTACCGAAATTTGTTCTACTAGATTTCCGTTGTAATTTCAGTGAACTCGATTCTTCTTTGATTCGATATATCTTCGCCTTCAAGATCACTTTTAGTCGTTTCACACTCACAACGATCAGTTTGAGAGTTCTCGGAATATTGGAGTAATATTTCGATATTTGACATTTCATTGACATTCAAAAATTTCACGTCTCGACTGATATTATTTCCAAAGTTTCTCAATTCAATAAACGATATCCCTTGGAACGTTCATCATATCCTACGAATCTAAGTTCAACAGCTTTTTTGTCGAGCTTTCTACTATTCACTTCTGGTATCATGGCATACGCATAACATCTCTGAATATGTGTTATATTTGGTTTTTTATTTTTCCACACCTCATATGGAGTATCATTGATTGATCTTGAAGTGGGCCTGTTTTGTAAATAGTTGGCAGTAACTATCGCCTCGCCCCGAAATTGATTAGGAAGTTTTGCTTCAAAAAGCATATAACGAGCCATCTCCATCAAATATCGATTCTTCCTCTCCGCTACCCCATTTTGTTGAGGACAGAATGGTACAGAATAGTGGGTTGCGATACCTTTTTGTATCAAGAATCTTTGGACGTTCTCGTTGAGATATTCTCCTCTTCGATCTGATCTAATGACTTTAGGCTTTTTTCCCAGTTGCGTCTTCACCATTTCAACGAACTCCCTAAGTTTTTCATTAACTTCGGATTTATTTCGTAACGAATGAACAGATGTGAATTTACTGCAATCATCAATAAATGTCACAAAGTATTTTCGTCCTCTTGGAGTTTCCATTTGCATTGGACCACAAACATCTGTATGTATAAGTTCCAAAACTTATTGGGAAACATGATCCGATTATTGTGGAAAAGGTAGTTTGGACATTATTCCCTTGATACAAGTTTCGCATATGGACGAACAGTGGCATTTATCAACGTCCATTCCTGTCACCAATCCATTTTCAAATATATACCTCACATCTTCATTATCACGGTGATCTACTTTTCTATGCCATGAATGTATACAATTCTGAATATGATTTCTAGCAATTGAAATAGATTCTTTATTCTTTCTCAATTTATATAGATTCAAATATTCTTGATCTTGCCTCAATTTGTAAAGATTCGACATTGCGTTTGCAAAACCAACTTCATGCCCATTTCCCATCAAAATACAGATATTGTCTTTGAATATCAATTGAAAACCTTTTGTGACAAGTTTTCTAACTGACAGAAAATTTCCTTTCAATTCTGGAACGAATAACACATCAGTGACCTTCCTTGTATCTGATTCTCCATTGGGTTTCAGAAAATGAATGATTCAACTTCCTCTGCCGAGAGAATTCAATTTCATCCCATTCGCAACAAAAATATCTCCTTTGATAGAGGTGTCCAGTTCACAAAAAAACTATATTCATCCCTGTCTTATTTGAAGAGAAACACCCATTCACTGTCCTCGTTTTCAGTAACTACACATTGTGCCTCGTTTCTTTAGAATGTTCTCGAGTCACTGTTGTATTTCCGATTCGACCATTTTTTATATTTCCAACAATATTTCTTGAGATGGCCATTCTCACCACAACAATCAAAACGTCCAATGATATTTTTGTAACCGGAATTATTAGAAACTTTCATTGCTAGTTCCTTGTCTTCTTGATTATTTTGTTTTCTTGACCATTAGTCAATCAATTTTGATCTAACGAAGTTTAAAGTTGGTTCGTGGTCCCTTCTGGTCTCCAGGGCAGTTATTAAAGTATCGTCTTCACTTGGTAAACTATTTAACAAAAAAGCGACTATCAATTTATCAGTAAACAATTCTTCTCCCAGGGCTTTCAATTTTTCGGTAAATTCTATCATTTGAGCAATATGCTCTTCCATATTGCCATTTTCTGCTAACTGCATTCGGCATATCTTTCTCATTGAAAACACCTTATTGGAGAGTGTAGAATGTTGATTATGATTCCGAAGATTTTCCCAGGCATTCTTGGCAGTTTTTGCTGTCTTCATCTTCTAATAAGAGTCCAATATAGATATAGGCTTGGGAGTCTCTTTTTTTCCATTGAGAATCACGATTATCTTCTGCAGGCAATTGATTTTTGATGACATCCCAACATCCTTCTTTGGTAAGGAATAACTTCATCTTGAAGCTTCAAACGAGAAAATGCTCGTTGTTGAGTTGGTGATATAACTAATAATATAATATATATATATATATATATATATATATATAGATATATATATATATATATATATATATATATATATATATATATACAGGGTGTCAATTTGAAAACTTCCCACCCTTAATATCTTCCTTCCAGTAAACAATATGAGTAATCGAAAAAACAGGTCAATTTTATTGTCAAGGGGGACACTTTCACGGACTATTTGTAGCCCTCGTGGTTCAACCCCCTAGGAGGGGTAGATGTTACCCTTAGAATTTTAAATGGGAAGGGGGGTCAAGTGGCACATCATTTTGATGAGCGTTCAATTCTTGTTCCAATGGTACCCTGACTTATTATTTTGTGATGAGCATTTTCCGAAAAATTGCGTTCTAAACCAACAGAAGTAATTATTAGAACGCCTATACTGAGATGCATTATTGTATTGACTCCCTTTAATAAAAATGGTTAGAAGAGTAGGTGGCACCGCTCCAACCCTTGAATGACATGAATAAATTTATTACGCATGGGATTTTTTATTTGGTGGTTATTTTCCTTCTACACAATAAAATTTAATTTGCGAGAAAGACATTTCCAACATAAAATCTACTTACGCTTATATTATTAGCTGTTCGAAATGTTGTCTATTTTGCTCTAAACAGTAATACAGTCTGTTTTCGAACTCCCCTCTAACATTACGGAAAACTTCACTAGGAATTGACCGGCATGCTGCTGTAATTCGTCTTTTAAGTTCGTCAATATCAGAAGGTTGTGTTTTATAAACAACGGATTTAAGATGCCCCCAAAGAAATAAATCTAAGGGTGTTAAATCCGGTGATCTCGGAGGCCATTCAACTGCTCCCCTTCTGCCAATCCATCTACCCGGAAATCTCTCGTTTAACCACTGTCGGACGGGAAGAAAATAATGAGGTTGAGCACCGTCCTGCTGGAAATGTAACAGATCCTCCTGCAAAAGTTCATTACCTTCTGCATCAATTTGAGTTTCTAGCTCGTGAGTTATAAGAGGATCGATAGTCTCTTCAAGCATATCAAGGTACAGATTGCCAGTCAAGTTTTCTTCCAGAAATAATGGACCAAGAATGGCATTTCCAAGAATACCAGCCCAAACATTAACTTTTTGTGGGTGTTGTGTATGCCCTTCCCGAAAAATATGTGGGTTTTCGTCACTCCAATAGCGACAATTTTGTCTATTAACATTGCCATTCAGAAAAAATGAACACTCATCGCTGAAACAGATGTTTAACAGTAGATTAGGGATGGTATTGACTCGATGAGACATGATCACAAAACTCTATTCTTCTATCATAATCATCCTCGTGGAGCTCTTGAAGAATCTGGATTTTATATGGATGAAATTTATGCATTTTCAATGCTTTTATAGTCTCGCGTGACATTCCCGTCTGTTCTGATACTGATCGTAAGGAGCTCGTGGGCTCTGCAGCAAATGTTCCCAAAACTTCAATTTGAGCTGCTTCATTTAGTACTCTGGGGTTATTTCTTTTTTTATTTGTCACTGAACCAGTTTCGTAAAACTTATTCACCAAATCAAGCACATACCGGTGACTTACATTACAATTTGGATGTCTTTCGTTAAAAAGACATGCCGCCCTTCGTGCGCACTTTCCAACTTCGCCATAAATTACAATCATTTCAATTCTGTCTTGAAGAATGTAAACCATTTTTACACTTTTATACACTTATTAAAGTAATTCCTAAACAGCCCAACAGGTACAACGGTATTCACAATACTACCACATAGTTCAAATTTGCTAACCAATTTTTTGCCGGAAAACAAAAACTTTTTACAGCAGAAGTAGCAGACAATTTCTGCGATGACACTTAAAAATTCAGCATTTAATAAACACAACTTTACTACCATCTACGTTTTACTATTAGACTACTTTTTTATGTAAAGTGTTTGGAGCTAATGGCTAATGTTACCCCTAATAAAGGGTTGGAACGGTACCACCTAATATTCTAACCAGTTCTGGCCAAACCATGCATCTCAGTATAGGCGTTCTAATAATTACTTCTGTTAGTTTAGAACGCAATTTTTCGGAAAATGCTCATCAAAAAATAATAAGTCAGGGTACCATTGGAACAAGAATTGAACGCCCATCAAAATGATGTGCCACTTGACCCCCCTTCCCATTTAAAATTCTAAGGGTAACATCTACTCCTCCTAGGGGGTTGAACCACGAGGGCTACAAATAGTCATTGAAAGTGTCCCCCTTGACAATAAAATTGACCTGTTTTTTCGATTACTCATATTGTTTACTGGAAGGAAGATATTAAGGGTGGGAAGTTTTCAAATTGACACCCTGTATAACAGGAAGTTATTCATGACATCTACAGTCACTAGTTGAAACTTAATTTGACACGAACCAAGGAATCCAAAAGTAGAGGTTTATCCACAAATTGACAGGTAGCCAACAATTCGTTGTTCTGACCAACCCAAGGTTCAATCAAGTTTCTAATACGTTATGAGGAACGCAAGCAGAATCTAAGTGAAAATAGAGTATATTTCGTTTTAATTCCGAGAGCTCTAACCTTTGACAGCTGTTTCGTGCTAACGCACTCATCAGAAAGGATTTATGGAGCTCTCGAAATCAAAACGAATCCACTCAAGAATTAATACCGTGAGGCAAGACAGAATACAACAGGAAGTTATTCATGACATCTACAGTCACTAGTTGAAACTTAATTTGACACGAACCAAGGAATCCAAAAGTAGAGGTTTGTCCACAAATTGACAGGTAGCCAACAATTCGTTGTTCTGACCAACCCAAGGTTCAATCAAGTTTCTAATACGTTATGAGGAACGCAAGCAGAATCTAAGTGAAAATAGAGTATATTTCGTTTTAATTCCGAGAGCTCTAACCTTTGACAGCTGTTTCGTGCTAACGCACTCATCAGAAAGGATTTATGGAGCTCTCGAAATCAAAACGAATCCACTCAAGAATTAATACCGTGAGGCAAGACAGAATACAACAGGAAGTTATTCATGACATCTACAGTCACTAGTTGAAACTTAATTTGACACGAACCAAGGAATCCAAAAGTAGAGGTTTGTCCACAAATTGACAGGTAGCCAACAATTTGTTGTTCTGACCAACCCAAGGTTCAATCAAGTTTCTAATACGTTATGAGGAACGCAAGCAGAATCTAAGTGAAAATAGAGTATATTTCGTTTTAATTCCGAGAGCTCTAACCTTTGACAGCTGTTTCGTGCTAAGGCACTCATCAGAAAGGATTTATGGAGCTCTCGAAATCAAAACGAATCCACTCAAGAATTAATACCGTGAGGCAAGACAGAATACAACAGGAAGTTATTCATGACATCTACAGTCACTAGTTGAAACTTAATTTGACACGAACCAAGGAATCCAAAAGTAGAGGTTTGTCCACAAATTGACAGGTAGCCAACAATTCGTTGTTCTGACCAACCCAAGGTTCAATCAAGTTTCTAATACGTTATGAGGAACGCAAGCAGAATCTAAGTGAAAATAGAGTATATTTCGTTTTAATTCCGAGAGCTCTAACCTTTGACAGCTGTTTCGTGCTAACGCACTCATCAGAAAGGATTTATGGAGCTCTCGAAATCAAAACGAATCCACTCAAGAATTAATACCGTGAGGCAAGACAGAATACAACAGGAAGTTATTCATGACATCTACAGTCACTAGTTGAAACTTAATTTGACACGAACCAAGGAATCCAAAAGTAGAGGTTTGTCCACAAATTTCGAGAGCTCCATAAATCCTTTCTGATGAGTGCGTTAGCACGAAACAGCTGTCAAAGGTTAGAGCTCTCGGAATTAAAACGAAATATACTCTATTTTCACTTAGATTCTGCTTGCGTTCCTCATAACTTATTAGAAACTTGATTGAACCTTGGGTTGGTCAGAACAACGAATTGTTGGCTACCTGTCAATTTGTGGACAAACCTCTACTTTTGGATTCCTTGGTTCGTGTCAAATTAAGTTTCAGCTAGTGACTGTAGATGTCATGAATAACTTCCTGTTGTATTCTGTCTTGCCTCACGGTATTAATTCTTGAGTGGATTCGTTTTGATTTCGAGAGCTCCATAAATCCTTTCTGATGAGTGCGTTAGCACGAAACAGCTGTCAAAGGTTAGAGCTCTCGGAATTAAAACGAAATATACTCTATTTTCACTTATATATATATATATATATAACTAATAAAATAACCATAACCTATTGAATATCTCAGTTCAAATAGAATATATTTCCTATTTTGACAATACTAAGTTTTTTTAAAATAACATAATGACATGTATAAACAAAAACAACTGCATAAAATAGGTAAATGATAAATATAAGTCTTCTTCATTGTAACTTCAATACTCCTGTCGTAACTTGAATGTCCAAATTATTTATAAGTCCATGGTCCAAATACTCCAAATGTCCAGTCCATCATTGATTGTTTTATGCTGATCGAAGGGCGAAATTGGCTAAGTGTACTCACCTATTGTTTATTATTTGCTCATGTGTATGTGATTTTGTGTCAGATGGAAGTGTTAGAATATTTGCGGTGTTGGGAACTTCGCGAACTGATACCAATATTTGAAGGTTAGTTTTGCTATTATTTTTTGTTATAACATAAAACCTACAAAATGACTCATTTTCATGATTTGTAAAGGTTTGATAAGGGCATCGTCTCACCTACTTCATATTTGAATGAGTATATATAGTTTGACACGAAGATTAAGTACTTTAAACTTTATTATTATTCAACGTGTTCCAAAATAACAAAATATATGGCAAATTAATTATTTTGTTAGGTATTTTGTGTTTCAGTTATTTTATTTGTATTTATAGTTTTTTGTGATGAAATAAACATTATTTGAATGACGTTTAATTTAATTTCTCTACGACTATTGTATTCTACGTTCATTACATATTGATTATTAATTGAAGAATAAAGATGATTCCAAGACACCGTGGATCCTAACTCGGCCAATCACAGGTTCAGAATTTTCAGAATCCGCGGGAACTGAGAGGTTTAACAAACAAATTTCTCAAGAAGGCTTTGCTTAATTGAACTTTTGTCACAGCTTGGCATCCGCAAATGTCAGATTGACTATTTTCTTAGTTTTAACTTTGATCTGTGTGACAAGTACTTAATATAAAAATGAATAGAGTGGATTGGGAAAGCAGTGCTAGTGAGGAAGATGAAATCTATCTTGCAACAAAGGTATGTCAAACAATTTTTACTTGAACGTTCCACACTCTCTCAGTTCTTGATCAGAGTTTCTCTAGTAGGTATTTATTTTTTCATCAATTTTCGAGTGCATGTTATAGCTCAGGTGGTAGAAGCGTGTACATGAAGTAAATATATAACGAAGGTAGTTATATAGGCGTGAGTTCGAATCCCACTCTGGGAAGTTTTTTTTTAAAATTATTTTCAATTAATGCATTTATTCATTTATGAATGAAAACCGATTATTCATGTATAATTGTTATTCTACCTTATATTACTTTATAATATATACTTATTTTCGTAAATAATATTTAGATTTCATTTAAACTCTGACTATCGTATAGTCGTAGAGAAAGTATAGTCTTCTACTCGCGTAAAATAGCTATTATTTTCTCGGATAATTACGAAACTCGCCTTCGGCTCGTTTCGGAATTTTTATCCTCGAAAATAATAACTATCATTATACTCTAGTTGAAGAATATACTATTCAACCTTCTGGAAAATGAAGTTCATAATTTCTTAACAGAATTATGATATGAAGAAGCGAGCAGGTTGAAACTGATGTTTATTCTTGTCTTATTCCGTTTGGATGTTATGTGCCTCAAGTGTATCCTCTCTTCAAATTATAAATGGTACCTATAAAATTTGGCCTCGCTTTGTACACAAATATGTACAATATACATACACAATTCATGTATGCCGAGTACACAAATTTGTGACATTTTTTGCATCCTATATTCAAAATACATACACAATTTGTTCAAACTAGGTACACAAATTGTTATCATTTATTAGATTTCAGGTTTAACATTCGTATAAAATTTATGTGTGAACAGTACACAAATCTTTGACACTCGTCTTACAACATAATGAATTATTTTGTTTATTTTGTGTATACCACAAATAATAATGCACAAGGTGGTGCAACAATAGAATATAAGTTGTGTTGGTTTTTGAAAAAAATATTTAGTTTTCATCCATTCCTTGTACTTATACGGTTAGTACATAATTTTGGTTGATAAAATCAAACGAAACTATTTAGAATAATATATAACACTGAAGTGTATCGTTTATACACAATATCTCTAATACAATATTATAGAAGAAAAATTAACAAATTGATGCTGTCAACTTTTAAGAAACTAATTGTGCTGAAGTTATTCATAATTGTGTAGAAAACATACATTTATTTCTCTCCGTGTAGAGTGCCAGTATAGACCAGTTATGATGGACAAAAAAATATATAAAGCGGGAAAAAATATTAACAGCATGAGACCTAAAAGAAGAGGAGCAGAATATTGTTCGAATGACGGAAAAAATGAATGAGAAGGGTGGAATGGGGTGAACTTTTAGGGGTTGAAAGTAATATTTTACGATTTTTTGCGATTGACAACGAAAGTTGACCTATCAAAAAAAAATTGAATGACAAAGTTGTTGAAAATTTAAAAATCTACAACTTCTGTATCAAACATTTTTACACATTACCCCAAATTTTCCGAGAAAATCGAAAAAGAATTCAGTTTTTAGTTATTTCTCGCGCAAATATTAATTTTTTTATTATGTTTCACGAAATTTTGAATTTTTTTGTAGCGGAATACTGATTTTTCCTTTTTTTTGTCGACAAATTTCGAAAAATCGACCTCATTTTCAACTGAAAAGTTTTGCCGATAAAGTTTGTCTTTCAAGCTCGACAGCCGCCAGATTTTCAAAAAATCGCTCGTGTTTGAAATACCTTTTTTTTCCACTTATACTTTAAAATACTATTTTATATTCTGAATTAGATGTTTGCCGCAAAAAAAATATTAATTTTCTCGAACTCTTTGAAGTACTAGGAAAGGGGGCGGCTCCCGGTCCTTGGCTGTTAAATTTTTTCTTATTATAGGCGTTTAAAATTCGTTTTGGTACCAGCCTAACTAGGTGCCGCCCCCTTTCAGAGTACTTCAAAGAGGTTCGAGAAAAATAAATATTGTGCTGCAGAAAAAACATCTAATTCAGAACATAAAAATTTTCATTTAAGAATGTTTCTCTTTACAACATGAATCCCTTCCAAGACATGTTATCTTGTACGATGGAAAAAAGCGACTAGTTTGTCTTTCAGTCGCAAATTATTCCACAACTGACTTTATGAACATCCTGTTCAGATTTTCAATAAAATCAATAAAAAGGTATATTTCCACTAGATTTTGCGAAAAACATTTTCATACAAAAAAAATTTAAACCAAATTAAAATGGGTTTTCCGATTTTTCCGGATAATTTAAGTTATGTGAAATCATTTTTGAAACAAAAGTTGTAGATCTTTTTACTGCCAACAACTTTTTTTTTCTACTTTTTTTCTTTCCCCGAGAAATATGAGGTTATGTGAAAAAAATTTCGAAACAAAAATGCTGAATATTTTTATTATCAACAACTTTGACAGTCAATTTTTTTCTATAGGAGAACTTGCGTTGCAATTATCGAACAACCGTGAAATATCGCTTTCAACATACATGAATATTAAAAGAAAATTCACGTTGAATAACATGAAACACTAAGTCCTTAAAAAGTAACACATCCTTCGTTGAAAGTTGATGAGTGTCAGAAATAATTGAGAGATATTCTCATAGAAAATTCGTCTAAAAAATTTAATAACTAAATTACTGTTCAATTAGAGAACTACAATTGATGTAAAATCAGATGATTCTCCAGAAAATTCCTACTCAATTATAAAATATCGATCTTGACCACATATTAGAGAATAAACAACTTAATTGATCAATGTCATGAAAGGAACCAATATCAGAATTGCACACAAAATTATTAAGATCATAAGTTTTTTAAAATTGAAAACTTTTTTCGAAACAACACAAAATTAAAACGTTGTTTATATAATTCCTTGAAACAATTATTATAAAGTATCCATTGGAAAGACATTTACACTCTTGACGGGTAGGATAATATCACATAAAAGTGATCGTAGAAATCAAAGTTTTTCAACGTATCGACAAAGTTTTCAAGTATAAATAAAAATGTGAATATAAATAATAACGTAAAAATTTCAATTCATGTGTATGGGCTCAACAAGTTCACCAATTTGACCATAACATGATTTTCGATAATGTTAGAGTCCTTGAAATGGAAAATTAAATGAAAAAAAAATATAAAGAAGATTTGTAGAAATGTTACAAATCAATGAAGAGAGTAACAGCTCAAACAAGAAAACTTGTCTCAATAATTTGAGTGAAATTCACTCTCCTCGATTTTCAAACTGAAGAGAAAAAACTATAGTAATGCTGATATACTTGGTAGTGTAACTTGATTTTTTATAATGATTTTTTTCAAATACTTTGAATGATCTGAACTTGTAACAATAAACTATATGCTGCACAATGCAGGTAATATTTGAGTAAGAAGGCCCCTCTGCCTCTATCGATAATATTATAAATATATTGTTTATGATATTTTCTTCATCAAGTTACGAAGAAACACTTGCTAAAGAAAAATGGTTCATCGCACTGGTGAAACTCGTAGTTCATATCAGAATATGATAACAAAATAATTACCACAATTATCTACAGAGAACAGAAAATGTGATTTTATCAACAGTATCATCACTTAATCAGATGTTCAACGAATCCAGAAAGTTTAACACCTTTACTGCCAAGAAATTCATACTAACTTACTCATGGTGCCACAAGAAATAGGTGCTTTGTAACAATAATGTATTAGATGATGATTTAGTTATCGGTACACATATATATTATAAATACTGGCACTTTCCATAAAATGAGATTCATAACTGGAGAAACTATGTTAGTATTGTGGCGAAGCTGCGGGCGATGCCGGACCTGATCAATCACGTAATCAGCGAATGACCTCGAATAACTGTCGATGCGATTGCACCGAAAAGAATCTGGACGATTCGAGAATTACTCGAAATTTCTAGGAAGATGAATCAGATATAAAAAGAACTACGCAGCGGACAGACGGACAGTCAGTGAAGTGAAAGTCGAATATAAATACTAGAGTGATTGTTATGTAAATTAGAGTACTGTGAGTCATTGTATTTCGTTAAATAAATTATTTTAGAGTTAATTGGACTATAAATATATTACATTTGGTGTTAGAAGTGCGATGTTTAAATAAAGAGTGTTCATGTAAGTAGACAGTTTGTGTATTTCGGACAATTGTTTTCGCGAAAAATAGACAGTGACTGATAAACGTTTTTTCGTGAAGTTGAAAGTTGTGTGCATTAACGGAGTATAAACTGATAGATACACTTCTCGCGTGTGAAATAGACAATAATAATAATAATAGACTGTGTGTGTGTGTGTGTGTGGATGGTTGGCATCGGATATAATCCATTTGCCACAGACTTTTGTTAAAGTATTTATAGTAATTTGAGCCTCAAATGTCAAGTTTTATTTCCGTTAGGAATTTGATTAAAGCATAATAAATATTTTTGTGTTGTAAACTAAGTAAGGATGTGATGTTAATTGGTAGTTGAATTTGATTTGATATTATTGTATCAATTAGATTGGTTCTCTCCACTGAATAGGATTCACATGCAAAGAGTATATGGTTCAAGTCACAGATTGACGTGTCATCACATGTGCAATAGGGTGATTCACCAAGCCCAATTTTATGAAGATGCGAAGGAAATTTCCCGTGATTCAGTTTCAGTCGTGTAATTATTACAGAATGTTTCCTTGTTAAACTAAAATCTGTTAAATGAGGAATACGCGGAGGTATTGAGGGATGTATTAGAGTGTAGTGATTTTTTGAGGTAGTTATGAAGTTATTCCAGTGTCTCTCCCAAGTCACTCGAATGCTATTCTTTACCAAGCTTATCAGATCTTCATAAGGAGTAATTACTAACTGATTTGATGATGTACATGCCTGTTTGGCTAGTATATCTACTGTCTCATTTCCGGTGATTCCGGAGTGTCCCTTAACCCATATAAAGATTACATCTATATTTACGCTATGTAAGTCATGGAGGAGTTTTTTAACGTTGCACAAATGATGTGATTTATAAATTTTGAAAAAGTTTAAGTTATTTAAAGCGCCTAGTACTGACTTAGAATCTGAGAGAATGATCATATTTTTAAAAACTTTGTTTTCTAATGTCCATTTTAGTGCATGTTCAATTGCTATCAATTCAGCAGTGTACACAGAGCAAAAATCTGGAAGTTTCAATAGGTAATCATGATTCGTGTATGAGTTGTGAAATGCTGAGCCGGTCCCTTCCGAGGATTTGGAACCATCTGTATAAATATGGCAGTATTTTGGATAACGACTCAATATGGACTGGAGCAGTGCATTATTGTATGTGCGGATTTCATTATATTCCGGAATAATAATAGTTGGTTTGAGCATGATAGCGTTAAATTCTAATATGTAGATGGGGTATTTGTCAAATAATTCTTTTGTAAATGTTTTTTCGTCAATAAATGCATCTACTAAAAGGGAACTTTTTTTCAGTGCCCAAAATTTGGATGTGAGTGTCTCTATAGACAAATTTGATGTGCCCTTTAGGAGAATAGTATCATTTGCAAAACACTTAATTTTTATCATTTCTTTGGCTGCTAGATATGAACGTCTAATATCAAGGGGCGGTTCTTGGGCCTCAACTAGTAGTGCTTGAACTGGTGAAGATTTCAAGGCTCCCAAAGAAATTCTAAGGGCATTATACTGAATTCTATCGACAGATCGCAGATGACAGTCTGCTGCCGATCCATACAGAAAACAACCGTAGTCCAGTATAGAGCGAATGTAAGCCTTATAGAATTGGATTGAGATATTGGGGTCTGCACCCCATTTGGTTTTTGTGACGCACTTTAGCATATTCTTACCCTTTTCGCATTTCTTTTTAACGTGTTCTATATGCTTATTCCATAACAACTTACTGTCTAAGACAATGCCTAGGTATTTGTAATGTTTTCTTATGGGAAAATCGAAGCCACATAGAGATACACTATTTGGAGTAGGTAGTCTGTGTTTTGTAAAGAAAACGATAGCAGACTTTTCTGGTGAAATGACGAGATTGTGTTCACTAAACCAATTCTTAAGGCAGTAAACTGAGTATTTCAGTTCTCGGATACACTGGGCGTACGATTCCTGCACGGTATAGAAGCAGAAGTCATCTGCATATTGAATGCATTTTATGCTTTTATCTAATAAGTGATGAATATCGTGGGTATAAACATTGAATAAGATGGGGCTTAAGACCGCTCCTTGAGGTAGACCCTGACATATTCGTCTAGGACCATGCAAGTTATTATTCTGATCACGAATAAAAATTTTGCGGTTTCTGAAAAGTTCAATGATATTAGTTGATGCATTAGAGTCAATTTTCAAGGTTACCATTTTTTCAGCTAAAATGTTCAGATCAACGGAGTCGTACGCGCTCTTCATGTCTATGAAGAGACAAGCCAAATAAGCATTTTTCGTGAACGCGAGTTGTATATCCGTTACTAGATGAGAAACGGCCTCTATTGTTCCCATACCCCTCCGAAATCCATACTGAGTAGTTGGCAATTTTGAATAATATTCCAAGTACCAATCTATTCTCGCCTTTACCATCCGTTCATAAGTTTTTGTTATGCAAGACAGGAGAGAAATCGGGCGATAAGATGAGCTTAGATTTGTATCTTTGTTAGGTTTGAGTATTAAAATAATCATTACTTCTTTTAGTTGCTCGAGAATTTCACCGGACTGCAACCACATGTTAAATATTTCTAACAGCTTTTTTTTCGCGTTCATTGTGAGATTTTTTAAAATGTTATAGGTAATCATATCTTTGCCTGGTGTACTTTTTCTTGTTATATTCAGTGCAGATTCCAATTCAGTATAACTAAACTTTTTTTTGAAAAAGTCATTATTGTACATAGGAAGTTTTCCTAGGTTATTGGGTACTGTGTCTGGAGCTAAATGTTTCAATAATTTATTTATCATTTCCTGCGAGATAGTCTCCCTTCGATGTTTGTAATTTTTATTATTTATTTTTTTAATGTAATTCCATATTTTGCTGGGAGGGGTGTTTTTATTTAGTTCATTCAAAAAAAATTTTCCAAGAGGCTTGTGATTTGGTTTTGAAGAGAAGTTTAGCTTGCGCCTCCATTTTTCTAGCGTATATGTAATTTTCCCAATTAGAAGTAAGTTTGTATATTTTATAAGCTTCCTTTCTCTTCAAAACCATGTTGGTGCAATCAATATCCCACCAAATCGGGCGGGGAGTTGATGGCAGGAATGGTTGGCTGATTTTCATAGATTTTGATGCTGCGTCTTCAACAAGGTCTGTAAAAACTGTAATGGATATAGGGTTGGATAAATTTTGATTTTCGAAGGAATCATCTAGAAGAGACTGAAACAGTAACCAATCAGCTGAGCTTTCATTCCATTTCCTCGTTGGAAAAAATTTTTCTGGTGTGAAATCTGAGTCCACTTCTATGGAAATAGGAAAGTGGTCCGATCCCATTCGATCTTGTAAGACAGACCATTTTAGTTTACCAATCAGGTTGGGAGAAGCTATTGATATATCTACTGCAGATGGGCCTTCGTTGGGCCTACTTATACGTGTGGCTGTTCCATCATTTAAAACAACTAGATGATTGTTATCTAGAGCATTGATGAGGCGAGAACCATTAATTTGATTCGTGGCCGAGCCCCATAATAGATTGTGGCAATTATAATCACTACAAAAAAGGGTATCCGTTGTGAATTGTGTAAATAAATTTTCCCAATCACTTGTGTACGCATTTTTATTAGGCGGTTTATATATTGAAACAATTGAGATTCCAAAATGGTCTAAGAAAACTGCACAAGCTTCTATGCTGTTGCCGAAGTTTTGTGTTAAATTAATTTGTTTATAAAATATATTATTGGCTACGAGTATTGCGACTCCTCCTTTTCCATCAGGCCTGTTGACCTGGACAGTGGAGAATCCGCGGATATTTATAAATGAATCTTTTTGCCAGGTTTCAGAAAAAATTAGAACGTCAAAGTGGTTATGGGATAAAAACTTTAACAGATTAGATTTACGCTTATTGAAAGATAATATATTCCATTGTAGTATTTTGAGTGGCCTAGTAAGTAGATTCATTGTCGCTTATACTTATGGCTTCGCTTACTTGTTCTGTTTCGAGTTCCATCATTGAAGCTACAAATTCTCTAATCTTCTGTTCATTTTCGGAGGTAGTAGGATTAACTCCTTTATTTACAACTGGAAAATTTTCTGAAATAAATCTTGAGATTCCAATTATAATTCTTTCTTTAAACTCCATGTATTCATCTCTATATGGATTAGGAAGTACTGTTTTTTTCTCTTTTAGGTTTATGTTTTTTTTTGTAACCGCTGGGGGCGTTGTGGGAGGAGAAGAAATTTTTCGTTTTTTGCCAGTGTTGGTTTGTTTAGGTTTATGTATAAATAATTTATGAGTTGCTTGTGACGATGATGTTGTTGGCAAGGCAGGAAAATTTTCGTTGTTATTCAGGATAGCGAACCGGTTATGTGTAGCAATTTTGGCATAAGAGGGATTGTTCACTATTTTTTCAGCATCTTTATAGGGTATATTACGCGATGCCATTTCTTTTTTAATTTTGAGTTGCTGGGAGTACATGGGACATTCTTTTGATGTTGACGTATGATCGTTCGACTGACAATATATGCAGAAAGAGTTAGAGACTGAGCAGACATCGTTTATATCATGAGTGTCCGAACATGTTTTACACCGTTGCAGTTTGCTCTTACATAATTTCGCAGTGTGACCGTACCTTAGGCATTTAAAGCATTGGACCACCGGATGAAAGTAGGGTTCTACTACGAAGTATGATAAATTGATTCTCACTTTATCAGGTAGATGATTGCCTAAAAAGGTTACAATAATCATTTGTCTATCGACTAAGCTTTGTTTTCCATCTTTATCCGTGACTTTTCGTTTCATTCTTTGAACGCTAACTACTGAATAGTTATCAGTTTCGATGTTTTTCGTTAAGAAATCTTCGCTAAAAAAGGTGTCCACCATTCGAATGACTCCTTTTCGGTGATTGAAAAATGACGGTATGTAAGCAACTAGATTATTTCTTGTTATAACATCATGTTGTATTAGAGAATTTGCAGCAGAAAATGTTTTGAAAACAATTTTTACTCTACTCACCCCCACCGATGTAATATCTAAAATATCTTTTTTAAATTCATCTACTTCTAGAAGAAAATAGCCTATTTTCATTGGGAATAATCTTCCAAAATTATGTTTGAGATGTTCAACGTAAACGTAAAAAGGGCCATCATCATTATATTTATATTTGTTCGTCAAATTAAATAAACTAAGATCTTTAAATTCGCTGGGCGGCCCTGAGCCGCCCGTGTCTTCACTCATTGTTCGTTGTTATTGATAAGAGAACTGATAAGAAAGATTTCAAATATATCAGATAAGAAATGAATGAGAAAGAAAAAACTATAGTAAAACTTGTAAGGTCAAGTACTTATCTCTCGATTCACAAATTGTTATACACAGCTCACTTTCGATACACCTAGACAGGTCGACTGCCGATACCGAACTGTAAATAATAGACTGGTGTACGGGAAATAGACAATAATAATAATAATAGACTGGTGACCCGTGAAATAGACTGTGAGACACAGACTAAGACAAAATGTGTTCGAGGAAAGTTCGCCTGGTTGAATTGAAGGTTGCGGAATTAAAGCAAGAACTGGAGGAGAGGGAACTTGACACAAGTGGTAAAAAGGCCGTGCATCAAACAAGACTTGCCGAGGGATTAGTTCAGGAGGGCGAGGACCCAGAAACATTTCTATTCGAAGTTTCTGGAATAGATATGAGTTCCATAATGAGTAAACTCGACGGAATGAGAGAGGAACTTCAAGAAAATTCGAATAGTCTGAAAGAAGAATTTAAAGAAAGTTCGAAAAATCTGGAAGAAAAGCTGCTAGAAAATTCGAATACTTTGAAGGAAGAACTTCAAGAGAAACTTCTGGAAAATTCGAATAATCTGGAAGAAAAACTTCAAGAAAGACTTCTGGAAAATTCGAATAGTCTGAAAGAGGAATTTCAAGAAAGTTCAAGGAATTTGGAAGAAAAGCTGCTAGAAAATTCGAATACCATGAAAGAAGAACTTTCCGGGGTGGCGAATCGACTGGAAGGAAGAATAGATGAAATCGAGGAAGAGATGGGAAAATTGAAGGAAACAATTAGCGATGAAATCAGAGGCGGAATCGAGGAAGAAATCAACAAGTTGAAGGAGAAAATCAGTAAGTTGGAAAACCAGAATGATACTACCCACACCACAGAATCTGTCAACGAAAATTCAATGTTGGAAGTAAGTTTGAACTTGGATGATGTTCAAAAGGGTCTGAAAGATGTGAAGATCAGTTCTGAAACAGGAAAGCTCTCTATGAAACCACGTCAGTTCGATGGTAAAACACCATGGGCAAATTACCGCCGACAATTTGAAGCTGCAGCAAAAGCAAATGGATGGAATGCAGGAGAAAGAGCTGTGGCATTAACACTGGCCTTGCGTGAAGAAGCAACGAATATTTTACAAACCCTCACGGCACAAGAACAAGAGGTCTACGAGCAGCTGATTAAACATCTCGAATTACGGTATGGACAGACCCATCTAGATCATGTATACCACTCACAGCTCAAAAACTGCTGCCAGAAATCAAGCGAGTTCCTACAGGAGTTTGAAGCAGTCATTGCACGCTTGGTTCGCCTTGCATATCCAGCTACACCGGAAAAGGTAATGGAGCGACTAGCAGTTCAGGCCTTCTTAGATGGACTTCGTGACCAGGAAACCAGACAAGCATTGACACTAGCTCGTCCAACACATCTCGTGGATGCACTGGTACGCGCTTTGGAATTTGAGGCGGCGAAACAATCCTGCAGAAGCCAAAGTAAAGTCCGGATTGTTGAGGAAGACCCACAGGAACCTGATAACCTGGAAGCTGCCATAAGGAAGGTCGTGAAGGAAATGTTGCCTGAGAGAAGACTAGTGAGATGCCGGAAATGTAGGAACCTTGGACACGTGCGTAGTCAATGTCCAACCCTCAAGAGGTCGCGACCAACGAAGGTTGTTGAGAAGGGGCAATCGTCGGCCTATACTCAGAAAGCCCCGGTGAACAACGCATATGTCGCTGTCCTCCAACGACAGAACAAAGGAGCCTTCCTAGACGGTTTCATCAACAACAAGCCTTGTGCAATGCTGCTGGATACTGGTGCTACTAGGACAATCCTTGTACCTGCTTTTATTAAAACACCAGAGAGAATGGAACCATCATCCTGGAAGCTACGCACAGCAACAGGAGAGCCGGCCACTGTACATGGTGAGCTACCGATAGAACTGATTCTAGGCAGTACAAAAGTGAAACATCGGGCATTAGTAGCGGACATTGAGGACGACGCAATTATTGGAATAGACGTCATGAATTCCAGAGGGTTCGAATTAAACTTCAAAGAGGGCGTCCTAAGTGTGAACGGAGAAGAGCTGGTGCTACATGGAAGAAGTGAAGAGATTATTCGTGTTCTGCTGGCTGAAGATGTGAGTGTACCCGAGAGGGCTAAGACCATACTGGAGGCTCGCTTGGGTGGAGGTGCGAGCATTGGAAGCGTGGTTATGTTCGAGCCCAAGCTTCATGATGAGAAAATTGGACGAGGAATTGCACTAGGCAAGACTTTGTTGAGTGCTGATAAAATTGTGCCAGTAAGGGTAACGAATGTCAATTATTACCCAGTGACTTTGAAGAAAGGAACTGTTTTGGGGCACTGCTCGTCAATTTCCTCTGTGATCAGGAGTGTACACGGTACTGTTAGTCGAGAGAACAACCTGACAGCGGAACTGGAAAAATTAGTTACCCTCTTTTCCAAGGGCATTAAACCAGCCCAACAGCCCAGATTGAGAGAATTAGTCAAGAAGTACCAAGACATCTTTGATACCGGACAAGGAAAAGGGGGTCGAACGAATGTAGTCCAACATAAAATTGATACTGGGGACGCTCGACCAATTCGACAATCAGCTAGAAGACTTCCTCTTGCCAAGAAGGAAGAGGCTGACAAAATAGTCAGTGATATGGGAAAAGATGGAGTTATTGAACCGTCTGACAGTCCATGGTCCTCTCCAGTCGTTCTGGTGAAGAAGAAAGATGGATCAACTCGCTTTTGCGTAGACTATCGTCAACTGAACAACGTGACGAAGAAATACAGTTATCCTCTTCCGAGAATAGATGACACCCTAGACACGTTGGCCGGCTCCACGATTTTCTCGACCCTCGATCTGAAGAGTGGATACTGGCAGGTAGAACTGGCTCCAGAAGATAGAGAAAAGACAGCCTTCACCATCGGCTCAGGACTGTGGCATTTCACCGTCATGCCATTCGGACTTTGTAATGCTCCAGCAACATTCGAGAGATTAATGGAGACGGTTCTGGAAGGACTCTCATGGAGGACGTGTCTGGTATATCTCGATGACATCATTGTAGTTGGCAAATCGTTCGAAGACCACGTTAAAAACCTGGAGGAGGTATTCCTGCGACTGAGAAACTCTGGATTGAAGCTGAGCCCCAAGAAATGCCACCTATTCCAAAAAAAAGTACGTTACCTTGGCCATGTTGTCTCTGGGCGCGGAGTAGCAGTGGATGACGAGAAGATTAAAGCAGTGAAGGAGTGGCCTATCCGGAAAGATATACACCAACTACGTAGTTTCCTTGGTTTGTGCACATACTATCGCCGATATGTGCTGGGGTTCGCCAACATCGCTAAACCACTGACCAGGCTCACGGAAGGTCAAACAAAATTCCAATGGTCCGAAGAATGCCAAGACTCGTTCAGGACGCTGAAGGGAGCATTGATCAATGCACCGATTCTAAGTTATCCCCTTCCGAGTGGAAAATTCACATTGGACACGGATGCCATCAACGTGGGACTTGGAGCTGTCTTGTCCCAGATCCAGGATGGGCGAGAGAAGGTCATCGGATACTTCTGTAAAACTCTCAGTAAACCGGAGCATAACTACTGTGTCACCAGACAAGAACTGTTGGCTGTTGTCAAGGGAGTAGAACACTTTTATAAATACGTGTACGGGAAAAGATTCCTGTTAAGAACCGACCACGCAGCCCTTAAATGGCTTCTACAGTTCAAAAACCCCGAGGGCCAAGTAGCACGTTGGATCAAAAGACTCCAAGTATTCGACTTCGAGATCGAACATCGAGCAGGGAGTGGCCACAAGAACGCAGATGCTCTGTCAAGGAGACCAATTCCAGACGACTGCTCACACTGCCGACGAGCAGAAGAAAAGGAAGCAGCGATTTGTAGAACCACGGCAGTTGACAACAACTGGAATGACAAAGAGGTCCAGAAAGACCAAGAAAGCGATCCAGATCTTGGTTTAGTCGTCGGCTGGAAAAAGAGTAATCAAAGACCGACATGGCAGGAAATCGCAAGATATTCCCCAGTAGTCAAATCCTACTGGGCCCAATGGAATTCCCTTACCCTGGACAATGGGGTCCTGAAACGTGTATTGGAGTCCGAAGATGGTGGGGAAGACATACGTCAGATAGTGGTGCCCAAGAACAGAAGGCAGGAAGTACTCCGAGAGATCCATGATGGAGTTGCTGGAGGACATCTGGGTGTGACGAAGACCCTGCAGAAAGTAAGGCAACGGTTTTACTGGGTCAATTGTCAAGTTGATGTCAATGACTGGTGCAGAAAGTGTGCTGTTTGCGCTGCCAGCAATGGACCTCGGACACGACCCAAGGCCCCGATGCGTCAGTATAACGTAGGTAGTCCATTCGAAAGAATCGCCATTGACATCGCCGGCCCGTTCCCCGTATCAGATAACGGAAATAAATACATCCTTGTGGCAATGGACTATTTCAGCAAGTGGGCCGAAGCCTATGCCCTACCCAACCAGAAAGCCATCACCGTCGCGGACGTCTTGGTGAAAGAGTGGATATGTCGATTCGGCGTTCCCTTGGAGCTGCACTCGAACCAAGGCAGAAATTTTGAATCCAATTTGTTCCAAGAAATGTGCCAGATGCTGAACATCCGAAAGACGAGAACCACAGCTCTACATCCACAGTCCGATGGAATGGTTGAGAGGATGAATAGGACTATCAATCGCCACTTGTCCAAGTTAGTCTCTGACTATCAAAAAGACTGGGACCAGTATCTCCATTTGTTCCTGATGGCCTACCGTTCCGCAGTACACGAGTCGACCGGCCAAACCCCTGCAAGTATCATAATGGGCCGAGAGCTGCGACTTCCCTGTGACCTTAAGTTTGGGATGCCACCAGGACAGGATACCGCGGGAGTGAACTACGTCAGCAAACTCCGGCAGCGAATGGAGGACATCCACGAACGAGTCCGTTTGAACATCCAGAGTGCCAGCGACCGAATGAAAGCGACTTATGACATCAATGCCGATGCTGGAGGATTTCAGGTTGGTGACCTAGTTTGGCTGTACAACCCGATGCGTCGCCGTGGCCTGTCACCAAAATTACGGAATTCATGGGAAGGTCCGTACAAGATCGTCAAGAGGATAAATGACCTGCTTTACCGAATCCATAAACCACCCAGAGGTAAACCCAGGGTCGTGCATTTCAACAGGTTGGCTCCTTACGCTGGGAACCATGACCAAGTCCGCACCCTCAGACCACCAGAGGAGGCGATGACGTTCCAGAAATTCATGTCCTTATACTCAAATGGACAGAAAGTGTCACACGGGGTAACTCGAGAGGAGCCACGGGACCTTTTCAAAGTGCCAGTCGATTACGTCCTAGCACACTGCGTCGCAGAAGATCTTCGAATGTCCAGGGGCATCGCTGCAGTGTTCTCCAATAAATTTGGTCAACTCAAAACACTACGGAAACAGAATCCAGAAATTGGAGGTGTGCTACAGCTGAAGAAGGGCCAGAGGAACATCTACTACCTGGTGACCAAGAAGCGTTCTCAAGATGAACCGTCCTATGAAGATGTCTGGAGGAGCCTCACCCAACTGAGAGATACGATGGTGGACCAGAATCTGGTGGACTTGGCAATCCCAAAATTATCCTGTGGTATTGATGGGCTGGATTGGAGAGTTATAAGAAGTATGTTGGATACGATATTCCGATCCAGCGGCATCCAGATTTTTGGTTTGCTGTAATCCTATTCCACGACCTATCATGAAGACTGTGGAGTGTTACTTCCATCGAACTTAACGGTGCAGATATGGGGAATCCTGCAAATATCGACACACTCCAAAGATGACATTTCGGGACGAAATATCTCTAAGAAGGGGTCAATGTGGCGAAGCTGCGGGCGATGCCGGACCTGATCAATCACGTAATCAGCGAATGACCTCGAATAACTGTCGATGCGCTTGCACCGAAAAGAATTTGGACGATTCGAGAATTACTCGAAATTTCTAGGAAGATGAATCGGATATAAAAAGAACTACGCAGCGGACAGACGGACAGTCAGTGAAGTGAAAGTCGAATATAAATACTAGAGTGATTGTTATGTAAATTAGAGTACTGTGAATCATTGTATTTCGTTAAATAAATTATTTTAGAGTTAATTGGACTATAAATATATTACAGCATCTATAAATTGCCAGTTCCATTAAGAGGACGGTTGATTATGTAGCAATATTTCCCACAAAAGCCTATCAAGTATTAGACTGACAGCCAGCGTTCCGCAGACTTACGGTATAGTAGCAAAGTCCATATTAATTCTAGGTATGCTATTTCACTTGCCGTAGGTGAAGTGGGGATTCACTATTTCCATCATGGGTTCCTTGGTGCGTGCCCAGAAGTCGAAAAGAATCAAAATTGAATCCGAAAACGTGATCGCAGATTGTCTGCTCTTTTAACATGTTGAATAAAATATTTTACTTTTATTGAAATATACAATGGCAGACACCTATTCCGGTTCCTTCTATAATTTATATAATTTCAAAGGTGCGAAAATTTTATAAAAATGTTTTGTTGGAATCATTGTTTTCGACGATTATTATCAACATTCTCGGTGGCGCAAATTGTCAAGGCACGGACAAATACAAATTTCAGAATTGTGTGGTACTGTGGCGTAGGATCGAATCCTCGCTCAGCCAGCCAACTTTTTTTTTTTCATCTTTACTGTTTTAATGTTTCTTAATTGAAGAGTAATCAGTTATAAAATCCTTTTAAAGTAGATATACAATTATCCAAATTATATATTTTTTTGTCAAGATACAGTTCTCACTACAATAGAAATAACAAATGTTTATTTCAATCCTTCTAGGTTGCCTTAGCATTCGCTATAAGCGAAGCTCTGACAAGATAATGATGAACCACTCGCCTACGGCTCGTGGTTCATCATCTTGTCAAACTCGTATGAAATATCCTATTTTCCGCACTAGTTGCACAATATACTATTTCCTAGGGAGGGTAAACTAATGGAGTAAAGGTCAGGTAAAATTCCACTTAAATTGTAGAGGAAACATCCAAAGAAGCTTCAAAATGAACAGTGTATATTCATTAAACCTGCTCCATTGTTTCGCATAGGTGCTTCAATACAGGTTACTTGCGAGATGTAGAGTGAGAGAGTCAAAATCGTACGCCTTCATTAGTACGACTGCGAAAGTATTATGTGGTCTGCCTGCATGTTAGAACCGATCTATCTGTCTGCTCTTTCAAATATGTGTATGTAATGATAATATGAATAACATATATAATTTTCAGCTTTGCTAAAATAACGTAAATTTGTATAAAATTTTCGCACCTTTGAAATTATATAAATTATAGAAGGAACCGGAATAGGTGTCTGCCATTGTATATTTCAATAAAAGTAAACTATTTTATTCAACATGTTAAAAGAGCAGACAATCTGCGATCACGTTTTCGGAGTCAGTTTTGATGCTTTTCGACTTCTGGGCACGCCCCAAGGAACCCATGATGGGAATAGTGAATCCCCACTTCACCTACGACAGGTGAAATAGCATACCTAGCATTAATATGGACTTTGCTACTATACCGTAAGTCTGCGGAACGCTGGCTCTTAGACTATATGGAACTAAACTAAACTACTCAACACTAATTCCGTCGCACCCCAAAATTTTGACCATATTAAAATCTGAATAACTTTTTTCTGCATTGAACAATTTGAATTCTGTAAACACTGTTCGCTAGACCAGTCCTTCAGCTATAATCTCGCATTTCTTCAAAACATAAGGTTTTCCGCATAAAATCGCTACAGGGTATTATCTGAAACTGTGCAGAATTTCTAAATTTTCAAAAGGATGGACAGGTGTACCACAGGAGTTCATTGATAGTCTGATTTACAGCATGCCGGAAAGGGTCAATGAAGTGATTGCCAAAAGGGGAGGGCCCACTAAATACTGAATATCATAAATATTTTTCAATTCTAATGTTATCCAAGTTATTTTCTCTTTGTTGTTGTTCAATAAATACTCAATAAAACTTGTTTTCTTGTTCTTGCTTACTAATACGACTAATTCTTCACGATTGAGAAAAAAGCCGCTATTGTGGAATGAGCCTCAGCTGGTCAGGCTTGTCAGTCACTGAATGTGATTCTTGTTACCTTGGTTACGGGCCATGCATTTCAGGCGAACAATGGGTTGATTTTATATTATTTTTTCAAAATCCTGCTGTTATAATTGGGTTTTTTCATGCACAATTCTTGACCACTGATAGCAAAAAAGATCTGGACGTATTCAGAATGGATGATCATTCCGAAAACAAGTTGATTTTCATTTAATTCTCCTCCCAACCGGATTTTGAAGGTGTTTCAGATTTGGGTCACATTTGAGGAAATCCTTGTTCTTGAATCTTCATCTTGAGTCTATTCTGATCTTCATATCTCTTCATCTAAAGTTTCAGCTTCAAAATGAGCTGAAGATTTTAAAAATCGGTTGACGAGGAAAAAAGTTATGACTGCAAAACCAAAAAGTTAATTTTTTGAGATCACCCTGTGAACAAAAGAGATAATAAGACAATTCGAAAAATATCTCGAGGTAATGAGTTCATCTTCATGCCACTGCTGTCAAATTTGAACAAAAAAATGTTTTCTTCATTTGGGATCCTTTTGAAAATTCAGAAATTTTGCACAGTTTCAGATAATACCCTGTAGCGATTTTATGCAGAAAACCTTATGTTTTGGAGAAGTACGAAATTATAGCTGAAGGTCTGGGATAGCGAACAGTGTTTACAGAATTCAAATTGTTCAATGCAGAAAAAAGTTATTCAGATTTTAATATTGTCAAAATTTTGGGGTGCGACGAAATTAGTGTTGAGTAGTTTATTCAAACTGTTTTGTGGAAATGAATATACCTACTTGAAATTCAAAAATAAATTTTGTGAAAGAACGTGTATCAATCGTAACAAACATTATGTTGCACAAGTATCTGTTAGATTTTATCTGTTAGATTTTATGAAAGCGACGTGTAAACCGAATAGATTTACAAATTTGGATGTGTGATAAACCAGGAGCATAATTATCCAGCATAATGGAAGAAGAGCTTCTGTAGATGTTTCTGATGTATCTGGTTATAATTAGCTATTCATTGAAAAAAAAATAGCAATAAATCTCTTTTTTGATATAATGCTAGTACATCACACTAGATTCATTCTGGATATAAAGAGCCCATCAAAACATCAGAACTACTATGTGTGACTCCAATCAGTTACAAAAGATGTTTGAATAAAGTCCATCGTCTGCTCTAATGCCGTGAGAGTAAAAAAACTTTGTAGCCAATTTTTCAGTAGTAAAAATACTTAGGTATATATTTTTCGGAAATAGTCACTTTATTTTGAACATCTATAGTATCATACTGTAGGCTTATTTCTCATAATCCCTACAACTATAGTCTTATCCTAGTCTGCTTTTGGTGTGGTAAAATATTATTGCATGTTTTGAAGTGAATCAATACCATTACCTCTCCATATCTACTACTAATTGAGTCGTGATGTTTACAATCATATATACAGTATTCGTCAGAATCCCTTTCCCCTTTCTGATATTTGAACCAGAAAGACAGTTGAAACAAAATAGAGTTGGAATGGGAATAGATTTTCCCAATAACTTCAAATCATAAAATTGGGCAATAAAATATTTTTCATGTAGTAGGCAGTGCATTTCATCGGATACCGACAGATACTGATGAATTTAAAAGAGATGATATTGACTGCATAGCTAATAATCTGAATAGAGAATGATCATATCTTTACAGTGATGTTCCATTTGGAGCATATAAAAGATTGACGCCGTTCTCTTTTCAACCATATTCACAAACGTGTTGATTTATCTTGATCCATCACTCAAAAAATATTATTAGTTCAATATGACATATATTCTGTATCATACGGTACGATGACAGAGTTTTAACAAACACTAATCTAAGAATAAATGTGTTCATTTTAATTAACGCGACCCCATGCTAGAAAAAGTGTTTGAGCAACCGTAGTAGAGTTTCAAAATCGGGCGATCATTATGACCGCTATGGCACCACAGGAAAGTATCGTAGCTGTCATAATGACCACTATGGCACTCAAAGTGTTAAGAAACAAACTAAATCAATAAAAATATATAATAATATACACTCACGCGATTTTTTATCTTCCTCTTCCAGCTCTTCCAAAATGGAAACTATATCGTCAAAACTTCCACTGAGATTTTTTCGTTCCATGTCATGTTGTGGCATTTCTTTCATCACATGTGATTCACCCAAGGATGCTGATTTTTCGATTTCTTCCAGGTTGCATAGTATATCCAAATAGTTGGCCTTCTTAGGTACACCGTCAGCGTACTTTTTGCTGTATTTTGTCATCCACGATTCAATATCATCAACTTTCTGCAATTCCATTCCATTACCTTGATCTTTCCCTTTCAGCGATTTGGGCTGGATAGTTGCTTTTGCCTTAGCTATAGTGACCTGTTTTTGTAATATAGACTTCGTCTGTGCTTGTTTAGATTTTTGAGAAATACCAGTATGTTTAGTTTTATACGAAAAGAAGTTTTTGAAATTATCTTCAACACTTTCGTCAAATAATGAATCTAAGTCAATTTCGGAAACATTTGGTATATTCTGTTCTTCGTCCCATGGTAGAATAGAATTTTTAACAATTTTGGAGTTATCGGTCAAGTTTTTATTCACGAGCCCATGTTCGTTTTTCAGTTCTTGGAGATACTTATCTGTCTGAAATTCTTTTTGAGTGACAGTATTCTCTGCCCAGTTGTCAGATAAATACTCATTTTCCTTCGTATCAGTTGTCAATATCTTATTTTCTGTTCGGATGGGTGAAAAATCAATATATTTACTTGATGAATCAATTTTTTCCGCAGTTCCCGATATATTTTCTTCAATCAAATCACCCCTACTGATACCATCTAATTTTTCAAACATTTTCAACTTGTCAAAATAGTCATCATCAACTTTATCTTTTCCGCTTAGAGACTCACAGTTTTTATGGGAGACAGACTGATATTTCAAAGAAAGATATGCACTGATGGCATCCAAACCTTTATCATCGTTAATAGCTTTGGATTCTAAACAATTTTTCCGAAGATTTGAGGAGGACTCTGGTTTCTTTGGAAGAGGGGGTTTGGAAGTTACACCCGGAAGCATTTCTGATGCTTCGTTATGATTTGTTGGTGTTACGTTTCCTGCAACAGAATATGTACATATTTTTATTAATGTCATTGAATCAACACATCGATAGGATTAATAAATGTTCAAAACTTTCGGAAAAATATAAGAGTATTGAATAAATTGAGTCTATTAATGATAGACAATCTACACAAGTTCTGGATAATACCAGGTGGTATGTGCCGAATATGCATACTAGATCTAAGTTGAGTTTTTTTTGTCAGACATCTCATAATTGTAAAATCATTTAGACCTCACTGAATACCAGGTACTTTGCTATTGAATGGAAATCCATGTGTTTTCTCAATGGGAAGGTGTCATTCACTTCGTCAATTATATTGGAGTATATTGGAAAATAAGGTGTTTTCCGTCATTCCAGGATACTTTCAACTCTCAGATACTACAACATTTTTTCATTACACCGGCATCATAATCCTTGTCAAATGCACTAAAAAGCGTTCAAAAAATTCAGAATGAAAACACACTTTGCTAGAAATTTTGTTGCTAGGTAACAAAGCCAAGTTCTCAGTTTGATAATATGCAATGTAATGAGCCTTCATGTCAACAACACCTGATATAAGAAGTAGATTTTCTACTTGATTAGAAGTAATGAAATGTAACGGTCATTGACCTGATCTACAATTCATTTCCAGCACTGTGCCATGATGAAAAATATAAAAGATTATACGTGTACAAATGCCTTCGAAGAACCCGCAACTTTTGCATTGCATTGCGTCGTGCCCTCAAAATCATTGCACGTTTTTTAAAGGCTTGTACACTCTTATCATAATATGCTATTTCAGTGAACCTGCTTCTTGGTCCTTGTCAAAAGCTCGAAACAGCATGCGAAATCATCAAGAATAAATCACGCAGTGCTAAAAAAGTTGTTGCTTGATAACTACGTAAATTTCTCAGTTTATGAAATATCATATCAATTCATATCAATTCATACCAATTCTTCAACAACTTGATTATTCCGGGTGTCCGCGGAAGGTAGCTCTCTCCTATAAGTGTTTTGTTCATAAAGAAAACGGAATGAGATTTGGAGGATCTGATGCATAAAATTGCGTTTTTTGACAAGTAACTTGAGTTCATGCAACTATAGGTTTCACCGAAAGTTACATGAAATTTCTATATTCGAATAGGACTCAGTATATTTTCCCTTTTTTTTGTCTCCTCATTACATATTAAAAATAACACTTGTCACGTTCGATGACCAAATAATTTTTTTCATTTCGAATTTTATTTTTTATTCTAGAGTGCTATGAATAGGATCAAATCACTAATTGTCGCCATAACATCTTGGGAAGAATACAACTCCACTGCTTTCGGTCAAAATGTATGTGCGGTTTGAAATTAAATTTTTTTATCGAAATTATTGTTTTTTTAATGGCAACGTGGTGGCTCGTCGGGTTAGGAAAAAAGAGCATTTCATAACGATAGATTTGATACCACACACTAATAGATTTCAAGCAAACTTTCGTTTAAAAACTACGATAGATCCGACTTAAATGAATTATGGTTTGGTGATAAATTGAGATTCAAATGCATCGAGTAAACTTTGACAAATAAAACTAATAAAACAAAATCATTGAGCCCAACTAGCACACCCATTTTGGTAGAATATTGTGAACACATTGGCAAAATATTTTTAACGAAATATTGGCAAGAAAAATATGTGAACATTCGGCAATATCTCCAATATTACTTTAATAATATTGGCGAAGTATTCTCGAAGCAATATTGGCCTTAAAATATTTAGCGAAATCGGTACAATATCGCTGATAGAATATCATGAAAATGTTCGCAAATTATTCCAACATATTGGCGTGAAAGAAAATGTGAATATTTTTTGATATTGGTTCAATATTGTATGGACATTTTGAAAACAGTATTGGTGAAATATTTTTGAAGCAATGATGACCTCAAAATATTCAGCGATATTGGTACAATACCTATTGGATACATTGGTAGCGTATTCGAATGAATATGCCTTGGTGAATTATTAATTGTCGAATAACTCGGAAGATCTACAATTACTTTAATTCTTCAAGTAATTAAGGTACCTCCAGAGTCCGCCTTTTGGTCGCCATTACCAATGACTGAGTGAACTGTCTTGAAAGCAAGTTGTGAAAAGTATTTACTATATCTTCATATGTTTTATAAGACGTTATATATGTAGAGCCATCTAGCAGTATTACATTCTGGTTTGATCATAATGTATTTTGATGTATCTAATGAAGAACAAGTTAATGGAAGCAGCTAGAAAAGAGAATGGAAGAAAGATACAACTACCAAATCAGGCAAACCCTGTCTATATTAATGAACATCTATCTCCTCATTAGAAAGTCCTTTTGAAGAAAGCAAGGGAATTCTCCCGACTCCATGATTATAAATATTGTTGGATCAAGGAAGGAAAAATATTCATGAAGAAGTCAGATGACACTAGGCCTTTTCTTATAAAAAATGAAGAATTTTTGAATAAATTGCTACAATAACTTCCTAGAAATAACACCTGGCAAATATATTTTGATTTTATTTCATCGTTTTCTTTTTCCGAGTTAGTTTGAGCATATATTATCAAAACACAAGGGGCCTTAAAACTAAAACTGAAACTTTTCTGAAGTCTACTACACTTAGAAATAATATTCATCTGTGAGTCATAGCTCATGGAAGAATTGTCAAGCGCAGAGTTGTTTCCTACTAGTTACAATGTCTATAGTCGAGATCGTGACTTAGTGAGAAGTGAAAAATGTGATGGTGGTGGTATAATCATTGATATTAGTAGAGATCTCAACTCGAGTAATGTATCGGAATGGTGTACGAATAGTGTAATTAAGATTTTTGGGTGTCAGTGCAACTCAACGAAGGAAGGAAACTTCACATCTGTTGTGTCTATATACCTCCTTGGGCCGTTCTAAATAATGTTCTACTTTTCATGAACAATCTCCATGAAATAATGGATAAACACAAAAGTGATGATTTCATTGTCATCGGGGATTTTAATTTCTCAAATATAGTATGGCAACCTGATGTTTCTGGAAGATGTTTCCTTCCTGTTGATGCAAATGATCCTGTCAGTGAATACTTTATCGATGATCCTGCGTTAATGGATTTCAGACAATTCTCTGGCATCAGAAACGCTAATGACAGAATTCTTGATCTTGTCCTCTCACCGTCTCTTGAGATAACAGTTAACAAATGGCCATCACCTTTTGTTAATGAAAACCTTCACCATCCCTCCTTAGAAATATTGGTAAGTCTGACAACACCTAAATTAATGCAACGAAACACTCATAGTCGTTTGGAATTTTTTGAGGCAGACTATGCCAATATAAATCGGGAATTGAAAAATCAAAACTGGAGCGAACTTCTCCTGAACTGTTCTATCGACGTGGCTGTAAATATGTTTTATGGGGTGGTAAATCACTTGATTGACCTATATGTACCCCGCAAAATCATTTCTAAATCTAAATGTTTCCCTTGTTTCTCTGCACGTACAAAAAATATAATCAAGCAAAAAGAAAAATTTCACCACAAATGGAAAAAATGAAAAAACCCTGAGGATTATGATAACTTTTCAAATCTACGCAAAATCGTCATATCAAATATTGATGATGATTACAAAAGCTATGTTCAATCAACGGAAAGTAATATTAAAACCGATCCTAGGGTCTTTTAGTCTTTCATCAATAACAAAAAAAAAATACCAAATCCTTGCCAGATTCCTTTAAATTGTTTAATAAAACTGCCTCTGATGCTGAATCGATATGTTCTCTTTTTTCAGAATATTTCCATAGCGTTTTTGAATCTGACTCATCACCACCCGATATTTCTGTTGATTAAAAGTGTCAAGTTGATATTTCTTTGAGCATCATTACCAAGGAGGAAATCCGGAATGCAATCACAAATTTTGATCAGAATGAAGGGCCGGGTCCTGATGCTATCTCCCCTCTTTTCATCAAGTTATGTGTTAAAACTTCAATAGATCCTCTGTTTATTATTTTCAACCAAAGTTCAACTTCTGGCAATTTTCCGAAGTTATGAAAGATGACACAGGTTGTCCCAGAGCACAAAAGTGGTGATAAAAGTGATGTGACAAACTACAGGCCCATATCCTTACTCTGCCATTTTGCGAAAACTTTTGAAGTAATAGTAAAAGTAAAATAACGTGTTCTTCCAAATCAACATGTCTATCAATCTGAACCTGCATGGCTTCTACGGTAATAGATCTATAATAACTAACTTAAGTTCCGTTTATTCAAGAGACACTGGATAACATGGATAATGGCCTCTCTACTTGTGCCCTGTACACCGTTTTTTCGAAGGCCTTTGACAAGGTTCACCACACGAGTCTTGTGGTGAGGCTCCGGAATGTCGGTGTGCATGGCAATCTTCTTAGTTTTCTCACGTCCTATTTAGCTGATAGGCACCAATATGTTGTTGTTAACTACTCTCGTACTGAGTGCCTCCAAGTTACATCAGGGGTGCCTCAGGGTTCTCATTTGGCCCCCCTGCTCTTCAATATCTTCATTAACGACATTCGTACCTGTTTTACACACACAAGGTTTGCCCTTTATGCGGACGACCTAAAAATTCACAAACCAATACTTGAATTCTTCCTCAGAATATTGCAAATACTACAAACTTCACTCGAATTTGAATGAAAATTATAAAATATTGTTCACCCGGAGTGTTTCTCCTCCTGCTTCTGACCTCTTTCTACGTGGAGAGCCTCTCAATAAATCAAATCTTATTAAGGACTTGGGAGTTTTTTCTCGATACTAAACTCACCTTTGACAGCCACGTTGATTGAGAGAATTGTTCAGAAAAGTAGAAAAAATCTTGGTTTCATTCTAAGAGCAACCAGAAGCTTCTCAAGACCTGATATGGTTGTTGCTCTATATAAATCCATGGTGAGATAGACCCTAGAGTATGGCTCCATTATTTGGAACCCTCATTACAATGTACATTCCGACCGTATCGAAGAAGTCCAAAGAAAATTCATGGGTGTACTTAACTTAAGATTCAATAAACAACGTCACCACTTCTCATATGAACAGAATTTGAAATACTATAAAATTGAAAAACTTGATATGAGACGGAAATTTTTAGAAACATGTATGATTTATAAAATAGTTAACAATTCAATCGACTCATGGTCCCTTCTTAGTAATCTCAACTTCAACTGCACACAGTACTTTGTTAGGAATAGACCTTTGTTCATAGCAGGCCACAGCTCAACGAATGCACACTTGAACTCACCATTCATTAAATGCCTGAGATCCTATAATTCTGTTGTTGGAAACAATTCTGATTTGGATATTTTTTCTACTTCCTTCTTGAGCTTTAAAAAACGTTTGAAAGCAAGAATGTTTTAAATGATGGATAAAATTTTAATATTTTTTTCTCTTTTTGTTCTCAATAATCTTTGAGTACTGTAATTTCAGCGTTTCATTATTGGAATTATATTACGATATAATATACTTCTACTAACATGTTGATGAAGGGCTGAAGCCACTGTTATTTTTTGGTAGCGTTATTTACTCGGTTGATACTTTCAATAATTTATTATAATATTTTTAAAATAAATTTCTCGAGTTTTGTATACTACAAAACACAATTATTACTCAGTTTTATATCCCAGTTTTTGATCCCATTTATTGTACCACTATGTTCACTTTTCGAAATGACATTTATAAATTTATAATAAGTTACTCCTAATCATATGTCACATTCATTTCTGAACTGAGTAACTCCTTTTCAGGCATAACTCTTGTTGATTTCCAATCAGTACTTCATTGTAAACTTTCAGAACTATTAATTGTATTGTTTTATTTCGTGCTACTCTGTAATTGGATGGGTAAAACCATCTGTTGAGTAGCCTGTTCTTGTAAATAAATAAATAAATGAATAAATAAATACTTATCGTTTGATGAATATCCAGCCAATAATCAAAATTCAATAATCTTAATAGTTTTCTTTTGTAATAATGTTTCGATATCATTATTTCAATATTAGCATGAGGTTTTTGTTGTGATTTCAGTTTTTCAATTGATGAAACCGAAACTTGTTGAAAATCCATGTTAACATCTATAATGGAACTGTAACTGGAATCATTTTCACTGAAAATATTTACAAATCAACGACAATAATTGTTTCGCTGTACAACAGCTTCCTCAAGTGCAGAGATAATCTGAACTTATTTTCTCCACTTGAAGAAACTGTTGTACAGCGAAACAATTGTCGTGGTTTTGTGAACATTTTTAGTGAAAATCATTCCAGTAATAGTTTCAATATAGATGGTAATACATTTAATCAATATGAGTAAATAAAACCTCTTGAATATTCGTGAAATAATATTCAACCAATGGGCCATCAAACTTGGATATATAACATTGCATTTCATCTCTAGAAACGATATCGAAAAAATATTGGAATTGCAATATTTTTTCTAGATGTTGAAAGCAATATGTAGACAATACTGTTTTATCGATATTGGTGAATATTATCAAACCAATATTGAACCAACTCAAGTAGTTCATATGATTAATTGAATATTGGTGAAATAATATCCAACCAATCTGCTATCAAACTTGGATGTATAATATAGTTCTTTATACTTAGAATCGATAAAATATCAGATTGCAATATTCATTCTAGATGTTGCAAACAATATGAAGACAAATTTATTTTATCAATAATATTGACCCAATATGAGTTATACGATTTGTTGAATATTGGAGAAATAGTATTCAATTAATATGCAATCGAACTGGAGTATAAAAAATAGTTTTTATCCCTAGAATCGATTTGAGTGGAATATTGAGATTGCAATATTTATTCTAGATGATGAAAACAATATGTAGACAATATTGTCTTATCGATATTGGTAGAAATCATTCAACCGATTGACCCAATATTATATACTCACTCAGAATAGGTTGAACCAATATTCCACCACTATCATTGATATTATCTGTAATTTCAATATTCATATTGAATCAATATCATTTTTAGATTTCCAATAAATTCAGGCTGTATCTTTTATCATGTGTTTTATCATTGCTATATTCTCAATCGTAATAGATACACAGACAATTTAATGGGGAAAAAGGTAAGTATTGTGGTGAGCAGTAAGTTCTTTGAAGGAAATATACAGGGACTCTCGCCCTTTCCGAGTTATACAGGGAAAACTAAAAATGCTGTTTTAGTTTTTTACGAATAGAATTGTTTTTTCAGAAAATATAAAAAATGGAATAAAAAAGTTTTATTGTATTCAAAATGTACTATAACAATGTTACAATAAATATTCAATTAAACGTTTCGTGTCAACACAACCACCATCAACCTTTTTATTTCAAATACGGACCTGCCTTTTCTATTACAAATATTGTTGAATTGATAGAATCACAATTCAGTGGTATATCACACTTGATATTTTTATAGCGTTTCATTTGAATAAACTAGCATTCTCAGGGAAAACAATTTTCAATTACGATCCTGTCGTAAGTTCATTCATGAATCCCACAAAACCTAACACTTCGATATAAATTATCAGAGACGTTTTGAATAAATGTATCTATAAAAATTGTAATTACACTATAAACATGCATAAGAGATATCTGTAGTTTCAGAGAAGAATGAAAGCAATTTACCACCAAAAAAAACTCAAGAGTAGAAAAAATCAAACAAATAGAAAAACATTTTATTTCATAATGAATTATGGGGGAAGAATAAAACCAATTCAGAAAATGAATTCTACATGTCAAACTACATTTAATGCTCGAATTGACGAACTTTTTGCTCAATGCACATGAGTTGTCTGTCTATACAATTTCTGTGGCATTTTTCTTGCATGATGGGTGTTATGTTATTGCACGCATATATTATTTTTTGTTTGAGATTATCTATATCTGTGTTGGGTGTCGAAAAAACTTTATCCTTTATGTATCCCTAGAAAAAAATATCTAAAGAAGTAAGGTCTGGGGATCGAGATGGCCAGGCAATCGGTCCATTGTTTCCAATCCATTTTTTTGGGAGTTTTGCATCTAAATATTTCCTTACTATTGCCTCATTATGGGGAGGGGCACTGTCTTATTGAAAATATTCTATTTCACGGCGGATGTTCAATCTTAGTAGCTAAAAGAAGCTAAAAGAAAGGACCTAGTATGTTTGTTTCCATAATTCCCAACCAAACATTTATTCCGAATCTTTCCTGGAAATTGGTTTCTCTATGTAAATGTTCATTTGTATTATTCCACCTTCAATGGATGTTTCTGTTGAACCAACCATTATTGGTGAATTTTGATTCGTCCGTCCATATTATTTTTTTACAAATATTTCCAAATTCTCTATTTCTACGTTCAAACCACATCGCATGTGGTGAAAAGAAAAGAGTTCAGATTGCGAGGCTAGTTGAATAATTATCGTCAGCTGCTCCTCCCTGTATGAACCGTAACCGAATTCAGTTCATGTGTAGAAAACATCTGGCCCCGTGTTGACGACCCGTTAGCGCGAATCACTAGAAGTGCACGTGTTCGATAAGAATTCATAACCCCGCGTACAAAGCCGCCGAAATCGTGAATCATATCTCAAAGAAGCACCGCTACAAGCCGTGTAACATAAATCTGTCAGATCGAATTAATTAAGAGCCGCGAGTGACCAAATAAGGAAATTTCCCGTCTCGCGCAAATTATAACTCACGGTTACAAAGGCCGCCGCTCAAAGAAGCCGACATCATAAATTTGTCATGCGCGACTGATAACGACCATCAAATGACCACGTGCAAGTTACCCCCGTTTGGATGTTACTATAAAAGCCGCGGTTCGCGTTCGATGCAGGCAATTGGCAATTCGCAATTGGTAGTTAGTAATTCGAATAATATATACTTCAGACTTCAGAATTCGATTCCGTCAGTTGTTTATTCAAATGTAAACTCGGAGAAGTGTTTTTAATCATGATTATTCATTCGAATCAATTCGACAATCAGTATGAAGTGATTTAAATCGGTTCAAAATGAATTCGTTCTTCGGTAATTAAAGTCGTTTGGAAAAGAGTCAATTACAGTCCAGACCGGCCAGTGTTCAGTTAATAATAAAATGTGGAAAGATTATGCAGCTACAGTTTTAATTCGTAAGTGAAAGAATAATTCATCGGATTGAAGATATAACTATTAATTTCGCTATGATTTACCCGAGAACCTTTGAACTAGAATTTTAGTCGTATCGGTATGAAAAGAATGTTTGTTTTTGTTGTTATTAGTTATTATTGTGCATGTAGTATTAGATTATGGGATTTCAAGCTGTGAGGTACTGACTTGCTATGTTATACAAGATTAATTATGTGTCAATTTGATTTATTTAGATATCCCGATATGTATGGCACAGTGTGCACCAAAAGTTTATGAAGTTGTAACGGTATATTAATTATTTCGACATAGGAAGTACCCTGATGTATCTTATGTTCCTGCGTACTTCAATAACTGTATTACTTGTGTTTATTATTGATTTGTTTTGAAAAACCTGTTAGCGATACGTAATCTTGCGTTGCAAGTTAAGTTTGGAGTAATGTTAAGTAATTTCTCCGCACAATTCGTAGTAGATTCGCTGGCAAGCATGATGATAAATATTTAAGGATTTTTGTCTCTTTTACAATGTTTGTTTTCTTTCTAAGAATATGATATCTGCCGACAACAGGCAGATCCGATGTTCGCGTGGAAGTGCTTATTTGCTTTATATTTAAAATAGATGTTTGAAACGACTCGTGCCTTTTTGTTTATGATTTCGCTGATAGCCGTCTTAGAACAACTGTGTTAGTAATAGGATAGTGAGAAAAATCCACATGGGGTTACATTCGACAGCCGCTCGACGAATGAACCTTAATTATATGTCACGTCCCGACGTTTCGATCCACTCGTCCATCCTTGTGGCTCGGGTCCTTGCTCTCGGACCTTCGAGCGAGTGAAGAAGAACCGAGGAACGTGTTGATGGCGACTGAGATTAGTCTAGAGCGCTAGGGTTCCTTCCTAGGTTTGAAGACGAACTCTTGGTTGAAAACCGAGCTGAGTGAAAGCGTGTGTCCCGCGTGGTCATGAAGCCCGGCCATTCGACATATTTGGTGTCAGGTGTGGGGTTTTACTATCTTTACTTTCCTGGCTAACGCCCCGACAGCTATTAGAAAATCTGAACAAACCAGAAAGACGGCCTAAAAACCCGCGAAAAGTGCGCCAAACTGTACAGGAAGGTGAATACTCGTAATAGAAGTATATGTGTCAGGTTACCATCCTGACTATTGCCCCATTCAGCTGCTGGAAGCATTTAAAAACCGAAAAGAAGCCCCTGAAATTTGCAAAAAGGTGTAATAAGTCTTAAAAGGAAGAATCATAGATATGGCTACCGGAACAACTACTCCGCCGCTTCAAGGCATCGCTGCCGATACAGGAGCGCCCATAAATCTAAGTTTGGAGAACTTGCCCCTTTTTAGTGGAAATACGAATGTCCTGGATTTCGTAAGGGCCATCGATGATACTACGGCATTGGCGAACTGGAGTGACAACCGCATAACTGCCTTAGTACGTCTAAGATTGAGAGGAATTGCGAAACAGCTGATCGAAGCTGATGAGGAATTAAAAGTCACTGGAGACTGAAATGTTTTGAAAAAAGGGTTACTCGATCAGTTCGGAGTCCTGAAAATTTTGGGACAAGACCAACGAAAGTTCTCAGAGTGTAGGCAGTTCAGAGGTGAGGCGTGCCGCCAATTTTTGGCGCGATTGAAAGTTTGCGCGGCGAGATTAGCAACTCTCACAGGTGTACAAGCTGTCGACGACGTCCTGAAAAGAAGGCAGGAAACAGACATCATCATGCAGTGTACTACAGGTTTGCAGGACCCTATTAGAAAAAATGTAATGTTCACTAGCCCAGCTACCTTACAGCAAGCTTCAGAAACGGTCGAAAAAGCGGAGCTCATAGAAAATATGACGAGTTCAGGGCAGAGGCATGTGCGGGCCTCAGATACAGACTACAACGGAAAGCAGATGAACGATAATCGGTCTTACACGCGTCCCGACCGCTTCGGGAGCGAACATCGCCAGCTCAGCGCCACGTCGCTCAGGCCCGCGAGAGAGGTGCGGCGACCAGAGGCGTACCGTCAAGATGGGAGGCAGCGCGAGGAAATTTTTAGTACAGGCGCGCAGAAAGAGTGCATGTTTTGTAAGAGGTCTGGACATCAGATCGGTGACTGTATGAGGAAACGCGGATTATGTTTCCGATACAAGAAGGGAGGCCACATGATGCGGAATTGCCCGGAGCTACTAGATACAGTACATGCTAGCAATGAAACCGGAGGAAGCGATTTAAACGCTCACGCGACTCCTCGCCAATCCCGAGTGGGAGTCGAACAAGAAGCAAGAGAATAAATATGAGGGATTGGGCTACTGTAATGGCGTGCTCCGGTATAGCAGCCCAGAAAAATACCATGACCTTGGAGGTCGATGGTGAAATGAAAAATATTCTAATAGACACGGGAGCGCAGTGCAGTTTAATTTCGGCGTGCGCCGCCGAAGGTAAAAGAATAATACAAGGGAAGGAATATGCTTTAAGGGATGTGCAGGGAAACTTGATTCCTTATAAGGGTTTAACAGTAATAAATATAAGACTCGGTAGGGATCGAATAATTAATTATGAGTGTATAGTTGTAGAAGTGGATGTCTTGTCCGCTGATATATTACTAGGTATGAATTTTCTACAAGAATTCCAGGTTAAACTAGATTGGAAGGAAAATAAAATGTTTTTGTTAGGTCACGGATTGATCCTAGGAGTGAATCACAACACGTCCTAGGATCCAGAGAAGCAAACGTAGTCCAGGAGAGGCTGGACAAAATGGAAGCTAAGTTGGGAAAAGTAATGAATAAGTTAGATTCATTGGCAGAGAAGCTAGGGGGAAGGTTTCTGGTGGATTTCACCACCATCAAATTCATCCGGTCAAGAAGTGGTGAGCCTTCGCGACCTCACGGAGTTGGATCTTTTTCAGCTGTCTCGTGCCCGGCCGAGATGAAAGCAGAATCATGTACATGTGTATGTATGACGAGAAGGCAAAACGGCCCCTGTCATAAAGTCAGTTACGAGAAAAATGTGAATCCAGAGTCTTGTGTATATATGACGAGGAGGCAGGACCACCCCTGTCATGAATCAGTTCGTGAAGAAGGTACAGAAAGCCAGGTGAAGGCACTAGAGCGTTATGAAAGGTGTAAGGGGAAAGCAAGATTTCTAGAAGAGCGAGTTGAATCGAAGAATGGAGGACCCCTTCCAGAGACCAAGGAGAGAAGTATAGGGCCGTTGTTTTCTCCGTATGCGGAGCGTTGTCTTTTTTCAAACCAGTATGGCACTCGGAAGGACCTACAGAGAGAGTCGGATCGGAGGAATTGTCCAAAAGTGGAGCCCCATCACTCTCGTAGTGAGTTAGACCGCGTAACTAGAATCGAACACCCTGTATACAAGGAAGCAGAGGAACTCTTGGAAAAAGATGCTAATATAAAGTGTCAAAATGCCGCTGGAGCGCAGAATTTGTATGGCAAGGAGGTAAGTGACCCTTGGATAAGTAGAAACGAACGGAAAGAAGCAAGTATGCTCGAAGCAGAAAAAGAATCTCCCAGTATAAAGTCGAACAGACAAAGAACGGCCGAGAGATATAGAAAAGTGACAAATGAATCTTCCTGTATTAATTATGAACCCGAAACAAGAGATGTAGAAGAAATATGCGCAAAAAGACGTAAGAAGCAAGTGAGGTTTGAAACTGAGAATAATAGAAATCTGTGTGAAATTTCGAAAACTAGCACGAGTTTGTCGAAAAATAGCCACGAATTTAGGAGTACAGATACTGAGGAAGAAGCCGAGAAAAATTCAGGCACAGCAGGACTCGAAAAGGTTGAATTCAGAAAAGAAGCGAAGGCGGAAGGAAATATAGAAGTAGGAGACAGGGACAGAACCGGCAGAGACTCCTTCGCCTGTGTGCAACAGGATATGGTCATTCCTCCCAGAACTAGGGTGGCTTGCATGGTACATACGGTTAATAAACTAGATACAGAGAATGTACTGATAACGAACGAAGAACGAATAGCGGGATTATTGATAGCACGGTCAGTGAGCCGAAACAATCCTGATATCCCTATAATAATGATGAACTTACTGGACAAGGAGATAAGGATCCCTCGAAAGCATAGGATAGTTAAAATTCACGCTGTGGACGCAGAAGAGTATGAGGGTGAGCGGAAGGATAGCTTAGTGGTAGGCAGGTAAAGACGATGCAAGCGGAAGAAATTTTAGAGTTGTTGGGTTTGGAAAAACCGGAGAATCCAGATAGGGAAAAATTGCAGAAATTAATTAAAGAATATTTGGATGTGTTTCATCCCCCGTCCCAGCGATTGTCGTGTACCAAGTTGGTAACACACAGAATTATAACTGACAATGTGCCGCCCATATTCAAAAGACCATACCGGATTCCTTATCAGAGAAAGAAAATAATGGATAAGGAGATAGCGGATCTTCTAGAGGATGGAATAATCAGAAATTCCTCCAGCCCATGGAGTGCGCCGGCTATTTCAGTGGAAAAAAAGACACAACCGGGCCAGGAAGCACAATATAGGTTATTTGTTGATTTTAGAGAATTAAATGCCGTTACCAAGACCGATTATCACCCATTGCCTCATTTGCAGGACACCTTGGACCAATTAAACGGCACCAGCATATATAGCGTTATGGATCTAGCTCAGGGTTACTATCAAATTGCGATGCACGAAGATGACATAGAAAAAACCGCTTTTTCAACTCCATATGGACATTACGAGTTTACTAGGATGGTTATGGGACAGAAGAATTCGTCATCAACTTGGTCCAGATTAATGAACACAGTATTAACCAGGTTAACTGGAACCGAATGCCTAGTATACTTGGATGATATCATTATATTCAGTGGGAACGATGTGGATGAACATTTAGAACGATTGAAGCATGTATTTGATAGAATGAGAGCCAGTAATTTGAAATTTAAGCCAGCAAAATGCAAGTTTATGCAGTCGGAAGTGAAATATTTAGGCCATATTGTCTCGGAAAAGGGGTGTCGCGCCGATCCAGAGAAAACTGAAGTCATTGAAAAATATCCCCAACCCAGGAATGTTACGGAAATACGATCTTTCCTAGGATTATGTGGGTTCTATAGAAGATTCGTTCCAGAATACGCAAAGATATCCCAGCCATTGACCTGGCTGACAAAGAAGGATGTCAAGTTCGAATGGAGGGACGACCAGGAGATGGCGTTCAGGAAGTCAAAGGAATCCCTGATGAAGCCGCCCATTTTGAAGTATCCAGATTTCAGCAGACCATTTATATTGGTCACCGATGCGTCCGGGACGGCCATTAGCGGGATATTATGTCAGGAATACGATAAATTTGAGCACCCCATATGCTATGCCAGCCGCACCTTGAACGACGCAGAAACCAGGTACTCCACAATTGAGAGGGAGTGTTTGGGGGTAATCTGGAGTATTAAAAAGTTCCAGGTGTACTTAATCGGTTCGCATTTCAGAATTATCACGGATCACCGCACCTTGTTATATCTACTGTCCATAAAAGACCCGAGTTCCCGACTCGCGAAATGGAGCTTGGCCTTATTAGAATACTCATTCACAATCCAGCATCGTCCTGGCAAAATAAACGCAAACGCCGATGCTTTGTCAAGAATTGCGATTTCTCATGAAAACTCACCCACGAGTCTCGCCGAAAAGAAAAGCGCGCAGTACGCCCCTGAACTGGTAAATAAGACCACCGTTACGAAGCACGTGAGGCAGGTGAACCGAGGTAACCATAGCGAAGAAGAACCATCTGTGATAGCCGAGAGTGTGTACAACTTAGACGAGATTAGGGAACTACAAGAAACAGATGTTCAATCAGCTGAGTTGAGACGGCAGATCGAGGTCGACCCAGAGAATTCGGGATATTACCTGTGCGACGGCGTATTATATATAAAAAGGAGGCATGATGAGCGGAAGGACAGGATATTCGCACCGCTAGCTACCAGAAGGAACATTGTGGAATTGTATCATGAAAACCCTTTCTTTGGACACACCGGTCAAGGCAAGACGTTAACAGCGATTCAGCGCGACTTTGTGTGGCCTAAAATGAAAAAGGATGTTGCTTCAGTATGTGATAATTGCCATAATTGTCATCTGTTCAAGACACCGGTGCAGAGACCCGTAGAAATGCAGAAAGTATTTGTTCCCAGATATGTATACGAATTGACCGCAATAGATATAGTAGGGCCGTTAAACATCACTAGCGAAGGAAATAAATATATACTATAATTGATTATCTTACACGGTACCCAGAAGCTATACCGATGAAGGATGCGACGGCCGAAACAGTGGCCAAATTATTTGTGGAAAATATAATTTTACGATATGGAACACCACGATATTTATTAGCTGATAGAGGCGTACAATTCCTGTCTGACCTGTTCAAAGAGTTATGCAAACTGTTAAATATTAAGAGGCTGAATACAACCGCATACCACCCTGCGTCCAACGGAGTGATAGAAAGGATGCACAGAAGTCTTAAGGAAACCTTATCACAGTTAGTGTCTGAACAACGGATGGACTGGGACGAGCAACTGAAATACGCTTTAGTAGCCATCCGGAAACAAGTGCACAGCGCTACTAAAGAAACGCCGCACTATTTGATGTATGGCAGGGATATGGTAATGCCATTCCAGTTGACACTTTAACCGCCACAGCTGAAGTATGATTTAAATGAAAATTATATATCCGAGTTCACCGTGCGAATGCAGACAGCGCACGAGCAAGCGAGGGAGGCGTTGGAGAGATCTGGCGATTTGAGGCGAATTAAATATAACAAGAAAGCGAAGCTGAGAGATTACCCGTTAGGGTCGAGAGTCTATTCGAAGATGCCGCCGGTTACCAAACCTAGGCATATGCTGTCCCGCAAGTTATCGCCCCGATGGACGGGCCCATACCGAGTGTTGAGAAGCGTGTCGCCAGTGAATTACGAAATTCAGATGATAGGCAAAAACAAGAAACAGGTGGTACATGCAGAAAGATTAAAAATGTTTAGAGGGTATACGATTATACCGGATGATAGCAAGGAGAAAGAAGTTAAAAAAAAGGCAATTGCAAGTGAACAGGAAGAATTGGAAGGAAACGAAGTGGAGGAGACAAAGGAAAAGAGATTTGTGGACCAAATCCCTATTTTGATAGAAAACCGTCGAGGAAATATACATATACCGATGGAAAGAGAAGAAGGCGGGAATGAGAACAGAGATGAGGGAGTTCCTGAAGCTCGATATCAGACGAGGTCAAGAGGACCTGTCGCGGAGCTCCCGTGGGTTCTAGATAGGAGATTATAAATTAAGGGTATTATGAATAATAGAAATAAAGTTACGTATGAGTGGTCAAAGCGAGAAGTAATGACGAGAGAATTCAAGGGATATGGATTACCTATAATATGAATTAAGTATCAGGACGAGTGAAGCTAACTCGTCCCCTTTTTGCAGTGCTCCTATGGACAAGGACTGGAGGATATATGGCTACGGCGAGGATAATAGCGTATGACTGCGAGAACCCGGAGGCTAACATAACGACCTTATCACTGAGAAGTGTACCGGATTGCCCAACGGTACCAGATGCGTATGAGTCAAGAGAAATCAGGGTTTATGTACTGGAAAGGCAACGGTACGGACATGTGCAGGTGAAATCCTGTTTAATAGAAGTAACGCAGATAATGATGACATGTGGGATGTTCTCGCACAATTCTATGCTGCCCGATAGTATAATGACTTATATGCATACGATAGGGAAAGAAGAATGTTTGAAGTTACATGAAGTATTAGAATATAGGGGATTTGCCTCAGCAGTGATAGCGGTACAGCCAAACACCACGCAAACCACGTCGGTAATGTTGGCAGGAACCTTAGAGGATAATGGAGCATGTACAGGGACCAGTTATTATTTCCGGGGTAGAACGTATGATAATGTGATGGTAACTTCTACTGTTAGGATTACCCTGCGTGATTTTTCGGCTCTAGCTCGGCTAGATGTTAACTTAATTGATCTGTTGAACGGTCTTAAATGCGACTATATGAAGGGGTACTGCTTGGACTCTTTTTCTGGGGAGATGTCTTGGCAGCCAGAGCCAAGCAACAAATGCCAAAAATATAGTAAGTTATACGAAGGGCGCCCGATGCTGATTACTGAACAGTTATCCTCCCAAACCGAACAAACGTTTGTAGTAATCGAAGACAGGGCACGGATTTTTGCGGTACAATTAACGGAGCCGGTGGAAATATGCAATTTTCAGATGTGGAACACAGAGCACCGACGTATAGTAGTCCTAGAAGTAAAAGGTAATGTGTCAGTTGCTTACATCGATTGGATCATAACCCAAGGTGCGCCTGTGGCAGATATCATAACATACGTGAACTCGAGATTTCTTTACATTGAACAGTCTTTCAAGCGGAATTTTAATTCCATGCTTGCAGAAGCGATACACAGGAGGTGTTTGCTCAAAAATGAGATACTTAAGAACCGTCTAGCGTTGGCTAGGCAATCAGGAGACGCTGTTGCATTATTGTTAATAAATAAGCCAGGGTATATCGCGAAAGTTTGCGGAGAGGTTATCTATTTGTTGCAATGTTTACCTGTAATCGTAGATGTTAGACGGGATGAGTGGTGTTATCAAGAATTGCCAGTATCTTATAATAATCAATCATTATTCATGGCCCCAATCACCAGAGTTTTACAAAGGTACGCCCAGCAAATTGAATGTTCCCCTGTGATTCCCCCCACGTTTTTCATCAACGAAGGGTGGTACGCCTATGACCCATTTCCTAGCCCCGCTAACGAACCTGAATGCATAGGAATCGATGCCGAAAATGAAGTACAATTTAGCAGAATCAAGAATGTGGCCCGTAACGGAATCTATACGAATCAAGAGATGAGACAAGCGCAAGAATATCTGTTATTCGCCTCGGAGAGACAAGCCATAAACAATATCCTGATAATCAGAATAGCAGGAAAGGTAGTTTCAAGTCAAGGGATTCAGTCTATGAATTTGTTCACGGAAGTAGACTTGAAGAATTTAGCAGATTCGGCCGTCCACAAGCTGTACGGATGGTTCGTAGTTTTAGGGGATATTACGAGTGGATTCTTATGATTATATTTCGTCATAAAAATTGTAAAGTTCGTCTTAGAAACGTTCATAACGCGGTAGCATTACACCGTATAAAAGGGTGTTCTGCTTATTTGTTTGTGTCATGTTGGGACACATTAACGTTTTTTGTGTTAAACCAACACGACCGAAAATATACAAGAAAGAGGAAAACCCAGACAGAACCCATTGAATCGCAGCCGCAGTTTCCAGCCGAAGAACCATTAAACGTCGAACAAAGCCCTACTTCAAGTGTAGTGCCGAAAGAAATTGAGAAAGGCAGCGTTTCTCACAACCCTTTCTTGAATGTTTACTGGAAGTACGACGATACAGTTTAGAATTAAGGCAAGCGATCATTGTCGCTATGCGATATGTAAACCGTTAGGAAATAAAAAAGACACTTTTAAGAAGAAATGCTTTTAATGAAGTAAAATTGTGATTTTTGCTTTGTTGACTTTGATGTGAATAGGTTCTGTTGATGTAACGGTTAGGAATAAGAAAGACATTTTTATGAGAAAATGCTTTTAGTGAAGTATAATTTTGTTGATTTTTTTAAATTGAATTTGATGTGACTAGGTACTGTTGATGTAAACAGTTAGAAATAAGAATGATATTTTTACGAGAAAATGCTTTCAATGAAGTAGAGATTTGTGTCGTTTTTTAGATTTTTTGTATGTAACTAGGTAATGATGTAAAAAAAGGAGAATATTTTCCCATGTGTTAGGGATTCTGGACTTACCATATAAGGTTCAGGGTAGCAGCTTGACGTCAGTAGTTTAACAGACGCGCGAATCAGAAGATTAAACAGTGCAACGCGTTTAAAACTTTGTTTAAATAAAGAGTGACCGGGGTATAGAAGGAAAGATCGAAAGCATTATGGAAGCTCTAATTGACGCTTTACAATTCGTGAGGGACCCCGCCTGCCGAAGGGACATTTTACGAATAGTATTGCGATATTTGGTACGCGAGTTAGATCACATCCCCAAGGTCCCAGAACGAGAGGAAACCAGAGTGAGGAGAAGCTATATCATAGCGTACATCTTGGTTTTCCATCTGTCCTACACCAGGACATGGGATGAACTACGGATCGCGAGGTGCGATTGTGATTGGTGCCCTCCACCAATGACAAGGGTTGCAGTGCCACAGGAAGCCCGGTTAGCCCCTCAAGAGCCTTTCCAGCCCTATTTGCCGCCCCCTTGGCAAGAGCTGGGAAACAGAGAGCCAGTGCTGAACTGTCAACTACCTTGCTGTAGTACGGATCCAGCGTATTTCGGCCTGGATGGAGGTGCCGTTCCCGCAGAGCCTATGGTTGCTTTGCCCGAACCGTGGGAAGGACCAAGACAAGAGGTAGAAGCCCACGAAGATGAGCGCCACATGGAAGCCGCCCCGACATCTAGTAGCAATGCCCGTAAAACCAGAGGAGAGAAGCGACGTCGTGTACCGAGGACGCCGCCCCCATCGTCCGCCACCGAGGATCTCGAATGGGAACAAGATATTAGTATGTCGCAGCAGCATGCCACGTTTGAGGCAGGTAGAAAGGTCCTATTTGGCCCAAACGGCAGGATGATCGTTGTCTGTCGACGCTCCTGCAGCTCGACCAGTGAGGACTGACGGTGCCGAGACACAGCTCGCCGCCCCCGAAGACAGCTATCACGACGGGAAGTTGCGTAAGACTGTTTATGAATATGTGTTAGAGTTGAGATTTTTGATGAAAAGTATAATATTTCTGTTAGAAAGGAAGGTTAGATTAAGGAATATCTGTTTGCCAGTGAGGAGTAGGTTATAGGAATCATTGTTAGAATATCATACGAAAACATTATTTTTCATGCACGAACTATTGAAACTATAATAATACAGGACGACGAACACATATTTAATGTGCTCGTGTCTTTTTAAGAATGGAGGTTTGTGGTGAGCCCACACTCCCCTGTATTGCACGAGCAGATATCGTAGTTCAAGCTGTTGAAAAGAAAAGAGTTCAGATTGCGAGGCTAGTTGAATAATTATCGTCAGCTGCTCCTCCCTGTATGAACCGTAACCGAATTCAGTTCATGTGTAGAAAACATCTGGCCCCGTGTTGACGACCCGTTAGCGCGAATCACTAGAAGTGCACGTGTTCGATAAGAATTCATAACCCCGCGTACAAAGCCGCCGAAATCGTAAATCATATCTCAAAGAAGTACCGCTACAAGCCGTGTAACATAAATCTGTCAGATCGAATTAATTAGGAGCCGCGAGTGACCAAATAAGGAAATTTCCCGTCTCGCGCAAATTATAACTCACGGTTACAAAGGCCGCCGCTCAAAGAAGCCGACATCATAAATTTGTCATGCGCGACTGATTAACGACCATCAAATGATCACGTGCAAGTTACCCCCGTTTGGATGTTACTATAAAAGCCGCGGTTCGCGTTCGATGCAGGCAATTGGCAATTCGCAATTGGTAGTTCGTAATTCGAGTAATATATACTTCAGACTTCAGAATTCGATTCCGTCAGTTGTTTATTCAAATGTAAACTCGGAGAAGTGTTTTTAATCATGATTATTCATTCGAATCAATTCGACAATCAGTATGAAGTGATTTAAATCGGTTCAAAATGAATTCGTTCTTCGGTAATTAAAGTCGTTTGGAAAAGAGTCAATTACAGTCCAGACCGGCCAGTGTTCAGTTAATAATGAAATGTGGAAAGATTATGCAGCTACAGTTTTAATTCGTAAGTGAAAGAATAATTCATCGGATTGAAGATATAACTATTAATTTCGCTATGATTTACCCGAGAACCTTTGAACTAGAATTTTAGTCGTATCGGTATGAAAAGAATGTTTGTTTTTGTTGTTATTAGTTATTATTGTGCATGTAGTATTAGATTATGGGATTTCAAGCTGTGAGGTACTGACTTGCTATGTTATACAAGATTAATTATCTGTCAATTTGATTTATTTAGATATCCCGATATGTACGGCACAGTGTGCACCAAAAGTTTATGAAGTTGTAACGGTATATTAATGATTTCGACATAGGAAGTACCCTGATGTATCTTATGTTCCTGCGTACTTCAATAACTGTATTACTTGTGTTTATTATTGATTTGTTTTGAAAAACCTGTTAGCGATACGTAATCCTGCGTTGCAAGTTAAGTTTGGAGTAATGTAAAGTAATTTCTCCGCACAATTCGTAGTAGATTCGCTGGCAAGCATGATGATAAATATTTAAGGAATTTTGTCTCTTTTACAATGTTTGTTTTCTTTCTAAGAATATGATATCTGCCGGCAACAGGCAGATCCGATGTTCGCGTGGAAGTGCTTATTTGCTTTATATTCAAAATAGATGTTTGAAACGACTCGTGCCTTTTTGTTCTTGATTTCGCTGATAGCCGTCTTAGAACAACTGTGTTAGTAATAGGATAGTGAGAAAAATCCACATGGGGTTACATTCGACAGCCGCTCGACGAATGAACCTTAACTATATGTCACGTCCCGACGTTTCGATCCACTCGTCCATCCTTGTGGCTCGGGTCCTTGCTCTCGGACCTTCGAGCGAGTGAAGAAGAACCGAGGAACGTGTTGATGGCGACTGAGATTAGTCTAGACCGCTAGGGTTCCTTCCTAGGTTTGAAGACGAACTCTTGGTTGAAAACCGAGCAGAGTGAAAGCGTGTGTCCCGCGTGGTCACGAAGCCCGGCCATTCACACGCAAATCGTACTCTCCTTCCGTAATCCCTTTCATCAAGGTGATACATTTTGCGTATCCTGTAGCATTTGTATTTGTTCCTTTTTCAAATATTTCTGATAGATTTTACAAAAATCCCTAGTTCGTGGGCAATTTCTCGTAGAGAACAATCTTGACACTTTGTTAATCTTTGTAAGGTAATATTTGCTTGTGCAAAACATTCATTCTGTTCCTTATACCTTCATTAACAACACATGTTCTAGTTTTATTTCTGTCAAATGCACCAGTCTCTCAAATTTCTTTCTAATCGTCTGAACATCTGAATTTTTGGAATACGACGATTTGGGTATAGCTCACCATACATATTTCTTGCCAAAAGAGGATTTGTTTTGATTTCACATAAATAAATAGCATATCAGTTCTTTCGTCATTTGAATACATCTTCAATATGATGTAACCGAGTGCATAAACCTCTGTCTGTTCTTCACAGATAACAACTCATTCATTTTTCCTGTCAACAAACCAAGCAAAGCCTATGTATTCAAAAATGGTAAATGTAGTGAGATTCTATTTAATTGTACCAAATCAGAAAACAATCATATTTTGAATAAAAACTAATATTTTCGTTACTTCCAGAATTGAGAATTACAAAAATATTCCGCATAAAAATTGATTCAGTAGAAATCAGCCTTGAAACAAGCATAAACGAAATACAAAAATTTCCAAAAAAGAAAAATTCGAATGTTCGTTGTGTTGGGGCATCTTCTTATCAAAATTATTAGTTAATGTCTGAAGGATGCCAATGGTTGAAGTGTGATTTCATCGCTTTATCAATATTTGTAATAAAAACGAAGTCCGTAGTTGAATAAAAAAATGATGATGGCCGTGTTGACACGAAACGTTTAATTAAAGATTCATTGTTACATCGTTATAGTACATTTTGGATACAATAAAACTTTCGTATTCCATTTTTTATATTTTCTGAAATAACAATTCTATTATTAAAAACCAAAATCAGCATTCTTAATTTTCCCTGTACAACTCGGGAAGGACGGGAGCACTTGTAAATTTCTTTTCACCAACTCACTGCTCACCACAATAGTTACCTTTTTCCCTATTAAATCGTCTTTGAATCTATTACGGTTTATGATATAGCAATGTTACCACATGATAAAAAAAACGGCCTGTATATTGGCCCAATATGAAACCAAGATTCAGCCAATGTGAGGTGCTACCTAGGGAGGTCGACATCTTATTATAAGTTATTATTCAAAAAACATGTTAATGATAATATTCATTCAAGGAGATATGTTATTAGCTTTTGGAATAATGTTTTTGTTTATTAGTTGTGTTCGTTACAGGTTACTCAATGCATTCGAATCTAATATTGATCTCCTCAGATACTCAAGTAATGAAATCAATTTTTTCCTAACCAAACGAGCCAACAAGTTGGTATTCGGAAAAAATTAGTAGGAGAAATTCAAAAATGCAATATTACTGAGCAGATACATTTTGACCGAAAACAGTAATGTTGTATTGAATACGTCATATGGAGACAAAAGAAGTGAAAATATACCAGCAGCCCCATTCAAAAATTGAAAGTTAATGTCACTCTTGGTGAAACCGAAAGTTTCAGGAACCTGAGTTATTTGCTAAAAAGTTGCAGTTTTCAGATTATCCAAATTTCACTTTCCGCGGACAACCGGCGGTATAGATAAAATTCAATTTGTACGATTTTTGTGAAGTCTCGGAAAGTATAATGAAAAATAGCATAATAAGACATGTTAGGGCACTCCTCTTTTCGTCGTTGATTTAAAATCGTTGAACGTGTCTTACAAGCTCTCTTGTATACTTGTATCATAATATACTGAATATGAATGTACAATAATTCAATAAAACCCGATACCGCGGAGAGGTCCATGGGTTTTATTTTGAAATTAATGTTAATCAAACTATTTTCCAAGAAGTAAAATCATATAGAATTCATTTTGAGAGTTAACTCCATTCAAGTTTATATGTCGAAAGTTATACGGCTTGATTATTTCCTGAATAACTTAGATTGAAGCGAAAAACAAAATATTATTTTGATTGATTGACATTTTCCAACTGTTTTTTTAACAAAAAACAAATCCTAAATATAATATTTTCAGGCATCCCAACAATACGCATTGAAGTAGCCTTCATGGCAAAGTTTACTTGTATTTATTTCAAATTTTGACGTATTTTCATCGCCCTTTGTCAAACTTTTTGTATAAGATTCTATCAAAAATGGATTTTTTATTAAAAAAAAAACATATGAGGTCTTTTTAAACGATCAATAAATTCATGTTCTTCAATAAAATGTGCTTGCGTTGGTGAATACCAGAGCAAGCACAAATTTTGCTCTGGTCGTTTTTAATAATATCGATTTATCGAATTTACCCAATCCTACTGCAGTGCAGCTAGGATGCTCGAATAACAGCAGTTATGGTTCGCACCCAGTAGTTCACCGAACTGCAGTTCTATGGTACTGGTACCCAAAAAGGATGGTGAGCTACGGTTTTGCGTAGACTACCGATAAAGTAACAACTAATTATATCGGTGGCCTAGAATTTGCCACCGATTCAAGAAACGGAGAAATGGGAAAGGGCTACACTGGACTTGCGGAATGGGTTTTGGCAAGCCCCCTTGTCGAAAGACTTATGGAAATATATCACATTTGGGCCCCAGACGGACAAGTATACCATGGTTATTCATGGTAATCAGTTTTGGACTGAAAAATGGCCGACTTTCTTCGAAAAATTATCGTCCTCTGTCCGTGTTGAATACACCGACACGTTCTGTAAAGTGTACCCAGGCGACATCATCGTCTATTCAGATAACTTCGAGAACCATGTAGTTCACCTGAGAAAAATTTTAGAAAGATTAAGTTTTCACGGCATATGGCTATCTCAGTCAAAATGTCTGTTTGCATCAAAAGGACCAAAACACCTTGGACAAGATGTGTCTGAGACGGAGAATACACCCCAAGAAACCCACGTGTTGAATATCATTGATTTCTCTGTCCCAAAGAGTATGAAACATGTTTGGGCCTCCTGAGGTACGACAGTGTGGCTGCGATGATATATCCCTCATTCAGCATAGATAACGGCTCTCCTGACCGACCTTATTGATGAGTTCTGCAAGTTCAAGTTGAACCCAGAGGCAGAAATAGCTTTTAACAAAATTGAATCGCTGGTTGCAGAGCTTCTGGAACTAGCAAGGCCCGACTTTTCGAAACCCAACTGTCCACAGACAGATGCAAGTTAGTTCCGTGGGGATCGGAGTTGTGTTGTTCCAAGAACGTAAGGATAAATGAAGATATATATTTGCATACAGCAGCCCCAAACTGAACAAATATGAACAAAGATATAATATAAATAAAGTCGAGTGTTTGGCTGTTGTAAGGGTGATAAGAAAGTACAAGCACTTTGTACGAGACAGAAAGTTTAAACTATACTCTGACAATTCCGCCTTATTATTGCTCCTCAAAATGAAAGATGAGAATGCAAAACTTACCAGATGGGCACTGATACTTCAAGATTATTATTTAAAAATCATAAATGTGCCTGGTAAGTTGAACCAACTCCCAGACTTCCTGTCAATAGACTGGTGACCATAATTTTTGTAGAAAAAAAAAACAAGTAACAGGCAAGGACCAGCTGGAAAATGGAATTACAAATTCAAGGAAAAAATATTTAAACAAGAAACCACATAAAATGGTGAGATGGGGATGCAGTTTAGGAGTTGAAAACGGTTATTTGCGATTTACGGCAAAACGTATGTTTGTTTCAAACACTTTTCAACATAACGTCCAATTACCCGTCAAAATGGTGAAAAACTGATTTTTAGTATTTTATATGTTTCTCCTGTATAAAATATTTAATTTACATGAAAATTTGTAAGCATATGTATTTTTTGGTGTCAATTGAGCATGATTCTTTCGCAATCCAGAAGACGATTTGTTTTCGATTTAGGTACATTTATCGAAAAAAATACCCTTATCTTAGGTCTATGAGTGATTATTTTGATTCTTGAAATGTCTACTTTTAAATGGTCTAGGTAACTCAGTGGTTTAGTGATCATTAAACCAAAGAAGACATTCAAGCAATTGGAATAATCTTTCATAGACCTTCAAAATACGAAAAAAGATTCAAGACAATTGTTCGTGGAAAATAAGGGTATTTTTTTTTCAAACATGTAAATAACTCCAATATTAGAATGGACCAAGCTAGAGGTTTTTTCCCCACAAAATAAAAGACGCAAATGACCTAAAGTAATTTTTATAAGATAGTTCGTTTATGAAAACAACAGAACACCAGCAAAAATCTTTTTTTGGAATTTTTTAAACAAGCAAGAGTAAAAAATTAAAACTCTTTTGGTTTTTTGGAAATATCTCAAAGATTATTCAAGGAATCATTTCACAGTAAACGGAACTTTTGTGGAGATTTATAAAACCTACAAAATGGTTTCTCATACCACCTAATCGGTGCATTTTCCACTGACAAAATCTGGAAAAACCTCGAAAAAGAGACCATTTTTCAAAAATGTATAATTATTATAAATCTGCAGCTGTAGTTGTAGCAGTATTGCGAAAACTGATTGATAATAATATGTGGTTCAACTGTACTCAAAATATTTTCTGTCTAATGATTCACGTTATATACAATTTAAGAGCACATCTTGCAATATGCGCCGATTTGAGGAAAATCGTCGTATTCAAATTCTTCAAACGGCATCTGGAAGTAGAGATCAATATCCACAATTTTTATATTTTGGATTTTCACTTTAGAGGTGGGAAATGTGTTGAAAATGTCACTGAGAGTTGATCAAATCACTTCAAAGTGCGTCGGAAGTCACCCGAAGTCGAACTGAACTCAATACGAGTTGAGTTCGGGCGACTTTGGGTGCACTTTGAAGCATTTAGAGTAACTTCCAGTGACATTATCAACACATTGGCGGATTTAGAAAGATTTACCTTGAATTGCTTATAACGCGATTGTGCAAAAACTACATATTGGACAAAAACCATCCTGAGCACACTTGAACCACATTTATCTCTGTTTATCAGTTTCCGCAATATTGTGTGTCTACCATCAGATTTATAAAAATTACGAATTTTTGAAAAATGGTCTCTTTTTCGAGGTTTTGCCAGATTCTCTCAGTGAGAAATACACCGATCTGGGCGTATAAAAAACCATTTTGTAGGTTTTATGAAACTCTACAAAAGTTACATCGGCTATAAAACGATTCCTTGAATAAATAATCTTTGAGATATTTTTTTTTCAAAAAACCAAAAAATTTGTAATTTTTCCACTATTTCTTGTTTAAAAAATTCCACAAAGCGATTTTGCTAGGGCAAAAACCGAGGTTTTTATTTACTAACTATCTTATAAAAAGTAGTATAGTCTGTTTGCGTCTTTTATTTTATGTGAAAAGAGCCTCATATTTTTATTTACAGCTTGGCCTAGAAGTCTCCTCATTTGCTAAAAAAATCATGCTTACTCGACACAAAAAAAAACATATCTACAAAGTTTCATCTGAACCAAATCATTTATACGAGAAAAAAATATAATGAAATGTCGTTTTTCTTGCGATTTTGACACTTAATTTGAGGTTGTGTCAGAAAGTGTTGAGTAGAAAAGATTTAGATTTTTTTATTATCTAAAACTTTTTCTTTGAAAATATTTCGATAAGAGGTTACGTTTCGCCGCAAATCGCATAAACACGTTCTCAACCCCTAACTGCATCCCCATTCCACCATTCTGAGTGATTTCGTGTTAAAATATTTTTTTCTAAAGTTAAAACCTCAACAACATTTTTCACCTGGTTCCTTAAATAATGATTCAGAGAGAGACTTGTTTTCGGTTTACCCAATTTTAAGCGGTTTAACGATCAATAAACCACCAAATTACATAAACCATTTGTTAGTAAACATTTCAACAGTTAAAATTATCACTCATAAACCTTCGAAATACAAAAAAAAACACCAGAACAATTGTTCGTGGAAGATGGGGGTATTTTTTTCGAAATATATACATAACTTATACAGGGTGTCCGGTAAACCTTGTACAATATTGAAACTGGTGATAGACCAGGTCATGAATGTTCAGAATATCGGAATTTTACCTCAGTAAAAATCTCACTGTTTTCGAGATAATGAGCATTTTTTCAATTTCTGGAAAATCACTACCTCACTTTGGATTTTTGAGTGCCATGTCTACAAATTGAGTCCAATTCAAATATCTTTGCTGCTGAAGATTACTGATGAGTTATGCTTTCAGATGTAAGAAACAGTTTTTCAGAAAACCATACAATTTTTCGAGAAATGAAGGTAAAATGCGAGATTTGAGTTTCACCAATTTTTTTAACAACAGTTTGACATTATTATTTGAAAAAAGAAATAACCAAGTGGAAGTAGATATTAATTACAAAAGAATACCCATTTTGTCCAGGCTCTACCATGGTATAAAACATACGATCATTATTTTTGGAAGGAGTAGAATTTCGATTATATCAAAGTGTAATGTTATTCTGAGCTAAAATCAACTCCATTAGACTTTGTCAGTAATGTCTTTTATTTTTATCCTGTCCAGATGGAATGATTAAATAATTATGAGTGATACCAAATCAGCTGCTTAAAAGCATTCAATGAGATTTAAAGAAGTAAATACTAATTCAACGTTTTTTTGAATTAACATACGCTATAAACCACAATAACGATAATTCAACATCGCAATCAAAAATATTACAAAAATGTTATTTTCAATGCACTTGTAAACAGAGACGACATATTTTCAAGAAGAACCTTTTCAAAAGCGTTATAGGTTATAGCCCCCAAATCAGCGATTCTCAGAGCGGCATTGTGCAATCGGATATCGTTCTGCATAAAGCGCTTCTGCAGCAGTATAGCACTACCTCCACATTCACCATGAATGTAGTGCATATGTGCACATTCTCGGGGAGTATAACGTGTGTACGGCATGACAAAGAAATAAATTCCACTGAATGAAACAAGCGGAATAATTTAAAAAAACTACTACAGAAGTCACAAGTTGTTCTAACAAAAGTTTTTAATTTTCGACAAGGATTCATCTATTAAAAAAGTTTGCACTTATTTGGTCACACCCTGTATATCTGTAGGTCTCTGAAACTTCATTGGAATCCAGATGTAGGACAATTGCGACATTTATCAGAAGAATTCGTATTAATCGGTGCCATGTCGGATAATCGACATTTCATTTCGATAATTTTTAGACTTAATTATATGAAAAGTTAATTGACATTTAATGCTACCTAGCAGTCTATTCTTTATTATTTATAATTATTACCAAATTTTATCTTGATCAAATCGAAATAAAATAATTTTTGGGCGTAAGTATATAAGTTGATAAAATAAATGAATATTTTGGAAACTTTGGTGTGAATACAATTCAAGAAAAAAAGAAACTACCAAAACTACGTCACAATCACACTCTACGCGCGTTTCGCCAACGAAGTTAGCATCTTCAGGAGCTGAAAGTAAGCTGAAGATGCTAACTCTGTTGGCGAAATGCGTGTCGAGTGTGATTGTGATGTAGTTTTGGAGTTTGAGTAGTTTCCTTTTTTTCTTGAATAAAAGTTGATGGAAGCCTAGATTAAAACCACGCCTAATTCAATGGATATCATTTTCTCCAAAAATAATTATAGTTTGCTCCATATCATGGTAGAGTCTGGACTAAATGAGCATTTTGAAATGAATGTCCACTTCCAATTGGTTATGTTTCTTTCAGATAACTTTTTAAAAAAAAATTGATGAAAATCAAATCTGTCATTTTACCCTCATTTCTTGAAAAAAAAAATGTTTTCACTTTCTGAAAAACTGTTCTGTACTTCTAAAAGCATTACTCATCAGTAATCTTCAGCAGCAAAGCTATTTGAATTCGTCTCAATTTGTATACGTGGCACTCAAAAATCCAGGGTTAGGTAGCGATTCTCCAGAAATTCTTAAAATGCCCATTATTTCGAAAACGGTGATATTTTTATTGAGGCGAAATTCCGATATTCTGAACAGTCATGACCTGGTCTATCAACAGTTTCAATATTGTACAAGGTTTACCGGACACCCTGTATATAACTATATACTAATCATGATGGATTTATTATATTATATTTATAACTAAATAAAGAGTTATTGGGTATAACCCTCAAATTGTTGTGCAACCGTAGACACGTGTTTCGAGCTTAAGCTCTCGTCAGTGTCTACGGTTGCACAACAATTTGACGGTTATACCCAATAACTTTTCTCTTTATATTTTCATACATAGCCCCTCGATAAATCCATCCTGATTCTTATAACTATATACCAGGTGACAACGATATCACTTTCAGGATGGCATTTTTTTATTTTTTCACCTAGTATAACGAAACTTGGCAGAGTTATTATTCGAACTAAATGTCAATTGACTGGTGTTACGACAATTTTCTACAACTTCCGGTTTCCCTGGAAATAACCTTATCTTTCGAAATTTAAATGGGACACCCTGTATATTTTTCGTTTTTAGGATTCTTTAATTCATTCTACATCCGAATTCATAAGTTTTTGATTTGTTTTTACATAAATTATATTTTAATCAAATTTCAATTTTCAATCTAGAGTGCCATTACCATCCTAAAATGTCTCTACTTGAACTCTCTATTTACAGAAAAAACTAAAAATAATATCTCTGTTCGTTAGCCCAAAGGAAGGCTATGAAGTTGTATAATTTAAATTTTTTGTATTATTTCAAAATACTTAAATGTAACCATATCACTTTCATAACTCTATTAAATGCATTATTTCAAGACGAACCCAAAAATGCATGGTAGTATGTGTTATACATTTTTGGATTTGCCTTGAAATAATTCATTTAATAGTGTTATGAAAGTAATATGGATACATTTAAGTATTTTGAAATAAATTTTTTTTTTAAATTATACAACTTCATAGTGTTTGATATGGTTACATTCAAGTATTTTAAATTATTGCAAAAGAATCAAATTATACAACTTTTCAGCCTTTCTCTAGGCTAACGAACAAAGATAATAATTTTTTTCTGAGAATAGAGAGTCGACGTAGAGAAATTTTAGGCACTCCAGATTGAAAATTGATATTTGATTTAAAAGTATAATTTATATCAAAATCAATTGAAAAATTATGAATTCGGATGTAGAATGATTTAAAGAATCCTAAAAACAAACGATATACCATTTAAATTTCGAAAGTTAAGGTCATTTCCAAGGAAACCGGAAGTTGTAGAAATTTGTCGATACATCAGTCAAATGACAATCAGTTCGAATACTAACTCTGCCAAGTTTCGTTTTACAGGATGAAATAATAGGCAGCCCGAAAGTGTTCTCGTTGTCACCCAGTATATACAGTGTGACCCACTTAAGACCGGAGCACCCTCATAAAATCAACATTTTTCAACCGATTCGAATATTTTTTTGTCGTTACGTAGACATTCAAAAAGTCTACTAGGACACCAAATATCATAAATGAATCTCCATTTCCAGGGCCAACTAATATGATTTTTCAATGTCAAAAATCTAAAAAAATTACAAGCAATTTTTTTAGGAAAATTCTAATAACACCACTGGATTTGCTACATTTTCAGTGGTTCTTATGTGAATAACGTTGAAATGTGTCAATCAATAAAAAAGTTATGATGGAATGAAATTTGAAAAATATGCAGTTTATACAACCCACCAATTCAATTTCAAAACTTTTATCAGAACTTTGACTACTTCACCGGATTCAGGGAGTCTCGAAATATGACTGACTGTAATTTCATTAAAATCTGTTGATAAATAGAAAAAATATTATGAGATAAAATTGACATGTCAAAAAAATTATGAGATAAAATTGACATGTCAAAAAAATTATGAGATAAAATTGACATGTCAATTTTATCTCATAATTTCTTTTTATTTTGATTTGGATAAAATTACAGTCAGTGATATTTCGAGACTCCCTGAATCCGGCGGTGTAGTCAAAGTTCTGACAAAAGTTTTGAAATTGAATTGGTAGGTTGATTGAACGGCATATTTTACAAATTTCATTCCCTTATGACTTTTTTATTATTTTTCAAAATTCACATATGAACCATTTGAAAATGTCCCCAATACAGTGGTGTATTTGGAATTTATCTAAAAAAATTGCTAGTAATTTTATATATTTTTGACCTTGAAAAATCAGATTAGTTGGCCCTGTAAATGGAAATTTATTCATGGAATCTGGTGCCCTAGCAGACTTTCTGAATGTCTATCCAATGAAGAAAAATCATTCCAATCGGTTGGAAAATGAAGATAAAAGGGTGCTCCGGTCTTAAGTGGGCCACACTGTATATAACTAGTCGTCTTCTGAATTGCGAAAGGCAAATTGCTAATTCGACACCAAAAGAGACATATTACAACAAATTTTCATGTAAATAAAATCATTTGTTCGAGAGAAAAAGAAATTCTACAACATCAGTTTTTCGTCATTTTCACAAATAGTTTGAGATTATATCAAAATGTGTTTGATACAAAAGTATTTGATTACTTCATCATCTACAACTCTCTTTTCGAACATTTTCCGCTGTCTCGTTTCATCGCAAATCCCAAAAAACCGTTTTCATCCCCTAACTGCATCCTGATTTCACCATTTTGAGTGTTTTCCTGTTTATTTTTTTTTCTTAAAGTTGGAAACTCAACAACATTCTCTACCTGATCCTTGCCTATTACTTTTTTCCTTATCTGAAGCGTTTAGAATTCGCCTTGGCAAAACTTCACCTCATTGAGGCTACGAAAGTTCCCTTCAGTCAGGAGGACCAGGATGTACTCAAACCGAGGGATGAATGACCTACACAATATCCTGGAAGCCACGCACTTGGCGAAATCCCTTTACGGTAGGGTAGCTCAGTTGGTGACCACCGCAGTACTTCGCGATATTGAAGGACAAGATGATAACCTTTTCTGAAACGATTAGGTGGAGTTTGCCTCTAGTGCCATCCTACGGCAGGCAGATTACGAAGAAACTCCAGCCATACCCAACTAAATGCAAACATTCAACGATGAAGTTGTGGATGCCCAGCAAAACAGCCCAGGAGTTCAACGGTTTGACGACCGAAATATACGCTCCCGTGGAGCTCATGATCCAAGTGATTATGAGTGGCATTTTGGCATCAAATTACTCAGAGAGGACGGATTTGTATATTTCTTAGCCATCAAAAACGATTAGAAGAGATTAGTTAATCCAAAAGAATTATTTCCTTGCGTCCTTGAAAGATATCACGATGATATTGAACACCGTGGCTCAGAGAAATTGCGTCGTCGAAATGCTCGACATTTCCAGTATGCCCCGCTGAAAGCGAGGGTGAACGATTATGTCGTGCGGTGTTTGGCGTGTGCACTACGAAAAGGGCTTAGCCCCAGCTTACTGCCCATCAACGTCCGAACACTTCCACAAAACCTTGGGAAATTATCTCCATGGACGTCATGGGTCCGTAACCAAGATGCCCTGGAGGGAACCGCTATCTTCTGATAGTTACGGATTGCTTTTCAAAGTGGGTGGAAACTAAATCAGTGATTGGGGCCGATGACACTACACTGATAAAATACCTTCAAGAAGATGTATTTTACCGATGGGGTCACCCTACCACCATAATTTCAGATAGCGGTAGCCAGTTCAGGTGCAGAATCTTTGAAATATTTTGTGAATCCGGTGAATTGAATCGAAGCTGTAGCAATTCAACAACAGCAAGCAATTTTTGTTGTCAGAATCAAAATACAATTTCTTTTCATTCTTGGATACCTACTATCACCAGTGACTTTGAGTTTTCTTTTTTTTTGTTCAGTGCAAAACCTCACTGTTCAGGCTAACTTTCTGATACTTATATTGATGAATAAATAATTTTTTTCGATATTTTCTTTGGCTGTAAGCTAACATCTTGACATACTGAACATAACTGCTAGTGTTCTCTCAGTGTGTTATCGTGTTGCTACAGGCTAACGTTTGATTTACTTATACTGATTTATCTGTGATTTGATTTATTGTTTTTTCGAGGCTAACGTCCCCATGGACCTATAAAGTATTGTACTGGACCTAGCTTTACATCGTGGTTTGAAGTCGTGAATGGCCACAATCTGTAGTCGTGATATTGAGTTGGGCGTTGTCCCATCGCATAGATAATAAGTCTTTATCATAGACAAAATTGTGTCACTATACGTATTCCATTCGATTACAAACGAAGAATGAAGAATGGAGATGGTAACATTATCACGCAACTCAAACCTGTATTACTTACAAGTTTAAAAATCCAAACTATCGAGAAAAATCATTACTTGCGTCTTCAAATGGTTGTGTAGAAATTGTTGTCTAAACGCTGTTGAATCTCAATGTTTATGTTATCCACAAAGTAAACTTCTGACAGTTCTGTCATGTTCTGTCATTGATTTTTTGTGAGATTATTGCTGAAATAGTGGTTTTTGAACTCATTCGTGATATACAGTGGCAGTTCAATAGTAAGAGACTCATAATGGTGCAATCTTGTAGGGTTTGCAAACAATTCATGTGTTTGAACCCGAATATCAGATTCCATTCGTAAGTACCATAGGCGTTACAGTGGGTATCAATCTGTTTTCGCCGAACAAAATGAAATTAATACGTGTATTCTAAACTTTACATGTGGAGATAATGAAATAGATACCTCACGAAACATTTAATACTTCTTTAGATCTTTGGATGATGCATTAAAACAAAAAGGTTGCAAAAAATTCCAAGAAATGTCTATTAAAATTTTGATTCATCTTTAGGTTTCCAGCTGATGTCACAGTAAAAGCGGCTTGATTGAAAGAGTTGGGGATGAAATGTTCAACTGAATGTGTTCCAAAGTCTGCTAGGATTTGTTCCATTCATTTCATAGACGCAGCATTCGAGATTAAACCAAGTGGAAGAATATTTTTGAATAAAGGGGCTCTCCCAATATTTTATGATGAATGTTATATCCCAAAAAATTCAATTGCTTAAACTTCAGGGTAATTATTATCAGCAGTCAGAATTTTTATTTTCTATGAGTTATTTCAAATAATAACAGAGATTTGTATTAAAAAAAACAATACATTACATATATTCAGATTGAACGATTTCAGCAAGAGAAAATCGTCAACTGATTCCACTGAAACAGCCCCAGGTACAGATATTGAGGAATTTGTTGATAACTCAAGTCCCCCACTGAAGAGGTGAGGACAAATTGAGAATAGTAAAAATTGTTAACTCAAATTTCGCAACTCAGTTTTTATCCACTTCAGGTTGTTTGACTTAGAAATACTGACGATCTGACAGATAATATTATTTAGGTCAATTTCATATTTTCTGGGTTGAGAAACTATAGGTTATAGGGGTACACACTTCCAGTGCTAAATATAATAAAACAGTTTTTTTCTTGAATTATCAGGAAGAAAATAGATTCTGAAACGACTGATCTGAACATTATTAATCAGATGGCCACTAATGAACCAGTCTATGGAAAAGTGATAGAATCATCTTCTTCAGGCACCATGACTGCATAAGAAACTGAACTGATTGAAATATTATTATCAGGAGAAAAAAACAGGACTGAATCCCGTGATTTTTCGAAAGAAAAAGTGAGTAATAGTTGGTAGCAGTATCATGTCTATCTAATCTATCTAACATCTTCAAATAAGCGATTCTTGTATATTGATATATTTATTTTGGCTATTATGGAAACAGCTTCAACGATTTGGATCAAAATTTTCATTCAGATAAGGTTTCAGTTTTTAAGTTCATCCATACAGGTGTCTTTCCTGGAGAAATTCGATTCCAATAATAATAATACTAATAATGTGAATTTTTAAATTCTATTTTCACCCACTTCCAATTATCATAATCTGAAATTTGGCCACATATCAAGGACCGACGATAAAACAAGAATTTCCTAATATTAATGTAATAATAATAGTGATAATAATAATTATTGTAATTTCATATTCAACTGTCACCCTTTACTAATCCTCCGAATGATCTAAAATTTTTGAAAAATTTCCAGAACCAACGACAATACAAGAATTTTATAATATGTATGTAATAATAATGATAATGATGAGAATTTTAGAATTCGATTTCAATCGTCCGTATAATCTGAAATTGGGCACACATAAACCGATGGCAATACAAGGACTCAATTATAAAAATTTAACGATAATGATAATAATGATAATGACTTGAATTTTTAATTCAATATCCACCCACTTCTAATAATACGAAAATTCTAAAATTTGGCATGAATACCAAGGACCTACGATAATATAAAAATTTCGTTATATTAATGTTTTATTGATAATAATAATAATGAGAATTTGTAAACTCCATTTTCACCCACTTCGCATCGTCTGAATAATCTTAAATTTGGACTAACGACAATACAAGAATTCCATAATATCAATGTGATAATAATAATAATAATGATGAGAATTTTCAAATGCTGCTTTACATCAGTACACGTACTTTGTCAATGCAAGGGCTCTGAACGATTTCGAAGTGCACACACAATTTGTCTGGAATGATCGCAGTGTAAAGGCTTTTAGCCACAAATGAATCTAAGCGGATTTAATCTAGTGAAGATAATCTTCAAGCAAAGTTTAAAGGAACACAACTTGATGCGCATGAGTTTGCTCGTGCACACCCTCATTGGCGGGAAGCTGAATGATGTCGAGTGCTCTGATGAGTCGATATTCTGTTTCATGCCAATGACATACGAATGCGAGTCTACAGACGTTTAGGGGAACGCTGCAATCAAAGTTACACTATGTAAATGATTGCTTTTGACGGAGGATCGGTAATGATTTGGAGTTGTATGAATATGGAGGCACGTATGAAACTGGTAGTCATTTATGACAACAGTATGTATCCGAAATTCCTGAACCTCATGTTGTCTGTTCATTTGCTCCATTCATTGGAGATGAATTCATATGATTGCACGACCATACGAGACCACACGGCCCGCCAGTATTTCCGGGCGATGAATTTGCCCGCGAGAAGTCCTGATACGAACCTTATCGAACATATATATGATATTCTCGGAAGAAAAATTAGAGCCCTGCAGCATCCCAAAGTTACTTTGAATGAGCTGAGCGACATTTTAGTGAATTAGTGAATTTGGGAGACATAATTGAATAAGGACTCTGATATTGAGTATAACAGGCGGTTATCATTGCTCGAGGTGGCAACTCAAGAAATTAGCAAATCATTTCCAAATAGAAAACAAATTTTTCGATTTTATTTTATTGTTGTTTTTGTGAAACTCTGTATGTACTTGATTTTTGATATCTTCTAGAAATAAATGTTAGTTCGATTATCTGTATTGATGTGAATTTCGTTTGCACATTGTCGCAAATACATCAAAATTTCGTATTTCTGAATTTGAATAATATGCGTTGAAAATCTCTATGAAATACTTATTCTTCACATTATTCATTTATTATAATAAATATATAAGAACATGTATTTATTGAATATATAAATTACCATTTTTTAGTAAATGCATTTTAAATTTATTTTCAGTCTACTGTCTCCAGATTTCCATTAATTGAAAACGAAAGTTTTATAAGTATTATTTTTTTTTTAAATATGTGAACCTAATTTTCTAAGGATCGATACTATCCGAGCCAATGAAGTAATTTATGACATCAGGTATGTCGAATGAGTTTTTCTATCTCACGAATTACCATCGGATGTATATTCTATTACTTTCGTTGATATTTTCATCATTATTTCAAATTCATTATTTTTTTCTTGTGATTTAACCCTATTTTTATCAAATGCGTACGCTCCTGTTGGTTGTGGGAAGGTCACAGTCTATCGCTACCTTCTCTCTTTCCCGCAGCCCGCGCGTCAACAGAGCGACTTCAGATCACTCCTTGTTGTAGGTATGGAGTCAATCGGTATTTATACGATATTATCATTGTTTAAAGAGAAAGAAGATAGTTAGTCAACCTTACGGATACAATGGTTCGATCTAACTGGGCACCACCCCTAGATGTCACTAGTTCGATTGAGCCCAAATCAAGGCGCGACGGTATTAGTACTAACAAAATTGTCTAGATGGCATTTTTGAGAGTTTTGAGTTCCATCCGCCATTTTATCTTGATGTAAAAGGGCTCGTACATTTCAGCCTTTTTCTCGTGAGCACTGCGCATGCTCTTCAGACTTTTGACTGCAACAAAAAGGCTGACAAAATTATAGGAACAATTCTATATTTGAAGGTCAACTCCGCGTAATTTGGTTATACAGTGCGACGCTAAATTATGGATCAAATGCATTATTTCTGAATATAAAGATATTTCGGAAAAATCCTCGGACAGGTCGATTTTCTTTTCCAATGGTCCAATTTTTGAACCCCACCCAAAATATATAAGGTTATCCGCAACTGAGTAAAAATGACTTTGGTGATATTTTTAAATTGGACACCCAGTATATTTTTCCATTTTTGGTTAGGGATCGTCATTACAAATCCAGTTATACCAAGTTTAATGGGTTTATGTCAAACGGCTGCGGAGATATGGCCAAAAAACTTCCTAGTATGTCTAATGAGTATGACTGCGAGACTCCACACGATTCAGAAGGTTAAAATTCTCTGTCGCACTCATTGGGTATAAAGAGAAGTTTTTTGGCCATATCTCCGCAGCCGTTTGACATAATCCCATCAAACTTGGTATCTCTGGATATGGACAAATATACTGGGTGTCCCATTTAAAAATATCACCAAAGTCGCCTTTCCTCAAATGCGGATAAACCTATATATTTTAGGTGGGGTTAAAAAATTGGCCCATCAGAGAAGAAAATCGACCTGTCCGAGGATTTTTCCGATATATCTTTGTATTCAGAATTAATGAATTTATTCCATAATTTAGAGTCGCACTGTATATTTAGATTTTTTTAGCCAAAACTGTCAAATAAATGTCGGTAGACACAATATTTATCATTTACATCCACGAGTTCATATGCCCGTGTCTCTCAATATACGTCAAAATTTCCAAAAATACTTCCAACAAGCCTGAAATTAGTTGCGACATGTACGAAGTACGATGTAGACTTTTGCTGGCAACTGATATTGCTAGCAGTGAAACGGCTGAAATGTACGAGCCCTTTAACGAATTTTTACCAAGAAAAAATCATAATCTCTTACCCCAAAACCCCATATAGGTACCAATTATGAATAGAATCTGACCATAATCGCAAAACTCGTCCGCCATGTTGCAATATTGATTTTATGATACTGATAAACAAAATCATAATCTCCGACCCTGAAAACCCCCACACATGCCATTGTTGAGTCGAATTAGACCATGATCAAAAAACCGCCGAATTGGAGACTCAATTTTGTTTCTCTAACATGAATTTCATAATGCGTTGGCATTGGAATTATGAACACCTGATAAAATTTCAAGTAAACCGGACAACTCGAAGTGGGCCAAGTGGCTCAAAATTCAGTTGCAATATTTGACCTAACCTAACCAAACATTACATGCAAAAAAACATGCAAGTTGAATACAATCTTGTAAAAATAGTATGCATCCTTTTTATAAACCTTCTAGGTACCTAATTACTAAAATAAAGTTCGTAAAACTTCATTTTCAAACATTTAAGTCCGACCCTGTCCAAGCAAATCATGGATGTTTAGGAAATTATTAAAATTATGAGATTGCTAAGGAAATGTGCAAGAAATTATAGAAATTCCTTATAAGTTGTACATCCCATCTAGGTGGCGTCCTAGTACAGTGCCTTAAATTATGCCATTCTTGCAAGGTTCTATTGAAAGAGACTAGATGTCACGCGCGATTGCATCAAATGCTTTTTCCACAGTGACTGACTAACTATCTTCTTTCTCTTTAAACAATGATATTATACGTCCATGAACGTCCCGGCCAAACCTTTTATCAGAAGTCTCCTCTAGTTTGTCCTGCAGCGCCATAGATTAAATATTGCTCTTTTTTAGGGCAAATTGAAAGAATTCGTTCAAGTACAATAAACTATGTGAGGAAGTGAAAGTTCATGACATTCTTGAGCAGACTGATCATACATATATAAATTATCATTTAATTTTCTTCCTAGTGAGATTTTTCTGCTACGAACGAGAGCTAGACTAATTGCGTACGCGGTTATCCAATCTCGAGTATAATTTATTATTCTTCGAAAGGAGTATTTTCTCATCATAATACGCTTCACGCATTGATATAAAAGTTCTTCGTGGTGTCCGGGATGGATCCTAAAAATCCGCGTCTGGCTGAAGAACCCAAACTCCGTCGAGCCAGCCGGTTCGAGAGTGGAAGTCTAGAATGAAACCTCAGCCAAAGCGACAGGCTGGTGGTTGATTCAATGGAACTTTCCCAGCGTTTTTGAGAATCGAATTTCAGATTTGGTTCAGTTTCATCAGGGTTTCCTCCTCTCTATTGAAATAATCCGTGTGTATATAGATTCATGTTGCTCCTCGCACGAGTCGGTTGTCATACCCTTGATCGATGGACGGACTTTCAAAGAAGCTAGCCACTTGCGCTAGCGAAACGTTAGGAAACGATTCCGTAGAACGACGGCCTTCAAATCCAAAAAGGAATAGTTATAGTTCAAATTTTGGCCGCGAAAGCCTTACCCAATTCATCAGTACTTTAACTAATAAATAAATATTCGGGTTATACATCGATGACTTGTTGCATAATTATAAACCGTGTCAGTTTAACAGTTGAAATAAACCGACCTCGAAGCAGTAGGTTTATTCTGTTGAACTGACACGATTTTTATGTGAACAGGAAGTTTGAGATGTATATATAACCTGAAATATTCAAAAGTACGGTTCCATTTGATGCGATTATATTTTGAGTAAATTTGAACAGTCCACTTCAAATGATAAAGCACCGAATCAACTCATTTTCTGATAACGTTAACATAAACGTCATAATTCTAGGATGAGCTTTGTTTGTAATATAACGAATTGGTTACAATGAAAATTCAAATATTTCCGACTCACTCATTGATGGAGTAACTCTATGTATAACCACGTATATTCGAAATTATATGAGGTAACTTGACTTAATTAGACGTTCCGATTGGTCACAAGAAAGAAATAATTGCTACTTCACCTCAAATGAAAAATTTCTTGCGAAATATTAATAGAAACCTCTTTTATTCAATATACAGTGTGTTTCACTTCTCATGGAAACACCTTCGTATCTTCCGTTATCTTTGACGTAGAACTATGAAATTTCCATGTTCGATAGATACGCTAAAAATAAACTCACTGCAACAAAAGGGTCATTCTACGTGATATACACTGCACGCCAGCAGCGATGGATCCATCCATTTTGGCGGAAAGTTATATTAGCAGGCAAAATTGGCCCGAAATTTCTCGGAGTCGTGTTCAGAATCCACGAATTACTACCGATACATCTGTCTCCTGGAAAATTTTCAGTCTTGAAAAATTCCAATTTTTTTAAATTCTCGTCGATACGCCTCCTTATCTTCCGTAATTTTTGACGTAATACCATGAAATTTCCAGAATCGATAGATACACTAGAAATGAACTACGTGATATACACTGCACGCCAGAAACGATGAAAAAATGAGTCGTTCCATCAACGCTGGCGTGCAGTGTGTATCACGTAGGACGACCTTTTGTATGTAGTGAAATCACTCCTAGTGTATCTATCGATCCTCGGTATTTCATGGATTTACGTCAAAAATTATGAAAGATACGGGGGCGTTTTCATGAGAAATGAAACAAATTATAATTTTTCAGTCCTGAACATTTTTCAGGAGGAGTATTAGTAGTAATTTGGGGATCATGAACACGAATCCGGAGAAAATTCGGGTCATGAGATAACTCCAAATTATTATATTTTGAACTAAATGTCATTGTATTCATTCTTGAAGTTTGTAAACTGATATATAATTACCATTAGTATCAAGTTTATTGCCTTCAACTTTGTTGTGTTCGTTTTCCTCTGAAGAAAAGGAACTATGACTTTCATAAGTATTGTCCTTACTGTGTAAACTGCGTACTGCGTAATCTGTATTTTCACTTAGTTCTGGAGTGTTGGGATGTCCCATATTCCGCCAGGATTTTATAGGCTCTTGAAGCATGTCTTTCAGTACGTCCGATGATGGCAATACTTCATCTGGAGATATATCAATTGATGAAATATTCAGTTTTAACGTGCAATGAAACGTATGGAAAACAACAATATAGTTAGGGAGGTGGCGAGCAAAATTTCGATATAATCGGCACACGTTGCAGACGTTATAAATATCAATAATTTTACCTTCAGAAACACCAAGGGCCGCGACTGCCACCATGGTGGCGCTTCAAAAATGTAAGGAAGGTTTGCTATATGATGCACACATGTCTTCATCTTGAACTGATCTTTAGATTTCTTTTAGAAACTGAGGAAATTGATCAAGCAGAAATCCAGGCCTGTGATATTTGAAAGGCAGACTATTTGATACTTTTTTCAAATACCGATGCTCGTGCCAAGTTACGAGTACAAAATTCTACCCCTACTGAATATTATCAAAAAGTCCACACCTGGCATTTTCGACTAAGACCTGTATTTTTTATCACTACCATAGCAACTAATAAAATTTCCGGAAAGGACCAGGCAGCAGCATTATGGAAAAATTATCACCAGTTAATTTCTCTGAACTTTTGGTACGTTGTAGAATACGACCTCCTGAACAAGAGTGTCTATGGGCCCAACTCAATACTATGACTAGTTTTCGAGATATGGGGTGTCAAAGTTGGAAAATTGCCATTTCTTTGAAGTAACATTGCTCGTAGGAGAAAATCTTGAATGCAAGAGTTTTGCGTGACAAATTTTTCTACGCATAAGTCAAGAATGTTAGACTGGTTTTTAATACAAAAATATTGTTACATACGGGGTGAGTCAAGCATTATTCAAATGAAATTTTCATTCGACTCTGTAAAATGAAGATGTGATCAAACCAAGAAACACACTGAAATGTCCATCGTTTGAATATGTTAAAATCGACAAATTCAAATTTTGCATTGGGTGAGTCAAAACGTGTTTTTTGTGACATTTGGTATATTTTCATTTTATATTTTGAGCTTAAGAGATACTTGACTACGAACCATTCAGAAAACTGCTTGTCTGAAATTCACCCTGTAATTGAAAATTTCGTTTGTGGAATTCTCAATTTTTTGTCATTACTGTTAGTTTGAGTAAACAATTGATGTATCATACAGAATCGGCTTTGCTATGATTAGTTTTTGAGATACACAGGGTAATATATCAAGAGGAGCAATCGGGTATACGAGCCGTTATTACAAAAGTTGACGAAAAAGTTGTATACAATGAGAGAATGTCATACAGAGTAACGGTAAGAGACACGTTGGCGTTTACTCATAGCTATTCCGCCATAGTACCATGAAAGACATTGTATTCAATATACAGGGTGGGGCACCTAAAACGAAACAGATCGAATATCTTCAAAACGCAAGTGTTCTGAAAAAAATCCAAAAACATGTCAATTCATAATTCAAGGGAGGCATCTTTCTATCATGACCTCAACTGTCATACCTCTCCCCTACCTCTTGGTCACTATCACCCAAACAATCTGAATAGGGAAAGAAGTAAGTTGGACACATCATTGAAAAGGTAATTTAATTAGCTATATCAATTTCAACTACCTAACTTTTTATTTTGGCACCCTCTTGCGGGAAAAGTAACTGTTCCGTATTCCAAATTGTGATACTTCATTTGCAAGCTAATCTGACATAAATTCGGTAACAATGCAATATGGAATTTTTCTGAAGGAAAAAACAAAATGGTTGCTCCAAAATGGCGCACAAGATTTGCAATTATGGTCTGCTTCGATTCAAAATTTATATCTGGCGGTTTTCAGGGTCGGAAATTATGAATTGTTCGTCAATGCGAAAAAACAAGATTGTGGCTCCAAGATGGAGGACGAAATTTCTAATTATGGTCCGATTTTGTTTTTTTTCAAACAAAAATCCATAATGCATTATCAGCGCAATTATGAACACCTACCAAAGTTCAAGTTGATCGGACAACTAAAAGTGGATCAAAAGTCAGCTGCAAGATTTGTCCCACACTTACATACATACTAACTAACAGGTCAAGTTGGAAAAAATAAAAAATTGCATAAACTCAAAAGTTGAAAAACCTTGCATAAATTCTAATCCAATCATTCTAAACTTCATTAATTCATAGTAGATGCTCAAAGTGTTCGCCATGAACTGCTGTACATGTGTATAAGTTAGTTTCGAAACGGTGTCTGACGTTTTTGAGCAATTTATGCAGAATTTTGTAAGTTCATACAATGTTAATTTTTTCAATTTTTGTTATATTTTTGTGGATTGTTCACATAAGCTTTCAAATCAAATATCAAAAGTTGGAATACGAAACAGTTGTCTTTCCCGCAAGAGGGCGCCAAAATGAAAAGTTAGGTAGCGAATTATGTCTGAATTCCTCATGGAATTACCTTCTCTATGTGTCACACTTAGTACTTTCCCTATTCAAATTGTATGATTGATCAAGGGGCGGGGAGAGTGGTATGACAGTTGAGTTTATGATAGGAATTTGTCCCTCTTGGATTTCAAATCGACGTGTTTCTGCATTTCATTCACAGAACATGTGTTTTGAAGAATTGGTTTTCGGTGCCGGGCCGAATCAAACCAAAATTACAATTTTTCCCACCATCTTGTTTTTTGCATCGACAAAAAAGTCATAATTTCCAACCCTGAATCTCCACATACAAATTTGGATTCGAATCGGACCATAATTACAAATGTCGTCCGACATCTTGGAGCCACCATCTTGTTTTTTTTTTGCATTGACAAACAAATCATATTTTCCGACCCTGAAAGCTACCACATATCAATTTTGAATCAAATCAGACCATAATTGCAAATCATGTCCGCAATTTTAGAGTCGCCATTTTGTTTTTCCCTTTAGAAAAAAAACATAATGCATTGTCACCAAATTTATATCAAACTAGCTTGCAAATGAAGGATCATAATTTGGAATACGGAACAGTTGTTTTTCTCGCAAGAGGGCGCAAAAATAAAAAGTTCGGTAGCAAAAATTGACATGGCTAAATTCCTCATGAAATTACCTTTTTAATGATGTCTCACACTTACTACTTTTCTGATGCCTTACATATAAGTGAACAACACCCACTGCAGGGTGTACATATAAAGCTGCAACTTAACAACGTCAACATATACTACCTGCACAACATCGCAGGGCCTGTCCACGGACAGGTGTGTAGCGGTTTTGCCCCGCCCGATGCCTTGTCAGAAGGGCAGGTATAAAACCCATCACCCCCCATAGAACAGTCCTACTCCCTCCTATACCCTCTGTGGCTTAGTGATAGTTTTACTGATTTTATATATTCATATGTTGTACTGCATGTTATACTCTTTTACGGTTTATTCAATTGATAAACCTTTTTTGTTAGGTTTTGTTTTGGGAGGTACCTACTTACCAGTCGATAATATTACATCGGTCTATTATTTCTAGACCATGATCAATATTTTCCGGTAGAAGTCTTTCAGCTTCATCGGTGATTTCATTTCGTATCATGCATATCCTAAAAATCACAACATATGCATCATAGTACGTTCAAAAATTCGAGCCCCAGACATAAAACACATGGAGCAATATACAGTACGGTGCAAATGTATGGAATAAATTCCTTATTTCTGAATATGAACATATTTTGGAAAATTCTTCGAACACATCGATTTCCTTTTCCGATTGACCGATTTTTGAACCCCACCCTAAATATATAGGGTTATCCTATGTATACCCAGTGTATTTTTCCATATTGGGTTAGGGGTCGTCATTACAAATCCAGTGATACCGGGTTTGATGGGATTATGTCAAACGACTGCGGAGATATGGGCAAAAAACTTTCTCGTATGTCTAATGAGTATGACTGAGACTCCACACGATTCGGAAGGTCAAAAGTCTCTGTCGCACTCATTGGGCATATGAAGAAGTATTTTGCTCATATCTCCGCAACCGTTTGACAAAATCCCATCATTCCTGGTAGCACTGGATTTGTAATGACGATCCCTAACCAAATATTGAAAAATATACTGGGTGTCCCATTTAAAAATATCACGAAAGTCATTTTTACTCGAATGCGAATAACCCTATATATTTTGGGTGGGGTTCAAAAATTGGTCAATCGTAAAAGAAAATCGACGTGTTCGAGGAATTTTCCAAAATATATTTATATTCAGAAATAATGAATTCATTCCAGTCATTTGCACCTTACTGTATATGTATATGAAATATGCATTCGTGCAAATATTTTTACTAGTTATTTTTTACATTTTCCTTCCGAAGGACTACGTTTCACGTGTCAGACGATATAGAACATGCACTGGAATTTCACTATTAATGCACATGTAAGTCCGGGGCTTGAACTTTGGGCACATGCACCCATGTGGCAAGTGTGTTAAGTTTTCTGGGATATGAGCGATACGAAGAAAACGTGAAATATTCCTCGATATTTTTATTGAATGGAATTACCTATGCTGCTGAGAGATTACCACCTGGAAATATTGATTATGGTCCAGAAATAATAGACTGATGTTGGAATGATGAGTAGGTAGGTACCTACTAACTGTTGTTCTTGATTATTTATTGTTTATCTGAAAAGAGGCCTACTTGATACATTACAAAAGGGCCGGCCCATCCATATAGGCGAACTAGGCGACGGCCTAGGGCGCTCGTATTAGGAGGGCGGCAATCCGGGATCTTAAATGAAAAAATAAGTTTGTTTACCACTTGTGTTGTACTTTGTTGAATAATAGATATTTGAGTTCATTAAAGTGTATTTTCAAAATGATCAATTAATTGACAAATCTGACATCTCAGGTAACTACTTAAACAAATCTAATACTTTATTCAGAATGATAACATAATATCTGCTCCCTTTCTTTTTTCTAAACTAAATTATAACAACAGGAAATAATTATAATTTGAAACTATGTATACTCCTGAAAATAGGTAGGTTTCTTAGATATCATATTTTTCATTCATCTCTACATTGTCATTCATCTCTACATTGTTATTGATATCCACATGACTTTCATTATTATCATGATGATCTTAAGGTAATTCATACTCTGTATCGGTAGAATTATTTGGAGCACTCGATGGAACTTTTCTTAAGAATCTTCTATTTCTAACAAAAACTCTACCATTTCTGTCCAGTTTAATGATAAAAGATCTAGGTCTATTATGGTCAACTTTTAAGATTGTTGCTGGTTCCCAAATCTTACCAAACTGAACCATAACACGATCTGAAGCATTCAGTTCAGGTAAACTTCTTGCATTTGTGTCATAATATGTTTTTTGTCTATAATTTACATTATTAAAAATCTCATTGACATTTCTGAGATAACAACTATTAGGTTTCAAAAGATTTTCTTTCACAGGTATATGACCTTTGGGCGTGCGACCAAACGGAAGCTGTGCCGGAGACGGAATCTCGTGACTAATTGGAGTATTTCTGTATTCAAGTAGGGTTAAATGTATATCTTTACCGTCAAATATAGCTTTTTTTAAACATTTTCTTGATAGTCTGTACGTGTCTTTCGATAAAACCATTAGATTGTGAATATGTTGGCGAATTAGTTTGATGAACTACCTCCCACTCTTTGAGAAACTGCTGAAATTCTGAATTTGTGAATTGGGGGGCATTGTCACTGAAGAAAAAATCTGGTTTGCCATGAATGGAAAAGATAGATTTTATTGCATCAATTACTCTTTTACCTCGCTTTAATATCATCTCTCATAGTTTTTGGTATAACCATCTGATTACCCTTGAAAATAACCCCTTTTTGTTCAACTAATTCGTCCCTTACGCTCCAATATGGTGAGGCTAATTGACTTACTTGATTCTTTTCTCGAGGCCATCCATTTTTAATGTAACCCAAAATTTCTATAAGTTCAATGTCTTTTTCAGTTTCTATTTTCAGAATATCAAATTTTTGTGTACTTATACTGTTGAATTCAATAAGACCAACCTGAGCCTCTAAATTATTTTCAATAATATCAAAATTTTTGTCATCATAATAAGCACGTGATAAAGTATCTGCAAAATATAATAATGCCCTTGGTTTATACCTAACTTTGAGATCATAATTTTGTAAGGTGATTCTGAGTCGTTGCAAGCGCAAAGGACATTTATTCAATGGTTTTTGAAAAATTGCTTCGAGTGGCTTGCAATCTGTTTCCACTAAAAATGATTTACCATATAAGAATTGGTGGAATCGCTGGCATCCAAATACGATTCCCAACATTTCTTTCTCTATCTGCGCATAATTTTGTTGTGTCGCTGTTAAACTTTTTGAAGCATATGCCACAGGCAACCCGTTTAGGAGAATAACTGCCCCTAATCCATCTTTTGAACTGTCTACTGACAAAACAAAATTGGCCTTGTCATTAATAATGTTTTAAAATTTTTAAATTCTCTCTGATGGACATTATTCCACTCCCACAAAATATCTTTTTTCATTAAACTTCTCAAATTGGATGTCATTTTAGACAAATTTGGAACAAATTTGGCAATATACGTAACCATTCCTAAAAATCTGCTCAATTCTTTAGTGTTTTTCGGGACCTCTATCTGTTTGATTGCTTCAATTTTATCATCATCATCTTTTATACCCTTATCTGTCAAAATATGCCCTACATACTTCACTTCATTGACTCTGAATCTACATTTATTTTTATTGAACCTGACACCCATTTCCTTTGCTCTTAATGTCACTTCATCTAAAATTTCATCATGTTCATTTAAAGTCTTCGCGTAAATAATGATATCGTCAATATAAACTTTCACGCCCTTGATTCCCTCAAAAATTTCAGTGAAAGTTCTATGAAAAATTTCTGGAGCATTACATAAACCGTACGGCAAACGCAAAAACATGAATCTACCAAAAGGTGTTGCGAATGTTGTTAATTCAGAAGCTTCCCTTGTTAAAACTATTTGCCAAAACCCTTTGTTGGCATCAAGGGTTGAAAATATTTTTGCACCACACATATCTCGGGTTATTTCTTCAAAAGTAGGAATTTCGTAATGTTCTCTTAAAATGCATCATTAAGGTTTTGAGGGTCCAAACAAATACGAATACTATTGTCTGGTTTTTTAACTATTACTATTGGATTTACAAATTCTGTCGGTTTCTTTATACTTGTGATAATATTATCAGACACCATTCTATCCAGTTCAGCTTTGAGTTTATCCATAAGCTGAAATGGCACTTTCCGACAAGGCACAACCTTTGGTTGGTAATCACGTCTCAACTGAAAATTTACAGGACTACCAGAAATTTCACCAATTCCTTCAAATAATGCAGCATTACCATTTAAAATTAGAGTATTCATTTGAATTTGAAATATATTTCGTCTAATTAGATCTAGCTCTTGCACACTTTGTATACCTAAAATTGCAGGTGAATTTCCTTTGGTCTTTAGAACAATAAAATTGAGAAAATAATTCTTACCATTAAAAACAACCCGTAAATCACAGGAACCAACAACATTTAACGTCTGACCCCCATAGTTTGTGATATTCAGGTTGGCTGCTGTCAGTGAACCTATTTTCAAATCATTCCAAATATTTTCTGGTATGACATTAACATGAGCACCTGTGTCTAACTTGTATTTTACGTTCATGTTAAAATCTGGAATATACAGTGTTTCAAACCAATCAAATTTCGAATTTTCTATCGCAAACATCTGAATTGATCCTAAACCATAATCATTATCATTGTATTCAGCGATACTGTTTACACTGGATTGTATTTTATTTCTACATAAATGAGCAAAATGATTGAACCCAAAACACCTTCTACATTGTTTACCAATAGCTGGACATGTACTTCGATAATGTTTAAATCCACACCTACCACAGCATGACTGATATGAATTTTCACAACCTAATTTGCAGATTTCATTTGTTCGTTTCTTGTCGCTTGAGTGACTCTGTCACCCCTTTTGGATCCAGCTTGTACAGATGACGTGCTTGCACTCTCCCGTTTATCTTCTCTACTACTATTAGTATTGAAGCGCCTCTTATAATCAAACTGCATGCTACTTTTCTGCAAATTTTCAACCACCGGCTTTCCTGAACCATACCTACTATTTTCACTGTCGGTGAATTGGTGTGGTTTATGAATTTCACTAACTTCGTGACTTTCCATTTTATGTGTCAATTCTTTAATATATTTATCTGTCTGTTCCGCTGCACGACAAATTTCAATAGCTTTTGTCAAGTCCAAATTTGGTTCACGCAACAAACGATCTTTCACTTTCTGCTCTCTGATACCACTTACTATTCTATCTTTTATCAGTCTGTCTCTGAATGTACCGAATTCACAATTGCTTGACATTTTCTTCAATTCTCCCAAATAATTGTCAAATGACTCACCGTAGAGTTGAATTCTTGAATTGAATTTGTGAGTTTCCACACTGGTATTGGATTTAGGTAGAAAATAACCATCTAATTGTACTATTATCTTATCTGGATCTGCCTTTTCTTCAGCTGTCAGATCCAGTGTTTCCAAAACCTCATGAGCTTCCTCTCCCAAACAATGTAATAGAACTGCCGCTTGTATTTCCTTAGGTTTATCTTTGCATCCTGTTGCTATTAAATAGAGACTAAAATTGTTCTTGAACTTTCGCCAGTTAGAGCCCAGGTCCCCATACATGCTCATTGAACTTGGTTGTTTAAAAAATGCCATTACTTCGGTTTTATATGTTTTGGTTCTATAATTGTCACGTATTGGTGTACGTAGTTTCTTTTTACGACTGCGCCATGTTGTACTTTGTTAAATAATAGATATTTGAGTTCTTTAGAGTGTATTTTCAAAATGATCAATTAATTGACAAATCTGACGTCTCAGGTAACTACTTAAACAAATCTCATACTTTATACAGAATGATAACATAACAACTTGAAAATACTACCGATTATTTACACATATTCCTTTCGTTTGACAACACTGCTCGACAGCGACACCCGCCCGCTCGCATATTCAGAATTTTCCGACATAATAATTGAGTATACCTATCTTTCTACGAATTGTGAAAATGCAATTTTAAATATCTACAATTCCTCGAACTGTACCAAAATTAAACCACAATTTAAAATCAAAAAATAAACCTCATAAGTACATACTAAATACCTACCTACTTTTGGGTAGGTAGTGTACACCTTTAAGTTTAGGTTTGGGCTGCTGAAACTGTTGGCCCATAAGTGATTGTCCATTATGTTCCATAATGTAGAGGCAGCATATAAGTATCAGTCGGTCTCGGGTGTTATAATCGTTAATGACATCAATTGTCAACGACAATCATCGATATCATATGAAAGTTTGTGTGTTGTGTTTTACGTACGTTTGTGTATATTGCTTATTTTAAATATTTTAAAAGTAAGTATTTCATTAAATTTAAATATTTTTGTTTCGTAGGTAGTGGGTATAATCGCCAACAACATAAGAGAGTTTGTTTGAGATGACAAGTATTGTTTAGGAAACAAAGTTCAATTTTTACGTTAGAGTTTTAGTTTTTTTAGTTAAAACTAATATTTGCTATATATTCTCAATGAATATTAAACATTAATTTGTTCCGCACTTATAGTATAACGTAACTATACTATGGACTTAAATGGACTTTATTCATCATCAGATAAAATATAAAAAAATAAAAAAAAAATACCTACGATTAAAATACGTGAAGAAAAGAAAAGATGATGAACAGGCGGAGTATCATTTCACAAAATACTATAAATTGTCCAGTTTGATGTTCAAAGTTACCACCTGAGAGGTTTTGTTTGAAGTGAAAATTATAAATTAGATAGTTCAAATAAATCAAAGTTTGGGAAAATGGTATTGTGATGAGGGTACTCTTAACCGAATTTAAATAATTCATTTTCAACAAATACTACTTAATTTTGTGAATAATGTTAACAATCTGAGACAGGCCTGGCTCCTAACCCGGTACAGATCATTAAAATAAAAAGTTTTTTTGTTTTTTTTCAGGTCACCTTAATAATTGAGGAATGGCAGATGACAGAAAAAAATTGCTAGGAGCAAATTTTCGAAAGAGAAAATTAGAAAAACAATTATCGTTAGAGGAAATATACTGCAAACAGATTCTTGAAAGGTTGATTGCATTGGTGGGAGTTCTAGGAAGTCAAAACTCAGCTTTTCGTGGAACTCATGAAAAAATATTCACACCTGACAATGGAAATTTTTTGAAAATAGTTCAATACCTGGCGTTGTTTGATCCTATAATGCATGAACATCTTTGAAAAAATCAGTAACAGAGACATTCATGTTCATTACCTTGGAAAAAATATCCAAAATGAATTGATTAGTCTTTTAGCTGAAACTGTCCAGGAAGTTATTAGCTTCTATTCATTCAGCTAGATATTATTCATTAATTCTAGACTGCACACCCTACGTGAGTCATATTGAACAAATGACCATTATTGTTCGAATTGTAAAAGTGTTTAATGATGATGATAAAGAGCAAAAGTGTAGGAGTAAAATCAAAGAATATTTTCTAGGATTTATTCCTCTTTCAGATACCACTGGCGCTGGATAACCTGAAAAAATTATGGATCAGTTGAATGAGATGTCACTTTCATTAGAAAACTTACGTGGGCAAGGGTATGATAATGGAAGTAACATGAAAGGTAAATACAGTGGTGTTCAAATTGGATTTTGGATATAAATCCACGTGCATTTTTTGTTCCCAGCAGTTCACACACCCTAAATCTTGTCGTGAATGATCCTCCACATTGTTGTTATCTGGCAGCTATATCTTTTTTTTGATTTGGTCCAAAATATATATGTATATTTTGCTGCTTCAACCCACCGTTGGGAATATTATCATCCTGTGTATCTCAAAAACAAGTCATAGTAAAGCAAAACTGTTCAACATTATGAAAGTGTACTCGAACTAATAGTACTGACAAAAAATTAGAAAATTTCACTGACGAAATTTTCAATTATTGGGTGAATTATGAACTTAATGCCTTTTCGCAAGTTTTGTCATCACTTAGCGTTTGTGTCAAACTGTATATCTATTTCGGACAAGCAGTATACTGAATGGTTTGTAGTCAAGTATCCCTGAAGCTCAAAATTTTAAATGAAAATACACCAAATGTCACCAAAAAAACTGTGACTTTTTGACTCATCCAGTACAAAATTTGATTTTGTCGATTTTGACATATTCAAACGATGTGCATTTCAGTGTTGTACTTGGTTTGATCAAAATTTCTGGGGAAATTGTGTACAGTACTTCCCAAAAATGCTCTAATATCCAAGTCATTCTCGAGTAATACCTTTTTTTGGTCCTTTTTACAAAATGTTTTCTGTAATGCTCATGTATCACTCGAATAATACCGCTAATTCGTGACTAAACCACATTAGTTCTCGACTAATACTCCTAATTCCCGACTAATACCCATTAATGCCCAATAATTTTCAATAAATACACCTAATTCACAACTGATACCCATATTTTTCAACTGATTTCTCTAATTCCCCGCTAATACCTAAGTGATACCACTCATACCCGAGGCTTGTACACCTAAATTCCCCAGCGTTTTCCCCCTCGGTTTGATCACATCTTCATTTATAGGGTCATTTTCAAAAATGCTTGACGCACCCCGTATCTAATAATATTTTTCATCAAAAACTGGTCTGAAATTATTGCCTTATGGGTAGGCAATATTTGTCGCACAAAATTCTTCCATTCGAAATGTTTTCCTACAAGCAAAGTTACTTTAAAGAAATGGCTATTTTCGAACTTAGATACCCTGTATCTCAAAAAAGTGAAGGGATGAGTTGGGCCCAGAGATACTCTTGTTCTAGAGGTCATATTCTACAAAATATATAAAATTCAGAAAATTAACCGGTGACAATTTTTCCTGTCTGGTCCTTTTTATCTCCTGAGGTAAGGAGCTTGAAATTACAACGGAAATTTTTTGATGTTTATAGTTAAAATTACATTCAAAGAGTGAGTTCGAATGCCACTGCTGGAACTTAAAAAAAAAAATCCCTCAAGCATTTAGTTATTCATGAATAATTGTTATTCTACCTTATACTGCATTTGAAACAACATACAAAGACTAATTGAATTTCAAAATCATCAAAAAACTTCATTATTATAGTATTTTTTGAATAATATTTTGGTGTGAAATTTACTTACCGAATACCACTCTAGATTCAATTAAAAACAGAAAATTTTTTCTTGACCACGAATATTTTAGCGCCTTGAACGAAATAATGATAGTAAAACAATAAAGAATCACAATTATCCAATGCAATACCCGCTTTCCATTGATTCCGTGAAATTCAAACAATTCTACAGCTGATAATCTATGAGCAAAGTATCTACCAAATATTTTTTCGTATCCAGGGAGGCATAATGAATCGTATGGGCGCAATGAGAACCGCAAATGACTATATAGAGCTTTTTTTTAATTTTTATAACTTCGTCTCGTGATAATGTATAGCCCTGAATGTCTGCCTCTTCAATTTTCATCGTTCAGGATGATTGTGACCATGAACCCCAGAGGCTGACATGTGCAAATGATTTATTGCCACCCCCCCATTTTTTAAGCAACTTCAAGATGCTGTAAGGCGGAAACGCAGCGACATAGGACCTCAATTGATTGGACCAAATCAATTCATAGTGATCAAAACTGTAGTCCACCTCGATGTGAAATTTATGCTTATATACCGATATGCTCGCTAACTCCCTAACTGATCGATATTAACGTTTACATTTCATTATTTCTGGTGAAAAAAAACAAAGCATTATACATGCACGTACAATCTCAACATCTGAACTGAAATAAGTATAATTTTCGATCTACAACTTCATGTCTGTATTGAAAATGCAATATTTCGCTTGAAACGTTATTACTGTAACTAACTGTAGGCGGAAGAGCCATCGCCTATTCATTCTCTACGGCGCGGCTTTGACAACACGTTGAAGGAATTTATGATGTCATCGCTTTGGAATGCCAGCTGGCATTCCGAGAATAGTTCGAGAGCCATTTTGAGTCATACCACCGAACCGTGAAAGAAAATTCAGTAGTGTTCAAAAGGAACTCTGCATCTAAATGAAAAACCACATCAGCCGAAGGAAGAGTAGTAAAAGTAAAATAAACGGAGTTGGGTTAGTAGTAATAGGCCAATCAATAGAGCATTTTTTCCTAACAAAAATACTAGTAGAAAGCGGACTGTACCATCAGATGAAAGACAGTCCTCAGTTATATTCTGTTATGTTGTCAACTGTCATTTAATAATTTGTTATAAATATTTTAATAACAAAAAACGCGTTTTTTTAAATTGTTTTGCCTATAAAATAAAAACTGATAGAGCAATTTGGTTACTCAAAAAAACAGTTATTATAGATAATTGAAATACGAATAAAATGGTGTTTTTATAACCCTGTAGGATTATTAGTAATGGAGGAAAACCAAAAAAAAAACCGGAAAATTTTATGATTTTTAAACAAATTCGTAAGTCCGACATTTTTGAAGAAATAGGGTTGGCCCTGCCCATGAAAGTATTGAATCATGTTTACTTTTTTGTATACAAAACATATCTTATCTTGCAGCGTGCCTGGATGCTCTAGTGATAGTCCGTATATTCACAAAACGTATATTCTCATTTTGCGGTATAATATGCTGCGAAATGGGTGAAAAATGCTTGCAAACATGACTGAAAACAGCCGAGCTGGTGAAAGCGGTCGAGTGGTTGGAGTAAGCGGGAGATGAGGGGAAGTGTATCACTTAACCCGAATACCCCTAATTTCCCGGACTCTCCTACTACTCGGCAGCTAACGCGGGCTCGGACGTTTTCAGTCATGTTTGCAGCATTTTTCACCCAAAATGAGAATATACGTTTTGTAGTACTATACTTCTACTTTCATAATCTGATTAAGAACTTGAAATCAGGCATGCTGCAAGATAGTGCAAAAAAATATTAAATTTCAATTGTGCCAAAACTAACGATCCGACAGCGCCTGTTTTGTGCACACATAAAGTATACATGATTCAATACTTTGAGAAAGGCCAATCCTACTTCTTGAAAAATGGAGGAGATATGAATTTTTCAAAAAATCGCAAAATTATCTGGTTTTTTCGGTTTTTCTCCGTTACTGATTATCCGACAGGGTTGTGAAACATTCGTTTTTACTCGTATTTCAATTTTCTACAATTCTTCTCATTGGAGCAACCAGATTGCTCTATCAGTTTTTATTTTATAAGCAAAACAATAAAAAACACATTTTTTGTCCCTTAAATGTTTATAACAAATTAACAAATGACAGTTGCGAGTTGAAAACATAACACAATTAACTACGGACTGTCTTTCATGTGATGGCATAGTCAGTTTCCTACCAGTATTTTTGTTAAAATCTCACTCATTTTATGCTCTATTGCTTGGTGTATTTTAGCATTGTCTAAATTAGTCTATGTGACTATGCTAAAATAAATAAGTCAGTCATTTACAGTAGAAATAGATTACATAGACTGTCTTTGCTCAAAATTAAAGTATTTTTCAAGAACTTTTTCTTTGTATTTAATTTCAAAAAGATCTCGACAAATCTGTCTACAATTGATAATTGACTCGCTATCTATTCAACAAAAAATTAAAAAATGTATTCCACTCCTATCTTGATGGAACTGGAACATCCTCTCCCCATTAAGAAATTTGTTTCTTTATCCATACACTTCCAGTCTACACAGCTTGGTAACAGGACGACGATAGGTATTTTTACCAGTTTTTACCTCTGCAACCCTCACTTTTCCGTCATGCCCAGGAAGTACTCCTGTGACTTCACCCAATTTCCAGGAGTGTCTAGGAAGATTTTCATCCACGACGATGACAATATCTCCCAATTGCAGTGATTGGTTATTGTCGGTCCATTTATTTCTTCGAGAAAGTGTTGGAAGATATTCTCTCGACCATTTCTTCCAAAAATTACTAACCAGCATCTGTGAATAGCATCTTGGAACTCTAACATCAGAGGGATATGTCGAAGATCGGAAATCCATTTCTTCCAAATATCAAGTAAGTTTGTGGGCAAAATATCATCCCAACCAATTCTTGTTTTCCATATATCTTGTGAAAGGATTCTGGATCGGATTGTGAAACACGTCAGGAGTCCCATAGGATCAAATTCCGTCATCACAATCTTGAGGATTTTTCTTTTTGTAAGGTTTGTGAAATCAGTTTCATTTAGCTTCAGTTTTAATTTGAATTCATCTGTCTGAGGGTCCCAAAGTACACCCAATATTCTTTGTGTTGATAAATCGGATTCGAAGTTCTTCAGTGGCGACAAATCTTCATGAATTTGTTTCCTTATCATTTGAGAATTCGTCATTCAGTTAACGACCTCAAAACCTCCCATTTGCATCACCCTTTTGACATTTTTGATCATTTCCAAGGTCTCTTCTTCAGTATCTTTCGAATCACAGTAATCATCGACGTAAAAACGTTCAGTTATTGCCATCAGCACATCTTCAGACTCGGCATTTTCTTGGGCGTTTAGATTTTTTATGTATTGGGCACAAGCAGGTGAGCAAGTGGCTCCAAAGGTCATCACTCTCATTTCACAAACGTATGGATCTTTGCTTGGTTCGATGTCTCTCCACAACAGTCTCTGGGAGCATTGATCTTCTTTTATTACATGTACTTGATGGAACATCTCTCGTACGTCTCCGCAAAATGCTATCTTTCTTTGCCAGAATCTGCATAAAACTGCGAACAAGGGTTGGAGTAGGTCTGGCCCTGGCAGCAGATTGTCATTCAAACTAACTCCATTCATCTTGGCTGCAGCGTCGAAAACTAACCGTAACTTGCCGGGCTTGTTTGGATTCGTGGTAGCAAAGTGCGGAAAATACCAAGTACAAGGTGTTTCAATACTGGCTTCTGAGGGTGATAATTTTCTCAAGTATCCCTTTCTCAAGTAGGAGCTGATCTTTTCGGAGTAAGCTTATGAAAAGACTTCGTCTCGTCGACATTTTCTCTCAATGCATAAAAGTCTTTGAAGTGCTGTACTCGTACTTTCTGGAAGATGGACATCTTTTTCTCTCCAAAGTAGACCAATTTCGTATCTATTCTCACCATTCAACCTATTGGCTGTTTCTTGCATTGTTTCAATTGCATCTCGTTCCTCTTTGTTGATTCTCCTTGTAGTTGGCATAACTCCAAAGGAATCAGTGGAGAAATAATGCTCGACCAATTTGTGGAGCTCATTATCGTCATTTTTCGAATGATCACATATATGGAAAATGTGGATTCTGCTGGTATTTTCGTCTTCGAGGCAACAGGGACCATGGAGAGACCATCCCAACTTTTGTTGCAACTGGTAGCATGTCGTGAGAATTTTGACTCGAATACGTTTTTACAGGTACCATTAGGTTTATGTTATCTTGACCTATGAGAATGCACGGTTTTTCTTTGAAAGTGCTATGTATAGGTGAATTTTGCAAATGTTTGTGTTTTCTCCATAGAGTCATGTCGATCGTTTGAGAAGGTAACGATAAGTTTTGAACTGTGTGAACACCTTTCATTGAAAACACCTTGGAATTTTCTCTAGCAGCTGAAATTTCTACCTTTATCCGTTTGGAGTCCTCTTGCTTCGATACGATGTCGTTTGTCCATTGTATACAAAGAGTTTCTGATGGTCCGGTCAATCCCAACTTCAAGGCGATTTCATCTTCCATCAAAGTAACTGTTGAACCCTCATCACAAAGTGCTAACGCTCGAATTGTACCGTTGATTTCTTCCTGTTGAACGGTTCAGACGTTTTGAACTGAAGAAGAATGAGCTTTTTGAATTTCTGTGTTATTCTCGAAATTTGCAGGATTTATCGTCTTGTGGAGAAGAGGATTATGTTTGAACTTGCATCCACATTCCTTTCGAGATTTGCACTTGAATCTGAAGTGTTTTTTTACTAGTAATCGTGGACCATCTAGAGTCAATATCGTCAGCTTTCAACTTGTCGCAAGAATTCACAAAGTGGGATTTTTTGTCACAATAGGTACAAGTACGTTCAGTTTCAGCTCCTTTCAACAGGTTTTCAGATCGACTTGCATAAGTGCAACAATATTACACACTTCGTTTGAAAAGTATATCAGTTTGTCTATGTTGAGTTCTTTCATGAGAGGAATTGCACTTATTTTGGATATAATAATGTCTATTATAAGTTTTGGTCGGCCGATTCTTATCTTCAGAGTTTTCATGATTAGATCGAGGTTTTTACTTATCATCATCATGGCAGAAACAGAGGATTTTGCTTCTCTCAGAGACTTTCGCAACTTGACCATGATTTCATCCTCGCTGTATTGGCACATTGTAGAAATTATCTGAAATTGATGGTAAAACAGGTACTAGTCTTCTGGATTGCCATCGAATATTGGGAAGTCTTTATCAAGAGTTTTCCTGGCAAGAATTCTCTCCTGTGTTGCTGGATTCACTGCTTTTATGGTTTCTGAGATGGTTTGGCACAACACTTTCATCTCATTAGAAACTTGTTCATTGGAGAATTCAGCTAATTTCGGTTGAGATTGTACGTGACGATCTAAAGTTTCGTTAGTTGAATTATGTTATGCTTTGACACTCACATTTGAAGTTTTGTCAGCAGATTTAAATGTCTCGTGGAATAGTTCACTTTTCGGGGAACCTGCGTTACATACTTCATCTATTATCACTGATGGATTCAATGTTTTCTTGAATCCATTCTTGTACTTTGTGGAATCTTGTAGAATTCTCTTAAACCACTGGATCGGGATTCATTGGATTCAAAGGTCACTTCTAGTTCTGCTTCGTGTAGGTTATGCTCCATCTTAATCAAACGCATTTGATTTTTAACTTCTTGCTGCTTCAGTTGTAGATGTTCTTGTTGTTTCTCTAACTGCTGTCTTACTTTTTCTGTTTCCAGACTAAGTCTCATTTTTCGTACGTTTAGGGCTGCCTGGGACCATTTCGAACTCGTCACAGAAACAGTCTCTTCACAGACTTTCCCTTCAGAACTTGCTACTACAGACTTTTGGTCATGTCTGTCTAGAGACACCAAGGACCAGAGACGCGCCGTCCATATGGGCAAGGTCGTGCGGCGCACGACGGCGCCAAGGTCTTAAAGGCGCCTAGGGACGTTGAATTTTCAACACAATTAAAGCCGGCAACGGACATTTATGTAATATATATTTTATCTCACATATTACAAAAATATCGCTCATCATTAAAAAGAACAATTCGTCGCACAAGATGCTATAATATTATTACCATAGCAAAGGGATTTTCTCGTGTCTGGAGAAACAAAGCTATAATATATATTACAGTATCGCTCGTCGTCCGTTACATTATCCGCCAATACAGACCGCCGATCTGCGACCAGTACCAGTGGTGAAATTTTTCTACTCCTATTCCTGTGGCCTGTGGGGGCGCGAACATCCGCGTAGCTTTCGACACGCAGGTTTGAACTTGCAAAATTATGCGTGTTCGTAATCGATGTAGCAGGTTGATTTTTCATTATTGTCTTGATAAGTGCATAGCGCATAAGACATACAGACATTTGCTATTACGTATCTACCGAAATTGTGAAAAATAATTACAAAAAAGGTAAGTAAACGATAATTAACAGGGATGCAAACATGGCAAATAATTGTTTTCCTTTTTAATGACTTTTGTTTATGAAACAAATAAGACGCGGTGTTTAATAATTTTTATTTATTTTATTTAGATGGCCAGAGAAGAAAAAAAGAAATTGTCTGGTTACCAGAACTTGCTTAACAAGCGAAAACGGGAGGAAGACTTGGAGAAAACCAATTTAAAAATAAGTCACTTTTTTCGAAAGACTGCACAAGACACTACTTCTGATAAAAGTAATTTTCTACAATCAACACAGTCAAACTTTCCATCAGAATTAAAAAAGCAAGCTTATGATGAAGATTCTGAAGAAATAGATCTTGATACGTTGCAGTCAGTGACGGTAACATCATGTTCGAGTAAGCAAGACGAATTATCCGAAGAAGCGCCCCTTTCTTACGATCCAGGTCTTTGGCCAAGTGTATTGTCTTCAATTCAGGTGCAAGAACTTGTCGAAAAAGGGCCAATGCAATATCAAAATGAAACTATGTATCAGTATCCTAAAGACAAAAGTGGACGTAAGTTTTCCGATATATATTTTAGTCGAATTTTGTTAAATGGTGAAAAGGTTCAGCGTCATTGGTTGCTATATTCTAATGAAAAAATGCAGTTTTCTGCTTTTGCTGTAAAATATTCAATGACCCCAACAATCCATCGACTTTTAAAAACACTAAATTAAGTAACCAAGACGGTTTCAATGATTGGCATCATTTGAGCGAACATTTGAAAATCCACGAAAAAAGTAAATCTCATTTTCAAACTTTACGTGTCTGGTCAGATTTACTAGAAAGATTAAAAACGAATCAAACCGTTGATTCGGACATGCAAAATTTATTAAAAAATGAAACCAAACATTGGCGCAGCGTCATTGAAAGAATAATTTATACTATTCAATTTCTGGATGAACAAAACTTGGCTTTTCGTGGTCCTAGTAACAAATTATTCGAAAGAAATAATGGAATTTTTTTAAAATGTATAGAAATGATAGCAAAATTTGATCCAGTCATGTCTGCACATATTAATAGATCTCAAAAAAATATTCCACTTTATCTTGGGGATAAAATTCAAAACGAAACCATTAAATTAATAGGTGACAATATAAGAAATAATATTCTACATGAAATTAAAGAAGCGAAGTATTTTTCTATATTACTTGATTGTACTCCGGATGTGAGCCGCCAGGAGCAGATTTCTGTTTGCTTAAGATACGTTAATTTAAAAAACAATAGATTTAGTGTCGAAGAACGTTTTTTAACATTTCATCCTGTGAGTAATACAACAGGTGAAGGTTTAACCAACTTTTTACTAAAAACGTTGGAGAATTATGGTTTAGACATTTATAATATGCGTGGCCAAGGTTATGATAATGGTTCAAATATGAAGGGTAAACATCAAGGTGTACAAAAATTTTTAGACATTAATCCACGAGCAATGTTTGTACCTTGTTGTAACCACAGTTTCAACCTTGTCATAAACGATGCTGTGAAATCCAACATTTCCAGTATACATATTTTTTCAACTGTTCAAGAATTATATAATTTTTTTCTGCCTCAACCAATCGGTGGTCTGTTTTGAAAAGTAACATTTCAAGTCTGACGTTAAAGCCTTTGTCGGACACTAGATGGTCAAGCCGAATTGATGCAATAACCCCTCTAAGATTTCAGTTGGGCGAAATTTACGATGCTCTTTTTGAAATTTTATCCGGAAATCATTTTGACAATAGTACAAAACATCTAGCTACCTCCTTAGGTAAAAAAATAAAAAATTATGAGTTTGTGTGTATGGTAGTCTTGTGGTACAATATTCTAAATAAAGTGGATGTTGTTACTAAGATTCTGCAATCAAAAACATTTAATATTTCCCAGGCTTGCGAAAGTTTGAATAAACTCAATGAATTTGTGAAACAATATCGATCTGACAAAGGCTTTATTGACTTATTAGTAGATGCCAAAGAACTAGCGTCTTGCTTGGAAGTTGATGCAAAATTCAAATCCGCAGAAATGTTAAGGCCACGAAAGATTTAAAAAAAAATTTCTTATGAAGGTGACGACCAGCCGATTGAAAATCAAGAAATGAAATTTAAAGTAAATTGCTTTTTCGGAGTGCTAGACATTACTCTTTCATCCGTACATGAAAGATTTAAATTATTATCGTGCCATTCTGATGTTTTCCATTTTTTGTGGAATGTTGAGGATTTCGGCAAATATTCTGACCAAGATCAATTTAATTTTTGTAAAAAACTGGAAGAAACCTTAACTGACAAAGATCGAAACGAGAAAGATATAGACGGAACAGAACTTTTACACGAATTACAATTTCTGCAAAATGGCGACAAAAAGGCGACGTCTGTAGTAGAAACACTTAATTAAATTGCAATAAATAACCTAACTCACTCATTTCCAAACATTATGATTGCATTGCGCATATTATTAACCATTCCAGTTTCTGTAGCTACAGCCGAGTGGTCATTCTCTAAATTAAAGTTGATTAAAAATTATTTACGATCTAGAATGGGCCAAGAGCGGTTAGAAAATCTTGCTATTATTTCTATAGAATAAGACTTTTTAAAGAAACTTGAAATGGAAGATCTTGTAAATGAATTTGCAAAAAGTAAAGCTAGAAAAGTCCAATTTTTGTAAATCCTCTCAATCATGTATCATGATCATATATTAGATATCTGTCTTTAAACAATCGTTATTTTATTTCTAAATTTTTTCAATAGTTTGTTACTTTAATACTGTTTTTGTTTTGTTACTGCGTTGTTTCATTTTCTATATTCTAATATTTTTTGTGTACTTTTCGTTTGTCACAAATAAATATAGACATTAGTACTAAAAAGTATAGAGTTTTCTTCAAAAATTTCGACAGTAAACTATGAGGGAAGGGTGGCAATTTTAGCTCAATATTATAATATTGGTGAAAGGCGCCTATCATTATTCCGCACGACGGCGCAGAAAATACTTGGCGCGTCCCTGCCAAGGACTTGGATGTGTTCGCGTTCTCAGCCATATTCGATTTTCCAAAGTATTCAGGCCATATAAAGTCGACTGACAAACTTTTATTTATTCCTGCATTTCTCCTGGCGGGTTTCGTAGATGTATTCTCCATTTCTTGATTCATTAAATATCAATATCCGTCAAAGGACCAATGTCTTTGCTCAAAATTAAAGTATTTTTTAAAAACTTTTTTTTTTTTGTATTTAATTCCAAAAAGATCTTGACAAATCTGTCTACAATTAACAATCGACTCGCTATCTATTCAACTAAAACTAAAAAAATTATTCCACTCTTATCTTGATGGAACCGGAACATAGACAGAGTTAAGGCTATTTCTATTAAATTGCCTTTCGCACAGGATTGTTCAAAATGATACTTTTATGTGTAGTAGAAAAAGTATCGATACTTGAATAGTACCACCATATAGAAAGATCTTGAGAAGAAGTACGATAGCAGAGCACAGCACAACTGGGGAAGCAAGTCAAATGTAAACTCGATCAATTGTTTTGATGAATTGACGAATTGGCATATAAAAACTGCTTTAAATTTTAATGATAACAGTAAAACAAAGGGAAGTCACTCAATATATGAATAATAATCGAATCAACAAGGGTAAATACCTTCAATGCTTTCTAAACTATTTCGGAAATAGTCTTTGTGGAAATATTTGGATTTTTTCGGAACATAGCCTGCTGAATATGGTCGCCTGCTGTTCAATTTTCCATCACATGTTTCCTTGAACAAAAAAAAAGATATTCAAATCATACTTTTGCAAAAAAATGTATTGCCAATTCCCATTTATTCAACTATTCAACTATTGACACATAATCTTATAAAATATTTCGAATGTAGCTGCTCTTAATACAAGTTCCATATAAATGGGTAACTTCAACTAATCTGTCCAAAAGATTAGAAGATCCAAAATTGGCTCACACTTTGTGAATATGTAAAACAGGTGTTCAAAAAAAATCAAGTATAATTTTTCACAAATCTGCAGAAGGTTTTTTTCTTTCGAAAGTTGTCAGTTTTCTACGAATACTGAAGTTTAAACTCATGATTTTTTAAATTTACTACAGTTACAGGTTTGACGGAGAAGTGTTCAATGAGACTGACAAGATTTGTTGTATTGGATTTCTGTACACTTTTCTTTAAATCGTTAAGAGAAATTTGAGATTTTCTATTCATTCCCATTCTTCAGTCATTCGAACTCTGTGAATTATCGTCAACCACTGTGTTGAAATCAATCGAATTTGTGTATATGAAAGTCTATAAAAATAATTTGATCTAAACTCTTCGAATTAAGAAATTATTGACAAAATGTCTGAACACAAGGATACTGATAAAAATGGTTAATTGTCAACAAGTAATCATCAAAAGAGATATAGGCCGGGGGATAGTGACAGATTTTAGGACACGATTTTACTCAGTATGCTTTTTGGAGGACAGGATTGTTCGTAATATATCCTCATGACAATAATGCATGAATCAAATAGTCGTCGTAGGTTCTTCATATTGAATAATAATAATATTTTCGAAAATTATGTGTTTCGGTACGATTCCAATCAGGCTGCCATGTGTTTTGTAATGAAATTGATGGGCGGAGAAATCCTCATTTCAAATACAATTTCACGTGACCATACCAGCTATTCGGACCCACCCTAATGGCCTACCAATGGTTTTTCGAGTATTTCAGTTTTATTATTCAATCACGAAACACATGGCAGCCTGATTAAAATCGTACCCGAATAATAATAATAATAATTATTATTATTGGTCCGGACCTGACAGCTATAAGCTTAACAGCCTTTGCTATCATCTCCGAGTTTTTAATCCAAATCAAAGTGATCTTTGCGTATAAATTTCTATAGTTCATATATGTGTGGTCATAGTTAGCCCTGCCTAAGTATAATAAACAGTGAGTACTAAAACTATTTTTGATTCTGTTCATGATCAATCAATTCACACACGACCATTCCGTAAAATCGGAGCGGAAAAAAGGTCTATTCCTGCAAGAAAACTCTCAGCAACAACACCTGTTCAGGGACAGGACCGTACTCAGGACTTACAGAAATATGGTCAATTCGAACAGATCTTCATGACGACCGACGAAATGTGTAGCAATATATTTGCGCAATACCAATCTACAAGAAATCTCAACACTCAAGAAAACCTACAAACAAATCAAAACCATAACAGTCGATCATACTCTTCTGCTTTGAGCCAATCGTTACCCGTTAAATTCCCTACAAAAGATCAAGCAATTATCTTCAGCGCTATCGAAAATGTGAAACTGCAAGAATATTTGCTACAACTTGGTCCAAAAGTTCATCCTAGAAACATACTTTTTTCGTCCAGAATTTCCCATAACAGAATCTGCATTTACTTGTCCAGCAAGCAGATTGTTGACAATTTCCTTAATGATCATGGATCGATTGAAATTAACGGGGAAAACATCAGGGCTCGGAGATTAATATCTCCATCAGATCGACTCGTGATTTCCAACATTAGCCCTACCATCCCGCACGACGTTCTCATCACTGAATTGAAAAAAATTGGAATAACAATCATATCGCAAGTCACTTTTCTGAGAATTGGAGCTACGAATCCTGAATATAGTCATATCCTTAGCTTGAGAAGACAGGTATACATAACACCACCGGAAAACATGGAATTGCCCGAGTCAATAGAAATATCTCATGATGACGTCACATATCGTGTCTTCCTATCCAGAGACAGCCAAACCTGCTTTAAGTGCAAACAAGCAGGTCATTTTGCCACAAAATGCACAGCACAAGTTCCTTCTCCTTCCCATACTGACTTTCCCGCAGAGAATGCTCCCCTCCCATCACAACCACCGGAGATAATTGAATATATAGAAGAACAATCAGTTGAAACAGATCACGAAAAAACTGACCAACAGCAAATTACGGAAACCACAGACAAACCTACAGACCAGGACAGTAGAAAACCCGGAAAGCGGAATGTTTCCGAAATTCTAACTCCAACGTCAGAAGAACAAGAATTCCTAACACCCCGGGATGAAGGAAGCACCAAAAAACCAAAACATGAAAGTCAAATTAGTCAAGAACTTATGGAACCTATCAAGAACTACATGAACAAACTACAAAGAAAATTAGTAATCGATTCGGAACAACTCAAGGGTCTGTTCGAGAACACCCACGGATCGAAAGATGTATTGAGTATAGCTAAAGATTACACAGATGACATCCAAGCATTGATAGATATGTTACTCGAAATTCACCCAAGTATAGAGGATAGAAACTTGAAAGGAAAGTGCACGAAATTGAGAAAAAAACTACAGAGACAAGTCGAATCCGAAAGGTATGAGCCACAAAGTGACTCCTCAGACCAACTTTTCTGATTTCTTGACCCGACCATTTTTTTTACTCTATTTATTAACATTCAATAATATTCTACAATGGAACTTGAATGGATATTATGTCCATTTAAGCATGCTTCAAATATTGCTAGCAGAACATCTCCCAGATATTATTTGCCTACAGGAAACCCATTTTCATGAAAATAAAACCCACAACTTGAAACACTACAAAGGATTCTTCCAAAATCGTACTTCTCATGACAAAGCTAGTGGAGGAACAGCAATATACACCAAATCGAGTATGATTGTTAGCCAAATTGATCTATCAACAAATTTGGAGGCCATAGCAGTTGAAATTTCTACTCCAAGGAAAATCCACATATGTAATATTTATATACCACCAAACACTGACCTAGATGAACAAGAACTAGAGAGATTATTGGATCAAATTCCCTCCCCTCGCCTAATCCTTGGAGATTTCAATGCACACAATATCATTTGGGGATCGAATTCCTCAAATGGCAGGGGACGTAAAGTGGAGAATATTTTCAACAATTCCAATCTCAGTATTTTGAACGATGGATCGTATACCAGATTCAACTCGGCCAATGGAAGCTCTTCGGTGTTAGACCTAACAACATGCGACTCAAACCTTTTGCCCCACTTGGAATGGAAAGTTTCGGAAGACTTATATGGAAGTGATCATTATCCCATAATAATTACTGACACGACGAGACAGAACACTTGTTTCAATAGCACATCAATTCAAAAATGGAGATTGAAAAGTGCAAACTGGACTCAATATTCCAACTTCATTGAAGATAACATTTCCCGGGTAGAAATTTCAGACAACATCGATTTGACAATAGAAAACTTCAATAATTTGATAACAGAAGCTGCGAATGAAGCAATCGGAAAAACAAAACATTTGAAGAAACACAAACCAGTGCCATGGTGGAACGAAGAATGTTGCGCAGCCATAAAATCCAGTAAACTTGCTTTGAGGCAATTCAAAAAGTTCAAGACAGAAGAACTTATGATCGAATTTAAAAGACAAAGGGCAAGGGCGCGCCAAATCACAAAAAAAAGTAAAAATGATTCGTGGAAGAAATATATACAAAGTATAAACAGTAACACACCAATATTGAAAGTATGGAAGAAGGTACGATCTATATCAGGAATTAAGACATATCACGGAATAACGGCATTAGAGAAAAATGGCTTACTAATAACCCAGAAAGAGGAAATAGCGGAAGAATTGGCGGAAAAATATAAACAATACTCGTCTAACGACAATTATGAAAAGACATTTCTCATGCACAAACTAGAGCAAGAACGCATTCCAATCAAAATAGAAAATAATCAAGATCCAATAAATGTGCCCATTACCGAAGCAGAATTCATGGAATCGCTGGAATCACTTAAAGATAATACACCAGGACCTGATAATATTCCAGCACCATTCCTGAAAAACTTGCCAAAAATTGCGAAAAATTTGCTTCTAGAAATGTTTAATTTGATATGGACTCAACAAAAATTTCCTCGCATATGGAGTGATGCCATAATTATTCCTATCTTGAAACCCAAGCAATCTTCATTACTAATCGAGTCATACAGACCGGTATCACTGACATGTACGATGTGTAAATTGATGGAGAAAATTCTGAATAAACGACTGATGTGGACACTAGAAAGTAAGAATCAAATTATACCTGAACAATCGGGATTCAGACCACATAGATCCACTCTGGATAATATTATAGATCTAGAAAGCCATATACATGAAGCCTTTGCTAATCAACAGAAATGTATAGCGATATATTTCGATATTAATAGAGCTTTTGACACCGCATGGTGCCATTATATCCTAACCAAACTTCAAGAAATGGGATACCAGGGCAACATATTATCTTTCATTCAAAATTTCCTCAGTGAAAGAAAGTTTCGGGTTCGAGTTAATGGAACCATGTCTCAAAAGAAGGATCAATACAATGGTACTCCCCAGGGCTCGATCATCAGTCCAACTCTGTTCTTGATAGCACTTAATGATATATTACAATCACTAAAGAAGCCGATCCAGGCGAGACTATACGCCGATGATTTAATACTATTTGCAAAGGGAAAAAACATCAATAACCTAGCAACTATTTTACAGAAGCAAATCGAATCTTTCGAAATGTGGTCCAAACACTCAGGTTTCAGATTTTCGCCAGAAAAAACGAAATGCATATTATTTTCTAAAAAATCAGTTGAAACAACTCCAGATATTAAACTGAATAATACTACTCTAACTTCCGTGACTACTATACGATTTCTGGGATTAACTTTCGATCAACAACTGAATTGGAAACAACATATCAAACAACTGGTCTTGTCTTGCCAAAAAGGCATTAATTTACTCAAATATCTAGCCGGAAGACAATGGGGAGCTGAAGGTTCAACTTTACTTCTACTGTACAGATCTTTGATTCGTTCGAAGTTGGACTATGGATTAGGGTGTGCCGATTTCAGTGTTTTTAAAAAATTTTAATTTGTATCTATAAAAATGTTGCAAAACCAAGCAAGAAACAATAATTTTTTTCATTTCACGAAAATATATTTTTTCATGTTTTCAACTGCCACAATGACAGCTAATTTCCAAATTTTGAATTTTGTTAATGGCTAATTCTGCAAATGCAAAACTTGTTTGAGACTCAAAAGTGAACATTTTTTGTTAAATGAAGTATTTCATATTTTTATTATTTAAACTGCCGCGAGGATACCCAAATTTCTAAGTTGAAATTTTAATATTTGCAAATGGAAAAACATATTAGAAAAAATGCTGAACCATTTTGGTAGATAGTTTTATTCTATATCTTCACGTTTTAAACTGCCACATCACCGATATCATTCCATTTGTCACAGTCCTTCTCTGTACCTATAATAATCAACCAACGCCCGCCACTGACGCGTTACCCCCACTGAAATGTGATGATTTGGTGAAGCGACAAATACCAGTTGCTTGTTGACTAGGTGAAGTGAGTGACGTGAGTGTCTACTAGAGATTAGATGAATAAAATGTCGCGTAAAACCCGAAGTGATTTGGAATGTCCTATATTTGGAGCTCCCACATGTATAAGTGACAATGTACTACCAACATATGAAGATATGAATAGGTATTTCAACTGGGTGGAATATGAACTGAAGCCTGTATCAACAAATCGACAGCAAACTGCAACTGAAGCCACTAAAGTTGTTGCGATAAAAATTGCAGAAATTTGGGGTAAGGCTTCAATTCCCACTGTACTTCAATGTATAACAAGTTATCGTCTCAAAATAAGGAATTTATTAAAACCTTATAAACAACGAAATGGTGTCACAAGCTATCAAAAGCAGTTGCAGGATTTTAGAACACAATCTAAAGTACTATTTGATGTGGCTGCCTGTAAATGCCCAGAATTTATTTCGTGTGTCTGCGACAAAGTCTTGAAAGTTCCACAAGCAGAACGTTCTTTTTTGTTAGATCAAAGAACCTTGAGACATATGGTGATTAGTTCCGTGGATCAAAAATCAACTAGAATGTATCAGAAGCGGGTCGAAAGGAACGATTCGAAAACAATAAGTGAATCAGAGGAGAAAACTAGCTCACAAGAAGGGAAAAATTTGCATATAAGGAAGTTAGTGCAAAGATCCCAGCAAGAACCCAGTACTTCTCAACAAGTCTCAACTGTGCCTCATGGAAGTTCACAAATCCGCTACAATTCATTACAACTACCCGTGCTGGCGAGAACACTTGATCGTTATGGTATTTCTGATAGAGCTGGGGCTGCAGTAGCTTCAGCCGTTCTTCAGGACATTGGTATTATAAATAAAGGGGACAATAGCAGTATCATAGATAAAAACAAGGTTCGTCGCGCTAGAAGTAAGAAACGTGAAGATATAATAGATAACACACAAAATTCATTGTTACGTGGCTTGTTTTTTGATGGACGAAAAGATGAAACGATAAAGATGGAAGACAATCGTCGGCGAAAAATTCGTGAAGAGCACATTACTCTGATAAGAATGCCAGAATCGGTATACTTGGGGCATATTTGCCCCGAATCTGGAACTTCGGCAAACATCATGAAATGTATCTTGAAGTTCTTGGACGAATCTCATATTACCACAGATGATCTGAAAGTAATAGGATGCGACGGAACGAACGTCAATGTTGGAAAACTTTCGGGAATAATTCTTCTATTGGAGAAACATTTGAATAGACCGTTGCAGTGGTTTGTCTGCCAGTTGCATGCTAATGAACTACCACTGCGACATCTTATACATTTTCTTGATGGAAGCACAACTGGGCCTAAAGGCTTCTGTGGACCTATTGGAAAGGCATTGAAAGATTGTGAGAGTCTTTCTATTGGTAATATATTTATTTCTATTTGTTTATCCATTTTATTCATTTACTTTTTTATTTACAGTCAACTTCAACATAATTGAGTCAAATGTTCCGGTATTGAATGCTTCTATCAAGACTGATTTGAGCACAGATCAAAAATAACTTTTTGATATATGTGATGCCATTTCAAAGGGAACTGTAGATGAACAATTATCCAAATGAAGCCCTGGTAAAATTGTGCATTCCCGATGGCTGACAACGGCAAATCGTATACTGCGGCTATACGTTTCAACCGCTAAACCATCAGATGACTTGATTGTTTTAGTAACTTTCATTTTGAAGGTATATGGTCCAATGTCGTTCATTATTAAAACAAAACCATCATGCATGCAGGGAGCCTTTAATGTCTGGAAAACAATTCAATTATCTAGGTATTTACCAACAAATTTGAAGGATGTGATTGATCCGGTGAAATTGCGAAATAGTTATTTTGCACATCATGAAAATATCCTACTTGGAATGCTAGAAGACACCAGACAGCATATTCGGGAGCTTGCTGTGCGTCGAATTATCAAAGCTCGAAACTCTAACATACAGCAGTTACTACGACAATTTAAAGTCCCAAATTCGCTGAATATCAACGCCTCAAGCTATATGGACTTGATTGATTGGAGTACTCTTGTCATTACTGAACCGCCATTAACAATGGGGTTACCTGTAGAAGTCTTGATGGATATCGTACAAAATCCGGATACATCAATACTGAAATAAAATCGTATCCATGTCACACGCAAGCGGTTGAACGAGCTGTTAAAATTGTGACGGAAGCTTCAGCTACAGTTTGTGGTAGTGAAAACAGAGATGGTTTAATAAGGGCAAAATTGGAATCACGTGAAATTATGCCTTATTTTGGATCAAAGAAAGATTATAAATTAGATTGAGGTGTATTGATAACATATGTACCTAGTTTTAAGTTATATATCTAGTATCTACCTAAACCTATATACCAAACTCACTATTATGTTAGATACTAAAATATTTTCATTTCGCATTTTGTAATATTTGTGAATTCGTTTTATAATGAATATATTCTCTATCTTGCATTGTATTTGAACCACTCCATTTGGCTTAAGATTAAATTAGAAATATAAACTTTTTAAAATACCGTTTTTGCAGTTCAAATTCCAAAAATAGGAAAAAAAGTATTAAAAGAAATTTGTTTCTTTTTGAGTAATACTACCTGTAAGAATTTGCAGATTTTAAAAATATGAAATTTTTAAAATGAAAACTCAAGTGTCATTGTGGCAGTTGAGAAAATAGAAACATCAAAAAAAATAATTAATGAGATAATTTTTTTTTCGTATTTCACAACTTTCTTCAAGTTGCAGACACAAGAATTTACAAATTTTCAAATCCCCTATACCAATCGGCCCACCCTACTATGGATGCATAGCATATGCTTCAGCGAAGCCAACTACGTTGAAACCTCTGGACACAATACACAACTCCGCTATACGCATAATTCTAGGAGCTTATAGGACAAGTCCAGTCGAAAGCTTACATTGTGAAATTGGAGAACCGTCACTAAGTCATCGCAGAAAGCAGTTGAGCCTGTCGTATGCATCAGCAGTAGCATCTCTAGAGAACCTTCCTACATACAGGAACACGATAACGAATCGATTTCTAACTTCATATGATCGACCGAGAACAGATCCTCCCTATTACGAAAGAATCAGACGATATTTAGACTCAGTGCAACTCCAGAATTTTCCTCACATCTATCCTACAAATATCAATACTCCACCACCATGGCTCATAAACCTACCCATAATCAACAACCACCTTTCCCAGTTCAATAAATATGACACAAAAAAGACAGCATTATCCAGAACTTCAGACAAATACTTAGTCAGTATAACGCCTACAAAGAAATGTACACAGATTCCTCTAAAACCGATTCAGGAGTAGGCGCCGCAGTGGTTATTGATAAGGAAAAACTGACTTTCAAACTTCCGAAAACTGTTACAATTCTTACAGGGGAACTTTATGCCATTCTCCAAGCACTACGTCATGCAAAATCAGACGAGGCAGGGAAATTCATGATAATCTCAGATTCGCTCAACAGTTTACAATTACCGCAGAAAATATATGTGAGTAATCCAATCGTCCAAATGATCAAAAGAGAATTATTTGATTTGCAAATGATGAATAAGCATGTGGTATTACTTTGGGTCCCCTCACATATGAGTATAACAGGCAACGAATTAGCTGACCAGAGCGCACGAGAGGCGATCATGAACTCGAACCAGGAACCCTCATAGCTTACTCCTTATTCAGATTTAAAACCATACATAAAAAGCTTGTTGAGAGATATTTGGAACAACAAATGGCAAGATACACGATCCAAGCTAAACGAAATCAAGCCCCAGGTAGGACCGTGGGATTACGGAACCCTGAACAGGAAACAACAAGTCATAATGACTCGACTTCGAATAGGACACACCAGGCTAACTCACGAATACTTGCTATCTCGAGAAGAGGAACCACAGTGCCAAATTTGCGAAGTTCCACTTACAGTTAAACACATCCTAGTGGAATGTCCTATGTTCCAGATAGAACGAAATGTCTGCAATATACCTCAAGAAATGAAAGAAGCTCTAAAACCGAGTAATGTGAAGAACATCATTTCTCTTTTAACTGATTTGAATATTATTGAGAAACTGTAACCAGTAACCTAGTTTCAACTTTTTATTATTAAGTATTTGTAATTATGCATTGTTAACAAACTTACTATCCGCCGCTAATAACCATTAGGTTGATGCGGTTTTTCGTAAATAAAAAAAAAATTTATTATTATTGGTGTTATTTGATGTGAAGAACATACGACGGCACTTTGAGTCGTGCTTATCATCATGAAGATATACGGACAATACTATCCTCCAAGAGGTATACTTAGTAAAATTGTATCCCAAAATCGGTCACTATCCCTCGGTCTAATGTCTGAAAGTAGGTTATACGACAGAAAATCATTCGAGGGGTTTGGTTATTTGTTTCGATCAAACTGGTAGTGTCATATAGGCATAAACCAAAAGTGAACTGAATTGAACAATTTGCTGTGTGCAATGACAATTCTTACTTCAACTTATAGCAACAAACTCGAATATGAATTGCTTCACTGCTCAGAATGACTTCCGTGTACATCTACAATACAACGTAATAGTCGATTTCCAAAACTAAATACTGACACATATGAATAATTCGAACAAGTTCGAAAGTTTTGCCGGAGAGTACAAATAAATGTGAATAAAATCAACAAAGTCGAAGTACCCTTCTCTCCATTTATTTACACAAAGTGGAAAATCTGAGGCAAAATTCTGACAAAAAACAACCACTGGCTAATACCACGACGGATATTGAACTACATTTGACAGATATTTGTGCAACGTACTTCAAAAAAGACTCAATTGCAAGTGCTTATTGTAGACAAACAAAAACTCATCCTTAATTTGCACCTGCAGACAAATCAAATCAAAATATGCTTTATTGTCTGAAGAATACTAGATCTTATTGACAAAGTCTTTGAAAATATACATAACTCTATGTATAAATAAGGGTACAAAAATAAATAAGTATAAAAAATGTTACATATAAGGCACACAAATCATAAAATGAAATAAAATTTGGTGTATAAATGCAAGGAAGGATCAAAATTACATACACAATTACTGTGCTGGTCAGCAGGTAAAACGAAAATTCAGCTCTTATAAACACCACTTTTATCGCCACCTTTATCACAGTGAAAACTAGTTCTTCATAAACTTGTTGAGTTTGAAATCTGAATTTGATTGAAGGCTTTCAGCATAGAACTCTTCAAATGAATAAAAAGCTTTTTCCAGTAATAACTTTCTTACGGAATTTTTGAATTTTGTTTTATTTTCTATGATTTTAATTTCCTTGGGCAAATTATTATATAATTTTTTTCCATTATAAATCATGGAGTTTTTGATCAGAGTCGATTTTGGAATGGGTAAGGCCATATTGAATGTCTTTCTAGTGCTATATTGCGCAACCTTATGAATTTCATTATTGAATTTATTATGGATTAGACAAACTGTTTCTAAGATCAAAATGCAGGGAAGTGGTAAAATTTTATTTCTGACGAATAGGGGTTTACATGAATCGCGACACTTAGCTTTGCACATATATCTTATTGCTCTTTTTTGCAAGGCAACCACCATATTGAATAAATACTGACTACTCGTCCCCCAGAAACAAATGCCATAACTTAAGTGGGAGTCGACTAGAGCATAATGCACGCTTTTTGTCATATTTTCACCCAGTTTCCATGAAGTTGTCCTTACTGCATAACATCCATATGCTACTTTTTTCCTCAGTTTTTCAATATGATTTTCAAATTTCAGTTTATCATCAATACGCAATCCTAGGAATTTAGTTTCTGACTTGATTTCCTAGATGAAGCTGTTGCAGGTCACATTTGAAAGTAAGTATGTTTGTTTTTGAGATATTGAAGGATAAAATATTATCGTCACACCAACCTTTCACCTTGTCAATATCATTTTTTATCATTTTATGCAGTTTCGAGCCATTTTCACCATGCTAAAGTATTGTGTTGTCGTCTGCAAATTGGGTAAACTTTCCCGTAATAATAATTGAGGCTAAATCATTTATATAGATTAAGAACAGAGTCGGGCCCAGAACTGATCCCTGAGGTACCCCACATTTAATTTCCAACTTGTCCGATAAGTTTCCTCTAAGAGACACGCTTTGTCCCGGTGAACATTCAAATTTACAATTATAAGTCATATAATGGTTTTCATCAGATGTCTCATGCGTTATGTTGAATGAACTTAACCAATGCGTACTTCAAAAATCGGTCATACTTATGACTATATGATATACCAAAATTAAACCATTTCACTTCGAACGTTCGTTGCATATTTTGCCAGACGTAATTTATGTGCCACAAAAAAAATATATACTTATTGATTGAAATAATCAATAAAAATTATTATATCATTTGTACATATTTTGAGTGACGATAATTTTGAAAACCAAAAATAGACGTATTATTTATTTATGTTTCCAAGAATCGTCTCTCCATAGTTCTCCTGGCATCAGGCAAAATATGAATATTTTACATATTTCCTAATATAGTAATGAAAATATTATATTGTATTCGATCAAAATAATCGATATAAACTATTCCATCGTGGATACATCTCCTGGGTGATGATGATTTTGAAAATTGAATGTAAACATATTATTTATATATGTTACCAAACTTTGTCTCTCGAAAGTTTTTCTGGCAACAGGAAAAATATGAAAATTTTACAAATTTCCTAATACAGTAATGAAAATATTATATTAGATACATTTAACGACCAAATAACTATATATTTTTGCATACTTTGCCTGACGTAAATTGAATATCTAAAAAAAAATTATTCATTTATTGATCAAAATAAACGGTATAAACTATTATGTCATGAACATAACTGTTGAGTGATAGTAATTTTGAAAATCGGATATAAACATATTATTGATATGTTTCCACTCATTGTCTAATATTGTCTCTCCAAATTTTTCCTGACATCAGGCAAAATATGAATATTTTACATATTTCGTAATATGGTAATGAAAATATCATATTTGAATCGATCCATTTTATGATCAAATATCTATGTAACTTTGGGTACTTTTTTGCATACTTTGCCTGACGTGACTTGAATATCTAAATAAATATGTTCATTTATTGAACAAAATAACAAATATAAACTATTATATCGTTTATATATCTCCTGCGTGATGATCATTTTGAAAATAAAATTTAAATGTATCATTTATATATGTTTACAAAAATTGTCCCTTCAAAGTTTTCTTGGTATACATTTTACGATCAAATAATTATGTATTTTTGGAAACTTTACCTGACGTAAGTTAAATACCTTAAAAAATATGTTAAGATATTGATCAATATAAACAAAATGAAGTAATCTACCCAACGATAGGTGTCGCTGCTATCGAAGTTACGAAGCATCATCTCAAACTCAGTTACAGTATATGAATACTATCAAAAGCTTTTGTGAATTGTCCATTAGTTATTAGACCTCCTAGGTTACCATGATAACATGCACAAAGGGCCTAATAGGCTGCTTGGCTTGTACCTACAATATACCATGATAACCATTTTTTCAGTCTTTGGACATTCTGCATAATACGTCATTTTGACAATGAATATATGATCAATGAAGTATGACGTTGATTCAGCGCTGCAACTTAGGACATATCGCCTCAGAAAGGACCGTAGTCTTGGGAACATGACTTTTTAATCACTTACTTGATATATGTTCTTTGGACATTGTGCATTATACGTCATTTTGATGATGAAAATGAGATCAATGAAATATGACGTTGATACAACGCTGAAACTATCGCATCAGAAAAGATCGTAGTATTGGAAACATTAGTTTTGAATCAGTTACTTGACGTATGTTATAATATGCTATTTGGACAATGAGCATGATACGTCATTTTGATAATAAAAATATGATCATTCATCGTTGATACAACGCTGAAAATTGGGACTTATCGCCTCAGAAAATACGTTTAATGGATACATATTGATGATGTTGACCATCATTCATAAGACGTTAAGTTTATGTTCCACATATGTAACAATTTAAAAAATGTTCACCGGGGTGTTCTCCCAGTTAAGTACGATTTAAACCATTTTGGAACAACATCTCTAAAACCGTATATTTCCAATTTTTGCAAAAAAACTTCGTAGTTGACACAATCAAAGGCTTTTGTTAGGTCACAAAAAACCGCTGCTGCTATTTCTCTATCAAATATTCCAAATCTACCTACTTCACCTACTACTCATCTGAGGGCCAACCGCACTCATTATCAAAATTTCTACTTTTGTTGTTTACTGATTTTAGTAATTTACACGCACTGAATTAATTTTAAAGTTATCCTACTTGTTTTGGATTTGATGACACACATTTCTTGGAACAAACAATATCTTATGAATTTATTGTGAAGAAAAGAAAAGAAAACGTTTTTTAATGTACTACGAACTTGAATAATGAGCTGTAAGGAATAGGACCCTTATCAGCATTCATACTATTTTTACACTTGCCAATTTCCAGATCGAATGTATCGAGAAATCTATCGTCATGAACCTGTCTGATTAATTTTGAACTTGTGTCATCAAATCGGTGGTCGTGATCCAAAACATGTTGAGCCATACTTGATTTTTCGGTTCTTGAATATCGGAAATGAGCAATGTGTTCTCTGAACCGTACTTTCATGGCCCTTCGGGTTTGACCCTAATACTTTTTCTCGCAGTCCTTACAGCTAATTTCATAAATCCCCGACTTTTCTTTTTCATCTGTAGTTGTTTTCTGTCAGATTTTTCCTCATATTTTCCACTTTGTGGATATATATGGATATGGAAAGAGAGGGTACTTCGACTTTATCGATTTTATTCACATTTATTCGTACTCTCCGGCAAAACTTTCGAACTTGTACGAATTATTCGCATTTATTCTTCCTATGGTCTTTGCTGTCTCGAGGAGTGCTCATTGATTTTCCTGGCGGGTGGCGCAGTGACTGACTTTATTGTAAGTCGCTGCTTCAAACGTAGGGAATTATTAGATAAACAATGAATTATAATTCATTTGGTAGGGACAAGACAACTCAGAGTTATCGGACCTACCCTTGCACTGATGGGAGACAAGAACCTCGAAACATGGTCATCCCCAGCTAAATTAAGGATAATCTTTCGTTTGTCTACAATAAGCACTTGCAATTGAGTATTCTTTGAAGAAAGTTGCGCAAATATCTATCAGATGTAGTGCAACATTCGTCGTGGCATTAGCCAGGAAAGTAGATGTTTTCTGTCAGATTTTGCCTCATATTTTCCACTTTGTGGAAATATATGGAGAGATGGGTACTTCGACTTTGTTGATTTTATTCACACCGACACATATCCCAAAATTTTCATATCGATAACCCAAAAAACCAGTCGAATACGATTTGTAGTATACTTTCGTTGGGAAAATCTAATACACTTTTTAATTCAAATGCACACAAAATAAAAACAAAATAAACAATATAAAATATATTGTCTTCAAAACAAGTGATCTTCGTGGCCATGAAACTGGAGAAAGCCTCGATTATGAATCGGATAGCGTTACTTCATAGGGATCTGGGAGTAGTGATGGAAGTTACGCCTGTTAATAACACCATTAATGTGGAAAGTACCTTCATGAGGGCGCTATTGAAAAAAAATTCTCTACAGTTGACCCTTTGTTGACTCCATTGCAAAAGTTGAATTCTACATCTGATAGGCAATTCATAGGTATACCGGTGATCTGTTTAAAAAACGACTCAAATTGTTTAAAAAATATACAACACAGTCTGAACACCATGTTCGAAATTTTGTCATTCTTATTACATATGCATATGCGGAGCTGTATACAGTGAGCACGTGTAGGATGAAACAAATTCGTTGAATGCTTGATATAGCTATTGGGGAAAATGAGCTCAGACAGGTCGATTTTATTTTTCAGTTGCACATTTTTGGTATACATACTTATATTTTTGATGACGTCATCACTATTCGAGTTATGCCGTCATTATAATTTTTCAATGGCATTGTCCTATTTCTATAATACTTTCAAAAAGAACGCATTTTTCTGTGTACGGAAGTCATTTTTGTTTATATTAGATAACAGTTTGTTCGAGAAATGGAAGATATTTCATTCATTATAAGATATTAAGTCTGTTGACGTAAACTATTGACTCAAGGTATCTCCACAAAATCAAATCTATTGGGGTTAGATCAGGAGATCTAGCTGGCCACTATGAAATCCTCGTCTGCGGCTATTATTATCATTTGCCGTGGCGCTCCGGGACGACTTTCTGATTATTGATGGTGCATTCACTTTTCTGCAGGAAAACCTGAAAGAATCTACAACCCCACCTCCGGTGGTCGGTAGCAAACTTCGAGCAAACACCAGACGTCGGGATTGGCATCAAGGCAACTCACATCGCACTTGGTTCACGACAAGGTATGATGTAGCCTATGGATACCGATGTACTTGAGAAAAATTCCCTCATACTCAAAATTCGAAGCTGCTAGATGCAAGCGGAAAATTCAACGACCAGCACATCAAACATACCTCTAATGCATGAAACCGCTTAGCTACCGTCCACCACATAATAATACATGCAATTGTTGATCTTCCGTAACGCTTGATCGACCTTTCGTATATAATAATAACAATAAATGTTGTTTATATATGTTTGTATATGTATCGACCGAGGTCCTTCTGCCCACTTTCGTATAATTATCACCGACATTGTGAAAATTTCTAAATTTTGCTTTTACTTTACTCACCGTCAAATGTGTAATGAGTCTATAGGGATATTTATTGTTGGATAAGTTTCAAACACCTCGCTTGCTTAAGGGAGTTATATCCATGTCCTAACATCAATAAAATCTTTATGCGTTTCTTTTCGCTTAAACGGTTACTTAGTTATACCACAATTATTTGATAGCTACCTATTATTGTAAAGTAAAATCTCAAAAACATTTTTACAGTCAGTGTCAAGTTGCATTGCTTTGAAATGACTAAAAAGGAACAAGTGGCACACATATAAAGTTAAAGTGATTCATGAACTTAATGAAGGTGATTTCGATCGCAGACGAGGGTTTTCAGAGTGGCCAGCTATATCTCCTGATCTAAACCCACTAGATTTTTTTGTGGGGATACCTCAGGTCAATAGTTAACGTTAACAGACCTAATATCACATTATTATGATTGAAATATTTTTTATTTCCCGAAAATACAATTATGTAACATAATAAAAAATATGACATCCTTGAACAGAAAAGTGCGTTATTTTCGGAGGTATCGTGAAAAAGGGCACTGCCATTTGAAGAAATGTATAATGACTTCATAACTCGAACAGCGATGACGTCATCAAAAATCTGAGTATGGTCACCTGAAAAAGAAAATCGACATGTCTGAGTTTTTTTTCCCAATGGCCATATCAACCTTTCAATGAATTTGTTCCAACCTTTACGTGCTCACTGTATATGGATGCACTTACATTAGATATGAATTTGAACGTTTCTGCTCCAAAACTGTTATTATAGTATAGGTACACACAATTTGAAATAACTGGAAAATAGTGAATTTTATGAATGGAGGAATCTGAAACAAACTGATTAAAAATGACAAGTAGAATCCCAATGTACAATAGTATACTAGACATTCATCCAAAAGCGAATGTTTGGTTTACCTTTTAAACTCGAATTAACTTGTTTGCTTCGAAAAAAATGTTGAACTACCATTAATTTGAAGAAATCTGTACATGTTTAGAAGGGCAACGAATCAATTTGCCCCGATAGGTTCCTGTATTTATAGGACTTTTAACTTGAATAATTTTTTTTTTTTTTTTTCAGTAACGTATAGTATTCTGAAATTTTCCCATCTGAAATAATTTGAAATATAAGTTCAAATTAATTGAGAAACTCTCATCTCTTTTTAAAAATGTTGCCGTTTCGGAGAGTTCATCTGCGTACGTTATCAAAACACGCTGAAAACTCTATTTTTAGTAGGTTTGGAGAAAAGAAAAATTATATTATTTCTTCAAAAAACAATTTGAAGAAATTTTCTTTAACACAGGCATATCTCGGAATATAATACGTTGAGGACGTTTTTTTCTTTCAAGACAATAAACAGCCTTATAAACGCTGTACCTACCTTAAATGAGGGCAAATTAATAAGTTGTCTCATTTTCAGACTGCGGTAGGTTAAAATTCTCAAAATGCGTCCTCGAGAAATGAATGTCTCCACAAAACCAAACATTCAGTGGGTCCGAAATGAGATAGATATCGAACTTTGCACACACCAAAGAACAGACAACAACAAAATCTACTCAACATAATCTATATACAGGGTGTCAACATACCAAACGCAAACGTACCATAGGCTAAAGCCTCAGGCGCCGCAGATTTTTGGGGCGCCAACAGATCCTAGGAAAAAGCCAAAAGTTGGCAGAACTGGAAACGAAATTGGAGGAATCAACCAGTCGTGCTCTTTCACTGAGCAATCACTCAAATTCATGAGAGAACAAAAAATTACATCAACTTTTCCAAATATTGATGGGGCTTTGAGAATTTTTTTATGTTTTCCTGCAATAAACTGTTCAGGTGATAGGACGGTCTCAACTGAAATGAATAAACTTTAAAAACACTTTTCAGAAAAGCTTTCATTTAAATGCATTAAAAAGTGAGTAAATTTTTAAGTGAATTAAACCTATCATTTTGTTACAATATAAAACTTTATATGATATGAAAACTTGTCGCGGGAAGTATCTATGCATTTCTCATTGTTAATCAAATTTGAAATTACCTCAATGTGTATTTTATTCATTTTTCTGAAGAGATTTTTTTAATTATTCATTTCTTTTTTAGTTTTCTTTGGATGTGTTCCTGAGTCTGTTCATTTCAGGTAATGCGGCATTGTTGTACGGTCGCTTGCCTGTTCATTTACTTCAATCTAGTTCTTCAATGAGACCTTTCAGTGACTTGATACTTAAAGCCACAAATGCTTGGCCAGCAGCGAAGAGCTTTGGGCCTGAATAGACAACGGCATGGTCAACAGTACTACCCTGCATTTTGTGTACTTTGCAAGCCCTGCATAATATAATTGGCAACGAACAATATTTTCTTTCGTCATAATTTTCATCGTCGGAAACAATCAGGGAATTTTCCAATTTTCCACGCATTCTCAATCTAGATATGGGAGTAAAATTTTCCAAAACTATATTTTAGATGGTTAGATATTTTTCACTATTTTCACGGATTTTTCAGACATTGCTTTCGCAAGTTTTCGCAACTTTTTTGAAAAGAGGAGAGGGAGCGAGCCAACCAACAGACATTTTTCGTAGTAATTTTCCATGTGTGCAAATGTTGGAACTTTTTTCAAATTTCTACGCGTTCTCTATCTAGCTTTCGAGGGGGGAAGAGGAGGTAATTTTTTTGAAACTGTATTATTCAATGGTCAGATAATTCCCACTATTTTAACGTATTTTTTCAATTTCTATTTCGCGAGTTTTCCTAAATTTTTTTTCAGAAAAGTGGGCGAGCCCCTGATCGATTTTTTTCATGATTATTCTCCATGTCTGAAATTGTTGAAACATTTTCCGAATTCGTTTGCATTCTCTATCTAGCTTTTGAGGGGGGACAAGAGGAGTGAATTTGTGTTTAACCATAATATTCGACTGTCAGATATTTTTCACCATTTTTACGGATTCTTCTGATTTTAATTTCGCGAGTTTTCCAATTTTTTTGAAAGAAAGGGGATGGCGAGCTCCCCTACCTATTTTGTTTCGCTGTATGTTTTGACGTCCATATCCGTCAAGAAAACTTCCAAAACCCTACGCGTTCTCTATCTAGTTCTCGGGAGGCACGGGGACAATTTTTTCAACATTATTGTATTGACATCAGAAGTGAACCAACATGTAAAATATCAATTCCATAGGATAAGAGGAAGTGGTTGTAATTCAGCTTGTAAGATTTGTACCATCTAACACACGCAGAGCAAGCTCTTAACTTTTAATTAAAAAGGGTGAAATTTTTTTCGAGAAGCTCATTAGAAGATTCCAAAAATAGCAATCTCTGTCAGTTCTCAATCGAATCAGAGATTTTAGATAATATCGATTTTTACACATAAATAATAATATAATTATTAAGTTTCCTACGAGAAAGTCAAGACAAATGTCTTTTTGAATTCAATGATAATAAATACCTATCCATTGCTACACCAAATAATTTGTTTGATTTCCTTTGTCATTTTTTTTCTGTCCATGTACCTGTTTGTACCTATATTGTTCTGTTTCAGTTTATGTTGAATGTTTGTGGTATAATGGTTCTGAAGTTTGATAATAGTAAATGAAAAAGATATATTTTGAGTACAATTTATCAACTAGCCAAAATGCTACTAACCAAAGAATGTGTTAATTTATTTTGTTATTTTTGTTCTGTTCTGTATGGACCTGTTTATATGTTATGTATGTTTATTTTCGTCAACTCGAAGATATGTGTTTATGTGAATTTTTTATTGGTTTGTTTGGGATCATGTTATATGTATTTAATATTAATTCTGTATCATATTACCTATTTATACGATATACCAACCATGGCATTTACTTGAATCAACCTGGTAATCTTTCATGCCTTTTTACCTATATTGGATATTTTTTTTATTCAAACTGAGAAATTTTCAAACAAGGATTTATTTAACACGACTATTTTGTGAGACAAAAATTTTACTGATTGCAGGCGCCATTTAATTTTCAGCCTAAGGCGCCTGTAATACTCTAAACGCCCCTGACTGAAATCGTATAACAGAACGGTATATTATCAAATCATTTTTTTGTTTATAATATCCTACAAAATAATAAAGAAGCATAATAACCGGTTAAACGGGAAAGAATGTATTTTACCTCAAATAGTACTATTATGGTAGTCAGTTCTTTTTGCAGGGGAGGCTGTATATTTTATCGTTTGCCTCAGGGCGCACGAAACTTTGAAGCTGGCTCCAGTGGTCCTTTGAATAGTTTAAATAATTTCAAATGTGAATTATTGTGTATTCCGAGCAAAAATCATTTTTTTCAAGATATTTTTAGCTGGTAACATTTTTGAGACCATTGCCAAAATTAATTTATTTTAAAATTAGTTTGAGAGTCTATTAAATAATTTTATTTATGAAATTATTTTGAAAATGGGTGTTTATGCTTCAACATAGAACTGAAATTATTATTATTTTTGCCGAATGTCAAAGATGAGCTAACAAAATGGTGATAATGTTAAATGGAGTACCCAATAGTAGTTTATATCATGCTTATGTCCTGGAATGAGTTGCTAAGTTTAACTGTTCCGTTGCTAACACAAAAAAATTATCGCCGTGTTTTAGATGAAGCAGTACAAATGAAAGTTGTAGGCACCTTCACTGCAGAACCCTCCACATCACTTCGCAATATAACACATCAAGTAGCAATGTATCACAAAACAGTAAAGAAAGCACTTTAGTTACAAAAAATTTACACGTATAAAATGAAAAATTTTCTACAGCTTTTTGACGATGATTCCGACAGAATAATTTAATTTTGTGACAATGACAGATCTCATGATTTCAAACCAAAATATTTTTCACATCATTTGCTTTACTGATGAGTGTCCGCTTTTTCTCAATTGACATGTTAACAAACCAAATTGTTGATACTAAAGCGATGAAAATCTGCGACTTTTTAGGAAAAGTCATACACAGTATCCTAAGAAAGTGAACATTTGGCTGGTATTCTTGGGAACACTATCATTGGACCTTTATTGAATGAATAATATACCCGTGCAGATTGATGCGGCTGGTAAAAGATTTTGTAAATAGATCTCATTTACTTCGAACAAGATGAAGCTCCTTTATGCTATTTTCATCCAGACAGACAGAGACAAAATGATATATTTCCTGGCAGATGGATTGGCCGAAGAGGGAATAGAATGGCCACCACGATCACCCGATTCATCGCTGCTAGTTTTCTTCATATGGGGCCATATAAAATCGATTGTTCATAAAACACAGCCTTGAATTTTATAAGATTTGAAGAGACGTATGCGTGTAAAGAACTCAAGCAACAAGTTTATCGCAATGTTAGAGAAGAAGTTTGAGAGCAGACTTTATTATTCTTTAGCTAATAATGGAAAACATTTCAAAAATCTAATAAGATAAATTACTTCTAATCAATTTCTTGTTTTAGTGTAAAACACTTGATACTTCACGTTTTTACTTGATTTCTCCAAAAGTACTGACAAGAAGGTGAAGTATGTGATATTTTTGAAACGGTTGTTGAACGACCTTTACAGTGAAGCATCACTCAACCACCCTTTCCCATTTAGTACAGTAACCAGAGATTTAATCTGCTCAAAAAATTGGAAGTATAAAATTTTCCTGCTTCCTGCCTTGAAAAAACGTGGAAATTGAAAAAATGTCAAACAATCGAAAATAAAGCTGTGAAAATTTTGAACAAAAACAGTTCTATTTATTTTTTACCAAAAATCAAAAGTTCTCTCTGAAATTACTTTGGAACGTCATAACAACGTGTCGGAAACGCTCACGTTTTTAAATAAGACAGAATGTTTTCAAAGTTAAAACTGGCATTACTCAAGCTCTGTTTAACGGATTTTGATAAATCAGAAGGGGAATTGAAGGGCAAGATTTAACTTTCTGAATCCTGGGAAAAAATATGGAATACATTTTTACATCACCCAGAAACTCCTATGAATTTCCGCAACTATTGGGTTTTCAATTATAATTGTTTGAAGGACCCATACAGAAAATTCACCCAGTAGCACATACATTTCGGCTGAATCTTGGTTTCATATTGGGCCAATATACTTAGATATATTGTAGATGAAAATATAATATTGGTCCAATATGGGTGAATATTCAAAAAACATATTAATAATATTGTAGGCCAATAAACAGAGAAATTTTTCTCATAAAAGTTCAACTCAAATGGCCGCATTGACAAGGTCCCAAGCCGATATATTTCAGGTTTTAGAATCCCAATGAGTTCAAAGCAGGTACACTTCCGGACAGTTTCCTTTGGTGCACTGTCTTCCTCGTTCTCGAATCCGCATATTCCATCGAGGACCGATTTTATTTATCTTTCCATAGAACAATAATGCGATCAAATGCCGAGTAACCTCTATTTTAAGTACTTTGACTGGATTGCAATTGAAATTTGTATTAGTACCAAATTTGTATGAATATTTTCAATAAGAGCAGGGTTTTTTCTGCAAACTGGCTTTTCATTCATGTTGAAACGTGCTTTTATCTGAGTTATTAGCATTTGAATTTATAAACTCCCTCAAGATTTTGTAACCTAAAATATGCGAAGAATTGAAAACACTCATATTTATGACCAACATTATTTGGACCGGTTAAACGTTATGCAATTTGACAATGAAGTATTCCTCAACTGTTCATTTTACTTGCTACAAGTGATAAGACATCATTTCAGTAATCACAAGCATTATTTCACGAAGTCAGAAACTTTAATATTATAAGATTTTCAATTGCTATTTTGCTGCTGGCAACTGCGCGTATAGATATAAATAATATCAGAATACAAAGCTGCGATCTTTATCTTCAAAATGACGTAAGATATATCCAAATTGAACATTTATGTGATAAGTTATAGAACTTTATTACTTCACGCGCTGGTTGACAAAAAGGCACTTTGTCGGGACCCGGCGCAACACCTGCCCCATTGCGAAAGCATATAACTTCAACAATTTTTTTCAAAAATTCCGTGCGATTTCTCAAAATTTTGGTAGGGACAGTTTTTTTGTTTGCTCTTTCTGAATATCAAGTAATTTTGTTGATTTAAAGTAAATATTTTTTTTAGATATTTCAAGATTACCTTAAAAAATAATTTAAAAACATTTTTTGGGGGGGTTCCCTGTAGGTGATAATTTTTCTCAGAAGTAATGTGCACACTGTGATCTACAATTTAAAAAAAATTATCGGCGGAGCAATTTAAGTTGAGGTTGATAACCCTATTGATTGAATCCGTTCTGAATAGATTGTCGCATGTAATTTCTACCAATATCGATAATACAATATTATTTACATATCATTTCCAACATATAGAATAAATGTTGCAATCTCAATATTCATATCGATTCTAGAGATAAAGAACTGTATTGTGTATGTAAGTTTGATAGCACATTGGTTAATATTGATTCGCTAATATTCAAAAAATATTATCAACTCATATTGGGACAATATTGGTTCAATAATATTTACCGATATCGATAAAACAATTTCGTCTCCATATTGTGTTTAACATCTAGAATGAATGAATTTTAAATATTGGCCGAATATTCAACCTTATGAACCATATTAATATTATTTTATGAGCCAACCTGGATAAAAATTCCCTAGGTGGCTCTACACATAGAACGTCTTCTAACACCTACGAAGATACATATATTAAATACTTCAAATAACTTATTTCCAAAGTTGGCCCTCGGCCAAGTGTTTTTCAGGCTTTCAGCCAGTTTCAGGGGGGCACCATGCACATTAAGTGAAGTCATTGTTAAATTCAAATTTCAACTCATGTCAGATATAAGAGAGTTTCAGGCCGAGAATTGGCCGAGCACTCCATATCAAACGATCAGATTTTATTCTGCGGATCGCCAATCATCAGGATGAGGAACCGCTTTAACGAGCAGGGGTGGTGGAGAGGGGAGGTGAGCTTCCGGGACTCAACCTTAGGGGGTGCAAGGCAGCTTAATCAGTGGTTATGGCGACTGAAAGGCAGACTCAGGTGTCACCTTGATCAACTGAAAGATATCTAATAATTCACCAAGGCATATTCACTGTGAATATCCTACCAATATATCATAATGTTATTGTACCAATATCGTTGAATATTTCGATGCAATTACTTATGGCTTCAAGAATATTTCACCAATAATATTTTTGAAATGTTTAAACAATATTTGACCAATATCGCAAAATGTTCACATTCTACTTCTCGACAATATAACGTTTGAATATTTTGCCAACATTTTCAGAATCTTGTACCAGCGATATTGTACTAATATCGTTGATTATTTTGTGGCCAATACTGCTTCGAGAATACTTCGCCAATATTATTTAAGTAATATTTCACCAATATCGCCGAATGTTCACATTTTTATTCTTGCCAACAGTGCGTTTCAAATATTTTGTCAATATGTTTACAATATTTTACCAATATACTACCAATATAGGTGTACTTCTTGGAGCATACTCTGTAATTTGACTTCAGCTAACGAAACTCTGCCCTCGTTTTTTAAAAATCGGCCTCTGACATCCACTGAGTAACCACACCTTGCTGAGGTTACAATTTTCATACTTTTCGAGTGTTTTTCAGAAGTTAAAGATGCTCGCGAAAATTTTGAAATGATTCCAGGATGATCGGAAATCAATCAAAATGATTTTCTCCCTGTTCACTAATAGCAGTAAAAAGTCAAATACTTAAATTTTTCAAATATTCAGCCGAAAATCCATATTTTTACTTTTTCGAATACGTTCTAGGTGGAAAATGAAAGATGAAGTCTATGACTCCTCAAATCCTATATAGTGATGTATCTTTTCGCGCATTGACTTTCTAAAGCCAGCTGTTTCTTTTGTGTCGTTCAGGGAGTATTGGGGCCGACTAAAACCGCGTTTTTGAATAGCTCGGGCTGACTCGCTCTGCGCATGCCCTTTTTGGTTGCAGTTGTCTGTACTCGTGATATTCAGGCTAAGGACTGGATGTGTATAGAACATTGACGCCAGTAATAATGTTTAGAGATCATGCACAGCGGGCGCACAAAAGGATGTAAAAAGGATAACTTCCTTTCGAAGATCCGGGTTGTGGTGCACGGCATCATGTAATCTTTGCCACACCAATGGTTGCAGTGATATGCCTACTTATTGTGACGCTGAAGAAAACTGGAATGAAGATTTCGAAGAAGAGCTAGATGATCTCGATGATACAGATCTCGAGACATCTAGCGATGCAGAATAATTTGAAATAAATATACAGTGCGACGCTAAATTATGGAACAAATTCATTATTTCTGAATATAAAGATATTTCGGAAAAATCATCGGACAGGTCGATTTTCTTTTCCGATGGGCCAATTTTTGAACCTCACCCAAAATATATGTGGTTATCCGCAATTGAGTAAAAATGACTTTGGTGATATTTTTAAATTGGACACCCAGTATGTTTTTCCATATTTGGTTAGTGATCGTCATTACGAATCCAGTGATACCTAGTTTGATGGGATTATGTCAAACGGCTGCGGAGATATGGCCAAAAAACTTCCTCGTATGTCTTATGAGTTTGACTGCGAGACTCCACACGATTCAGAAGGTTAAAACTCTCTGTCACACTCATTGGGTATATGGAGAAGTTTTTTGGCCATATCTCCGCAGCCGTTTGACATAATCCCATCAAACTCAGTACCTCTGGATTTATAATGACGATCCCTAACCAAATATGGATAAATATACTGGGTGTCCCATTTAAGAATATCAACAAAGTCGCTTTTCCTCAAATGCGGATAAGCCTATATATTTTGGGTGAGGTTCAAAAATTGGCCCATCGGAAAAGAAAATCGACCTGTCCAAGGATTTTTCCGATATATCTTTATATTCAGAAATAATGAATTTGTTCCATAATTTAGCGTCGCACTGTATTGAGTTTCACAATGTGAATCAAAATGTTCTGTCTTGTGTATTTTATTTTGAAAACATAAAAATGTGAAGGAAAGAAAACATTTTCGAAATACTTTTTCATCTTTTACCTTGGGATTTTCGAAGGAGTGGATAAATTTGTTTCCTTCTCTTTGATTTTATGATAAAGCGTGTAAGGAGTTTTTTTTGTACCCAATGTTCCTAGCTTCATTTTTGGTCTCTTAATATTTTTTCAATTTTGAAGTTTTTTCCGAAATACGGCCGGAAAAGCGTCGTAAAATACTTTGAACCAGACTTTCTTTAAATTTTCATAAACTAGCGCCCGGAACTCATTGGATACCTGTTCATCTATCATTAAACTAACCCCATACCCAATTTCATGAACTTCCAATTCAATTTGAAGTTTCAGTGATTTTTTACTATAGTAGCTGTACAAATTGAGACTTTAGCAGTTGTGCCTGCCCCCACTAGAAGGTTGACATAATTCAAGTGATAACCAGTCTACAAAAACCCCTTAAAAATAAATTCAACGTGTTTTCGCATATTTTTAGATTTTCTATAGGAACCGAAATATAGCGAGTGGTGCGTTTTGAAATTGACAGCCTGTATCTGTAAAATACATCAGCGGAAATGAATTCAAACTAAAGGTAGGTTTAGTGGACTCCAACTTGAATAAAGAAGAAAGAATTGTTACTTGTGTCGTTCTATCTCCTTAACATGAATCTGTAGAAAAATCACGGAGTTCTCCAAAAATGTTCGAGTCATGTCCTCTTCAATATTGAAAATTGATCATTTTCATAGGTATTGATTTCGCCGCGAAGAAAATGCTATCCAGAGGATTGGAGTTGAGTTATAGATTTTTCTACAATTCTGTATATTGTTTATTTTCATGATATAGACAGAGCTTGATGAATTTTTTTGTTTGTGAAAAGTATATACCTACTACGGAATCGACTTTTTCTAGCATTCCATTCCATATGAACAGTAATTCATTAGTAAGAATAAAAATATTGAGGTATAATTTCTATTCATGTTGAAACACATGGTGAGGTTTGTTTTATTATTGACATACAGGAGAATTAAGAGTGGCACGCATTTTCAAATAAGTACCAGTCCATTCAATTTCACATTGTTACATCGAAAGGGTCTCAATGTGCGTTTGATTCCGAAGTATAAATGGAATGTCACATTAGGCTAATTTTGAGTCACATTTTGCATCACATTTTGATGTCTCGAATTGACCAACGGGGCACCGAATGACGTTCATGCGATAATAATGGAAGTCACTTTGCGATTCACTGGTGTGATCTGAAACATGAATGTGAATTCCATTACCATCTCTGAGACCATTCTGTGTTGACTGGGACAATAACGCTAAAAGCCTTATGGTCTCTACTGATGAAGAAGCGTCGACTTACAATGAAATCAGTCATAGCGACACTTCCGAGCAAGAAGTGTGACTACGGAAAGTATGGATGTCAGATATTATTCAGTGTCAGTAGGAAAAGTACTAGTTTTCTGTAGAATTTTCGAGTCATTTTTCCACTTTGTAGGAATTTGTGGAGGAAAGGGTATTTTGATGTGCAGATTTTATTTTAAATCGCCGCTTCATTCGTCGGTGGAGATCCGAGGCTTTGATCATTATTATTCGTTGGATGAAACGAGACGACTCTAATATTGTCTGACCCATCCTGGTACTTATCAGATGTAAGAACCTTGAAACATTTCACGAACGCAGGTGGCACTTCCAACCAAACGAAGGGTAATAATAGTCTTTCACTCATCAGAAGTTGTACTTGCAATTGTTTTCGTGAGGATCGTTCCACAAATAGATGTGAGTTATAATTCGATGTCCGTAAGGGAAAGTAGTTGTTTTCTCTCGGTTCTTTGTCTCATCTTTCAACATTGTGGGAATGTGATTGGCATTTATCAATTTGTGCTGCTTCGTGCTTCGTAAGCATTTTCCAATCTGTTTCTTCTATCTGTGTTCACATTTTAAGCAATGGCGTCAAATAAACAATCGAACATTTAAATAAAAGGAAAGTTACTGCTCATATATTTGAATTTGAATAGTTAGTAGCGCATATTCAAAGTAACCAACTCAGGTACCACAAGATGATTTAATTTCTGTGCTTACTATTATGAAATGTGAGTTGATCAGCGTCTGGAAAAAGTGCCAACAGAAAGAAAGAGGAATTTCATATCAGAGATGAAATTACGATAGTAATACACTTTTTTTAGGTGGAGTCCACTTAACTTACCTTTGCCTTTATGGGCTGGTGCAAATACGAAATCTAAACGCTTAAGAAAAACGTAAATGGACCATGTGGAGAATGTTGAGGTTTCAACTTCAAGGAAAAAAAACTTCAAGCACGAATAAATGATATAGTTCAGATGAGAATTTGTACGAAACAAGACATGCATGTGTTGAATAAGCATAATTTTTTCGCAAATGAGAAGACTTCTAGGTTTCGAGTTATTTACATTTTTCGAAGATAGTACCCTTATCTTCCACGAACAATTGTCTTGATTGATATTTATCTGTACTCCGAAGGTCTATAAGTGACCATTTTAATTTTTGAAAAGTCTACTTTGAGATATTCTATGTAACTAGGTAGTTTATTGATCGTTAAACCGCCTAAAATTGAAAAAAAATACCCCTCTGAATCATGATTTTCTCAATATTTTCAATTATTTTCGACTTCTTCATTATTTTTATAACAAAAAGTAGTTTATATAAAATTATTCATAATAAAATATTTGAATAAATAATAACACTACAAAATCAATTCAGTAATATCATTTCAATCCTTTTCTAAAAAAAAAACTTAACACATTCTACAACTAGGTATTGAAAATCATTGAAAATATTGAGAAAGTCATGATTCAGAGAGACTTGTCGGTTTTTCTCAATTTTAAGCGGTTTAACGAATAATAAAACCACCAAGTTACATGTACCATTCTATGAAAGTAGACATTTCAACAATCAAAATAATCACTCATTGACCTTCGGAATACCAAAAAAATTCCATAAAAATTTTTCGTGGGAGATAAGGGTATTTTTTCGCGTTCATTTGGCACCAAAGAAGACATATTTTTACTAATTGTCCTGAATGAAATCATTTATACGCGAGAAAAAAATTAAATACTAAAAAATCGGTTTTTCGACATTTTGACAGTTAATTTCAGTTTATGTCGAAAAGTGTTGGATACAAAAGTTTTTGATTTTTTCAGTATCTTCCACTGAACATTTTCTGCTGAGAGGTCGCGTTTCGCCGCAAATCGCATAAAAACAGTTTTCATCCTCTAAATTGCATCCCTATCTCACCATTTTGAGTGTTACCGTATTTAAATATTTTTTTTACTCAAAGATCGAACCTCAACAACATTCTCCACCTTATCCCTGCCTGTTACTTCTTTCCTCTTTACAAAAATTGTAGGCACCAGTCTATCAATTCAATTCCAATTTAGTTGTGATGTTTGGATAAAGATTTCGTAGATTCACTTCGGTCACGTCTTATATTCAACTTACCTCATCATTCAAATTCAGGATTGGTAAAGTAGAAGCTGGTCTCAACAATGATCCCCTGAGTAATGAGCACTTTGAACTTGCTGTGCTCAACAGATTTGGAATCCTAGCTTCTAAATTTATCTGGAAATATGTATTGTTTCGATAATTTCAACTGATATCAACCACATTTTGTAATTATTTATTGTGGATTCATTGCTAAAGTTAGGTGGAAACATACCTTATCGCCAGTCAGTTTCAAATCACACTTTTCTACATTCCTCAAATCGCTACTTTTCGACATACTAATAATCAATGTAAAAATAAACAATATAGGTTCACACCACCGTCAGAGGAAGGTATTTTATTTGTTGTGATTGAACGTCAATTTTGTGGATAGGTAACCATGGAGGAGCTGGTTCAGCATATAATACAGGGAATAAATAACACGCGTGTAATTTCACGGTTCATGAATAAAAATTGTTATAAGGGTGATTCTTACCATAATGGCAGAATAGCAATGAATTATGCTACGCGGGAATAACATTTCCATGAAAAATAGTCTCAATGTAAAATAGATAATGAAGAATTTTATATGAGTCATTAGTGAAATAAAAAGTCAAATCCTATAAAGGTGAAACAGGTTTTGGAATACGTAAGACGAGATCAATTGAATGACGTCGACACAGTCGAAGTATTATCTTGAGTGGAAAATATGTGGAAAACATCTAACAGAGAACGACTATTTCCTGGTCTAATACCAAGATGGCTTTCGATATTTGTTCAACGTTCGTACAATTGCAGTGCTCATCGTAATTGAACTCAGAAAAATCAAATATAATCATCATAGTGGTTTTACCGAAAAGTATGTGCAGTATATTTCAAATTATGCAAAAAAAATCTGGTAACTTTCATCAAAAATAAGGGACTGATCCATTTCTCGTAAAACTTATTTTTACGACAACATTCCATCCTGAACTTTTGTAGTTCTTGGGCTTTATTTAGCTAAGTAACACACTTTCCCATCATTTTTTGGTTTGATAGCTTTAATATTTCATACACCACAAAAACAGATTTCGGATGTCTTAAATAACTTTAATATTTCTAGGAGTCTGGGATCAAATGGAATTGGAGCAATTTGCAATGAATCGTACAAATAAAATCTTATTGAGCCACTGTATATCTTATTCAATGAATTCTTGACTTCTGGTATATTTCCCATGAAATGGAAAAAGTAAAAAATTACAGATCATTGCTAAATAAGTATATTAAACTGTTCGAAGCGATTTTTGTTCGAACCTTTTTTTTCATGGTAAAGAATGAAATAATAACTCATCAAATTTATTTTATTAAATACCAATGTTAACGAATATGGTCCAGTACGTATAAAATATTTATGCAAATATGGTGAAGGGAGATCTGCGCCGTGTAAACTGATTTTTCGAAAATTTTCAACAAAGTTCACTATCCCCCTTTGATCGTTGAATTGGAGAATTTTGAAGTGCATGTTAAGCAGCTGAATCTCTTGGTCTCTAATATGAAAGATAGGAAGCAATATATGGCTTTGAAAAACTGTGAAAAACATACCATCTGGAGTTGAGGAAGTTGGGGATACTGTTGACTAGCAGTAATTTTTTGAGTAATGTTGAAAATTGTTTCAGATCCTCCTTCATTTCTCTATGAGCAGAAGATTTGAAAATATATGAAAGAACTGAGAGTCATTCAGACTATGAAGATTTACAATACAACCTCAATCGTTTCTCTGATTACTGTCAAGTTAGCCCTGAACATAAAAAATGTCACACAAACAATAATGCAACATTTCCTGAAGTATTGAGGTTGAAGCGTTGATTATGATGGAATTCGTCATTAAGACTAGCGGAGATTTTCGAAATTACTATCAAATACAAATTTTTAAGATTTATGAGTTACTTTTTATACAACGATAACATTTCCTTCCACAAATTGTAACACATTCCATCGATAATAATGATTTGATATTCTATTTATTTTAAAATTGGTAAATGATTTAATAGATTCCAAATATAGCCGAAATATTCATTTCTGAATTTGTTACGTGAAAATCTAGCTGGTTTACGACAGCAAGATTAAGGGTTGTTAACGACCAGCTTTGAAACAGGGAGGTGAGGGTGAGTTACTGAAAATTGAAATGATTTTCAGAGGGCTGCCACAGATTTAATTAAATTAACCCTTCCTAAAACTTCCACTAGTAAACCAAACCTATAAAATTTGAACTACAATAAGTAACCGAATAACATTCAACAAAACTTTACTGAATACATATCCACTAGATCAACATTTTCGTAAACACAAAACAATATATTCCATCGAGGGAAGTGATAGATTCTCATCACTAATAACAACGTCCATCTAATATACCGTGCACGGTTGGAGACTCTGAAGGAATGATTTAATCCAGTCTTCTATACAGGTTAGATCCTATACCTATGACAGTAATCTACGAAAGTACTCAGAGAGTAAAAGAAATGAATGTTCACACACTCTGCGAGATTTCAGGAGAGATATTGGCATTTACATCGATGAAAAGTCTTTGTTGGCAAAGGGGGTTCAACTCATAAACTCTACAATACGCAGCCTTTTTGAGAATCCTCTGCAAGGTACGGGGTGGTGTAAGGCAACACCCGGATGCGTATTGGCATCAAGGAACGACACGATCCTAGAAAAATGTATGCTGAATCATGGAAGATAATGTCATACGATTTACCGTTATTAGCCTGGCCATTTTCTTTAGCGTTAGGACGACACATGCTGACTATTCAAGCGTGTGAATGACAGGACAGCTGCATGCAAACCGAGTTGAAAATGCGTAAATTATCAGCAAACCCAACCTGACCTGACTAAACTTATATAAACAGAATAACCATACAAAAATGTTACCTACGATAAATCGACAATTCATCCACAATCGAGAGAGCGCGTCCTTGTTGAATTTTACTGTTGTCCTAACACAGAAGAGAATGTCCATCCTGATAATGGCAAATCGTGTAACATTGTCTTAGGCATACATTTTCAGAGGTTGCGTCTTGTCATAGAAACCAATGCCAATACGCCACCCGAGTGCGTATTGGCATTAGGTAGCTTTACATTCACGCGCAATCACGCGTGATTGGAGCACCACGTGTCAATCGCGCGAGAAAGAACGTCAGTTTAAATGCTAATAATCACTCTGTTCCTACACGTGTTGAAACCTGCAAGTGATTTTGTGCAGTTGACTTTTTCAAGTTGTTTTCACCTTCACTCGGTCAAATGTTTAAAGGAGAAACCAAATTCATCAATATGCGAAATGATTCTGAATCTATTCGCAAAAAATGTTTTCAACATCCATTGGAAATTTATCACGCAACTCATTTATCGAAGATGTTTGCCCATATTCGTTCCGATGTTTTTGACGTTTGTTTAAAGTATTCAGATAGACCAGGCACATTATCTTTTGTTTTCGGTTTTGAATTTTGTTCATATTGGTCAAACCACTCAAACCATTTATAAAACTGTTGAACTTTTTAAATACTCCACGAGCCACGACTAGCATGAGTGAAACTTGACACTTTTTAATTTACACTAGCAGTTTTATCCTCTGATTAACGGTAGGTACAGGTCGAAACCGCGCGATTAGAATGTTGCAATTTAAAGTAAACGTATAACGCGACACTCTTGGCCACGCGAAAATACGCGCGATTAGAACGTGGCTTATAATCGCGCGTGATTGCACGTGAATGTAAGGCTACCTATTATTTTCTATAGCACGACGCATCCTTAAAGAAAATTACATCAAATAACGGAAGGACAAACCTGATGAATATTCAAGCGCCCAAATGCAGTATTTTATGTTTCGAGACAATTCGCATTAGGTGGGATAATATCTTCTGCTGTTTGGCTTCATATGTACGTATCGTAATATTTCTGAGGCTGGACCTGTCGCCTGAACGACGTGGCTCTCATCATCATCGCTTCCACGCGCCAGCCGACGATGACACCCCTGGTAACGACTATTCGAACGCAAACAAACATTGTCGGCTTCTAGAAATCTCCGGAGCGTTAGGCGAAGTGGAGACAGTGGAGTGTAGATATAATAGGCATCCCGCCAGTTAGTTAGCGAAGTGATAGACAGTTTGGTTCTTAATAAAATAGCGAGATTTAATTTTTATATAAATTACCTAGTATTTGTAGTTTGTATGTGAAATAAATTAAAAACTTTTAGACTTTAAATTTACTATAAACGTTGTTTGTTTCCGTTTGGATAATTATGACAAGTGGTTAGTTTGTCTAGCAACACACGCCTTGCAGTTTAGTACATTTATCAGTTTCAACCCAAAATGATTTTGAGTACAAATGTTAATATCGTTTTCATAATGACGAGAATTAAAAACTCGCATCTCAGTTTTGTGACGACTTGATAAACGATTTTGGCGATCTATATTTCAATGATTGGATTGTCCGAAACACTTATTTGAAGGCGAAACATTTGAAATTCATAAAAATAGTACCAAGTTTGTCTCGCAAAATCTCATTAAATTTGATTTTTTACAACTTAAAAATAAACTGAAGAAACAGGCACTTGCATTCGAACAGTTTTGAACCGACAAGAAACTGATATGATCGATACATGTGTTATGATCAAAATGAAGACGCATAAGGGCCTAATTTACAGTAGATATTGTCCATCATAATTTGAGAATTTCTCGTGACATAATATTCTACATTCAGTCGCTTGAATATTCATCACGTGTTGTCCTAATAGCCGGCCACGAACACATTTCTCGAAATGTTTTTTTAACGTATGCTTCTTTTAAATTATGATTAACCGACGAAAATTGAAAAGCATACCTACTCTTCTTCTCTCGTGTAGAATGCCCCAAAATTATCAACTGAACATGTAAAACGAGGTGTTATCTCAAAACGATTTTATAACGTATGCTCTTTCACAGGATGACTTTTGGTGTTTGGTGTTTGATCTCTCGTCTAGAAGGCCCCGAAATTAACAACTAAACAAGTAAAAACAAGGTAGTATCTAAGGACGATTACTTAACGTATGCTTTTTCACAGGCTGAATTTTTGTGTTATGTTATATGGATCACGGAAATTAATACCGTGGTCATATTTTGTATCATTTCCTTGTACCAATTTAAACGAGTCTTTTTTTGATCGATTGTCAAATTGTGCGGAATCCAACGAGAAGAAATCTTTCTGACTGCCAAAGGTTCATGCATACTTGTCATATTAATGCCCAGGGATGCCTCGATCTCGCGATATGTCACATGACGATCCTGCATTATCAGTTCGGACACAGCATCAATGTTTTCCCGCACAACAACCGATTTAGGACGTTCATCTCTAACTTCGTTCGCCATCGATGTACGGCTACGTTTGAATTCACTAAATCATCGATATACTTTGGCCTTGGATGGTGCTCCATCAGCAAAAGTCGCAGTAAGTTGATCGGCACACTGCTGTTGAGATAATCCACGTCGAAAATCGAGATAAAATTTCAATTGTCTATCACCAATACAAATAGCGTATGTATGACAAAAAGTTCTGATTACGTATACTGTCAAAAATGTCAAACTTTGCGATAGCGCACTTGGATCGCGCCTAGCAATACCAGTGTTGCCAATTCTCAATACATACATAGCAACCCTCGTAAGTACTGGAAGAGCTTGAGAGGTGGTGCATTTGATAGAAAAATGTTGACGGTGAGGGCTGGAATTAAATGAATATATTATTTTTTTAGGAAACGAACGGGTTCATTGGTACCTTATTCCGGTTCGAACGGAAACTAAACGAATTAATTTCTTTCCAAAAGAAACATCCTATCTATTTTATCGTTTCTGAAGTAAATTCTGTGAACATGAATAGCTTGTGAAGTTATTTTTTAAATGAAATACTTTTTTCTTATGAGATGATGATTATTGTAAGATGATTTTTTCATAAGGAAAACTAGGTTTCTAGTTCTTGAAATTTGCAAACTGAATTAAATCAACATTTTCAATTCTCATGGGGTATACAGGGCAATTCAAATTCGACTCCCACCAGTGGAATCTCCTAAACTACAGGAGATACGTCGAAGCTTGAATTAGGGAAAAGTTGCGTATTCTGGTGCTTAACAAAATACTGTTTTGAAACTTGGAAAATTCCTAGTATTTCCGGAAATATCATGAAAAAACTGAAAATCGGAATTTTCGTTTTTATTTTTTTCTATCGTTATTTGACAACATAGCTCAAAACCAAAAGTACATTTTTATTGATACTTTTTTCAGCTACACGTTTTCATGATCAGATTTACTATCCGACGTTTCGTGTTCTGGCATTCAACTTTTTTTTCTGTTATTGGCGCCATATTGTTTTTTTATGTAGAAAAATAGTGATTCTCATTCTGATTTCATAGATGTATAATTTGTTATGATTTGCACTTCTGAAACCACAGATATTGAAAAAAAAACAAATTCGTCTGAGATGGTCATGACTCCATCGAAAATTTTTGTTTAATAAACACTAGTTAATTGTTGTTGTTGTTGTTATTGCTAAATTGTTGAAATTGTTATTTTCGTCAACCGATTGAACCCCTACGCGCAACCCTCGGAAGTCTTCGAGAGACTTGTGTGAGAACTCATTAAACATCATAAGTTTGCACAAATACGTCAGTCGAAATGTCCTCATTCTAAAATGAAGAAAAATGAGATATATTGAAACTTTATTATAAATTTGATAGGAATGGTACGAAAACAGCACAAATTTATTTTGAATTATATCCGGAAAGACAACAGCCGGATAGAACATTATTCGGAATTTTGGACAAACACTTGGCTGAGTAGGGTGCGTTTCAAAAACCATGAATAAAATATGGAAGCAGAATGGAACAAAATATTAGACGTAACTTATTAGCCGAGGTAAAATAATTGTTCATTCCATATTCGAAGAAGTATAATTTTTTTGGTACTTTTTTAGATAAATGCAGATCCTTCCAAATCAACACATCAAGTCTTGGCAGAAATGGATGTGCCACAGACGAGCGTTTGGAGGGAATTCAAAAAAAGTGATTTGAAATGTTATTAGATACATTTTTCACAAAAATTACATCCAGGTGATCCTGAGAGAAGGATGGAATTTTATAGCTGGCTCTCTAATAGGGTAGACCCTACAAACTTCTTGAAAAACATTATTTGTACCGACAATAGTATATTGTGTATCTAGTAGTAAAAGCAATACATTCCCGGACGACAATGTAAATTGTTGGCCGAGGCGTTAAGCCGAAGCCAACAAGCATTGAAGTCTGGGAATGTGCTTTTACTACAAGGTACACATACTATTTTTTCTGAGATCGCAATCAGCATTATCAAAAACTAAGAAATTTTACATATTGTTTGCGTGAATTCAATAACTGTCAAAAATGTAAACAAGCCGGCAAAAATTCTTTCGGATCGTTTTCTGTACGGGAAAGTACTTTCCCGTACCGTTCAGGTCGGAAAACGGTCCGGCAAAGTTCGTTGCTTAGCAACGGACTAAAATACTAGATTAGCGTATTTTGAGGCCTGAAGTTGCTCCGAGGAAGTGGGCATTCTTGAACGATTTCAGAAAAAAGTTCTTTTTCGAACTGTGGTGTTTTAGAAATAATGAGTACATTTGGAGTGAAAATAATCCACGACACTTCAGAGAAGTCAGACCATTAGTTCGGTTTCGTTTGAATGTGTGGGCTGGAATTTATGACGACCGAATACTTGGACCTCATTTCTTCTCTAATACTTTGAACGGGGAAACTTATCTTCGGTTCTTAAGAAACGAATTCGAAGAATATATGGATACGTTTCCCCTTGTTAATTATAACAGCTGCTGGTTTCAGCTTGACGGGGCTCCTCCACACAATAAAAGAGCAGTTTGCGAATATTCACACCAAAGATTTCCTAATAGGTGGTTAGGAAATTCTGGACCAGTGAGGTGCCCGGCAAGGTCACCTGACCTTAAGGTTTTGAATACTTTCTTATGAGGTATTTTAAAGAACAGAATCTATGGAGAACAATAATATGACACAGTAGATGAACTTAGAGACAATATCATCACGCAATTCAGGTCTATCAGAAAAAGGGATATTGTTAGGGCTGTTCTTAATTTGAGACGACGAGCTCGGTTATGTATTCAAGAGGAAGGCCATCATTTCGAACACTTGTTGTAATACTTTTTGTGCATTTTTTACAAGCTCATGATTTCATTCTTGTTTTTTGAAACGCACCGTACTCAGCCAAGTGTTTGCCCAAAATTCCGAATAATGTTCTATCCGGCTGTTGTCTTTCCGGGTATAATTCAAAATAAATTTGTGTTTTTTTCGTACTATTCCTATCAAATTTATAATAAAGTTTCAACATATCTCGTTTTTCTTCATTTGATAATGAGAACATTTCGACTGAAGTATTTGTGCAAACTTATGATGTTCAATGAGTTCTGATAACTAGTGTTTATTAAACAAAATTTTTCGATGGAGTCATGACCATCTCAGATTAAGTTGTATCTATGGTGTCAGAAGTGCAAATCATAACAAATTATACATTAATGAAATCAGAATGGGTATCACTATTTTTATGTATAAAAAACAATATGGCGCCCATAACAGAAAAAAAGTTGATGATGAATACCAGAAGACGAAACGTCGGATAGTAAATCTGAACATAAAAACGTGTAGCTGAAAAAAAAGTATCTATGAAAATGTACTTTTGGTTTTGAGCTATATTGTCAAATAACGATATAAAAAAATAAAAACGAAAATTCCGATTTTTCAGTTTTTTCCCGATATTTCCGGAAAAACTCGGTGTAGTATATTAGTATATCTACTGCGAAAGTGTGAACTAGCCTTAAGTGGTTTGATGACAGAGACCGGAAATAATATAGTTCCGTGACCCCATGTAATGACATCCAAGAAACAAGATGGTTGATATTTAAAAACCCTATTTGGTAAAATTGTGTTTTATTCAACGTTACCACATATTTGGCGACGAGGATAACCGCAGATTATTATTAATGGTGACTGTTCGTGAAGACTAATCATCAATCTATCAGTTGTCCAGTTATTTACATTTTCGGAAGAAGTTCTGATTTTGAGAATAATAGTAAAACGTGTTGGAGTTTAGTCGAGTCTATAAACCTAACATTTGCAAATACTTGCTTCAGATCAATTGGAAACAATGGGGGAAAACGTTAATGTCACTGTGGTTAATACTGGAAATTTGGCTAACTTCAAGGTTTTCAACAGCGGAGATGATTGGAAAATTTTCTCTGAGAGGCTCGATCAATACTTGAAAGCAAACAAGGTAGAAGAAGAGCGAAAAGCGGCTATTTTGATCACATCTATAAGTGAGGAGTCCTATAAAATTCTGAAGAATTTATGTTATCCCCAGAAACCACATGAGAAATCCTATAACGAACTGAGTACCTTACTGAATGATCAGTTTGAACAGAAGGTATCAGTCTTCAGAAAAAGGGTAATTTTTGACTCTTGGAAACAAGGTAACGAGTCACTCAATGAATGGTATGTGAAAGTGAGAAGGACGGCAGCAGACTGCGATTTTGGAAATTCATTGGACGAGAGAATAAGAGACAAGTTTGTTGTTGGATTGAGGCCAGTGACAATATTAGACAGGTTGTGTAAAGAAAAACCTCCCAAAACAACGAAAGAATTGTTGGAAATTGCTCTTGCTAAAGAAGCCGCTCTACGAGAGTCTTCCCAGATAACACAAAATATCCCATGGATATCCATTTTATGTCCAATTCTGGTCGGGATATCCTTGGATCTGGAATGAATATTCATGGGATATCCATCGTGGGATTTGGAATACAGTAATTATGGATGTGATTAAATTGCGAGACAAATTTTGATATTATCAATTTCTGAGTTTCTTTCATGCTCGTACACGAATTGAAGCATTCGAAAAATACTCTCATCTTTCGTTTTCCGACTGGATTTAAAATGGATATCCATAAGAAATCGGTGGATGGATTTGGGATGAATATCCTTCAGAAGATGTACTATGGATATCCATGAGATATACATAGTAATTGTGGATGTGATAAAATTGCAAGACATATTTCGATATTATCAATTTCTGAGTTTCTTCCAAACTCGTACACGAATTGAAGCATTTGAAGAATACTCTTATCTTCCGTTTTCCGACTTGATTTGAAATGGATATCCATAAGATATCCGTGGATGGATCTGAAATGGACATCCTTCAGAAGATGTCCTATGGATATTCATAAGATATCCACAGTAATAATAGATGTGATTAAATTGCAAGACAAATTCTGATATTATCAATTTCTGAGTTACTTCCATGCTCGTACACGAATTGAAGCATTTGAAAAATACTCTTCTTTCGTTTTCCGACTGGATTTGCAATGGATATCCATGAGATATCCGTCGACGGTTTTGAGATGGACATCCTTCAGAAGATGTCCTATGGATATCCATAAGATATCCACAGATGTTATGGATGATATTGAATTACAGGACAGATTTCGATATTATCAATTTCTGAATTTCTTTCATGCTCGTACTCGATTTGAAGAATTTTCTTGTCTTTCGTTTACCGACTGGATTTGAAATGGATATCCATAAGATATCGGTGAATGGATTTGAAATTGATATACTCCAGAACATGTCCTATGGATATCCATAAGATATCCACAGTAATTATGCATGTGAATAAATTGCAAGACAGACTTTGATATTATCAATTTCTGAGTTTCTTCCATGCTCGTACACGAATTGAAGCATTTGAAGAATACTCTTATCTTGCGTTTTCCGACTGGATTTGAAATGTATATCTATAAGATGTCCGTCGACGGTTTTGAAATGGATATCCTTCAGAAGATGTTCTATGGATAGCCATAAGATTTCCACAGTAATTATGGATGTTATTGAATTGCAAGAGTTTCTTTCGTACTCGTACACGAATTGAAGCATTTGAAGAATTCTCTTATCTTTCGTTTACCAACTGGATTTGAAATGGATATATCCATGAGATATCCACAGTAATTGTGGATGTGATTGAATTGCAAGACAGAATTTGATATTATCAATTTCTGAGTTTCTTCCAAACTCGTACACGAATTGAAGCATTTGAAGAACACTCTTATCTTTCGTTTTCCTACTAGATCTGAAAAGGATATCCGTAAGATATCCGTCGACGGATTTGGAATGGATATCCTTCATTATAAGGCATATTGATGGCCATAAGATATCCAAAGCAAATATCGATAAGTTTGAATTGCATAATTAGTTCACATATGGACTGAATAATTATTTGTAAACATCTTACTTTTCGTTTTTCTACCGGATTTGGAATATGTATCTATAAGATATCCGTTGATGGCTTTGAAATGGCTTTGAAATGGATTGCCATAAGGTACCCAAAGCATATACACTAAGGTTTGAATTGGAAGATTTATTTTTATGCTATCAATTCCTGAGTTTTTACTGAGCTCATATATTCAGATTGCGTTTTTTGAAACAATTCGATTTGAATTCCTACTGGATTTGAATTGGATATCTATAAAATATCCGTCAATGGATTTGAAATGGATATCCTTCGGAAAATATCCTATGGATGGCCATAAGATATCCAAAGCGATCATAAGTGTCATCAGAAGTGATGCTTTCTATTATTTGTTGCATACGAATCAACACACATATTAGGGACCTGCTCATTCATTATACTACTAATCCACTTTGTTGTTTTGTTTTCATTGAATACTATATTTTGTCAATTCTTTTCTTTACTTATTCCAAATATATTTTTGTTTATTCTTTTATCTACTTTTTTTTCAATTCGATGGAGACATTGTTTGTGTTATTTCATTATAAATTTCATAAAATGCACATTTTCATTTCAGTGAACTCATGAGGAAAAATAATAGTTATCTGATGGACATCTTGGATATATCATGGATATACTTCAGGAATATCTTAAAGATGTACAATAAAAATATCTTGGATATCGTCGGTTATCTAATGGATGTACAGGTTGGTACCTCTCGAACACCCAGTGGACGTCCAGAGTATATCTTTTGGATATAAACTGAATGTCCCTAGTATATCTTGCATATCCATAATTGACTTCCAGTGGATATCCACTGGAAATCTGTTATGGATTTGCAGGATGTACTAAGGACGTCCAAGAAATATCCAAAGGATATACTATGGACGTCCAATGGATGTTCGGAGGGTACCAACCTGTACATCCATAAGATATCCTTCAAGGATATCCATCAGATATCCCTAAACTGTATCCATGGGATATCCTTTCACGATGTCCATGAGATATTCTTCATGGATGTCCATATGATATCCTTCATGGATATCCATAATATATCCGTAGAGATTATCCTTAAGATATATTTTATGGATATTCTATGGATATAGTTCAGGGATATCTTATGGATATCCTTGAAGGATATTTTATGGATGTACAGGTTGGTTCTCTCCGAACGTCCATTAGACGTCCATAGTATATCTTTTGGATATTTTCTGGACGTCCATAGTACATCCAGCATATCCATAATGAATGTCCAGTGGATATCCATTGGATGTTCTTGTGTGATCTGGGTTGTGTGGAAGTAAGTAAGCTACACAGAATTCAAGAAAAGCAGATGCAAAATAAAAACCAGGAAGGAAAGCATTTTGGGCAAGGCAATGAACAGAAAACAAAAGTGAGCGAAGTGAGTGTAAGTCAATCAGTGCTATGTTTTCACTGTAATAAAACTAATCATGATTTTAAACGTTGTAAATTTAGGTCTTATGCCTGTTTAATGTGTAAAACAAAGGGCCATATTGCAGCCGCCTGTAAAACTAGGGTTGAGACCAACCATTTTATTGAAGGCACGCCGACGAATGATCAGGTGGAAAGGTTGAATGTTGATATCTTTAACATTGAAAGCGACAAATATGTTGTACCTCTCAATGCCAAGATTTTTCTCAATAAAATACTCATTGACATGGAAATTGATACTGGGGCAGGGTTATCATGTTTACCTTATCAATTATATCAAAAATATTTTTCAGAAGTTAGGTTGGAGCTATGCTACGTTATTACGATGGTCCAGTTGTAAAGCCTAAAGGTCGAATTGAGGTAAATGTCACAACAGGCAAAGATACTGCAGATTTTTCATTGATTGTGGTGGAAGGAGCTAAACGAGCTTTACTTGAAAGAGATACTTTCACTAAGTTTCAGCTCTCCCTTCATTATAAAGATGAGCTGTTAGAAAATTATTATAAAGTGGATGTGAATGATGTAAAAAAGAAATTTTAGGCAGGTATGCAGACCTTTTCAGAGTTGAATTAGGTACCTATAAAAATGAAAAAATTCATTTGGCAGTTAATGAAAATGCCATACCAATATTTAGGAAACCACAACGATACCGTTTTCATTTCGAGAAAAAGTAAAGGTGGAGTTAGCTAGGCTAGAAAAAGAAGGTGTAATTGAAAGAGTAGAAAGCTCAAATTGGGGAACACCTCTAGTACCTGTGTTGAAGTCCAATGGAAAGGATATTCGAGTGTGTGCTAACTATAAAATACCAATCAACAAATACTTGAAATATTTTAATCACCCCCTTCCGTTGATAGAAGATATTTTTGCAGCATTAAGTGGAGGAAAGAAATTTACAAAGCTAGATTTCTTGAATGCTTATAACCAGCTAGAAGTGGACGATGAAACTTCTGCCCTTTTAGCATGGAGTACCCCTTATGGGATAAATAAAGTAAATAGACTACCTTATGGTACAAAACCTGCTTGTGCAATATTTCAGAATATTATTGAGATAGTTTTGATAGGTTGTTCAGGTACTGTAAGCTATTTAGATGAGTAGTCACTGGGAGAACTGACAGCGAACATTTACAGAATTTAATAGCAGTATTTGAAAAGCTGTACAGGGCCGGATTCAGATTAAATTTGAGTAAGTGTGAATTTTTTCAAAGTTCTATTTGTTACTTAGGTCACAAAATATCATCAGAAGGGTTTGGAACAGATTTTAAAAAGGTACAAGCTATTCAGGAATTACCTGAACCAAAAGATATAAGTGAATTACGTGCTTTCATAGGGATGGTTTTCTACTATTCTAAATTTGTAGCGAATTTAGCAGGTAAATTGAAACCACTTTATAATCTTTTGAAGAAAGAAGTGTAAAATTTATTTGGTCAAAGAAATGTGCAAATGCTTCCCAATTAGCCAAACAAGAAATAGCATCACATAAAATCTTAGTGCATTCTGACCCTAAAATGCTATTAAGGTTGGCCTGTGATGCAAGTCAAATTGGCATTGGGCTACTTTGTTGCATGTTTGGCCTGAAGGAACAGAACGACCAACTTGTTTTGTGTCCAGGGTGTTAATGGGTGCTGAAAAAATCTATGCCATGGTCCAAAAAGAAGCTTAAGCTGTCTATTGGGCAGTTCAAATGTTATACCAATATTTAGCAGGGCGTAAATTCGAAATAGTTTCAGATCATAAACCGCTTCAGTAAATTTTTGGTGAGTTCAGAACTCTGCCATAGTTATAGATTCAATGAAGTTACGGGCAGAAACATGAAAGGATCCTGCGTTGAGTCAGATATTCAATTTCATAAGGTTTGGTTTTCCAAATTACTCTGAAAATAAAATATTGTCACCTTTCTTCAGACGAAAGGATGAATTATCAATAGAGAATGGCATAATCATGTGGGGATATCGAGCACTCATTCCTTTCAAGTTGCGACATCAGATACTGACTGGGCTTCATAGTACGCATGAGAGTATTAGCAAAATGAAAGCCAATGCTAGAGCATATTTATGGTGGCCTTCGCTTGATCAGGATATTGAAAAGGTGGTAAGTTCTTGTGACATATGTGCCATTTTTAAACCTGAACCGAATAAAGCTGTAGTAGTACCAACTGTTAGGGCTTATTCAACATTTGAAAGGGTCCATGCAGACTTTTTAGGTCCTATCAAAGGCAAAATGGTTTTAAAAATAATAGATATGTACTCAAAATGGCCGCAATCTTATATAATGATCAACACTGATGTAAATGCGACATTGGAGAAATTTTGAGATTGTTGTTCTATATTTGGACTTCCAAATGTTTGTGTCATAGATAATGGTTCACAGTTTTGCTCCTGCGAATTTTCAAGGTTTTTGAGTATGACCGGGGTTAAACATATTACTTCTCCACCTTATCATCCGTCGACGAATGGTTTTGCAGAGAATTTTGTAAAAAGCATTAAAAATGGAATTTATAAAGCTATGCGGGATGATACCAATAAAGATGCCTCTCTTGAAACAATTATTAGTAGATTTCTTTTTCATTATTGAAATTCTATTCACATCACTACTGGAGTCACGCCAGCTAGTTTAATTTTCAAACATAAACCTAGAAATAGGCTCGATATACTAATAGGCACTAATCAGATAGTAGATAGTAAGATCAAAAATTATAAGCAGAATAGGCTAGAGATATTCAAAGAAGGAGACAGCGTGTGGTGTAGGGATTATAGAAATCCAAATAAAAAGAGTTGGGTAGAAGCAGTGGTTGAAGAGGTATTGAGTGATAGGATATTTTTGTGTAGAGTAACTAAAGAAGATTCGATATGGAAATGACTTGTTGATCAGTTGTTAAAATCAAATAAGTCATTACTTCATGAAAACTCTAGAGATATTGTAAATGATGTACACTTATCTTTGGATAGGGAAGTTTGTGAAAACGAATTAAATGACATTCCTGAAAATATTGGGGTAAAAATAAACGAAGAGTCTGATGAACAAAGGGTAATCTCAGAGCAACAAGAAGCAAATCAGGAACTTGTAGACGTTCTAGAGCCAGATAATACATTGTTAATTAAAACTCCTAATGAGATCGATAATGTTACAAATTCTGAGAATAGCTTTGGTTCACAGGAAACTCCTGTTCGTTGGAATGTCCTTGATAGAACAAAACGTAAAACAAAACAACCTGTACGTTTAAATTTGTGAGTGGGGTACTGTAGTATATTAGTATATCTACTGCGAAAGTGTGAACTAGCCCTAAGTGGTTTGATTACAGAGACCGAAAATAATATTGTTCCGTGACCCCTTGTAATGACATCCAAGAAACAAGATGGTTGATAATTAAAAACCCTATTTGGTAAAATTGTGTTTTAATCAACGTCACCACACTCAAAATTTCCCAAGTTTCAAAACAGTATTTTGTTAAGCACCAGAATTTGCAACTTTGCCCCAATTTAAGCTTCGACGTATCTCCTGTAGTTTAGGAGATCCCAATGGTGGGGGTCGAATTTGAATTGCCCTGTATAGGATTGTCACAGATTTTTCCACATTCAAAACCTTGTCTGGTGCATAAGTATTGTAATTATAAATATTTAATGTATGAGTGTTTCATATGCTTATAAAACATGAAATCTGATACAATATATTATCCACAGCTGGTATGTTATAAACACAAATACTTTTCCTGAATTGAGAACTCATTTGATGTTTACGACAGCAGAAAATTCATAAAATATGTTGTTCGAGGAGGAAACGATATGGTATCTATCACAAATGATTATGTATAGTTTAATTATATATTGAAAATCAGGCAGGGTTCAAGAAACACTAGGTAGGTATATTTAATAGTTGATATGTAGTTTTTACGACCTCTGTTAAGATGTCTGATATTTTCTTGTTTTGGATATTTGAGGTAATATTGAATTGAAGAAAACTATATTTCTATAAAACCAATGTTCCGTCAATTCATTTTAAAATCTACAGGGCACTATAAGATACAGAAAAGGAATATTTTTTAAATAAATGAAATAGTAGAAAAAACAAATAATACAATACTAATCAATTTCCTACTATTACTTTTCCAGAAACAATCACTGAACTTTCTGATTACAGATAAAACTTCAGAGTGAATTGAGTAAATTGATAATAATTCAATCTGAAGTTATACCTGCTACCAAAACATGATAAAGTGATTTTATTCTACTGTTTTATTAAATAAAATAAAAAAAACATCTTTTTTTGTATCTTTCAGTGTCCTGAAAATGTCAAAATAAATTGAAGAAACGTGGGCATCCTTCAATTATAGACCTCAAATCCCTATAAAATCAGTCACTATACTGATACATTTTTCAGTTTTCATTTTGAACTGTCCACTGATAAGAATGGACGACTAATGTGTCACTTTTTTAGGAACGGAATTGAATCAAATATGACGAATCTCTATAATTAGGTAGCTTTTTCACGATATCTATTGGATTTAAAACATTTAAAAACGTGCTTGGTAAATTCGTATTCTGTAGATATAACGCAGGCATTCACCGAGATGCAACTCCTGTTAAACATTTTTTCCGTAGATATTTATAACGGATTATGGGTATTCATCAAAAGGGAAACATTTTCGCTTCCAAACACTCTGTTTCTGACTAAAACATTTTTGAATAGCATGAGCAGAAAATAACCCCCATCTTGAGTTCTGATACCAGCATTAACGTCAAAACACAATAGTTGGGCTAAATTTTTAGATTCTAATGATTCAATTTCGATAGCCTCTACCTTGATTTGTATTAATGATCCTAAATTCATGATGTACTTCATACACTTTTAAAACTGTTTAAGTTGGTAAAATGATGTTCAAAATCTCCTAATTTTAAAAAACGATTTTTCAACGTATTGTGGCGAAGCTGCGGGCGATGCCGGACCTGAACGCTCACTTAGCCATCGCCTGACCGCGAATGACTTTCGAGGCGCTATGTACCAAGAAGAATCTGGACGATTCGAAGGCTTGCCCGAAATTTCATGAGCAGTCGGATAAGTCAACGGTGAATATAAAAAGATCCACGCAGCAGAGTTGGGAGTCGGTCAGTGAAGTGAAAGTCGAATATAAATAGTTCCGTGATTGTTATATAAATTAAAGCATTGTTATTGAATTATTGTATTTCGTTAAATAAATTATTTTAGGGAGAATTATACTATAAATATACTACAGTGGTGACAGAAGTGCGATTTTTAATTACAGAGTGTTCGTGTAAGTAGACAGTTTGTGTATTTCAGACAATTGTTTTCGCGAAAAATAGACAGTGACTGATACATTTTTTTTTGTGAAGTTGAAAGTTGTGTGCATTAACGGAGTATAAACTGATACACTTCTCGCGTGTGGAATGGACAGTAATAATAATAATTGACTGGTGGCCGTGGAATAGACTGTGTGAAATAGACAATACTAATAATAATGGACTGGTGGCCGTGGAATAAACTGTGAGACATAGACTTAGACAAAACATGTTCGAGGAAAGTTTGCCTGGTCGATTTGAAGGTTGCGGAATTGAAGCAAGAATAGGAAGAGAGAGACCTTGATACTAGTGGTAAAAAGGCCGTGCTTCAGGCAAGACTTTCTGAAGGATTAATCCAGGAGGGCGAGGATCCAGAAAAAAAATTATTTGAAGTTTCTGGAATTGATTAAGGTTCCATAATGAGTAAACTCAACGGATTGGAAGTGAGTTTCAAAGAAGAACTTCTAGAAAATTCGAATAATCTTGAAGAAAAACTTCAAGAAATACTTCTGGAAAATTAGAATAGTCTAAAAAAAGAATTTCAAGAAAGTTCGAGGAATTTGGAAGCAAAGCTGCTAGAAAACTCGAATAGTTTGAAGGAAGAACTTCAAGAGAAACTTCTAGAAAATTCGAATAACATGAAAGAAGAACTTTGTGGCGTGGCGAATCGACTGGAAGGAATAATAAGGACTGTCGAGGAAGAGATGGAAAAATTGAAGAAAACAATCAGCGATGAAATCAGAGGCGGAATCGAGGAAGAAATCAACAAATTGAAGGAGAAAATCAGTAAGTTGGAAAACCAGATTGACACTACCCACACCACAGAGTCTGTCAATGTAAACTCAGTGCTGGAACTGAATTTAAACCTGAAGGGTTTGAAAGATGTAAAAATCAGTTCTGAAACAGGAAAACTCTCTGACACCACCTCAGTTTGATGGAAAAACACGATGGGCAAACTTTCGCCGACAATTTGAAGCTGCAGCAAAGGCGAATGGATGGAATGCAGGAGAAAGAGCTCTGGCATTAACACTGGCGTTGCGTGGAGAAGCAACGAATATCTTACAAACCCTCACGGCTCAAGAAAAAGAGGACTACGAGCAGCTGATCAAACATCTATAATTACGGTATGGACAGACCCATCTAGAACATGTGTACCACTCACAGCTAAAAAACCGCTGCCAGAAATCAAGCGAATCCTTACAGGAATTTGAAGCAGACATGCACGCTTGGTTCTTCTTGCATACCCAGCTACAGCGGAAAAGGTATTGGAGCGACTAGCAGTTCAGGCCTTCTTAGATGGACTTAGTGACCAGAAAACCAGACAAGCATTGACACTAGCACGTCCAACACATTTCGTAGATGCACTGGTACGCGCTTTGGAACTTGAGGCAGCGAAACAATACTGCAGAAGCCAAAATAAAGTCCGAATTATTGAGGAAGGCCCACAGTAGCCTGATAACTTGGAAGCTACCATAAAAAAGGTGGTGAAGGAAATGTTGCCTCAGAGAAGACAGATAATATGTTGGAATTGTGGCAAAATTGGGCATGTGCGCAACAAATGTCCAACATTCTTACAATCAGCACCGATGCAGGAAAACTAAAGAAGGTCAATGAGGAGGGGCAATCGTCGACCTGTATCCAGCAAGCCCCCTTTAAAAATGCTGCCCTTCAACGTCAAAACAATGGTGTCTTTGTAGACGGTCTCATCAACAACGAGCCTTACACCATGCTACTAGATACAGGTGCGACTAGGACAATCCTTGGGCCTGCTTTCACTAAAACACCAGAGAGAATAGAACCATCACCCTGGAAGCTACGCACAGCAACAGGAGAGCCGGCCACTGTACATGGTGAGCTACCGATTGAACTGATTCTAGGCAGCACAGAAGTGAAACAGCGGGCATTAGTAGTGGATATTGAGGACGATGCAATTATTGGAATGGACATCATGAATTCCAAGGGTTCGAATTGAACTTCAAAGAGGGCGTCCTACGTGTGAACGGAGAAGAACTGGTGCTACATGGAAGAAGTGAAGAGATGATTAGTGTTCTATTGGCTGAAGATGTAAGTGTATCTGAGAGGGCTGAGACCATACTGGAGGCTTGCTTGTACAGAGGTGCGAGCAATGGAAGCGTGGTGATGTTCGAGCCCAAGCTTCGTGAAGAAAATTGGACGAGGGATTGCACTGGGCAAGACTTTGTTGCGTGCTGATAAAATTGTGCCAGTAAGGGTAATGAATGTCAATTCTTTGAAGTGTGAATTTGAAGTGTGAATTTGAAGAAAGGCACGGAGTAGCAGTAAATGACGAAAAGATCAAATCAGTGGAGGAGTGCCCTATTCCTAAAGACATACACCAACTACGAAGTTTCCTTGGTTTGTGCACATACTATCGCCGATATGTACTGGGGTATATATGCTGGGATTTGCCAACATCGCTAAACCACTGAACAGGCTCACGAAAGGTCGAACAAAGTTTCAATGGTCCGAGGAGTGCCAAGACTCGTTCAGGAAGCTGAAGGGGGCAATGATTAACGCACCAATTCTAAGTTATCCCCTTCCGAGTGAAAAATTCATTTTGGACACGGACGCCAGCAACGTGAGACTTGGAGCTGTCTTGTTCCAGATCCAGGATGGGCAAAAGAAGGTCATCGGATACTTTAGCAAAACTCTCAGTAAACCGGAGCGTAACTACTGTATCACCAGACGAGACCTGTTGGCTCTTGTCAAGGAAGTAGAACACTTTCATAAATACGTGTACGAGAGAAGATTCCTGTTGAGGACCGACCACGCAGCCTTCAAATGGCTTGTTGAGTTCAAAAACCCCGAAGGGCCAAGTAGTACGTTGGATCGAAAGACAAGACTCTAAGAATTCGACTTCGAGAACGAACATCGAGCAGGGAGTGGCCACAAGAACGCAGATGCCCTGTCAAGGAGACCATGCCCAGACGACTGCTCATACTGCCGACGAGCAGAAGAGAAGGAAGCAGCGATTTGTAGAACCACGGCAGCTCACCACAACTGTAATGACAAAGAGGTCCAGAAAGACCAAGAAAGAGATCAAGATCTTGGTTGAGTCATCGGTTGGAAAAAGAGTAATCAAAGACCGACATGGCACGAAATCGCAAGATATTCCCCAGCAATCAAATCCTACTGGGCCCAATGGAATTCCCTTACGTGTATTGGAGACCGACGATAGTGGGGAGGACATGCGTCAGATAGTGGTGCCCAAGAAGAGAAGACAGCAAGTACTCCGAGAAATCCATAATGGAGTTGCTGGAGGACATCTGGGTGTGACGAAGACCTTGCAGAAAGTAAGGCAACGGTTTTACTGGGTCAATTGTCAAGTTGATGTAAATGACTGGTGTAGGAAGTGTACTGTTTGCGCTGCCAGCAATGGACCTCGGGCACGAGCAAAGGCACCGATGCGTCAGCATAACGTAGGTAGTCCATTTGAGAGAATCGCTATTGGCATCGTTGGCCCGTTCCCCGTATCAAATTACGGAAATAAATACATCCTTGTGGCAATAGACTTTTTCAGCAAGTGGGCCGAAGCCTATGCCCTGCTCAACCAGGAAGCCATTACCGTTCCGGACGTCTTGGTGAAAGAGTAGATATGTCGATTCGGTGTCCCCTTGGAGCTGCACTCGGATCAAGGCAGAAATTTCGAATCCAACCTGTTCCAAGAAATGTGCCAACTGCTGAACATCCGCAAGACGAGAACCACAGCTCTACATCCACAGTCCGATGGAATGGTTGAGCAGATGAACAGGGCTATCAATTACCACTTGTCCAAAGTAGTCTCTGACCACCAAAGAGACTGGGACCAGTATCTCCAGTTCCTGATGGCCTACCGTTCCGCAGTACACGAGTCGACCGGCCAAATCCCTGCTAGTATCATAATGGGCCGAGAGCTGCGACTTCCATGTGACCTAAAGTTTGGGATGCCACCAGGATAGGAAACCGCGGGAGAGGACCACATCAGCAAACCCCGTCAGCGTATGGAGCACATCCACGAACGAGTCCGTTTGAACATCCAGAGTGCCAGCGACCGAACGAAAGCGTCTTATGACATCAATGTCGATGCTGGAGGATTTCAGGTTGGTGAACTAGTTTGGCTGTACAACCCGAAGCATCGCCGGGGCCTGCCACCGAAATTACGGAATTCATGAGAGGGTCCATACACGATCGTCAAGAGGATAAACGATCTGCTTTACCGAATCCACAAGCCACCCAGAGGTAAACCCAGGGTCGTTCATTTCAACAGGTTGGCCTCTTACGCTGGAAACCATGACCAAGTCCGCACCCTCAGACCACCAGAGGATGCGATGACGTTCCAGAAATTCATGTCCTTATTCTCAAATGGACAGAAAGTGTCACACGGGGTAACTCGAGAGGAGCCACGGGACCTTTTCAAAGTGCCAGTCGATTATGCCCTAGAACAGTGCGTCGCAGAAGATCTTGGAATGCCCAGAGGTATCGCCGTGGTATTTTCCAAGAAATTTGGCCAACTCCAAACAATACGGAAACAGAATCCAGAAATTGGAGGTGTGCTACAGCTGAAGAAGGTCCAGAGGAACATCTACTACCTGGTGACCAAGAAGCATTCCCAAGATAAACCGTCCTATGGAGATGTCTGGAGGAGCCTCACCCAACTGAGAGATACGATGGTGGATCAGAATCTGGTGGACTTGGCAATCCCAAAATTATCCTATGGTATTGGTTGGACTGGACAGTTATAAGAAGTATGTTGGAGACGATATTTCGATCCAGCGGCGTCCAGATTTTAATTTGCTCTAATCCTATTCTACGACCTAACATGAAGACTGTGAAGTGTTATTTCCATCTAACTTCACGATGCAGATATGGGGAATCCTGCAAATATCGACACACTCCAAGGATGACATTTCGGGACGAAATATCTCTAAGAAGAGGGCAATGTGGTGAAGCTGCGGGCGATGCTGGACCTGTACGCTCACGTAGCCATCGCCTGACCGCGAATGGCTTACCCGAAATTTCATGAGCATTCGGAGAAGTCAACAGTGAATATTAAATGAACCACGCAGCAGAGTTGGGAGTCGGTCAGTGAAGTGAAAGTCGAATTAGACTATAAATATTCAACAGTATGCTTTTTCACAGGCTGACTTTTGGTGTTATATGGATCACGAAATTTAAAAAGCATTCAATCGCGTCGTGCACATGCGTTACAATTGTTTTGTTGATATGCAAAGAAATTGTAATATTTCGAAACAATTATTATTTTAACACTTAAAACCGGGTTGAATATAAAGTTCATATGACCCATTGATAGTATATCAACTTGCATACTTTTCTGGCGTGTAGAACTATTCGAAAGACAATTAAAATCTTGCAAAAATTTCTGCTAACTTTGAACAATTATTTAACGTATGCTTTTTCACAGGCTCATTTTTGGTGTTATATAGATCAAGAAAATTAAAAAGCATACTCTGCTCGTGTAGAAGGCCTCGAAATTAACAACTGAACATGTAAAAAAGGCGGTATCTATGAACGATTATTAAACGTATGCTATTTCACAGGCTGACTTTCGGTATTATATGGATCATGAAAATTTAAAATACTCTTCTCCCATGTAGAAGGACCCGAAATTATCCACTGAACATGTATAAAAAAGGTAGAATATCAAAATGATTATTTAACGTATGCTTTTCCACAGGCAGATTTTTGGTGTCATATGGATTACATATATCAAAAAACATACTTTTCTTTCATGTAGAAGGCCCCGAAATCAACAACCGAACATGTAATAAAAAGGTAGTATCTAAGAACGATATTTCAAACGAATGCTCTTTCACAGGCTGATATTTGGTGTTATATAGATCACGAAAATCGTAATTGAAATCTTCTCTCGTGTAGAATGCACCGAAGTTATCTACTGAACAAGTAAAAAAAAATTCTTCAAACGTGTCCGAAACTAATTCATTTTGGTAATAATTTTATTTTTCTATATAAATTGTATAATTTATAACAATATTCACAGTAAAACATATTTGATAACTATAATAAATTATAGTTTTATCATATGACACTAAGATAAACAATATTAAATTTCCACAGATTTATTGTCTACGCGACATGTTTCGATACACAGTATCTTTCTCAAACGAATGTAATATATTAGATACTGCATGACAATAATGTTGTCACGAAGCGTACAGCTGAATCATACAAGTGCAGAGTAGGACTGGAGCAAAGAACTATAGAACTTGAGCTGCTAACTGAATATTAGATATCTGAATGATGTCTGAACTATGTTTTACTAACTCTTATAGAAGCCCAATGACAAAGCGACTTGTCCTGTATCTAATGGACATAATTCATTATCGTATGCATGTACGCATATCATGGATAAGGCTATTAAATCATTACAGATGGTGAACAAATAACAACCAATAATCTGGAACAAAAATGAACTTCACAATTTTCAATGAAATATGTGTAGGAAAAACCCTACTATCAATGTCAGCTGGCCTCCAATGCAGGTGTTCATGATATGCAATAGAGTGGCTTTAATTTTTTTTTTCGAAAACTAGACTAGATATGAACAAAAAATATGAAGAAAAGAGAGACCAAAAAGTTGTATTTTTAGTTGCTCAATTTTGAAAAATAGAAACCTACGCAAAACAAAGTCAGTGGCGAACTTTCCTTCACAATATTGTTGGCTGTGACGCCCACTGAGACGCCACTGGTCCTAATAATTTCAATCTTGTTATGGCTGAATGAGCACCTCATTAGTTCGAATAAATGCATTGAATTTCAACCAAATCAGCTTTTAGGGTATTCATGATATTTTATAATTCCCGTTCATTTTTTAATGTCAACACCCTGTATCTCAGAAACGAAGCAACTCCAGAAAATAGGAACTTTTCTCCTTAAAATGACCTAACGAATCACCTCTTGGAGTTAGGAAACGTAGTTAGGAAATACTTTGTTTATCAACAACTTTTTTCATTTTTAAAAATCCGATAGTGCGTTGCCAAGTTGTACCAGTTTTTCTTCGAACGAAGACTTTTTGAGGAAAATCGCATTACCAAAACCATACAAAAATTACGAAATCATTCAAGAATGTTGATAGAAAATGGAATTTTCAAATATAGGAAATATTCCTCTTCTTCGAGGTATACAGGGTTATCAGAAAAATAAAATGATTTTCTCTAAATTCAAACTGTCTTTACCTTTATTTTTCAAATAGTACATCGTACAATATGTTCGATTTTATATCACATTGGTAGTTTGATTGCTTGAAGTCAGTAGTTGTAAAAAAGTGACTGGGTCAAGTTCGTTGAATTTGTTCAATGGGGGTATCTGAAATTAGAGTTATGTATGCCTTCCCGTGGGAATCGCTGAACCAATCATTGCTGCCCATGCAGATTTCCAGGAACCCGCCGAGACGGTGTTGGATTCAATATCGGTTGGATTCAACATCGGACTTTCATTTTCAGCCAGAATAGACATAGTCTTCGTGTTAGAAACATCTCTTTGTATTTTCATATTTTTCAATGAAAGTTTTTGAATCAAATAGAAAATTTTAAAAATCAAGTTCCGTGATCGGAAAACAAAGTTGCTCAGTCGTTGTAGGATTTTGAACGGATTTTCATCGTGAATAATTCGTCAGTTCCAACTGTTAATTCAAAAGAACCTCCGTTTCTGGACAGTACCCTGGGTAGCAGATCAAGAAGAAGCCAAAGAAGAATGACAACAGTCATCTTCATGGTACTAATGTAAGTTGCTTTTCCTTATGTCTTGTCTATGTCATTCTCCTCGAGTCCTGATTCATCTCCCGAAAACAGTGATACCTAGTTCGATATTCGAATATATTTCTCGCGAATCAATAGAAATAGAAGCACTTCTTCCTAAACTATCAATCAATAAAGATAACCTTTCAATCAATGAAGATAATATATCAATCGATAAATATAATATATCAATCAATAAAGGAAACAAAATGCCTGCTCCAAAATTTGAGTCAAAACTTTTGGATATTATCCCAAAATTTGACGGCAATGTTCTAGAACTTTCATCATTTTTAGATACATCCGATTCCATAATCGCTACTTACTGGGACCCAACACCTGAAAATATTAGTTGTGTTCAAAATATTACAATAATTTATGGAATATATTCAAAACTGATAGGTCAAGCTCGTGAAGTTTATAGCATTAGTATCGATAAAGATTGGCAATCAGTCAAAAATGCCCTAATTGCGCATTTTGGCGACCAAAGAGACGAAAATGGATTGTTATTTGATTTAGATCAATTAAGACAAAATTTCAATGAACCGTCACTACAATTTAACACTAGGGTTATGTCGAATTTAAGTGCTCTCCATGACTATATGAAAATATAGTTGCAAAAAAAACTGTTAAGAAAACCTTTTATAACACTCATGCTCTCAAAATATTCTTGCTAGCCTTTAGGCTCGACTTTTCGTGCTATGAAACCTTCAACTTTGGCAGAAGCTAGGCAATATATTATTTCCGAAAATAATATTCGTCATCTACAAAAACCGAATAATAGTGATCAATAAAAAAATTGGCCTCCCCAGAGACCCAATTTCCAAAATCAACCGTCCCATTTTCGTCAAAATTCAACTCCTAATCCCAACTTTCGGAATTTCAATTCCCAAATGCACACCTCCGCATTTGGCCCAATAAATATTCAGCCGAGACCGGCCGAACCCCAAAAATTCTTTACCAACCGGCAAGTTTTTGGCAACCCAAGAGGTTCAACCAATGTTTGGAGACCAAACAATCAAAATTATTTCAATCGCCCCAGACCGACACTAATGAGTGGCATATCACAGGCCACCACTTCTCGTCAAACCAGTACGATTAGACCATATCAGAACCCCAATAGACCAAATTTCATTGCAGAAGAACTATACAATTTTGACAACCCTCATTATCAAGAAGAAACAATACCCTTCCAAAATGAGGATGACTTCCAAAATGACTAATATTATCAAAATCAAGCATGTGTCTCCAATGAATTTGATTTTTACGAAAATACAAACTACGACCAAGTTCAACCCGAATTTGTCGATAATCCTTATTCAATCGATGCACAAATCGATCAAACTCCCTCTCACTATCAAAATTTTCAGAAAATCGACTCTGACGAATGAACTTCATAGAAATACATTTAATTTACGATGGAAAAGACCTTTTCCATATCAAAATCGAATCCACCATTGAAACTTTTAATTGACAGAGGAGCAACAAAAAGTTTTTTGAACCCCGAAATTGCCGAAAATTATTTTCCCAATCTCATCAAAAAAGAACCGTTTACAATCAGTTCAATATTTCAAACCACTTCAAAAGATTTTTGCGCTGAAATACCAGCTTCTCAGGAATTCCACACTGAGAAAACTATAAAATTTTACTTATTTAAATAATTACAACATTACTTTGATGGATTGATTGGATATGATACATTGAAAAACTTAAATGGTCAGTTAGATTTGAAATATTCAAGTTTCAAAACACCTGATGTAGAGCTTCCTCTCACGCACTATGAAAGCAAAAAGAAACTACTCTTTTATGCTCGCATAAAACCTTTCACAATCGAATCAATGGAAATTCTTGTATCAATACCCAATGGTGACATCACAATTATCGATTTCCACATATTCGAATGCCGAATTTGAGAAGGTTTGACGACCTCCCGAAATGGCTATGCCCCTGTCGAAATTCGAAATAACACAGGTGAAATACAAGAGATCTACCTTTATGAACCTGTTCCTGTAAATACCTTCCAACCTGACAAATTCGAATTGTACCACGCTTCAGTTGATCACAATATCCCATCAAATATTTCCAAATTAGATATCACACAACTCATACGAACTCAACACATGAATTCTGAAGAAAGATATCACACTGAGAAACTGTGCTTATCATTCTCAGACATTGTCACCGCGAAAATTCAGTTATCCTTCACCAACCAGGTGAAACACAAAATTAGGACCATCGATGAGGTACCAGTCTTCACGAAATCCCATCAATATCCGCTTATTCATAAACCGGAAGTCAAAAAACAAATTAATGATATGCTTCGTCGAGGTATTATTTGACCTAGCGATTCTCCTTGGTCCTCGCCAATTTGGTTAGTTTCAAAAAAGGCGGATGCCTCTGGCAAAAAGAAATGGCGTATTGTAGTGGACTACAGAAAAATCAATGAGAAAACGATAGACGATCGATACCCAATCCCTAATATATCACATATACTTGATAAATTGGGTAGATAGATGCATGTACTTTTCTACACTTGATCTTGCAAGTGGCTTTCATCAGATTGAAATGTACCCTGAGGATTTGAAAAAAATAGCTTACAATGTAGAGAACGGTCATTACGAGTATCTGCGTATGCCGTTCGGATTGAAAGGGGCTCCAGCTACCTTTCAAAGGTGATCGTCAACGTCCTGAAAGATCTACAAAACAAAATGTGTTTTGTTTACATGGACGACATTATCGTTTTTTCAACGTCGCTCCATTGTAAACCTGAAAAAGGTATTCCAAAAATTGAGCGAAAGCAACCTAAAGTCCAACTTGACAAATCATAATTCCTGAAAAAAGAAGTCTCCTTTTTAGGACACCTGATCACCACCGAGGAAATAAAACCTAACCCTGACGAAGTTAAAGCAATAATGAATTGTCCAATACCCAAGACGACTAAAGAGATAAAATGCTTTCTTGGTCTCTAGGACTATAATTAATAGTAAATTTATCAGTAACTTTGCCAAAATTACCAATCCCTTCACAAGTCGCTTGAATAAAGGTGCCAAAATTGACATCAATCCCACCTACATCCCACCTACATCAAAACATTCGAAGATTGCAAAATATTATCATTAAATGACTCCATATTGCAGTATCCTGACTTCACAAAATAATTCAACTTGACCACAGATACCAGCAACGTAGCGCTTGGTGCCATCCTATTACAAGGCCACCCAAGTAGCACACCTATATTGGTAAAATATTTGTACAATATTGTGAACATATTGGCGAAATATTTGAAATACAATATTGGCGAGAAAAAAAATGTGAACATTCGGCAATATTGGTCCAATATTACTTGAATAATATTGGCGAAATATTCTCGAACTAATATTGTCCTCAAAATATTCGACGATATTGGTACAATATCGCTGATACAATATTCTGACAATATTGGCACAATATTCATTAGTTATATTGTCGAGAAGTAAAATGTGAACATTTTGCGATATTGGTCGAATATTGTTTAAGTATTTCACAAACAGTTTTGGTGAAATATTTTCGAGGCGATAATGGCATCAAAATATTTATTGATATTGGTACAATATAATTTGGATATATTGGAGGATGTCAATATACCTTGTATATAAATGTCTTTTAGTTGATGAAGGCGACACCAGAGTCTGCCTTTTGATCGCCATAACCACTGAGTGAGCTGTCTTGAAAACAAGTTAAGGGAAGTATTTAATATACTTTCATAGGTTTTAGAAGACGTTCTATATGTAGAGCAATCTAGCGGATTTTTATCCAGGTTTGATCATGATATAATTTTAATATATTTCTTTGAATATTCGGCCTATATTCAAATTTCATCTCAATCTAGATGTAGGAAACAATATGGAGACAATATTGTTTTAACGATATCGATTAATATTATTGAACCAATATTGACCCAATATTAATTAATAAGATTTGTTGAATATTGGCGAAATGATATTCAACCAATGTGTAATCACACTTGGGATACAATATAGATTTTATTCCTAGAATCGATATGAGGGGAATATTGGGATTGCAATATTCATTCTAGATGTTGAAAACGATGTGAAGACAATATTGTTTTATCGATATTGGTAAATATCATTCAACCAATATTGACTGAATATGAGTCATTACAATTTGTCAAATAAAGTGGAAAGGATATTCTATATGCTATCAAAATGGGAAATACAATATAGTTATTTTTTCCTATAATCGATATGACTGGAATATTTGGATTGCAATATTTATTCTAAATGTGGAAAATAATATATAACCAATATTGTATTATCGATATTGGTAGAAATTATTCAACTAATATTTACCCAATATTTCATGTGATAATCTACATTCAAAACTAGTTCAACCAATATTCCACCAATATTATTAATATAATATTGTTTTTTGAATATTCACCCATATTGGACCAATATTGATTTTTCATTTACAATATATCTATATTGGCCCAATATGGAACCAAGATTCAGCCAATATGATGTGCTACCTGGGCACGTTGGACATGATAAACCAATCGCCTACGCATCACGAACCCTCTCCGAAGCCGAACAAAATTATTCGACTATCGAGAAGGAGCTATTTGCAATAATTGTTTGGGCAACCAAATCCTTTAGGCCCTATCTTTTCGGTCGAAAATACAAAATTTTTACGAATCATAAACCCCTTCAATAGTTGATGTATTTGAAAGAACCCAATTCCCGATTGGTTCGTTGGAGACTCAAACTTCCCATATTAAGACACATGCAGGAATTCAACGAGAATCCTGTCCTAGACGACGAAAGACCATCCACAAGTAGAAACCCCGAAAATAACAGACCAATAATCAATCAAAATCAGGCAAACGAATCGAATGTAGGACAAATCGACCTCAATGACTACGATGACAATGAAACTGTTCACACAAGTGCTGAAGACCCAATACTGAACATAAACATCACAGATAAACCAATCAATAATTTTTTATGCCAAATAATGATAATCAAAGTTGACCGAAACCCCCGCATGGAAACCAAAAAATTATTCAGAGACTCTGTCTGTCGAACCCGATGGTACCTATATGTAACCAATGACTCATTTCAGGCCCAAATTATTGAACATCTAAAAGAATTTGGTGTACCAAAACGAACCTACTTCTTCTTCTTCCAAAATGACTACGAATACGTACTTTATAAAAATATCTGTAGATTCATACCACAAAAATTCAAAAATTCCTCTTTTAAACTAACGAAAATAGCCAACAAAATCTCATCGAATCTCAACATGAAGGTGTAACCAACCATCGAGGAATTCACGAAACTATTGCCGAACTTAAAACTAACCCAACCACCAACCCAAGTTACACGAAGACGTAAGAACATTTAATAATAATTGTCCAATATGTCAACAATCCAAATATGAACGTAACTCTCCATTGATCAAATTACAGTTAACGCCCACTCCCAAAAAACCATTTGAAACAATACACATTGATAACTTCAAATTTGGCAGTACCATATCTGTCCATATTCCAGTCCATATTCCAGTCAAAATCAACCAGGAAATTATGAAGAAATCAATGATGCCCACTATATCGGCATTTTCCCAGCCGAAAATTCCAAACAAACTGCATGGAAAACGATGTTGCTCTATTAAAAGGAGTATACCTCTTTGTTGTCCCACCAAAATGCTTTCTGAGGACTTCCAATACACCTACCAGAACGAGAAAGGGTCGACTATTGGACACCCCATTACATTGGAAGAAATCAAGGAAATTCACATTCCAACCCTGCAAGTCGAGAAACTTAACTTGGAAAAAGTTTCCCTGGACAAACTACATGAGCTCCAGCTAGATGAAATTCGGGAAGACCCACTGGATCTCATCAATCTTCACCCGGACTACTCCAGATGGTTCCTTTGGATCGTCGCGACGCTAAACGCCTTCGCCGTGGCCTATCTTGTGGTGACTCAGAAGCAAAACATTATTCGGCTGCTCAACGTCAACAAATCACCAACTACTAGAAGCGAGGCCATCAACGAAACTCAAGTGGTTCCACCCTCGAGTTCCTTCTTGGGGATAGAGGAGTTATGTATGTCTTCCCGTGGGAATCGCTGAACCAAGATTTGCTGCCCATGCAGATTTCCAGGAACCCGCCGAGACGGTATTGGATTCAACATCGGTTGATGGACTTTCATTTTCAGCCAGAATAGACATAGACTTCGTGTTAGAAACATCTCTCTGTATTTTTATATTTTTCAATTAAAGTTTTTGAATTAAATTATTTTTTTTGAAAACTAAGTTCCGTGATCGGAAAACATAAAGTTAGAGGTGTATACTATTCTACAACTAAATTGGAGGATTTTTAATTTCAAATTTTGAGGGTTTGATTGTTGTTGGTGGTGGTGGTGGTGGTGGTGGAGGACCTGCTAATTAAACTCGAGAGGAGCGGACACAAAACACTTGGGTACTTGAGTACGCAGATAGTATAGTCATTACGGTCCAAGGTAAATTCAACAACACGGTTAGGGAAAGAATGCAAATGGCCCTGAATCTGGTCAGTTAATGGATAGATAAGGAGGTCCTAACCATTGGTCCCTCCAAATCAACCATTGAAGCGTTTACATGAAGAAGGAAGTTAGAGAGCTTAGGACCTCTGACCCTCTAAGGTACCCTCATACAGCTGTCGGGGAAAGCCTAATATCTCCGGGTGATTTTAAACTCGAAACTCACCTGGAACCAACAGCTGGCTGAGTTGAGCACGTTGCAAAGTCTTGCATGCCTTAGCGTAACGGGAGTTATGAAAACAATACCAACAGTAGCCATGGAAGCACTGCTGGGACTGCCATCGATTGATATAACAATTATGAGTGAGGCAAGAATGGGACTTCTATGGCAACAAAAATCGAGCAATAGATCGGATCACAACAAGATGAAGGATATAGTGGAGACAACATTCTTGAAATGGAACCAACGGACCACATGACTCCTAGATACTTTTCTACATTAACCTCGAGGTTATCATACAAGATCGAAGGGAATGGTCAGATGACAACATCAGGGGCAAACCTGGAGAGAGAATCTGGTACACGGACGGATCCAAAACCAGGGAAAGAACTGGTGCTGGAATATACAGTGAGGGGAAAAACTCCCATATAAGCGTCTCACTAGGAACAAACACCTTCGTATTCCAGGCAGAGATGTACGCTATCTTGCAGTGCGCAAGAGAAATCAACATGAGAGAAATGTGCAATGCACAGATCAAAATATGCTCAGACAGCCAGGCGTCACTGAATGCTCTTATGAACCCGAAGGTGACATCAAGACTGGTATGGGAATGCCGAGAAGAACACAGTGTCCTCTCAGAACACAACAAAACAACTCTGTTGTGTGTTCCAGGACACTGTGGCAACTAGGGGAATGAAAAAGCTGATGAACTAGCAAGATACGGTTCATCAACTCTATATATTGGCCCAGAACCCGTACTCGGAATTACTCAATCCGACATTCAAGGATGCATTCGGAACTGGATCAAACGAAAACAAAGGGAGAAGTGGAACGAAGCTCTTCTTATGCACCACGGGAAAACATACATTGAAGAACCGTGAAAACACAAAACTGAAGAACTACTCAAGCTGAGCAGGAATCAAATTAGAACAATAACGGTTCTTTTCACTGGTCACAGCCCAATGAGAAAACACCCGCACAAAATGAGTCTGTACAACGGAGAACTTGCCTGCAGATAATGTGGTAAAGGGACAGAAACAGCCAAACATATACTGTCAGAATGCGAGGCATTAAACCGCAATATTCGGGAAACCCAGGCTAACTCCCGAAGAATACAACAGTTAACCGGTGAAGAACCTGTACAGACTGGTACAGAGGACTAATGTTACGGAGTGGGTGCTGTGAAACTAATTGGGATGCACAAAGAGCATAAGAGGCTGGGGTGCAGCTGGTGACAGGACCAGCATCCGAAAGGAAAGAAAAATAACATGGCGAATGTAGCAAATTGTTACAAGAAATCACGTATTGAACAATTTTGAAATGTGTCTTATATTGAACGGAAGGCAACTCAAACAATCAATTTCTATTTCTTGGTTCCCACAAAAAGGAAAATCCTATAATGTGAAGAGAACATTGTGGGAGCCGAGACGTAGGTAGAAACTGGGGTTTTTCCTTAAATTTCTGCAGGCTGTTGTTTCAGGGAACACCTTCCGAGGCAGTGAGTTTGAAGCTTTGCCGTTCGTTGGAGAAAATAGCCCTGAGAAGGACAGGTTTGGCATGTCTCCAGACTAACGACAAAATGATTTGAAGACTGAGCTCGACGGGTCAGACTCGATGGGACGCTAACGGTGGAACGATTGATGATTTTTCAGAAATTCATAGTTATTCGTCAATTCAGTTTTTTGTTACTGGGGCTGTTTGATAAGTATAGTTGAATGAGTTGTTTAAAAAAAATTATTTTATTTACATTTGATGCTGATCATGTAATTCATATCACTCTTTCACTATTGATGATTAGCACCAATGTCATATGAAAACATGAATTATTTGAAAAATTGAGGACAAGAAAGTTTGAATTTCGTGAAAATCATATAATTTTTCTGACCACCCTGTATACGTTCGAAGAAGAATAGTATTTCTTATGATAGAATTTGCTATCGACTTCTTGAATGAAGCCATAATTACTTCGTATTATTAGTATTTTAGGTTTTTCCTAAAAAACATCCACTAGTAATGAAAAACTGCAGTACTGTATAATGAATAGTTATTATATTTTCTGTTAGATTTCATCTTTCATCAAATATTCTTCAAAGTTCTCAAGCTTCAAATTATTTTGTGTTTCGTTTATGCTCCTCTTCAGTAATACTGCCGGTGTTATTTTACATTGAACAAATGATCGTGAGTATATTACATCAAAATACAATAAAAAAACTAATGTATATTTACTCTTACCACTTTATTGAGCTTATAGTACCCGTACGGGTGATTGGAGTTTTCTAACAGTATTGGTAAATGTAACTGCTGTGGATTTCACTCAAACAATTAACAGAACCTCCAAACTGAATCACCACGTTAAAAATGAGATAAACTCCTTCAAAACCTTGGGTGCAGGATAGTATGAAACAAGGAACTCTAATATTTTGGAGGTGCCTGTACATAAACGAAAGAGCACCTAATACTGTCCAAAGTAATCGGCTATAAGAATATTCAATCACTTACCTAATTCTTCCAAAGAGTATTCACCGACTGAATTTAAGATACTGATAAAGTTAGTTTTGACACAAAAGGCATACTATTCACTGAAAGAGTATTTTGAGGACAAAAACTTCATATGACCTTTTATATATTTTTACAATTTTAACATAATTTTAAGTTTTCAATATATCTGTCTTAGGTATAATATGTGACTAGGTGCGGCGTATTTATTTTAATATGTATATTTTCATTTTATCTATTATCAATATTTACTGTGATTGTCAAATGTATATTTTTCATGCTTAGTTTTGTCATTTATTATGTCACGCTATTTTTCTATAGGATCATTTTGACTTGTTCTATATCATGCATGTATGATCTTCAAGAACCAATAAATTATCTATCTATCTATCTATCACGTTATTCACACATTTTTCATTTACCGAGAAACATTTAAAAATATGAAGGGTGTCTTATCGAAACATTGAAGTATAGGGCCGCAGAGGAGCGGGATTGGAAGATATATTGAGTACAATACGAATACGCCCTGTGACGAAACCATTGTCCTTGTTTGTATCGTCTGTTATTTACAGATATTTTTTATTAGTATACTGCCTTTTTTCTCTTATCGGTTGTTTTGTTTACCATTTGCGTCGTCCGCATTATTTTATTTGTGGTTAGGTAGGTATGAAGTATGGGTCACTTTTGTCATAAATTAGCGTTAGGCAATCTTTATGCCGTCCGTGAGTATGGATGGTTGCATATTCTAAAGGTCAGTAATTGCGAATAAATTTCGTTTCTCGTGAATTGAGCGCATTCCTTTGGAGGGATTGTAAAAAAACGCTATCTACGCTTTTTTTGCAATATCGTTCATTTTATGCGAAATATAAATCAGGTTTCCAGTGAGAAATAAGTGTTTGCCATTGACACGTTCCAAATATAATTATTTAAGATAGCTCAAATAATTCTAAATGCTTTTGGTTTTAATCCGCAAATATAAGCCATAGCTCATATTTCGTATGGTGTGCCTGCATTTGTATAGGTAGGTTTTAAATCAGTTTGTTTCAGGGGTATAACTTTATTTCCTAAAATACACCCTGAGTATTAACACATTTGTATAGTTTTAGCTGTCTACAAAATCTGATTTTCATTGGAGCCACACGTGCCAAGCACCTTCTTGACCACTCAAATAAATCGGCAAAGCCAACCGGATCCAGGTCATTTTTATTTGCTCCCAAGACCCCAAAAATACCCTGAGATAACGAGATCCTTTGCATCTGGCGACCAACTAGGAGCAAACCTCAGGATGGTCCTGGATAAAACGCCAACTTCCGGAATATATAATTTGAGAAATCGCCAAGTAGAAATGGGGGCAATTCCTCGTCACACACAGGAAAACCAAGGTAACCATTTTCCATTATTACCACTCCCAACTGTCGAAACTAGTGCTATTCAGTCAGCCACACCTGAAAAAAACGTTTCATCATCCAGGGAACACTCATCAGTAGAAACAACGATGACGCAGTCACTGGGTGCAACAGCTTTAGATAATGTTCATTATAATGAGAGAAATATAACTACTAGCTTAGGGATAGGGCAACAAAACAGAACAGAGGAACAGTTGTCAACTGCTAAAGATTACCGTAACAGTCATTTCAATAGAACACCTCGTACCTTACCAAATTTCAATTCATGTCATCAAATTACAGAAAGAAATGTGGCGTCAAATAACCAATACCAGAACGTTCCTCTGAGCTGTACTCTGCCACCCACATATACAGAGGGTAATGTGTTATATGATCAAAATTTATTTAAAAATAGCCCAGATAAATTTAGTTATTCTAATAGACAGTACGTAAACGCACCTTCGAGCAATATCTTAGAGCCAAACTGTCAAAATTTCCCTAGGTTTAGAAATGCTTTTGATCCCAATTGTAATGAAAATTTGATGTTAGCTAGAGGTGCACACGTGGGAAATATGGACTATCTAAAAGCCACTAAATTATTGCCACATTTCGATAGTGACGGACAGTTGCATCCTTTAGATTTCTTAAATTATTTAGAGTGTTATATCGATGTCAATAACATCTCAATGATGGAATTTTCGTTAATGGCAAGCCACTTGTTCGAAAAAAGTGCTAAATTTTGGTTTGAAGCATTTAGTAATACATTTTCAACCTATTCAGAGTTCAAAAAAGCTTTTCTAGAACAATTTTGGGGCGCAAACAAACAGTTGCAAGTAAAACTTAAGTTAGATTCCGGAAGATATAGAGAGGGAAGCGGTCCTTTTGTCAACTATTTCAATAAATATTTATCAATGGCCAAGCACCTTCAGCCCCCTTATAGCCAGCAATTATTGATAGCTACTATTGCCAGGCATTTTCCACCAAACATCTCGGCAATTTTAGTAGGCACTGACACCCTCCTTTCGGCAATTGAGCGTTTGCGCCAAGCAGATTTCTACTTCAATACAGAGCGTAAAACTCAAAATGAGGTTAATGATACAAATCATCCTCATCAAAATAAGAATAATAAATGTTATCCTAGAAGTGGTGAATTTCCAAGAAAGAACATTTCTTCCATGGAATTGGAGCATACCGATTGTTCGGAAAACTTCACAGACCTTCATCAACAGGCTCAGTGGTGAGGGCCATGTTACACAGAGCCATATTGAATAACCCTAGCGACGATTTATTGGAGGAGTGTGATTTTGATCATAATCCACCAAGTGATCGATCGCCAGTAGTCATAGGTGCTTTTTACGGAACCCAGCTCCCAATTTTAGTCGATAGTGGAAGCAACGTTTCAGCTTTTTCAGAAAACAGCTGGTCACAATTGTCAGAGTTTCACGAGAAAATTCCAAATTTCCCGTGCAAAGCAGTGCGAGTAGTCGGTGCTTTCAAAACCAAACACAAAAAGTGAGGTTACAAGCCATGATCACTTTTGACATGGGTAAACAGGCATTTTCTCATGAGTTTTTGGTTATTTCGGATCTCACATACCCCGTTATCATAGGCGTTGATTTCCTTCGAAAATACGAGAGTAGCATAAATTTGAAAAAGAAAAACCTAACCCTACATTTTGAAGAAAAACTAGTAGTGGTTCCTGAAAAAATATACTTACATGAGTTTAGTAGTACCGTTCCCCCAAGCATTTCGGCACTGGTAAATAAGGGTTATTCTTCTACGAGTCCTATTACTACCTACAGGGGTAGTGAGGACAATTTTAGTGACATTATGTCATCTTGTTGTCTGTCTGAAAAAGAAAAAATGTTTTTTATTTAATTATTAGAAAAATACACAAAGGTTTTTTCAAATGTTCCCGGTCGAACAAATTTATATGTGCACGATATTGAGTTGAAAAATAAAAATGAATTTTTCGTACGCCCTTATCTCATCCCTGTTGCTCATAGAGAAGCAGTGATGAAAACAATTCGCCAAATGGAAGAATGGGGAGTAATTGAAAGAGCTAATACACCTTACGTTTCACCCCTAATGACAACTGTCAAACGAGATGGAAGTGTCCCGATAGGGAATTACCGTTGAGAATAGAGGATATCATATCCAGGATAAGTGGTAAAAAATATCTTTCTAAAATCGACTTATCACATTCTTATTGGCAAATACCCCTGGGCAACTCTGCCAAAAAATATACAGGTTTTATGGTGGGGACCAAAACCTACCAATTCACGTCAATTCCTTTCGGAATTTCGACAGCAGTGAGTGCATTCACAAGGGCAATGGAAAAGGTTTTTGGAGATGATTTCAGCCAATTTCTGGTAACCTACATTGACGAACTATTGATTATGTCGGATTCCTTTTCCCAGCACCTAGACCACCTTGAGAGGGTACTAGACCGGTTACAAATAGCAGGACTGACAGTTAAAATTTCCAAGTGTGCTTTTTTCCAGATAGAAATGCAATTTTTGGGTTTTGTGGTGAGCTCAATAGGTGTGAGACCAGACCCGGAACGGGTCAAAGCAATAGCAGACTACGCCCAGCCCAAAAATGTCAAGGAGTTACAGCGTTTCCTCGGGCTATGTAACTATGATCGTTCATTCTCCCCTAGATTCGCTGAGCTGTCAGAGCCTCTTACATTGCTTCTCAGGAAAAAGCAGCGCTGGTCGTGGGGTGTAGCCCAGATAGATGCTTTCCAGTCACTGAAAAAGGAATTACAGGAAACCACTATGAGGTATCATCCAAAGTCAACCTTACCTTTTGTCTTGGCCACGGATGCCAGTGACTATGGTATTGCCGGGGAGCTATACCAGATGGTGAATGGAGAAAAACATGTAGTTGCGTGGGGTAGCAGACTGTTGTTAGACCGAGAGAGGAGATATCACTCTAATGAAAAAGAGGTATTAGCAGCTTTGTGGGCTATACAACGCTGGCGTACTTTTCTTATAGGCCAAGAATTCACCCTTATCACCGACAGCAGAACGCTGACATACCTCAACTCCTGTCGGTTTTTGTCTCCAAGGATAACCCGCTGGGCGTTGGCCCTTCAGGAATACCAAATAAAAATTGTCCATCGTAGGGGTAAGGAAAATATAGTAGCTGATGCTCTCTCCAGACATGCTTGTGTCAGGCTAACAACCCCTTCAGATCGATGTTTCCATATTGCCACACTCTGCCTTCCGCCAGATTTCAGGTCTGATCTAAAAAAGATAAGACACATTCAACTAGAGGACCCCAAATTACTAGAAATACGGAATAAGATCCAATCGGATGACAAAATCAGACAAAACTTTATTCTGCACCGGGATATTCTCTATAAGAGAAGGTAAAATGCTACTTTGTGTGCCTCAGAGGCTAGTGGGAGATTTTATTATGAACTACCACAAGTCCCTCGGGCATTTTGGGACCTATAAAGTATGGATGGCATTAAGGGATGAGGTCTTTTTCCCGAACATGCAGCGTACTATCAAGAAATGGATAAAAAGCTGTGATTTGTGCCAGAAGACAAAAATATCAATATTACCTGACCCCCCTTGGTTACCCATAATCCCTGAGGGAAAGGACGACCTATTAGCCATAGACGTTCTTGGGCCTCTGGTTAGGAGTCGAAGCTCAGTAGCTTATATTTTCGTGATCCTGAATGTTTTCACCAAACACATAACGTTATATCCTTTGAAAAGGGCCACATCCCGGGTAATGGTTAACCGCCTGGTTAAGGAGTATTTTCCTAAGTTTGGTCTTGTTAAGAGGGTGTTACATGACAATGCAACACAATTCACCTCTGATTTGTGGAAGCGCACCTTCAAAGGACTAGGTGTCAAACTAGTCTATATTTCGGTGCGACACCCCTGTGCAAATCCCTCGGAGCGTTGTATGAGGGAAGTGGGAAGACTATTACGTTCCTTTTGTTACGATCAACATTCAAAATGGGCATGCTACCTGCAGCTTTTTGAGGAATTCCCTAATTCAGTAGTTCATGAGTCGACAGGGTTTTCCCCCAACGAACTCCAGTTTGGAACCCCTAGGGCGAGACTCCTACCTGAACACTGTACTCCCCCTGACATCAAAGGCTCGTCGCATGGGGAAAAACTCATCCTGGCAGAAGCGACATTCAAGTCTAAAGCTGAGCGCCGATCTTGGAAACACCCAGGGCGCCCTTACGTAAAATTTGAACCTGGAGAATGGGTTTTATTGAAAGCCAGTAATGTTTCTTCGGCTGTGAGGGCGGAAACAAAAAAAATGTTGTTACTATTTGAAGGGCCCTACAGGATCAAAAAGAGACTTAGTGAAGACTCGTACGTCCTGTTGCGGCAAGATGGGAAAGAGAGGGGTATGTTTCATGCTACTCATTTGAAAAGATACCACTTACCTGTTGCAGTTAATGCCTGATTTTCTGAGTAGCCTATTGGCCTTCACAGAAAACCAACTGGTAGGAGGGTGAAGATGTGACGAAACCATTGTCCTTGTTTGTATCGTCTGTTATTTACAGATATTTTTTATTAGTATACTGCCTTTTTTCTCTTATCGGTTGTTTTGTTTACCATTTGCGTCGTCCGCATTATTTCATTTGTGGTTAGGTAGGTATGAAGTATGGGTCACTTTTGTCATAAATTAGCGTTAGGCAATCTTTATGCCGTCCGTGAGTATGGATGGTTGCATAATTGCGAATAAATTTCGTTTCTCGTGAATTGAGCGCATTCCTTTGGAGGGATTGTAAAAAAACGCTATCTACGCTTTTTTTGCAATATCGTTTATTTTATGCGAAATATAAATCAGGTTTCCAGTGAGAAATAAGTGTTTGCCATTGACACGTTCCAAATATAATTATTTAAGATAGCTCAAATAATTCTAAATGCTTCTGGTTTTAATCCACAAATATAAGCCATAGCTCATATTTCGTATGGTGTGCCTGCATTTGTATAGGTAGGTTTTAAATCAGTTTGTTTCAGGGGTATAACTTTATTTCCTAAAATACACCCTGAGTATTAACACATTTGTATAGTTTTAGCTGTCTACAAAATCTGATATTTTCATTGGAGCCACACGTGCCAAGCACCTTCTTGACCACTCAAATAAATTGGCAAAGCCAACCGGATCCAGGTCATTTTTTTTTTGCTCCCAAGACCCCAAAAATACCCTGAGATAACGAGATCCTTTGCAGCCCTCCGGATATGCTTATTATTTTTTCATGTGTTTTTCTTATAGTTGGCACTTCACAAATCATTCAGTGTGGATGGTATTCATTGGATAACATTGTATTTTACAAGGTGTCCTACTTCTCATGAACCCGTGGGTACAACTGCAGTACCTCCAGCATCCGAATTGAGTATTAATTGAGAGTTTCATGACATGGGTTTTTGAAAAATTGGACCTTCCACAATTTGCAAACGAAAAGATGTTAACTCAAGGAAATATATACAAGTGTAGAAGGGCAAATAAGTCAATTTGTCTCGATAAGTTAGTGCGTTTACAATACTTTTGTCTTGAAAACATGATTGAAAATTGTCAGTAACGTATCGTACTCTGTCTGCATTTGCTTATCTGTAACCGTAAGTTCATATTATTTAAAAAATACTTGTGGATAATTCCACTCACTCCGATAGAATTGATGCCAGAGTTCGAGCAACACATGGTGGATTGTTTTAGATTTTTGATGAAAATGAATGACAGATTAGAGAAGTAATGAAATGTTTTTGACAGTTTGAATGATCTGTAATATTTCGTTAATAAAATAGTTTTGCAACGCTGTTTCAAGTTGAATAATCAATTCTACTGATCTACTAGCACAATATTTATCCAACCGTCTGATTGTGAACATATTCTGGCGACCGTGACGACAGGACGACGGGACTCCAAGTAGACGATAAGCTCTGAACGCTGAACGATAGGATTGAACTTGAACATAATGGACAAACAACGTCGGGTGTTGAGATCTGGTTTCACTAAAGAATGTGTGGCCATCGAAGAGATGATAAGGATAAAAATACGCCGAGAATTGAAGTGAACAATAGGTTTTGGAATCTCACACTGAAGTATGAAAAACTTGTAAAATCAGATTTGTCTTTTCAAGAAGCGTTATTACAACAGGATGATCTGAAAGATGAAGATCTTGAGTTGGAATACGAAAAGTACAGTGATTACGATCTGAAATATATTCGTACCAAAAGCATGGTTGATACTTTCCTTGGAAGAAATGCGACAGTAAATCAAAATTGTGATACCTCCGTCGTTTCGGGCGAATCAACAAAAAATGATATCTCGGCGTACATTCACCATGAGTTCAAACCAGAAATTACCAGAAAATTTGATGGAAGTATTAGCGGCTGGATTGGATGCTGGACACAGTTTTCTAAAATTCACGAGAGCTCTGAAACCTGATTCACCAGTAGCCAAATTAATTTAAAGGTTTCCACCATCAAGCGAGAACTACACCAAGGCCGTTGATCTTTTACAATCACGATATGGAAAAGATGAGTATCTGACAAAATGGTTAAGGCTTTCGCGGCCGAAGTGTTCAGTGTCACAATTTTCACTCGGGTTTGAAGGCCGTCGTTTTTTGGAATTTCTTCCTAACGTTTCGCTAGCGCGAGTAGCTAGCTTCTTCAGAGGCTTATACATCATGGATAATCTCAGATGACTGGAGATTTCGTCTGCGAAGATTGTATTTATTCTGATTGCGGTAGTCCTGTTCGTTAATTACCGTATCTGGATTCGGTATATTCTCACAACCCTAATTGACCCCTTTCTACCTGTCGGCTTACTGTCGTTGATATCCTTTGTTCTTCCAGAAATACTTATTCTCGTATCTGGGTTAAGCATATTTTCGATAACATTAATTGACACCTTTTGCCTATTGTCTCAATGTCGTAGTTTTCTTTTGTTACTCTGGAATTTCTAAGAATGGGATTCCATATTCGGTTGAGGTTAACAGCTTCTTCTTTTCTTTTGAAATTCTCCGTGTGTTTGTGAATCTCTATTGCCACCCGTACAAGTCGGCTATGGTATTCCTGGTTGGGGGCAAGAAGTTTTACGTCCTCAACAGAATCTTGTGGTTTCCTTCACTGAGCACGTGTTCTGCCACTGCTGACTTGTCCGTTTGGCCTAATCTGCAGTTCCTCTGATGTTCCTTTAGCCTTGTTCCCATCGATCTATTTGTGGTTCCGATGTATACCTTTCCGCAAGTGCATGGTATGCGATATACCCCCGTTGCAGATAGAGGATCTCTTTTGTCTTTTGCCGACCTAAGGCTTCAAATAAATGCTGACCATGCTCTATCCAATATGGCTGAGAAACCGAAGAGATCCTTTTATGTTGACAACTGCTTGACATCGGTAGACACGGAAGACGATTTGCACACATTTGTTTCTTAATCAAAAACAACTTTTGTCCTCTGCAAAATTCAATTTGAGGGGCTGGGTATCTAATGTGGACAAAGTAGACCGAATTGAAAATGTTTTGGGCCTAAACTGGTACTGTAATTCAGATGAGATGGGACTGAATATAAAGCCATTGTTGAATGTGCTGGAACCATTGACTCGACGGATTTTGATATCAATCGCTCAACGTGTCTATGATCCGATTGGATTTTCACCGCCCATTAGTTTGGTACCGAAGGTTCTTCTTCAAAAAACTTGGTCAACGAAAGCTCTTTGGGATGACCCACTTTCTGATGACATCTGTAACAATTTCAAGAGGTATGTCGAAGAAATTCCTCTTTTGAAAGAGTGCAGAATTTGTAGAAGAATTTGCGTGAATGAAACTTCTACAATGCACGTATTCTGTGACGCAAGTAGGGTGTCTTGTGCTTCTTGTATTTTTGTACGAACTGAGTATGATAAACAAGTTTTTGTAACGCTGGTCATAGCTAAAACTTGAGTTGCTCCCCCTGATGGTGTAACAATACCGCGTTTGGAACTTATTGCTGCTTTGATTGGCTCTAGATTGTACAAAATGATTCCTCCTGGTTTCAACATCGAACCTGAATATATTACTTTCCGGTCGGATTCGTCTGTTGTGATTAATTGGATTCAAATTACTAGACCTTGGACTGTCTTCGTTAATAACAGAGTCAATGATATAAAAACTTTGAGAGAACCAAAACAATGGAAGCATATCAAAGGCGACCTCAATCCAGCTGATCTAGTTTCACGAGGATGCACCCCTAGACAGCTCCTCGAGAGTAGATGGTGGGAGGGACCATCATGGCTCTATCTACCCCAAGACTGTTGGCCTTCGTCAGAGCCACTTTCCGATGAAGTACTGAGTGAAATCGACAGGGAAAGGAGAAAAACTGTTGTCATAGCTATTACAACTGAGGTGAAGGCGTTCTCATTTACGTTTCTGGCAGAACGATTTTCAAGTTATTACCTCATTGTTAAAATTGTGATGCATATTAGATGCTATCTGCATAATTTGTCCACAGTTCATAAATTTCTGTGGTCTGAGTGATGAAACCGAAAAGAGGATACACCAGTGAAAAGTTCATTAATTCAGAATTAGTTTCGCTGCGTTCCATACAAAAGGAATATTTTGATGAAAACAGAAAAAAATCAACATTGAAGGGTTTTACTGTTTTTCAAGATGAACAAGGATTGTTACGAGTCAAATCCAGATTATTGGACTAAGAGAATACTGAATAGTTGCCCTATTATTCTGCCTGGCAAATATCCCATGATTTTGAGGATGATAGAACATCTCCATATTATTCACAATTATGCAGGTATTTTGTCTCTACTTGTGATAATCAGGGAACGAATCTGATTGATCTGCCGAAGACAGGCTGTCGGTATGGTTGTGAAAAAGTGTATTACCTGCCGTAAAAATCGAGTGAAAGCACTTGAAGTACCTGTAGCACCATCACCAGTGGAACGAATTAGACATTCAGCTGCTACCTTTCAAGTCACAGGAGTTGATCTTGCCGGACCAATAATTTTTAAGAAACAAGGCAAAGCATGGATCGTGATATTCACATGCGCTGTTTATAGAGCAGTCCATTTAGACTTGATACAGTCTTTGAGCTCTGAAGCTTTTGTGCAAGCTTTGAGGCGATTCATCGCTAGAAAGGGGCGTCCTAAGACTGTATACTCCGATAACGGACAAATTTTGTGGGTCTTGATAATTTCATGAAACAACTGAACTGGGATGATATAGAATGGCGTGCAAATAATTTGCTGGAAATTTAATCCTCCCACCGCTGCCTGGTGGGGAAGTTTTTGGGAGAGATTGATAAGAGTTATGAAGGACATCTTAAGAAAAAACTTGGGAAATGCATCTCTCAATTATAAAGAAATGATCACGATGTTGTGTGAATATGAATCTATGATGAACAACCGGCCACTAACATAACTCTCAGAAGACCCTTCAGAGCTCACTCCTCTCAAACCTTCAATGTTTCTTCGGAGTCTCGCTGGAAATAATACTGAGGATCTTGATCAGATCGATTCAACCGTACTAAGAAAAAGATGGAACTATCTCCAGTCAGTAAGAGAGGGGATCAAGGAAAGGTTTAGTAAAGAGTATTTGGGACTTTTACGACGTGTTTAGCCCAAACGCACATTTATAAATCACAAATTGAAGATATCGTTCCTGTGGGGAGTGACAACAAACGGCGTTTGGAATGGCCACTGGAAGAGATGGCATAACAAGATTAGCACAACTGAAAATTAAAAATGGTGAAATAATTCGTCCTCTTCAACGCATTTATCCGTTAGAACTGCATGGAGACATTTAAGATCATCCACTGCACGACGACGATACAGTTGATGAAGAGAAAACCTGCGAGGACGAAAACTATTCCTATGACAAAAAAGATGATATTGCTCCTACCGCCCTCTACCATACTAGAAGCGGAAGGGCTGTGAAACATCGGAATATTATGGATTTATAAATTTTTTGCAAATGTTTTGTGTATGCATTTGCAAAGGTGGGAGTATGTGGATAATTCCACTCACTCCGATAGAATTGATGCCAGAGTTCGACCAACACATGGTGGATTGTTTTAGATTTTTTATGGAAATGAATGACAGATTAGAAAAGTAATGAAATGTTTTTGACAGTTTGAATAATCTGTAATCTTTCGTTAATAAAATAGTTTTGCAACGCTGTTTCAAGTTAAATAATCAATTCTACTGATCTACTAGTACAATATTCATTCAACCGTCTTATTGTGAACAATACTTCTGTTTTTCAGAAAATTTTGACCTGTCGGAAACTGTATTTTTCTCCCTTACCAAAACTCGCTAAAAACTGTCTCCATTTTATCAAAAACGATCTCACTATCTCCAACCTTGAATAGAAATAGAGTATCAGAAACGACAATGTTTTTTGAAAAAGACAGGTGTTTTCTAGTGAATTTGATCAGATAATAAATGAAGAGAAAATTTGATAATGCTTTTCAAGACATTGTAAACCCAGTAACATATCGGAACAAATTGCTTGATTTTCCCTTCTACACTTATGGATTTCCTTGTTTTTTATTTGTTTCTCAGATTGTGAGTGGTAAATGTATCCAAGTTACACATTTATTTCACATGAATGACCACAACTATATACATCGGGAAAAATTACTTCAGTTCATCTCAAACATATTCCCACCTAGAGGTGGGAGAACACCAGTTCTCAGAGATAACCACAGATGAAAATTCTCCTCGCAGCAAGTATCATAAACTTCGACATCAGAACTGTCGTGGAGAAAAATTGTTGCTGCAACTAATAGGCTTGCCGTTCCAATCCCACTCTACTCCTTTGGAGTGGTGAAATGGACTCAAAAGGAGCTGCGACAACACGAGAAGAAACTCGATTAATGGTATATCCTAAATCGTCCGGTACAAGGTTATATTTCCCCAGATAACAGGAAGGCCGCAGACATTTCGGTTTGGACTGCCTTGCTCAAACTGAAGCTGAAGTGGAGACTGGGGTCCTCGTAGAGCTTCATAAGGATAAGTCAATGCTGAGCTCTTATTCAAGAACATCAAAAACTTTGGCTTATTGAAAACTTTTACATCTTTATTCTTCAGCTGAAATGGGCTGAAAACGGAGACCAATCGATTCATTATGGCCTACCAGGGTAGTCTCTAGAACATCTCAGTCTGCCGTTGTCACATACAAGAAAGTAAGTGAGATTTAGTCCTCCTCAGCTCCTGGCTAAACGAACATCGTCTGAAAAGAGGAGGATAAACGGACTGAATATCGAGATTCTCTTCGAACTCCGCAGACTGTACTCATTTTGTTAAAATGGTGGATCTGATTGTAGGGGTTTTTGGTGGAATGAAGAACTACTGCGCTTGAATCTGAAATTAATACCGGCTTGCTTATAGAAATTTTGGATAGACGAATGCTTTCATTCTTGGTTCACTTCAACTTCTCTTGGCACATGAATCTCGGACTGAATGATCACTCCTTTACGGGTGTCGAATTGGCAAATAATAAAAGAAACTATTGATCAGCATGTCATTATTGATTTTGTCCACCCCATAAGCCTTGAATTCAATAGATAGGAGCACTTTGTGGTAGGAGAAAAATTGAAGTTGTTACACTTGGTGGAGTGTTTCCGAGTGGAAATTCAACGTGTTAGCGTCTGGAGAGTAGTCACTTGTCGAAGAATTGATTATATAATCATTAATGAAATTTTGATAATTTTTCAGATGGTTTGGGATACCTCGACATGTGTTTTCAGAGTCATATGTCTGTTATTTTTATTGTTTCAAATTTTAAAACTAAGTATGCCTGTTACACGAACTATAGCATGTTTAGTTCCGTGAGTGGGGTCGCTTTTCGAAGCAGTCATAGATTGTGGTTCGATTTTCGTTGATCTATAATAACTCTATTTGATAGAGCATTTGAAACTATTTCAGGTTGTTAGCTCTTCAATATGAATACAGCTATGCTCCACGATTTCAAATTATTGTTTCTTTTAATCTTCATTATATTCATTGGTGCTCAATTTATGTTACGGACGATTTGGATCACACTGTCTCTTACGTAGATCAATTCATTTTTCACATTCTCAATCATGATGCTCCGGATGAAAATATTCACCAAAAAATCGTAAGTAAACTCCTTAGATTACTGATAAAATCAAATTGATGCAAACACTCAGGAGTAAGGCACTAGCTACTTTTAAAATTTCAAATCTTCCTTAACATTGGAATTATAAGGAATTTGGAAATTTGACAAAGACAGAGAAAAAACGAAACGAACTTAAGAAACTAAATGACACCAAGAATAGAAACAAATAACTACCAGAGCAACTTTAAAATGCCGTAGCAATCAATACTTTTTCCTGAGATCTACAGATGATTGTCTACTTAGTTCATATCTAATGAACTTTTATCATTCCAATAGCAAAGAAGGATTAAATGAACCATTCAATTTTTCATTGACTATCGATATGGAAATTTCTAAATTTATTGATTCTATAAAACTATGATGACGGTGGGATAAATATTACTATTATAAAGTTCTGTGTAAACTTATTTATAAACATCCTATGGTATCTATAATTACTCACATTATGAATGAATGTTTAAATCAAAATTACTTTCCCAGTCTATGGAAAAAAACTAGCAATCAACAGAGTTATAATTACCTGAGATCAATTAGTGTTCTTCCAACCTTCTCAAAAATTCTTGAAAAAGTTATGGAAAATCAAATCAGATGTTACGTTGCCTAACATAATATATCACCACAAAAACAATCGGGTTTCAGAAGCAGCTCAAGCTGAGCTAAAACAACATCAATAATAGTCAATGACCTAATCAAAGCTCTCGATGAAAACAAAGTAACATAATCTTGATATTATCAGACTACTCGAAAGCGATCGATATCATGAATCATCAAATACTTCTCTTCATGTTGCCATATCAACTGACCTACATGCAATTTTTGAGGAATCCACATATCATTTATTGAAAATCAATTCCAACAAGTCACTCGCTATGCTATTTGGAAATGAAATGATTACTGAGCAGGCAAAAAGTAACGATTTGAAAAAAAATTGCAAGTCTTACTCTAAAAATTTAGGACATATTATAGCCTCCAAGGTTACAGAACATGTTACCCATAAACTCAGAAATGTTTATGTAATCCTGAAGTTGATTTATTAGCAAAAAAAATTCTGAATACAGAAGTTAAAAAAATATGATGTGATTCACAATTTTTGCCTCACCTCAATCACTGTGATGTGGTATACCACAATTGTATATATAGGCACATACAGAAACTACAAAATCCATACACGAGACAATTTTTGGTATTAGAAGTAGATACAGTATATGTCACAAACCTAAAGATTTGTACTGGCTCCCCACCTACAAGACCATCTAACTTATAGAACGGATGTCCACAACTTGAAACTGCAAAGAAAATTGGTTTGTATATTCCTGCTCACAAAAAAACTGTCTAGGCGCTCGATCTCGTATAATATCTCGGATACAATTTATAACCTATATAAACACATGGAACCAACCATAACTGTTTTGCCTAACGGCCAATACATTTGAAGAAACATTTAAAATTCACTTATTATTCAGTCAGCACGACTGAAGTGTTACAAAAGCAGAAATCGCACCGAGAAATGTGAAAAAATGGGTTTTCCTACTCCTCCACTCTCACTCTCTTGACCCCTCTCTCTTCCTCTCACCCTCTCTCTCCTCCACCACGTTACCACTGTTTTCATCAATCTTTTCAGGCCTATGTTATGTTTGTTTTTGAAAAAGGCATTGGAGGAAGATCACATGCGGGGCAACTCAGAAATCTAGGCCAAATGTACTTTGCTCACCTATCATCAGATTTGTATTGATTATTTTTGTTATGATATGGAAATTGGTGTGCAATAAAAGTATTATTATTATTATATTGATATGTTCTACACCTGAAAAGACAAAGAACAATTGTACCCGGTTATATCTCTACATATCTACACCCAATTTTATTCATATATATGCAGCTCCCATAAGCAATGATTGACTTTGTTTGTTACTTTTGACCTTCAAATGTATACACACTTATATTTTTCAACTGTTATATTGATGATAATTTTATCTTTATTTCCAATACCTATCGGACTAATAAAAATGAAGTTTAAAATGATTGCCAGCGCTCTCAGTTCGCCGACAAGGGCAACAAACAGTCGAGTCAAGTGATATTGATGGATGTTATTATGATCTTGAAACTGTAACTTGATTCATTCGATAAAAACGCGGGAATATTTAGTCGTAAAGCAAAATTTTTGTTGTAGTTTAAGAAACACGGAGTACTCGTAGGTCAATCATTTTAGCATTTAAAATCAAAAATTGGGAAAAAATAGCAAAACAATGCAAACTTTCACAAATGTTCTATTTGAGTGCGCAATAAAACAATAAAAATTTGCGCCCTTGTACAAGGTCGGCAACATCGTTAAAAATGTGAATTATAAATAATTCTTGTTATTTTGTAGATAAAAAATGAAAAAGAGTAGCAAAATGACGAAAACAAAGAAAATATCATCTTTTATCTTTCCCCGATTTTGCGTTCATTTCCCATTTGGGATCAGAGTAAATAAATTATTCATCCATACTTTTGTTGATAACTCAGCCGAAGTACACCTGAAAGAGTGTCAAACGAAAAAAAACTCCTTTCTGCTTTGTTCGCAATTTTGTTCGCAAACTAAATTGATTATGGAAATAATGCAGAAATGGAGTAATTTCACAGAAAACATATTAAATTTGCCACCACCAGAGATTACGGAAACTTTGTCAAATTTTTGAAGAATGATAAAAAACTAAATTGTTTTTTATACTTGTCAAAGTTCCCGAATTCTGTGATGGTGGCAAATTTTCTGTTTTAAAGGAATTTACTTCCTACGTTTTCGACCAACTTAAGAAACTTTTGTACTATTTCCATAATCAAAGGTAGCAAACGGATTTTTTTAGTGAACAATAAACGAAAAAATATGTGCTGAAATAATGCAAAAGTTTTTTGAGTTGGTCGGAAACGTAGGTAGTGATTTGCTGAGAAACATATAAAATTTGCCACATAACAGATTTCGGGTACTCTGTCAAATAAAAAATTGATAATTTTGCAGTTTTTTTTCATTCCTTTCAAAGACAAAGTTCCTCTTGAAATCTGTGGTGGTGGAAAATTCAATACGATTTTTGGGAAATTACTCCCTACGTTCACTACCAATACAAAAAATTGTAGCATCATTTCCATAATCAATTCAGGTTGCAAACAAAATTTTTCAGTGTAAAATAAATAAAAAAAAATATGTTGCCGTTATTGGTGGCAAAGTTTCGGCGACACTTACGACATAGAGACATAGAGAAACCTTTCTTTGCGTTTGCCACTCTTTTAGATTTTTTTCGGCAGAGTTATTAAAAAAAGCATGAACAAATTTATTTACTCTAATACCAAATTTGGAAATGGTCGAAAAATTGTGGAACGATAAATGATGATATTTTCTGTTTTCGTCATTTTGCGACTCTTTTGCATTTTTTTCTACAAAGTAACCAGAATTGTTGATAATTTACATGTTAACAATGTTGCCGACCCTGTACAAGGGAGCAAATTCTTATCGTTTCATTCAGCACAAAAATACAACTTTAGTGAAAGTTTTCATTCTTTTGCTAATTTTTCTTTATTTCTGCTAAGGTGATGCCTATCGGGGTTATCAGGACCATGCTCAGTGGATAAGGAGTGTCCACTCATGAATGATGGTTTTTCGGGTTTTTAGGCCGACGTTTATTTAGAGAAAAACTCGACGTTTCGCCAACACGAGTGGTTGGCATTTTCAAGAGAAATGTTTACAGTTTCGATCACTGAACACTACTTGTTTGGTATGCGTTGTCTCAGCCAGTATTTATGGGTCGACGTACTCGTACCTGCGTCCGGTGCCATCGTCCCTGCGTCGGGTACCCCCTCGGATTCATTAATTTCCCGGTATGGTGTTATTAACGTTTTCTTGAGAACAGGTAGCCATGCTTTATTCAATTGTAACCCTTCTTCAATTCTGTTGAAATTGTTGGGATGTTTTTTGATTTCGATTGCTTCTCGGAAGAGTCTTGGATAATAAGCATGTGTTGTGGCAATTACTTGGGTTTCTTCGAACTTCACTCTGTGATTGTTATTGTTAAGCGCATGTTCTGCGAAAGCGGATTTTTCTGAGTGTCCTAACCAGCAATTGGCCTTGTGTTCCTTTATTATGGTATTTGTGGAACGCTTCGTGGTTCCGATATAAACGTTGCCACATGTGCATGGAATGCGGTACAACCCCGATGAGCTTAGTTCATCACGTTTATCCTTCGCCGATCTCAAGTGATCCTTCAGTTTCTTTGAAGGTTTATATATGGTTTTGATATCATACTTTCGTAGTATACGGCCAATCCGATCTGTGACCCTAGGAACATACGGTAGGAATGCTTTACTTTGTTCCTGGCAGCCATTCGATCCACTGTCGCTAGAGTTCTTTCTTTTGCGTTTTATACACCGATCAATTTCGCTTTCCATATATCCGTTTGAAAGAAGTGCGCTTTTCAAGTGTTTCAGCTCCGCTTCCAAATATTCGGGTTCACATATTCTTCTGGCTCGGTCTACTAGTGTTTTGATAATTCCTTGTTTTTGACACGGATGATGATTTGAGGTACTGTGGAGGTATCGATCAGTATGCGTTGGTTTTCTATATACCTTGTGCCACAAACGTCCTACTTTTCGAAAAATGAGAACGTCTAAGAAAGGCAGTTCCCTATCCTTTTCAACTTCCATTGTGAATTGTATATTCGGGTGTATCCTATTAATGTGCTCAAGGAATTTGTTGAGTTTTTCCAGTCCATGACTCCAAATTATGAACGTGTCGTCTACATATCGCAACCATACCTTGGGTTTGTACTTTGCCGTCTCTATTGCTTGTTTCTCTAGCTTTTCCATGACAAAATTTGCAATAAGTGTGCTCAGTGGGCTTCCCATTGAGACTACATCTAATTGTTCGTATATTTTGTTGTCGAAAACAAAGTACGACGATGTTAAACATATTTCAAAAAGTTTTGAGATATCGTTTGGGAACAGTAGTTCTATTCCCCTCATGGCTTCATCTAATGGTACCTTCGTAAATAGGGACACCACATCGAAGCTGACTAGAATGTCACTTGGGTCAATGGCCAAATCTTTGATTTTTTCGATAAAATGTGTGGAGTCTTTTACGTATGATGATGTATTGCCAATATGTGGTTGTAGTAGTTTAGCTAGATGTTTCGCCAGATCATATGTTGGTGAGCCGATGGTATTGACTATTGGGCGGAGCGGCACGTTAGTTTTGTGAATCTTTGGTAGGCCATATAGTCTAGGGATAAGAGCCTCACTGTTACACAGCCTCTTCTTTGTGTTGTCGTCCAGAGTGGATGATTTTATTGAGCGGTTCACGGTTTTTATGGTTGTTAGTGCTGGGTCCCGTTTCAATTCTTTATATATCCTAGGTTCCAGTAGATCATGTACCTTTTTCAGACAATCGTCCACTCATTTTAAATACGTAGACAACAATGAATAGACTAAAACTACGTTAATTTCACTTTGCCAACGTTGCGTCAATGAAGTTAGCATCATTGGGAACTGAAGCTTTCCTGAATAAACTCACCTTATATGATACACATCTCTATGGTAGTCATTTAAATTAATTTTTCGAATAATAAGTCGAAAATACAAAATAAAAATTTTAAATGTTTAAAATTAATTCAAGATAAAAATCTGAAAAACAAATCGGGACTCGTAATGACGGCTCACACGCTATTTCAGTTGAAGGAAAGCCTGGAAATACTCATCAGACCTCAAATTATCAACTCCATAGTAAAGAACATATGCTACTAGTGCACCTAGAACAAATTTCTTGGGAGAAGAGGATCTTGTAGAACCCACTGAAAGTGTTGAAGGCACATTATTTGTGAAAATTATTTCTTTGTCACATTGCCTTGGGTGCGCCAATGATATAAACTCCTCGGGAGCTGAGATAACATCCATATTTGAAAGTACATGGAAGTATCCTGAAAGATGCTAACAATTAGTAGAATAGGGATGTTTGTATTATTATGCCATTTATAGTTATCGTCAGAAAACTGCTACTAGTGTCAATGGTTGAAGAAACACATTTCAAATTTAGAAATGTTCGTTTACTATTAGTATTCTTGAATACTCAATTCATTCCACAAATCTAAGAGTATCGACTTGCATCGATGCCAAAGTATTTTCTTCTGTCAGCAGTTCAAGGCATTGTGTTGATTCCAAAATTTTAGTAGGCAATTCTGCAATAGGGATTAAGAGAACCCAGAAAGGTTTGAACCAAACCGAACTGTACTGACAGGAATTACATCTCTATTAATAACCCTATTCTACATACACTACTCTATCATTATAGTTACCATCAATATATAACGGAATTCTTAACCATTCGGACCTTGTCTTTGTGAAAATGAATGTATTTGTATTAATAAGCAAAAATGATATCACCAACTATCTCCGTGCCAGATCATCTTTTACACTCACAACATCGTGCCCATCGTACCCATTCCTGACGTAATGCACAACATATACTTACAGTGACCGCTGAAATGTATGTACCATGTGAAAAAAAAAATTGTTAGTGATGGAAAAACAGATACGAAAAAATCCGGGAGCTTTGCGCCCGGTAAAATTCGAAGGGGTAAGGGGAAGGGTCAATATTCAAAAATCCGGGCGCTTCGCGCCTGGGTAAATTCGAAGGGGGAGGGAAGGAATTAGTGAATTTTAAAAAATCCGGGCGCTTCGCACCGGGTAAATTTGAAAGGGGGGGGGGCGTAAGTAGATATTCAAAAATCCAGGCGCTTCGCGCCCGGGAAAATTCGAAAGAAGGGGGTCCAGGCGCTTCGCACCCTAGAAAATTCGAATGAGGGAGGGTTTCATTGTTTTTCGGAAATCTAGCTTGTGGGACCAGAAATTTTACTTGTAGAACCGAAATTCGGCTCGTAGGACCAAAATCCTGCTCGAAGGACCAAGAAAAAGCTATCTCGAGAACGGGAAGAGCTAGAGAGATGGGGTTTTTACCGTTGGATTTCTATCGGAAGTGCGCATAGAAACTGTGTAAAAACACCTCGTTTGACATAGAAGGAAAAAAGTTACGAGTGATTTTTGAACTTTTTTGAAGATAACTCGAGAACGGAGACACTTAGCAGGATGAGATTTTTACCACTGGGTGAGAAATGATAAAATGCACACAATTTCGAAGTGTTTTTTTTTCAAGTCCAATCTTCGATCACTAGTTTCAGAAAAACTACCTTGCAGGACGATATAGAAAATTTTTCCATTTTCAAAATGTGTCCAAAATGCCGTTTTCGACCTGCTCTATCAATTCTTCACACTCCCTAAAACACCTATTTTTAAGGCTTAAATTCGGAGATCTGGCGTTACCGCACCTGATTTGATCGAGAAACACCAAAATTTTAAAAGCGAAATTTTCAAAGGAAAATCCGTTTTTTTTTTCGAGATATCGAAAAAAAATTTGCAAACTTTTTGTAGATTTCATCGAGTACAATAAAAGTGTTGCCATACATTTTTTCGATATCTCGTTTCGTTTTCGAGTTATAAGTGATTTTAATCCACACCGACACATTAATTTTTTTTTGTCAAGCTATGGAAAATTTTCATGATAACATTTTGTAGATCCGTCCGAGTACAATGAAACTGTTGATATACATTTTCTCGATATCTTATTTAGTTTTCGAGTTTTTGACGTTTTTAGAAAAAAATGTGAAATATTTCAAAGTCCCAAATTTTTACAAATCGAATTATTTTCGTTTCAATATATGGAAAATTTGGAGGAGATGGCAAGGGGGCGATAAGGAGGCGGTAGATACGAATAAATCCGGGCGCATTTCGCCCGGTTAAATTCGAAGGGGGAGGGGGTAGGGTCAATATTCAAAAATCCGGGCGCTTTGCGCCGGGAAAATTCGTAGAAGGGGAATTCCTGGCGCTTCGCGCCCTAGAGAATTCGAAAGGGGGGAGGTCCAGGCGCTTCGCGCCCTAGAAAATTCGAATGAGAGGGGGTCTCATTGTTTTTCGAAAATCTAGCTTGAGGGACCAAAAATTTCACTTGTAGAACCGAAATTCGGCTCGTAGGACCAAAATCCGGCTCGAAGGACCAAAAAAAGCTATCTCGAGAACGGGAAGAGCTAGAGGGATGGGGTTTTCACCGTTGGATTTCTATCAAAAATGCGCATAGAAACTGTGTAGAAACACCGCGTTTGATATAGAAGAAAAAAAGTGATTTTTGAACTTTTTTTAAGATAACTCGAGAACGGAGACACTTAGGAGGATGAGATTTTTTCAAAAAAAAAAAAAATTCGCAATCTTGAAATTTTCACCAAATCTGGCGTTACCGCACCTGATTTGATCGAGAAACACCAAAATTGGAAAAGCGAAATTTTCAAAGGAAAATCCGTTTTTTTCGAGATATCGAAATATTTCATTGAAACTTTTTGTAGATTTCATCAAGTACAATAAAAGTGTTTCCATACATTTTTTTGATACTCGTTTCGTTTTCGAGTTATAAGTGATTTTAATCCACACCGACACATTAATTTTTTTTGTCAAACTGTAGAAAATTTTCATGATAACATTTTGTAGATCCGTGTACAATGAAACTCTTCATACATATTTTCTCGATATCTTGTTTAGTTTTCGAGTTTTTGACGTTTTTAGAAAAAAATGTGACATAATTTCAAAGTCCCAAATTTTTCCAAATTATGCCTTCGAATTTTCTTGGGTGCGAAGCGCCTGGACCCACCCCCCTCCTTCGAATTTTCTAGGGCGCGAAGCGCCTGGACCCCCCACCCCCCTTACGAATTTCCCCAGGCGCAATGCGCCAGGATTTTTTAATATTTACTAATTCCCCCCCCCTTCGAATTTACCCGGGTCGAAGCGCCCGGATTTTTTAAAATTCACTTAACCCTTCCCTCCCCCTACAAACTTTCCCGGGCACGAAACGCCCGGATTTTTTAATATTGACCCTTCCCCCTCCGCCTTCGAATTTTACCGGGCGCAAAGCGCCCGGATTTTTTCGTATCTACTACCTCCTTACCGCCCCCTTGCCCATCTCCTCCAAATTTTCCATATCTTGAAACGAAAATAATGCGATTTGGAAAAATTTGGGACTTTGAAATATTTCACATTTTTTTCTAAAAACGTCAAAAACTCGAAAACTAAATGAGATATCGAGAAAGTGTATAGGAACAGTTTCATTGTACTCGGACGGATCTACGAAATGTTATCATGAAAATTTTCCATAGCTTGACAAAAAAAAATGAATGTGTCGGTGTGGATTAAAAATACTAATAACTCGAAAACGAAACGAGATATCAAAAAAATGTATGGTAACACTTTTATTGTACTCGATGAAATCTACAAAAAGTTTCGATGAAATTTTTCGATATCTCGAAAAAAACGGATTTTCCTTTGAAAATTTCGCTTTTCCAATTTTGGTGTTTCTCGATCAAATCAGGTGCGGTAACGCCAGATTTGGTGAATATTTCAAGATTGCGAATATTTTCTTTGAAAAAATTCTTATCTCCGAGTGTTTTAGGGAGTGTGTAGAATTGATAGAGGAGGTCGAAAACGGCATTTTGGACACATTTTGAAAACGGGAAAATTTACTATATCGTCCTGCAAGGTAGGTTTTCTGAAACTAGTGATCGAAGATTGAACTTGGAAAAAAAAATATATTGATGTTGTGTGCATTTGATCATTTCTCACCCAGTGGTAAAAATCCCATTCTCCTAAGTGTCTCCGTTCTCGAGTTATCTTCAAAAAAGTTCAAGAATCACTCGTAACTTTTTTCCTTCTATGTCAAACGCGTTGTTTCTACACAGTTACTATGCGCATTTCTGATAGAAATCCAACGGTGAAAACCCCATCCCTCTAGCTCTTCCCGTTCTCGAGATAGTTTTTTTTGGTCCTGCGAGCCGGATTTTGGTCCTACTAGCCGAATTTCGATTCTACAAGTAAAATTATTGGTCCATCAAGGTAGATTTTCGAAAAACAATGAAAATACCCCCTCATTCGAATTTTCTAGGGTGCGAAGCGCCTGAACCCCCCTCCTTCTAATTTCCTAGGGCGCGTAGCTCCTGGACCCCCACCCTCCTTTCGAATTTTCCCGGGCGCGAAGCGCCCGTATTTTTGAATATCTACTTACTCACCCCACTTTCGAATTTACCTGGGCGCGAAGCGCACGGATTTTTGAATATTGACCCTACCCCCTCCGCCTTCGAATTTTCTAGGGTGCGAAGCGCCTGGACCCCCCCTCCTTCGAACTTTCTAGGGTGCAAAGCGCCTGGACCCCCCTCCTTCGAATTTTCTAGCTAGCGAAGCGCCTGGACCCCCCTCCCCCTTCGAATTTTCCCGGGCCGAAGCGCCCGGATTTTTTAATATTGACCCTATTTTACCGGGCGCAAAGCGCCCGGATTTTCACCGGATATTCACCGCCCCCTTGCCCAACTCCTCCAAATTTTCCATACTTATGTTGAAACGAAAATAATGCGATTTGGAAAAATTTGGGACCTTGAAATATTTCATATTGTTTTCTAAAAACGTCAAAAACTCGAAAACCAAATCAGATATCGAGAAAATGTGTATGAACAGTTTCACTGTACTCGGACGGATCTACAAAATGTTATCATGAAAATTTTCCATAGCTTGACAAAAAAAATGAATGGGTCGGTGTGGATAAAAATACTAATAACTCGAAAATGAAACAAAATATCGAAAAAATGTATGCCAACACTTTTATTGTACTCGATGAGATCTACAAAACGTTTTTATGAAATTTTTCGATATCTCGAAAAAAACGGATTTTCCTTTGAAAATTTCGCTTTTCCAATTTTGGTGTTTCCCGATCAAATCAGGTGCGGTAACGCCAGATTTGGTGAGAATTTCAAATATTTTTTTGAAAAAAATTCATATCTCCGAAGTTAAGCCTTAAAAATAGGTGTTTTAGGGAGTGTGTAGATTCGATAGAGGAGGTCGGAAACGGCATTTTGGAAACATTTTGAATACGGGAAAATTTTCTATATCGTCCTGCAAGGTAGGTTTTCTGAAACTAGAGATCGAAGATTGGACTTGAAAAAAAAATGTCTCGATGTTGTGTGCATTCAATCATTTCTCACCCAGTGGTGAAAATCCCATCCTCCTAAGAAACTCCGTTCTCGAGTTATCTTCAAACGCGGTGTTTCTACACAGTTTCTATGCGCATTTTCGATAAAAATCTAACGGTGAAAACTCCATCCCTCTAGCTCTTCCCGTTCTCGAGATAGCTTTTTTTTTGGTCCTTCAAGCCGAATTTTGGTTCTACAAGTAAAATTTTTGGTCCCACAAACTAGATTTTCGAAAAAGAAGGAAACCTCTCCTCATTTGAATTTTCTAGGGCGCGAAGCTCCCCCCCCCTTCGAATATTCTAGGGCACGAAGCGCCTGGACCCCATCCCTCTCCTTCGAATTTACCCAGACACGAAGCACCCGGATTTTTTAAAATTCACTAACCCCCCCTGCCCCCTTCGAATTTTCCCGTCCGCGAAGCGCCCTGATTTTTTAATATTGACCCTTCCTCCTCCCCCTTCGAATTTTTTCGTATCTACCGCCCCCTTGCCCATCTCCTCCAAATTTTCCATATCTTGAAACGAAAATAATGCGATTTGGAAAAATTTGGGACTTTGAAACATTTCACATTTTTTTGTAAAAACGTCAAACACTCGAAAACTAAACGAGCAATCGAGAAAATGTATATGAACAGTTTCATTTCACTCGGACGGATCTACAAAATGTTATGAAAGTTTTCCATAGTTTGACAATAAAAAATTAATGTGTCGGTGTGGATTAAAAACACTAATAACTCGAAAACCCCCCCTCCTTCGAATTTTCTAGGCGCGAAGCGCCTGGACCCCCCTCCTCTCCTTCGAATTTTCCCGGGCGCGAAGCTAGCGGATTTTTGAATATCTAATTACTTCCCCCCCCTTCGAATTTACCCAGGCGCGAAGCACCCGGATTTTTTAAAATTTACTAACCCCCCTCCCCCATCGAATTTTACCGGGCGCGAAACGCCCGGATTTTTGAATAATGACCCTTCCTCCACCCCCTTCGAATTTTTTCGTATCCACCGCCCCCTTGCCCATCTCCTCCAAATTTTCCATATCTTGAAACGAAAATAATGCGATTTGAAAAAATTTGCGATTTTGAACTATATCACATTTTTTTCTAAAAACGTCAAAAACTCGAAAACTAAACGAGATATCGAGAAAATGTATATGAACAGTTTCATTGCACTCGGACGGATCTACAAAATGTTATCATGAAATTTTTTCATAGTTTGACAAAAAAAAAATTAATGTGTCGGTGTGGATTAAACACACTAATAACTCGAAACCCCCCTTCCCTTCGAATTTTCTGGGGCGCGAAGCGCCTGGACCCCCCCCTTCTCCTTCGAGTTTTCCTGGGCGCAAAGCGCCCGGATTTTTGAATATCTACTTATTCCCCCCCCCCCTTCGAATTTACCCGGACGCGAAGCGCCTGGTTTTTTTAAAATTCACTAACCCTCCATTCCCCTCTTCGAATTTTCCCGGGCGCGAAGCGCCGGATTTTTTAAAATTGACCTTTGCACCTCCCCCTTCGATTTTTTTCGTATCTACCGCCCCTTTGCCCATCTCCTTTAAATTTTCCATATCATGAAACGAAAATAATGCGATTTGGAAAAATTTGGGAATTTGAAATATTTCACATTTTTTTGTAAAAACGTCAAAAACTCGAAAACTAAACGAGATATCTAGAAAATGTATATGAACAGTTTCATTGTACACGGACGGATCTACAAAATGTTATCATGAAAATTTTCTAAAGCTTGGAAAAAAAAATGAATGTGTCGGTGTGGATTAAAAACATTAATAACTCGAAAACCCCCTTCTTCGAATTTTCTAGGGCGCGAAGCGCCTGGGCCCCCCTCTCCTTTGAATTTTCCCAGGCGCGAAAAACAAAAAAAAAATTCATCCTCTGAATTACTCAATTCAACCGTCCGTTTCGATGTAGTGTGCATTTAATCATTTCGAGAACGGGAAGAGCTAGAGGGATGGAGTTTTCACCGTTGGATTTCTATCAAAAATGCGCATAGAAACTGTGTAGAAACACCGCGTCTGACATAGAAGGAAAAAAGTGACGAGTGATTTTTGAACTTTTTTGAAGACAACTCGAGAATGGAGACATTTAGGAGGATGGGATTTTTACCACTGGGTGAGAAATGATTGAATGCACACAACACCGAGACATTTTTTTTTAAAGTCCAATCTTCAATCACTAGTTTCAGAAAACCTACCTTGCAGGACAATATAGAAAATTTTTCCGTTTTCAAAATGTGTCCAAAATGCCGTTTTCGACCTCCTTTATCAATTCTACACACTCCCTAAAACACCTATTTTTAAGGCTTAACTTCGGAGATATGAATTTTTTTCCAAAAAAAAAATTCGCAATCTTGAAATTTTCACCAAATCTGGCATTACCGCAGTTACATATATGGTACCGTATCGTCCTGACGCCGGCCCATATAGTTCCACTGGACCAGATAGCTAAGCCGCGCCTGGATTCCTTACCGAAGTATTGTCGCTGACGCTGTTCCTGCCGATGGCCCTTCTTCGTACTGGAAATTTCCATTCATACCGAACTTTATCTCTCCGATCAAATATGTTCGGGTTGTTGAATCATCTTATTTATTATTATAAATAGCTGATCATGTTTGAGAAGTGTTGTTAGAATTATTCTTTAGATGTTGTTGTTACTATAAGCTCTCTTCAATAAAACCATTAGTTGAATGAAGTATTTTTAATCAGGTGTAATTGAAAGTGTGACTTGGTAATCCAACAAGTCAATTAGAGGTTCTAACCACCAAAAACAAGTTCGAATCTTTGAACCAAACACACTGCGAGATTCGAATTGTAACTGGCGCAGTCGGCAGAGGATTTGTTTCACATTTCAACAAAGGGATTTGTGAATTATCCAAGCTGGTTTTCAAGAAAACGAAGTCATCGTGCCTAACAAATCTGGAAAGTGACTGCCGGAGCCTTGGAAGCTGGAACAGGTGCCCGAAGGAACGAATATCTCGAAGACACCTTTAGCAAATAAGAAACAGGTGTCCCGACGGAACGAATATCCCGAAGACACCTTTAGCAAGTAAGAAAAACCTAGTTGAGAAGGCCCAGGGTAACCAGGCTCTCACGGGTGGAAGAAAAAAGAAATTTCAACACATCATATAGTAGCTGAGAACCCATCATCATCCTACATATTGGAACGTAAGACTCTCTCATTTTCCATTCACTGTTTCCTTTCATATATGCATAATACAATTTTCTCACTGTTGTATATTTTTATGTTTCGTGAATTTAGAGACCCTGCGAAAAAAAATAAAATCGCAAGAAACCAAATTAGGCGAATATTGAATAATTCTGATAGCGAATCCGAAGGTGAACAAAATACTGTTCCTGAATTGAATACTGAACTTGAAAATCTTTCCGAAAGTATACAAAATCTTTCTATCGAAGAAATTTCTAACGAATCAAACACTTTGAATATGGCATTCAATTATCAAGAACTTAGATTATTTTTGGACATAATTCCTATATTTTCAGGCGAACCATGCGAACTGAATAACTTTTGTGCATCTTGTGACGAAATTTTCAATAAATACGCAAATGCTGATGAAACAATTAAAAAACTCATTCTCAGAGCCATAATAAAAAAATTGAAAAATAAGGCTTTGGTCTTGGTTTACAGCAGAATTGAATTAACCAAATGGGATGACATAAAAAAGCTTTTGAAATTATCTTTTTCTGACCAGAGATCATTTTTCTGTTTGCTTCAAGAATTACACAGTTTGAGACCATATTTCAAAGAATCGCCATCCAATTTTGGCATGCGTTGTCAGTACACTTGAAGCTTATTATTCACATCAATTAATAATGAACAAATGACCCTGGAACAAAAAGTTGCGCACATTTCTAATGTTGATCAACTCGTATTGATAACCTTTTTGAAACATTCACCTGCACATCTCCGAACAGGAGTTCGATTGAAGAATCCTGATTCACCAGAAACAGCCTTACAATATCTCATAGAAGAAGAAAATTTTTCCTCATTAATAATTGAAAATAAAAATCGAAATAATACTGGTTCACTTACAATTCCAAATTCAAATATTAGAGCCCCCGCTTTTCCACAAAATTTTCCACGATCTCAAAATCACTTTCAGCCACAAAGATCATTTCAAACTCACCAACAAACTCCACCACAGTTCAATCAATCACAGACTTTTAGTTCTCAACCCAAATTTCCAAGTCAACCAATAAACATTCAACCACATCGAATCCCTCAACAAAAAGCATTCACTATCCAACAGGTATTTTGGGAAACCACCTCAGAATCAGAACGTTTGGAAACCAAAAAATAATTTCCAACCCCAGAATCAACCAACCCCAATGTCCACTACAACTAGACTACTACAACATCTTACACAGAGACACAGTAATTACTTTACTCCTCAATCTAGACCAACATTTCAAATTGAAGAATTACATCAAATTAACGACCCACCATTTAACGAAACTACCGCTTTTGATGAAACCAATGACTTTCAGAATATTGTGAACCCGGAATATCAACATAATTTTGACAATGACTATAGCCAAACTACCCAAAATTTTGACGAAGTTTACACTGACTCAGGGGAAATAACTCTAGAGTCCGGATTATCAAGAAAACGGAAATTTTTTGACACAAGCCTCTTCAAGGACGGTAATCTAGAAATAAATGTCATGGTTCAGAGAATTCTACCCTTCATTTCCATAGCATTACCTGACGGACAACCATTACACCTCATGTTGGACTCAGGAAGTCATATTTCAATACTGAACCCAGCCATTGCACAAAAATACTTTTCGGAATATATTTTTATAAAACCAAATTCTTTACAAACCTTATGCGGAGAGAAAAATAAAAAATATGTTGCAACCTTACCCGCATTTGCAGAATTTCACTCAAATAGCAAGATTTCCTTTACAATATTTGATTTTCATAGATTTTTTGATGGCATTATAAGTTTCAAGGATTTAAAAATTATGGGATTTGATTGGAGTATTCAGAAAGGAATATTATATCGAGATAATGTTCTCATAAAAGTTAATCAGTGTTCTCCGAGCGAATATTCATCTTACAATCTTACTATCGGTGCTCACGAAATATATTCCACTCAGATACCTGTAAACGTAACGACAGACGGAACCTATTATATTCCTGAAACAAAAATTGCTAATAATTGCTTTATTCCAGAATGTATTGCTACAATAAAAAATTGTCATGCTGGGCTCAAAATTCATAACTACAATTTTTCTGACGTACATTTTTCACTTCAAGCCCCTCTCGAAGTACATTCCTTAGAAAATGTAGTTATCTATGATTACGAATTAAATAATTTTAATAACTGTCCTGACTCTCTCTAAATAGATCACTTACTTCGTCTAGATCATTTAAATTCTGACGAGAAAACTAGACTCACACGTTTATGTAAACAATTTCATACTGTTTTCCAAAAACCAGACCAACCTTTGACTTCGACTACGCAAACCACTCATAAAATTCGCACTACCGACGATGAACCGGTCTATGCAAAAACATACCGATTTCCTCAAATTCATAAACAAGAAGTAGATAAACAAATATCCCAAATGCTAAATGATGGCATTATTCAAAATAGCACCTCACCTTGGTCTAGACCAATCTGGATACTACCAAAAAAAATTGACGCTAGCGGTCAATCAAAATGGAGAATTGTTATTGACTACCGGAAATTAAATGAAAAAACGATTACAGAACGCTTCCCTATACCAAACGTAGATGATCTTCTTGACAAACTTGGTAAAGCTCAATATTTCAGCACTTTGGATTCAGCTAGCGGGTTTCACCAAATTCGGATGCATCCTGATAGTATATCAAAAACAGCATTTTCAAGTGACAAAGGGCACTATGAGTTCCTTCGTATGCCATTTGGATTGAAAAATGCTCCTAGCACTTTCCAAAGGATGATAAATGAAGTTTAAAAAAAGTATATTAATCAGATATGTCTTGTCTATATGGACGATGTTATAACCTTTTCATCCACTCTTGATGAACATTTACCTAATTTGAAACTTATCTTTCAAAAATTACTTGAACATAATTTAAAAATTCAACCTGACAAAAGCGAATTTTTGAGACAATCGTCGAATTTCTGGGACACATAGTCACAGCCGATGGTATAAAACCAAACCCAAAAAAAATTCATGCAATACAAAATTTTACAATTCCAAAAACTCATAAACAAATAAAGAGTTTTTTAGGGCTCATTGGCTTCTATAGAAAATTTATAGATAATCTCGCGAAGATAACAAAACCAATGACAAACTGCCTGAGGAAAGAAAAACGGGTAGAACATACACCTGACTTTATAAACGCATTTAACTTATGTAAAAAATTACTTTGCAATGAACCTATACTACAACACCCCGACTTTACAAAACCCTTCACTTTGACCACAGACGCCTCACAATATGCCATAGGAGGTATTCTATGTCAAAATAATAAACCAATCTGCTATGCAAGCAGAACTTCAAATCCTCAAGAAGTTAATTACTCGACAATAGAAAAAGAACTACTTTCAATCGTATGGTCAATAAAGTATTTCCGTCCGTATCTCTTTGGAAACAAATTCAAAATTCGATCAGATCACAAACCGTTAAAATGGCTTGCAAGCTTGAAAGATCCTGCTTCTAAATTACATCGGTGGAAACTTTTATTATCCGAGTACGACTTTGAAATCGAACACATCAAAGGCAAAGAAAATATAGTAGCCGACGCCCTATCACGAAATCCACCCTATCATGACAATATCTCTGTCATAGGAGAAGCCGGTAATATTAATGAAACCATAAACGAGTTTATAAAAAACCCTGAAAACTATCAACTAGAATGTCATACTACCACAATACACTCCGCGCAAGAGGCACCTCTTCTGGCATTTCCATATTCTGACAAACCACCCAACTATCATAAAAAACAAGTAATCATGAAAATTGTTGACTCAAACAAAGCGATCTATGCTCACAAGAAAACATTTTTGGAAACAAACGTTTTTATATTACATTTCGGAAACAATTCCTGGAAGAAGATATTGAGGAATTCCTTTTCAATCTTACCATATCAGGGAGATACTTCCTTTATTTCCATGACAAAAATCACGAAAAAATCTTCATTTCATTCATGCAGACTAAAATTGATACATTAACATCAAAAATAATATTGTGTTCTCAACTTTTGACTGATGTAAAAGAAAAAGATAGACTTGACAAAATCCACTATCACCATATTTACAAAACTGGCCATAGAGGAATCCAAACTACTATTGATTCGATCAGAAAAAATTATTACTGGCCCAACTTGACTCAAGATGTCACAAATTTTATTAATGACTGTAATATTTGTCAAAAAAACAAATATGACAGATCACCTCCGATTCTGCAATTTCAAGCTATACCCATTGGTAATAAAACTTTTGAAAAAATACACATTGATGCCCTTTCCATAGCGAAAGAAAAATTCCTTACCATAATCGATACTTTTTCCAAATTCGGACAAGCATATCCAATCCCTGGTATAAACGGGATAAATATTCTTGATGGATTACTTTCTTTTATATCACATTACGGCATCCCCCATAGAATCACTTGCGATGGAGGATCTGAATTCAATAACAATATTTTTCAAGAATTTTGCAAACTTCATAAAATTACCATTCACTTCACTACCCCAAGAAACCCAAATTTCAATTCATACATCGAACGATTTCATTCCACTCTTTTAGAACAAATTCGTACTCAAAAGTGTCAATCTCCCGAAGAATCTTTACAAAATTTGTTGAAATACGCATTGCTCCATTATAATAACTCCATTCATTCCACCACTAAATTTACCCATTTTGAAATTGTAACCGGTCATCTTGGCTCCAAAGATCCATTTGACCTACAAGAAAAAGATATAATAAGTAAATACGTTACCGAACATCATCATAAGCTTAAACAACTATATTCAACGGTTAAACAAAAACTAGATACAAAAAAAACAAAACAACTGGACGAAACTAATCAAAAACGAGACATGCCCCCCATATTCACAGAAAACGATCAAATTAATATCAAAGAACAACCTAGAGATAAGTTAGCAAACAAATACACAATGATACGAGCTATTGCTCAAACTAACAATAAAGTTAGAACCGACTAAACTCGATATTCCAATCACAGAATTAAAAAACGAAAAGTAAAACAGAAATGATTTTTTTTTTCTTTTTTTTCCTGAATGAAACTCATACTTCTTTTATATCAAACAAGTATAAATAACGGTTCTGTTCAAAAACTAACAAACCCAATTATACCTGTCGAGCTACAGCACTCTAAAATAATCGTTTCTAAACATACTTTCGTTAGCTTTATCAATACAACAAAATTAATTCACATTCAAAATACCTTCCATACCCAAATTGAGGCAATCAATGATATATGCTCTGTTGGTCTACTAATTCAACAAGCAAGAATGATACACTCTCAGTCAGATAATTTACTGAAAATTATTATTCCACACAAGATTCACAAATGAGGATTGTTCAATTTCATTGGTACTGCAAGCAAATGGTTATTTGGCACCTTAGATAATTATGATGGTGAGAAAATTAATGCGATCCTCACTCACATTCAGACAAGTGATCATTTGATTGAGGCCAAAATTAATAAACAGACTACGATGATGCAACAATTCATGATTTTGACTAACGCGACGCTTTATTCAATTCAAGATAATTTGGAAATCCTTTCTTTCGCCTTTGCAAAAAACTTAAGATACCAAACTTGGCATAACATAATGTCTTCATTAATAAATTTTCTGACAGCTTTTCATCTCCACCTAAACCAAATTGTAAATGTCACTTTCGCACATATGAATAAAGTTCATCCCACATTTCTTTCACTTAATAACTTATACACATTAATTGATACCATTGATACTTTATACCCTACGGATCAATTACCTCAATTCCAAAGTCAACATAGTTATTATGCATTTCTGGGTATTCAGTTAGTTTTTTCAGATGAGAAAATTGTATTTTTGCTACATTTTCCTATTCTAAAATCAACAACTTTCCATCCCTATTTCATATTTCCAATTCCCATCCAAAACCAAATTATTGTACCCGATAAACCCTATTTAATCCTGAATGAGAGAAGTGAACTACATCAATTCTTGGACACACCATGTGAAATATTAGAAGACGCCCATTTTTGCCCTAACTGTATCCAGAACATCATCTCCACCAACGAAGCATCCAACTGCACCCTCTATCCGGTTGTTCCCTCGCTGTACTCACTCATAAGGATACACCGAATGTCGTTTTGCTCACCACACCGATAACTCTACCAGTTAGCGAGCACTGTTCCATTGAAGTACATCACTCTCTACAACCTGGAAGCTACATCATCACATTGCCGGACCAGTGTTCTGTTCAGATTCAAGATGAAATTTTCCAGCATGGACATCAAGCACTCCAACCTTTTACCATACGTCAACTCCCTCCTTTGAATCTTTCATCAATAGCCAATCATACTTCACCTATTCAACTGAAAAGTTTACATTTGAATGAGCTTTCTCATCTCACAGCCACTCTCCAAGCCCAAAAAATCTTCCAGATACCAAAAAATTCTGCCACTTTGGATGATACCTTTCCACTTTGAGCTATCATCCTTGTTTGCATCACGGCATGCATTATCACAATAGCCGGCGTAGTATGCTATTATCGCCTTTGCTATCCTTACCGCCTTGCTCCACGACGAAGTCCTGTTGATCAACAAGCTGCAGCACCTAGCCAATCTAGCCTACCCTAGGTTTGCATCTAAAGAGGGAGGAGTTACATATATGGTACCGTATCGTCCTGACGCCGGCCCATATAGTTCCACCGGACCAGATAGCTAAGCCGCGCCTGGATTCTCTACCGAAGTATTGTCGCTGACGCTGTTCCTGCCGATGGCCCTTCTTCGTACTGGAAATTTCCATTCATACCGAACTTTATCTCTCCGATCAAATATGTTCGGGTTGCTGAATCATCTTATTTATTATTATAAATAGCTGATCATGTTTAAGAAGTGTTGTTAGAATTATTCTTTAGATGTTGTTGTTACTATAAGCTCTCTTCAATAAAACCATTAGTTGGATGAAGTATTTTTAATCAGGTGTAATTGAAAGTGTGACTTGGTAATCCAACAAGTCAATTAGAGGTTCTAACCACCAAAAACAAGTTCGAATCTTTGAACCAAACACACTGCGAGATTCGAATAGTAACTCCGCACCTGATTTGACCGAGAAACACCAAAATTGGAAAAGCGAAATTTTCAAAGGAAAATCCGTTTTTTTCGAGATATCGAAAAATTTCATAATTTTTTTTTGAGATTTCATCAAGTACAATAAAAATAATAATTACCATACATTTTTTCGATATCTCGTTTGGTTTTCGAGTTGTTAGTGTTTTTAATCCACACGACACATTCATTTTTTTTGTCAAGCTATGGAAAATTTTCATGATAACATTTTGTAGATCCGTCCGAGTACAATGAAACTGTTCATATACATTTACTCGATATCTCGTTTAGTTTTAGAGTTTTTGACGTTTTTAGAAAAAAATGTTAAGTATTTCAAAGTCTCAAATATTTCCAAATCGCATTATTTTCGTTTCAAGATATGGAAAATTTGGAGGAGATGGGCAAGGGGGCGGTAAATACGAAAAAATTCGAAGGGGGAGGAGGAAGGGTCAATATTCAAAAATTCTGCTCTTCGCGCCCGGGAAAATTCGATGCGGGAAGGAGGGGTTAGTGAATTTTAAAAAATCCGGGTGCTTCGCGCCCATGTAAATTCGAAGGGAGGGGGGAATAAGTAGATATTTAAAAATCCGGGCGCTTTGCGCCCGGGAAAATTAGAATGAGAGGAGGGGGGTCCAGGCGCTTCGCGCCCTAGAAAATTCGAAGGAAGTGGGGGGGTTTTGAGTTATTAGTGTTTTTAATTCACAGCGACACATTAATTTTTTTTCTCAAGCCATGGAAAATTTTTATGATAACATTTTGTAGATCTGTCCGAGTACAATGAAACTGTTCATATACATTTTCTCGATATCTTGTTTAGTTTTCGAGTTTTTGACGTTTTTAGAAAAAAATGTGACATAGTTCAAAGTCCCAAATTTTTCCAAATCGCATTATTTTCGGTTCAAGATATGGAAAATTTGGAGGAGATGGGCAAGGGGGCGGTAGATACGAAAAAATTCGAAGGGAAAGGGGGAAGGGTCAATATTCAAAAATCGATGGGGGGAGGAGGGTTAGTGAATTTTAAAGAATCCGGGTGCTTCGCGCCCGGGTAAATTCGAAGGGGGGTGAAGTAAGTAGATATTCAAAAATCTGGGAGCTTCGCGCCCGGGAAAATTCGAAGGAGAGGAAGGGGGTCCAGGCGCTTCGCGCCCTAGAAAATTCGAAGGAGGGGGGTTGGTTTTCGAGTTATTAGTGTTTTTAATCCACACCGACACATTCATTTTTTTGTCAAGCTATGGAAAATTTTCATGTTAACTTTTTGTAGATCCGTCCGAGTCCGTTCGAAGGGGGGTGGGGGTCCAGGCGCTTCGTGCCCTAGCAAATTCGAATAAGAAGGGGGTTTCATTGTTTTTCGAAAATCTAGTTTGTGGGACCAAAAATTTTACTTGTAGATCCGAAATTCGGCTCGTAGGATCAAAATTCGGATTGAAGGACCAAAAAAAAGCTATCTCGAGAACGGGAAGAGCTAGAGGGGTAGTGTTTTCACCGTTGGATTTCTATCGAAAGTGCGCATAGAAACACCAGGTTTGACATAGAAGAAAAAAAGTTACGAGTGATTTTTAAACTTTTTTGAAGATAACTCGAGAACGGAGACACTTAGGAGGATGGGATTTTTACCACTTGGTGAGAAATGATTAAATGCACACAATATCGAGACATTTTTTTTCAAGTCCAATCTTCGATCACTAGTTTCAGAAAACCTACCTTGCAGGACAATATAGAAAATTTTCCTGTTTTCAAAATGTGTCCAAAATGCTGTTTTTGACCTCCTCTATCGATTCTACACACTCCCTGAAACACCTATTTTTAAAGCTTAACTTCGGAGATATGAATTAAAAAAAAAAAAAAATATTCGCAATCCTGAAATTTTCACCAAATCTGGCGTTACCGCACCTGATTTGATCGAGAAACACCAAAATTGGAAAAGCGAAATTTTCAAAGGAAAATCTGTTTTTTTCGAGATATCGAAAAAATTTTGTAGATTTCATCGAGTACAATAAAAGTGATACCATACATTTTTTCGATATCTCGTTTCGTTTTCGAGTTATTAGTGTTTTTAATCAACACGACACATTCATTTTTTCTGTCAAGCCATGGAAATATTTCATGATAACATTTTGTAGATCCGTCCGAGTACAATGAAACTGTTCATTTACATTTACTCGATATCTCGTTTAGAGTTTTTGACGTTTTTAGAAAAAAATGTTAAATATTTCAAAGTCTCAAATATTTCCAAATCGCATTATTTTCGTTTCAAAATATGGAAAATTTGGAGGAGATGGGCAAGGGGGCGGTAGATACGAAAAAATTCGAAGGGGGTGGGGAAGGGTCAATATTCAAAAATTCTGCGCTTCGCGCCCGTGAAAATTCGATGGTCGAGGGGGGATTAGTGAATTTTAAGAAATCCGGGCGCTTCGCGCCCATGACAATTCGAAGAGAGGGGGGGGGGGATATGCAGATATTAAAAAATCTGGGCGATTTGCGCCCGGGAAAATTAGAATGAGAGGAGGGGGTCCAGGCGCTTCGCGCCCTAGAAAATTCGAAGAGAGGGGGGTTTCGAGTTATTAGTGTTTTTAATCCACACCGACACATTCATTTTTTTGTCAAGCCATGTAATATTTTCATGATAACATTTTGTAGATCCGTCCGAGTACAATGAAACTGTTCATAAACATTTTCTCGATATCTCGTTTAGTTTTCGAGAATTTGACGTTTTTAGAAAAAAATGTGAAATATTTCAAAGTCCCAAATTTTTCCAAATTGCATTATTTTTGTTTCAAGATATGGAAAATTTGGAGGAGATGGGCAAGGGGGCGGTAAATACGAATAAATTTGAAGGGGGTTGGGGAAGGGTCAATATTCAGAAATCCGGGAGCTTTGCGCCCAAAAAAATTCGAAGGGGGGAGAAGGGGAGGGAATAAGTATATATTCAAAAATCCGGGCGCTTCGAAGGAGGGGGGGCAGGAGCTTCGCGCCCTAGAAAATTCGAATGAGGGGGGATTTTCATTGTTTTTCGAAAATCTAGTTTGTGGGACCAAACATTTTAATTGTAGAACCGAAATTCGGCTCGTAGGACCAGAATCCGGCTCGGAGGACCAAAAAAAAGCTATCTCGAAAACGGGTCCCAAATTTTTCCAAATCGCATTATTTTCGTTTCAAGTGTAGTATGATGGTCAGGATATTACAATAAACTCTCCCTTTAACAAAAGTTCAATATATTCCGCACCTTACACGTCTTACTTCTACAAGTTTCAGTTAAACAATGAATCTCATTCGGACTACTCATAATACTAATACTAGTCACCGGGTGACACATTATGATAAGCCGGTACTGCACGGTTATCCTGACCTGTTGATGTCCTCAACAGCAACCATGATGGACCTCATCTGTAAGTAAATAGAATATAATTATTAATTCAATTCATATCTCATTTGCGCCTTCAGAGGGTTCATTTGTGTCCTGAGAGGGCTCATTTTTGCCATCTAAGGACTCATTTGTTCCATCAGAAGGCTTGTTTGTGCCATCAAAGGGCTCTTTTGTGCCATCAAAGGGCTCATTATGCCATCAAAGTGCTCATTATGCCATCAAATAGCTCATTTTGCCATCAAAGGGCTCATTATGCCATCAAAGGGCTCATTGTGCCATCAAACGGCTCATTATGCCATCAAAGTGCTCATTATGCCATCAAAGGGCTCATTATGCCATCAAAGGGCTCATTATGCCATCAAAGGGCTCATTATGCCATTAAAGGTCTCATCATGCCATCAAAGGGCTCATTATGCCATCAAAGGACTCATTATGCCATCAAAGGGCTCATTGTGCCATTAAAGGGCTCATTATACCATCAAAGGGCTCATTATGTCATCAAAGGGCTCATTATGCCATCAAAGGGCTCATTTGTATTACCTTAACGATTTTGAAACTTGAAGTGTTTCATGTGTTTCTATGCTACAACCCCTTCTCCTGGGCCATTGGATCTTCTGTATGCAGGTCCTCTTCAACCTTATACCTGTCGGAAGAATCTCTGCTCCTATCGTAGCCAAGACATCAGCATTGTGCGGTTTGTTCTTTCCACCTGTCCATTTCCTCGAGGTAAACCTACAGCTATAGTGTATAATTTAACGTCCTTTTTCTCCAAAATCTATAAATGCGATACATTAATGTCCGCCAGTATGAAGCGTTTTGTAAAATCTTGAAGTTACTTGGCTTTTTCGAATCACCTCAACATTTTCTACTCTACTATCCTTCAACATTTTTTTCAAATAATTTTTATATATATATATATATATATATATATATATATATATATATATATATATATATATATACATATATATATATATATATATATATATATATATATATATATATATATATATATATATACATATATATATATATATATATATATATATATATATACATACTACTATCTTTAGCAACTCAGGAAACATGCATCCACCATACATTAAAGACTCAGGCGAATTACAACCTCAGTATACTGACGCCACAATGTCATCCTGAATTTTTGCCTCTACTGAACACTTTTTTATTACCAATTTCCAACACTAGAAGCCTCTGATGCGAGTTGAACACATTGGTGTGTCAGAAATCTGTACATTGTTTGAGGTAAAGTAGAAATCTGAAGAAGAAGAAGAGTTTGCATGAGGCGGTAATGTTAGAACTATGATGAAACTTGTATATATTAGTTCAGCATTCTACCACGTGTGGCGTACACGTCATATACCTACGGAATATATTTTATCTGTTTCAGTAATGTTGCGAACTCACTGATATGGCAACATGGCAACGATTATTACTAATCTCATTCTTGGACTGTTCAAAGCAGGTATGACTTCTTTACGCGGGGAAGTTGGGAATTCACAATAGACTGAAAATAAAGCCTGCATATTATGGATGTTCAAGAATTTTTTTTTCGGGCATTTATGAAGATACCGTAAACGTACAGGGTCATTCATTAAAAATTAACTTCCATTTTAATTTTATTAATACATATAAAAAACATGTACAGTTGTTACTGATTTTTTCTTAATAGTTATCTAGAACACAGAAAGTGTAAAATAGATATTTACCATACAAGATCATGAAGTAGGACTTTTTTGTATGAAAGTGAATTTTGTGGAATGAGGCAGAGCCGGAGTTCAACAAAGCACGCAAAGAGTGGTTTACAAAAATGTATCGTTAAATGTGTTTTCTACGACAGCTATTGTATAGGCAAATTGCAGCGATTATATCATTAATTTGAATGTTCAATCTGAAGTTTTGAATTTTCTTCATGTTATCAAATCACTTCCGAGTAAATTGTATGCAAAAACTTTTTTCAAAAATTGAATAATATATGAATAGTGTGTAAAAAATCTCTTCATGCACTGTTGATATACTTACGCATAAGTGATTTTGTACGCACTTCTGCGAAAAAATATAACTTTACGCCCTGTGGAAGGTGTGTGAAATCTTAGTATATGCACTGTCGTAGGAAAATGAATGTTTTCAGTTGAACACTTAACATTTGAAAAGTTTAATAATTACTAGTTAATAAAACACTTATTGTCAAATCGCCCATTTTTCTCAGTTAAGTTCGGATGAAAGTTGAAAGGTATTTCGATCTGCACCTTTCTATGGATTATGATATTTTTTAGATGTGCCATCGGTGGAGAATGAAATGGAACATTATCTCATATTTTTAGTATCGACAGAAAGCCTGGTTTTCTCTCATTTTAGTAGTACTAATATTACTTTTACTATCTCGATAGGTACAGTATGTTTCGTATTTTTGTGTCCACCGCTGTAATTCACTTACCTATTGCTTAATTTGTTCAAAAATTTTCTCAATCGGGGAATGTAGCCAGTGGGATATTTTCACAGATGAAATTGGGGACACTTTTGAATCATTATACTCATGCCACGTGCCTGCAAAAGGATGTCTACAGTAGGCTGTATAGTGTCCGCTATTGAAAGTCCCACAATGATTAGACAATGCATATAGACTATATAACGACAGGGGGCTACGTTGTCTGCTGTATAATTACTCATGTATCTAGCAGTGAAAATTAATCTAAAATATCATTTATTATTCATTTATTTTCATTTATTTTCAGAACTACCAAAAAATATTTTGGAAGTTTTTAATGGTCTTGGATTTGACGTTTTCAGACTAAGCATCCAACGTTTCGTATTCTCTGGACCACCCACAACTTATTTTTTTTAAAAACGGAACTGGATATTTTATGACACTATTCGAAATGAGTTTCTATCCTGAATCCAGCGGTGTATCTTACAATGCCTTTCAAAGACAGGTTTCGGGTAATCTGTATCTGTATTGAATTTATAATCAGTGTTCATTTCATTAAAGTGTAGAATACTTCGAGCATAAAGTGATTAACTAGGAAAACATAAATGACAATCAATAATCATCCAATTATGGGGCAATTTCAGACAATTTTTTTTTAAGATAAATAATTAATAAGTGATCGAAAAATAATGGCTCAAAACTTCTACTACTTTATTCAATTATGCAATTTCAACTGCTTTTCTTTCACTAGTGTAACGGTCTTGTGGTTCCAAACGAGGTTTCAATGCAAATTCACATTTTTTTCGAATAATTTCGAGGTGAAATATCTACATTACTATTGTTCTTGTTGATGAATTGTGTTTAATTTTCAGAGAATTACATAAGTTTCGGGAGAATTGACTGACTTTGTTGATTCAACTGAAAATGGCAGAAACTAACTGTTAATTTGATCAAATCTGGATACGGTCCATATTACCTGAAAACCGCATTTAAATGGCATTGTTTGATACACCGTTGGATTCAGGATCAAAAGTTATTTCGAATAGTTTCATAAAATATCCAGGTCCGTATTTGAAAAAAAGTTGAGGGTGGTTCGGAGATTACGACACGTTGGATGCCACACCTGAATCAAAACCACATCTGAGTCGAAGTCAAAACTATCGAAAGAAAGCCAATACTATCAAAAGGAAAGCCTCCAAAATATTTATTGGTAGTTCCGAAAATAAATAACCAAAAAACCGAAATAATCGAATTTTGTTTTTTTGTTATATCTCAAGAACCGGCCCTGTTATTTTCAATTAGTTTTTACCGCTAGATTATGCTTCCAGATACGCATCAATTTTTTCTCTATTGAACCAGTATGGTTTGGAAGTTACCAATACAATCCCATTAAAAAAGTGGCTACCTTGTATAAGGTAGGTAGGAGAATAAATAATCGAGTTGAGTAATGAGTTGTTTGAAATTCATTTTCTGTAAAGGAATTCAATGGAGGATACCTTTCCTGTTTAAGTGACTCCCCACAAATAAAAAAATGTTTTTGCTATAAGTACTTGCAAAATCTTAGATACTCAGAAAATGCATCGAATGTCTTGTGTATTCTATTGTATGAAAACGACTTGGAATATTTGCCTTCCTTGAATACTGAAGAACCAATACTTTAGTATTCGTGCTCAGAATGCCATAATACTTCGATAGATAGAACAAATTTCTAAAAAATCACGATAACGAATATTCATCATAAGAGAGAATAGTAACAATGACTGAAAATGAAAATGGGCCGTTAGGAATAAATGAATAATCAAAACTCACTTTTCTCTCGGAGCTAATTTGACCCCTCTTTCTCTTATTTTTATAATTATAATTTTGTTTTCTTTTTCATCTGCCACAACAGTTTTGATTCCGTCTTTAAAACCCATTAACCGCCAAAGGTGCGTAAACGCAACTTTTCTATACACATTTTTTTTTGTGGTTTGGATCAATATTATTCATATTTATTCTGATGGATATTCATAACAATAATCCAGAAGAAGTAAAAATATTTTTATTCAATCCAAAACATGATTTTTTAATCTCTGAAATTTACTTGAAAATGTTATAAATTGACCGTTCTTGTAATTCTCCAATAAAATCAATTTTTTTTTGGTACTGAATATAAAATGATAAATTCATTTCGTGCTAAACAGTAATATAAAATATGCTCAATGATAAAGTGTATTTTCATTTACGTAAATATTTTCGGATGTCGTTCATTTTTGCATGTACTTGTGATGGTTGCGTATACGCACCTTTGGCCGATAATAGTGAACATTTTCATGCACTAGTATGCGAGTCTTGACAAGTTTGGGAATATTAGGATACGACGGTCAGTTGATCATTAGCCTTGCTTGAGTTTAGTTCAGTGCAAATCAGAAACGGCAAAGAAGATTTCTCGTGTTATTCCTTATTATTTTTTGTAAACATTGTCAAAATGAGAAAATGAGGTAAGAATCATAACTTGAGTGTAGATTTTGGTATTTCAATATCATTATTTTTCATTATAGTCAGTTTTCGAAATGGGAAATGAAGAGAGCACTGACGGCGCAAGAGTTGAGTGCTTTATTAGAGGAAGAGTTGGATTATCAAAATTTTGATTCGATTGATGTTGTTTATGTGCCGCCGGAAACAGACGAAGTAACCGATGAGGAGGACATTGATGAAAATATAATCGGAGAAGAAATAATGGAGAAGGATATTGCGGGAACTTATGAAATACAAGTAAATAAGGATAGTGATGATCCAGATGATGACATCCCTTTGAGTGAAATAGCAGAACGTACTGAGGCGGATGTTGCCGGAACTTCTGGAATACAATTGAATGAAGATAGTCATGATTCAGAAGACGATCTCCCTCTGAGTGAAATAGCAAAACGTTATGAATCAGAAAATCAAAAAGCTACGAAATCTCAAAAATATGTTATTCCAGAATGGAAAAAAATAGATATACCTACTTATGCAGGTTCTCCTCAATACCATTCTATTGAACATTTGAATAACATAAGAACAGAACATGGCGACAAGACGCCTTATGAAATCTTTTCACTATTTTTGGATAACGAAGTGACCGAAAAAATTTTGAATTTCTCAAATACCTATGCATCCCAAAACAACCGGCACGATTTTCATATCAACAAATCAGATTTGAAAAAATTTATTGGAATACTGATATTATCCGGATATCATACTCTACCACAAACTGACATGTATTGGTCAAAGGATGAAGATAAAGAAGTGCGCATTGTAAGAGAAAGCATGAGTCGAAATAAATTCAGATCAATAAAGCAAAACATCCATTTGTCAGATAACACATTGTTGAACAAAGATGATAAATTTTCAAAATTGACACCAATTTTTGATATCATCAACAGGAAGAATATACAGTTCGGTATATTTGCAGATAATCTTTCTATTGATGAAGAAATGGTGCCGTATTTCGGACGGCATTCCTGCAAAATATTTATTCGCGGAAAACCAGTGAGATTTGGTTTCAAGCTGTGGTGTCTATGTTCTGATACTGGTTACTTATTCAAGTTCATTCCATATGGCGGAAAATCGGAAAAAGCAAAACCCACTGTAGCATTAGGAACTAGAGTTGTTTTGGAGCTCCTGTCAGTGGTTGAAAATCCAGAACAACATAGGATATTTTTCGATAATTTTTTCTCTTCATATTCTCTTTTTGTGAGCTTGAAAGAAAAAGGATTTTTCGCAACAGGAACAGTGAGGGAAAACCGTACTGCTAAATGCCCCGTTGGAGATAGTAAAACAATGGCTAAAAAGGAAAGAGGTTTTTACACTTGTGCTTTCGATCCCAGTCTTGGAGTTCTAGTTGTGCGATGGAATGACAATTCTGTAGTAACTGTGATGACCAATACGTGTGAAGTTCTACCCCTTGTTCAAGCTAAACGCTACAATCGAAAAGAACATAAAGAGATTCTTATACCCCAACCAAATGTTATACACCACTATAATAAATATATGGGAGGAGTGGACCTCCATGATAATGGCATTGCCAACTATCGGATTGGTATAAGAGGAAAAAAATGGTGGTGGCCACTGTTCACTAATATGATCGACAGTATGGTTGTGAATAGTTGGAAAATTTATAGAATTGCGAATGAATCCAGAATATCACAACTGGAGTTTCGTTCCCAACTGGTAATGTGTCTACTAAAATGTAGTGGGCAATCAAGCAATACTGATGAAACCTCGAATGGTGCCAAATCCAAACCATCATACGGAAGACCATCTAAATCAGCTCTACCAGATGATATAAGATTTGATAATGTTGGACATGTGATAATCAGAGATACCAACAGTGCAAGAAAAAAATGTCGATTTTGTAAAAGTAACACCATTTATTTATGTAGGAAATGCAAAGTGCATGTACACCCAGATTGTTTCGAAAATTATCATATGAAGAAATAGGGCACCTACTCTATATTTGTTTATTTTTTGCAGTCGATTATTTTAACCATTTTTGGCCAAAGGTGCGCTTACGCACCCACTTGTTTTTTTCAATACTGTGAGTTTATATTTTTTTTAATGACGAGTTGTTGTTTGTTTGAGTATTCTAAACGAGTCACAATAAATGTTTTTTCTAAATTACAAATTTCTAATGTCTTGGCCGTTAATGGGTTAACGGGGGACAGAGGTCTATTACAAAACCAATTTTTATTTCTTCCTTCAGCCCAAAACTCAAGTGGTACCTAAATATAATGAGGAATTTGGTATCAGACAAAACAGCATCAGAACTTTTTCATTGGGAATAGTTTTATTCAATACCTTCCATCTAATTACAAAATTTTTATTTTGTTCCTTACCGTTCCACGTTCCATTATTTTTGAAGAATTATTTCCTCCTGTAAAATAAGAATCGAAAGATATGGATCTTTATGGTGGAAGTCAAATATGATTTCGATTTTTACGCATGAAGATGTTCAAAACGACGAAGTTAAAGTTTCTTTGAAAATACTTAGTTTATTAATTTCATTCATTACTACCCAACACAAATTTATGTTTTCTGCATTAGCATTCAACGGTTTCGTAATATATTTTCAAATAATTGCTTAAATAAAGAAATTAAATAAACCACGTTCTTAAAAACTAAAGAACACGCCTTACTCCTAACATTGAAAAGTAGAAAATAATTTCTAATATAATAATAACTAAAATGTAAAAAATCTTGGGTGTTCTTCACCTATATTCTTATATTATTATCATTTAGCGTTCAAGAACTATATACGTAAAGAGCACCCAAGCATTTTTTACATTTCAGAAATTATTAAAATTTATTTTCTACTTTTCAGTCAATGTTAGGAGTGAAGTGTCTTCTTTAGTTTTTTGAACTAGAATTTTATTTTAACTTTTTTTAGTTTTTATACATGTTCAAAATTTCAAGCTTAGGCTTAACAATTTGGACCGAATCTAACTATGATCACAAAACGGGTCCGCCATCTTGAATTTTTGAATTCTGACAAAAGAATCATAATTTCGAATCCCGAAAACTCCCAGATACCAATTTTGAATATAAACGGACCATTATCGCAAAACTCATTTTGGAGTCGCCAACTTGAATTTTTCAATTTTGACAAAATTATCATAATCCCGACCCAAATATCCTCAGATGACAATATTGAATAAAATTGGCCCATAAGCCCAATACTTGTCTTCCATTTTGGAGCCACCATCTTGAATTTCTCAATTCTAACAATAAAATCATAATATCCGACCTTGAAAACCCCCAGATACCAATTTCGAGTCGAATCGGACCATTATCACAAAACGGGTCCGCCATATTGAAGCCGCCATCTTGAATTTTTGAATTTTGACAAAAAATTATAATCTCCCAAAACCCCTAGATACCAATTTTGAATTGAATCGGACAACATTCTCAAATCTCGGTCGCCATTTTGGAGACTCCATCTTGAATTTTTGAATTTTAACAAAAAAATTATAATCTCTGACCCCGAAAACCCTCAGATATCAATTCCGAATGGAATCAGACCATAATCGCAAAACTCGTCCGTCATTTGGAGCCGCCATCGTGAATTTTTGAATATTGACAGTAAATCATAATCTCCTACCCGGAAAACCTCCAGATACCAATTTTGAATAGAATTGGAACACAATCACAAATCTCGTCCGCCATTTTGTAGCCGCCATATTGAATTTTTGAATTTCAACAAAAGAATCATAATCTCCGACCCGAAAACTCCCAGATACCAATTTTAAATATAAACGGACCATAATCGCAAAACTCTTTCGCCATTTTGGAGTCGCCATCTTAAATTTTTCAATTTTTGACCAAATAATCATAATCCCCGACCCAAATATCCTCAGATAACAATTTTGAATAGAATTGGCCCATAATCCCAAAACTTGTCTTCCATTTTGGAGCCACCATCTTGAATTTCTCAATTCTAACATTATCACAAAATGAATCCGCCGTATTGAAGCCGCCATCTTGAATTTTTGAATTTTGACAAAAAATCGCAATCTCCCAAAACCCCTAGATACCAATTTTGAATTGAATCGGACAACAATCTCTTTCGATATTTTGGAGACGCCATCGTGAATTTTTGAAAATTGACAAAATAATCATAATCTCCGACCCCGAAAACCCCCAGATACCAATTTTGAATAGAATTGGACCATAATCGCAAAACTCGACCGTCATTTGGGCCGTCATCTTGAGTTTTTTAATGGTGACAAAAGAATCATGATCCCGACCCCGAAATTCCTCAGCTTCCAATTTTGAATAGAATCGGCTTATAATTAAAACTAATAATCAAACCATTCACCCTCATTCTAATACTTCGACAGTAACAAATCTTTAGTCGTCGCGATAAAAATGAGTGAATTTTCCCGCCATTGAAGATTCTTTACTGTTTGTAGGTATTCTGGGAATAATACCAGTAAATTTTATTCATTAATAAAATCCGATACTATTCCACTCACCTATAGAACTCTTTGCGGTCAACATCATTTTGTAGGCTCTTGTTGATTTGTCCATTTTTAATTTCCACCAGTACCTCACACAAACAGACTTGAAATAATCATCCGTCAATTGAGAGTATTGGACGCTGGGTAGCTAGGGGATTCCCACAATAACAACCTAGACGTGGCAATAGACGTGGCAACAATGCCTGACGTTATAATGTATCGTATATGAGTTTTTAATGTTCACATTTCGGATAAAATATACAAAACTGACGTGATAATGACAGTGATTTGTGAAGAGGTGCCAAGGTACTATCAGTAGTGAGAAAATGTATTTTATTATTCTCATATTAGTACCATCTGATCGGTTGAGGTGGGGATAGGGCTGTTCGTGATGAATATACATGAGCCAAACTCAGGATATACTTGATTCTTCAACAAGACGCTGTAGGGTATGCGATCTGGTTTGACGTCTTAATGTTCATAGATGTAAATATATATATATATATATATATATATATATATATATATATATATATATTACAGCTTAAAATTGTAAATAATAAGGAAAAAAGACTTTACGAATATAAATAACAGAAAATTTTGAAATTTCAGTCGAAAAACAAAAGACTTGTTGATTGTATCGAAGGGACACAAATCAGTTGTCAATAGAAAAGAAATCTGTAATTTTCAAGTCAATGTTACCAACTGTAATCTTGTACCAACTGTAATCTTGTACCAACTGTTGAAATATACGACTGTTGTTTTGTTAGTTAGGAAAAAATTACATTTCCAATTGAGTAGTTATGGAGATATTATTATTCATTTGGAGAGTGTGGTCTAACGACAATAAGAAGGAATAAATCTCACTCAAATGATTTATATCAGTTCTTTTATTCATACATTTTTTGTCTTGAGATATGAAGGCCATTTCCAAAAAAGTTCTCTTAGTCATATGTGTCTCTTTAGCTAATATTTTAGTTGAGTAATAATTTATTCGATGGTCAAATTTGTTTACATGATCAGCAAGAGCACATCTTTCAGGATGAAGTCTACAATCACTTTTATGTGAGGAAATTCTACTTTTTAGGCATCTAGAAGTCTGGCCAATATAATTTTTATCACAGTCCTGACAAGGAATGCTATATACTACATTTGAAGTGGAAGTTAATGGAATTTTATCTTTTACTTTTGAATAAATTGATCTTATTGGTAAAATAGTTTTATTTGCTATTTTGACATTACATACTGAATGAAAGAGCCTGGACAATCTTGGTGTAATATCTTTTATATATGGAAGTGAAGTGAATGTAGGAATTGTAGGATTTGTAGGATTAGTATTAGCAACATTGCCATTAATGGATATGTTCAGATTGTTAGATATAATATCTGTTTCAATATTTAATGGTGTGCTGAACAGAATACTTCTCAGTAATTTTGGTGGATAAGCATTGTCTGAAAAGAGTTTGAAAAGAATATCTAGTTTTTTTTTTTTATGAAAGGATCTATCTGAGATTTTGAGTACTCTATCTTTCATCTGTTTCACAAGGTTTATTTTCATTGACCGCTTGTGATAAGACTCGAAGTTAATATATCTTCCAGAACTGTATGGTTTCCTGTACCAGTCTATAAGAATTTTGATATTAAGACCACGTATGAATCTTGTATCTAAGAAAGATACGGAAAAATCATCATCCTCAGTTTCTATTGTAAACTGAATATATGGGTCAAAGCTGTTGAAAGTACTAAGAATCTCAGTAATGCCATCTTTCGGTAAAGCGACAATGATATCATCAACATATTTTTTGATGAAAAAAGGTTTAAATGATAGTACTGGAATTACTGTGTCCAACACATCATCCATCACATATGAAGCTAATATAGGGGAGATTGAAGCTCCCATTGGAGTTCCAAAACTTTGTTTATAAATTTTGTTGTCAAAAGAGAAATATGTGTTATTGAACAAGAAAGTTAAAATTTTCATGAATGTTTCTTCATTAATGTTACAATAATTGCTAACACGATACCAATTTTTGTGAATTGATCTTTGACAAACTTCTAAATATACATTACTAAAAAGAGAAACCACATCAAGACTTGCCAAAACGTAGTCATTAGGTATGTTTGTGTTATTAAATTTATTATTTACTTCAAAAGAGTCTTGTATAAAGTATTCATTATCGGAATCATATGCTTTAGTTAGAATATCTGTGAGAAGAGAGGCAATGGCTTCTGTTGGAGCACCAATACATGAAACTATAGGTCTCATCGATAAAGTAGGTTTATGTATTTTTGGTAATGAATAGAATTTTGGAAAAATAGAACGGAGAAACTTAGGAGGATGGGATTTTTACCACGGGGTGAGAAATGATTAAATGCACACAACATCGCGACATTTTTTTTTCAATTCCAATCTTCGATCACTAGTTTCAGAAAACCTACCTTGCAGGACGATATAGAAAATTATCCCGTTTTTAAAATGTGTCCAAAATGCTGTTTTCGACCTCCTCTAGGATTAATTTCGGAGATATGAATTTCTTTCAAAAAAACTATTCGTAATCTTGAAATTTTCACCAAATCTGGCGTTACCGCACCTGATTTAATCGAGAAACACCAAAATTGGAAAAGCGAAATTTTGAAAGGAAAATCCGTCTTTTTCGAGATTTCGAAAAATTTCAATGAAACTTTACAATAAAAGTGTTACCATACATTTTTTCGATATCTCGTTTCGTTTTCGAGTTATTAGTGTTTTCAATCCACAACAACACATTAATTTTTTTTGTCGAGCTATAGAAAATTTTCATTATAATATTTTGTAGATCCGTCCGAGTACAATGAAACTGTTCATATACATTTTCTCGATATCTCGTTTAGTTTTCGAGTTTTTGACGTTTTTAGAAAAAAATGTGAAATATTTCAAAGTCTCAAATTTCTCCAAATCGCATTATTTTCGTTTCAAGATATGGAAAATTTGGAGGAGATGGGCAAGGGAGCGGTAGATACTAAAGAATTTGAAGGGGGTGGCGGAAGGGTCAATATTCAAATATCCTGCGCTTCGCACCCGGGAAAATTCGGTGGGGGGAGGAGGGGGTTAGTGAATTTCAAAAAATCCGGGCGCTTTGCGCTCGGGTAAATTCGAAAGGAGGGGAGAGTGAGTATATATTCAAAATTCCGGGCACTTCGCGCTCTGGAAAATTCGACGGAGAGGGGTGGTCCAGGCGCTTCGCGCCCTAGAAAATTCGAATGAGGGGGTAGTTTCTTTATTTTTCGAAATTCTAGTTTGTGGGACCAAAAATTTTACTTATAGAACCGAAATTCGGCTCGTAGGACCAAAATCCGACTCGAAGGACCAAAAAAAAGGTATCTCGAGAACGGGTAGAGCTAGAGGGATGGAGTTTCCACCGTTGGATTTCTATCGAAAATGCTCATAGAAACTGTGTAGAAACACCGCGTTTGACATAGAAGGAAAAAAGTTACAAATGAGATTTTTGAACTTTTTTGAAGATAACTCGAGAACGGAGACACTTAGGAGGATGGGATTTTTACCACTGGGTGAGAAATGATTGAGTGCACACAACATCGGGACATTTTTTTTCAAGTCCAATCTTCGATCACTAGTTTCAGAAAACCTACCTTGCAGGACGATATAGAAAATTTTCCCGTTCTCAAAATATGTCCAAAATACCGTTTTCGACCTCCTCTATCAATTCTACACACTCCCTGAAACACCTATTTTTAAGGCTTAACTTCGGAGATATGAATTTTTTTCAAAAAAATATTCGCATTCTTGAAATTTTCACCAAATCTGGCGTTACCGCACCTGATTTAAACGAAAAACACCACAATTGAAAAAGCGAAATTTTCTAAGGAAAATCCGTTTTTTTCGAGATATCGAAAAATTTCATTGAAACTTTTTGTAGATTTCATCGAGTACAATAAAAGTGTTGGAATACATGTTTTCGATATCTCGCTTCGTTTTCGAGTTATTAGTGTTTTTAATCCACACCGACAGTTTTAATAAAGTATTCTTCACACTTGTTGCCTGCTTTGCTTCTCCGGAACATAGAGTAATTCAAGGAGGAGAGAACTAAGTTAATTTCTGTTCTCAAAAATCGAGTAGTGCCTTCCGAACCAAAGGCTGCGAGGGCACTATCGTAATTGGAGAGGAGGGGGTTCCAGGAGCTTCGCGCCCTAGAAAATTCGAAGGAGGGGGGGTTTTCGAGTTATTAGTGTTTTTAATCCAAACCGACACATTCATTTTTTTTGTCAAGCTATAGAAAATTTCCATGATAACATTTTGTAGATCCGTCCGAGTACAATGAAACTGTTCATATACATGTTTTCGATATCTTGTTTAGTTTTCGAGTTTCAAAGTCCCAAATTTTTCCAAATCGCAGTATTTTCGTTTCAAGATATGGAAAATTTGAAGGAGATGGGCAAGGGGAAGGTAGAATGAAAAAATTCAAAGGGGGAGAGGGAAGGGTCAATATTGAAAAATCCGGCACTTCGCGCCCGGGAAAATTTGAAGGGGGGAGGGGGGTGTTAGTAAGGTGGGGGGAATAAGAAGATATTCAAAATTCCAGGCGCTTCGCTCCAGGGAAAATTCGAAGGAGAGGGAGGGGTCCGGGCGCTTCGCGCCCTAGAAAATTCGAAAGGGGGGGTTTCAAGTTATTAGTGTTTTTAATCCACACAGCCACATTCATTTTTTTTGTCAATCTACGGAAAATTTTCATGATAACATTTTGTAGATCCATCCAAGTACAATGACACTGTTCATATACGTTTTCTCGATATCTCATTTAGTTTTCGAGTTATTGACGTTTTTAGAAAAAAATGTGAAGTTAGTCCCAAATTTTTCAATATTCAAGGGTCAATATTCAAAATTCCGGCACTTCGCGCCCTGGAAAATTCGAAGGGAGGAATGGGGAGTAAGTGAACTTTAATAAATCCGGGCTCTTCGCGCCTGGGTAAATTCGAAGGGAGATGGGAATAAGTAGATATTCAAAAATCCAGGCGCCTTGCGCCCGGGAAAATTCGAAGGAGAGGGAGGGGGTCCAGGCGCTTCGTGCCCTAGAAAATATGAAGGGGGGGTGGGATTTTTGAGCTATTAGTGTTTTTAATCCATACCGACACATTAATTTTTTTTGTCAAGCTATGAAAAATTTTCATTAAAACATTTTGTATATCCGTCCGAGTAAAATGAAACTGTTCATACAAATTTTATCGATATCTCGTATAGTTTTCGAGTTTTTGACGCTTTTAGGAAAAAATGTGAAATATTTCAAAGTCCCAAATTTTTCCAAATCGCAGTATTTTCGTTTCAACATATGGAAAATTTGGAGGAGATGTGCAAGGGAGCAGTAGATACGAAAATATTCGAAGAGGGAGGGGGAAGGATGAATATTAAAAAATCCGGCTTTTCGAGCCCGGGAAAATTTGAAGTGGGAGGGGGGGGGGGGTTAGTAAATTTTGAAAAATCCGGGCGCTTCGCGCCCTGGTTAATTCGAAGGAGGGGGAAAGTAAGTAGATATTCAAAATGGGAAAATTCGAAGGAGGGAAGGGGGGTCCAGGAGCTTCGCGCCCTAGAAAATTCGAAGGGGGGGAGGTATTCGAGTTATAAGTGTTTTTAATCCACACCGACACATTCATTTTTCTTGTCAAGCTATGGAAAATTTTCATAACATTTTGTAGATCCGTCCGAGTACAATGAAACTGTTCATATACATTTTCTCGATATCTCGTTTAGTTTTCGAGTTTTTGAAGTTTTTAGAAAAAAAAGTGAAATATTTCAAAGTCCCAAATTTTTCCAAATTGCATTATTTTCGTTTTGAAATATGGAAAATTTGGAGGAGATGGGCAACGGGGCGGTAGATACAAAAAAATTCGAAGGGGGTGGGGAAAGGGTCAATATTAAAAAATCCGGGCGCTTCGTGCCCTGGAAAATTCGAAGGGGGGGGGGGTTCCAGGAGCTTCGCGCCCTAGAAAATTCGAAGGAGGGGGGGTTTTCGAGTTATTAGTGTTTTTAATCCAAACCGACACATTCATTTTTTATGTCAAGCTATAGAAAATTTCCATGATAACATTTCGTAGATCCGTCCGAGTACAATGAAACTGTTCATTTACATTTTCTCGATATCTCGTATAGTTTTCGAGTTTTTGAAGTTTTTAGGAAAAAATGTGAAATATTTCAATGTCCCAAATTTTTCCAAATCGCAGTATTTTCGTTGCCCTTGCCCTTGCCCTTGCCCATCTCCTCCAAATTTTTCATATCTTGAAACGAAAATACTGCGATTTGGAAAAATTTGGGACATTGAAATATTTTACATTTTTTCCTAAAAACTTCAGAAACTCGAAAACTAGACGAGATATTGAGAAAATGTATATGAATAGTTTCATTGTACTCGGACGGATCTACAAAACGTTATCATGAAAATTTTCCATAGCTTGACAAAAAAAATTGATGTGTTGGTGTGGATTAAAAACACTAATAACTCGAAAATCCCACCCCCCCGTCGAATTTCCTAGGGCACGAAGCGCCTCGACCCCCTCCCTCTCCTTCGAATTTTTCCGGGCGCGAAGCGCCTGGATTATTTAAAATTCACTAACCCCCCCCCTCCCCCCTTCGAATTTTCTAGGAATTTTGAATATTGACGCTTCCCCCTCCCCCTTCGAATTTTTTCGTATCTACCGCCCCAAATTTTCCATATATTGAAACGAAGATAATGCGATTTGGAAAAATTTGGGACTTTGAAATATTTCACATTTTTTTCTAAAACCGTCAAAAACTCCAAAACTAAACGAGATATCGAGCAAATGTATATGAACAGTTTCATTGTACTCCGACGGATCTACAAAATGTTATCATGAACATTTTCCGTAGCTTGACAAAAAAAAATTAATGTGTCTTAGTGGATTAAAAACACTAATAACTCGAAACCCCCTCCTGGACCCCACCCCTCTGTTTCGAATTTTCTCAGGCGCGAAGCGCCTGGAATTTTGAATATCTTCTTATTTCACCCACCTTACTAACACCCCCCCCCCCTTAAAATTTTCCCGGGCGCGAAGTGCCGGATTTTGGAATATTGACCCTTTCCCTTCGAAATTTTTCGTATCTACCGCCCTCTTGCCCATCTCCTCCAAATTTTCCATATCTTGAAACGAAAATAATGCGATTTGGAAAAATTTGAGACTTTGAAATATTTCACATTTTTTCATAAAAACTTCAAAAACTCGAAAACTAAACGAGATATCGAGAAAATGTATGAGAACAGTATCATTGCACTGGGACGGATCAACAAAATGTTATCATGGAAATTTTCTATAGCTTGACAAAAAAAAATGAATGTGTCGGTGTGGAATAAAAACACTAATAACTCGAAAATTTCCTCCCCCCCCTTCCCTTCGAATTTTCCAGGGCGCGAAGTGCCTGGACCCTCCTCCTCTCCTTCGAATTTTCCCATTTTGAATATATACTTACTTCCCCCCCCTTCGAATTCACCAGGGCGCCAAGCGCCCAGATTTTTTAAAATTTACTAACCCCCGCCCTCCCCACTTCGAATTTTCCCGGGCGCGAAGCACCCAGATTTTTTAATATTGACCCTTCCCCCTCCCCCTTCGAATTTTTTCGTATCTACCGCCCCCTTGCCAATCTCCTCCAAATTTTCCATATCTCGAAACGAAAATAATGCGATTTGGAAAAATTTGAGAATTTGAAATATTTCACATTTTTTGCTAAAAACGTCAAAAACTCGAAAACTAAACGAGATATCGAGAAAATGTATATGAACAGTTTCATTGTACTCGGACGGATCTACAAAATGTTATCATGAAAATTTTCCGTAGATTGACAAAAAAAATGAATGTGGCTGTGTGGATTAAAAACACTAATAACTTGAAACCCCCCCTTTCGAATTTTCTAGGGCGCGAAGCGCCCGGACCCCTCCCTCTCCTTCGAATTTTCCCTGGAGCGAAGCGCCTGGAATTTTGAATATCTTCTTATTCCCCCCACCTTACTAACACCCCCCTCCCCCCTTCAAATTTTCCCGGGCGCGAAGTGCCGGATTTTTCAATATTGACCCTTCCCTCTCCCCCTTTGAATTTTTTCATTCTACCTTCCCCTTGCCCATCTCCTTCAAATTTTCCATATCTTGAAACGAAAATACTGCGATTTGGAAAAATTTGGGACTTTGAAACTCGAAAACTAAACAAGATATCGAAAACATGTATATGAACAGTTTCATTGTACTCGGACGGATCTACAAAATGTTATCATGGAAATTTTCTATAGCTTGACAAAAAAAATGAATGTGTCGGTTTGGATTAAAAACACTAATAACTCGAAAACCCCCCCTCCTTCGAATTTTCTAGGGCGCGAAGCTCCTGGAACCCCCTCCTCTCCAATTACGATAGTGCCCTCGCAGCCTTTGGTTCGGAAGGCACTACTCGATTTTTGAGAACAGAAATTAACTTAGTTCTCTCCTCCTTGAATTACTCTATGTTCCGGAGAAGCAAAGCAGGCAACAAGTGTGAAGAATACTTTATTAAAACTGAACTGGTCAATCATGGTTACATTTCATTTTATACACCTTTCAGACAAAGAATAAACATTTGAAACAAAGAATTCTAACATAACTGATAATTTTCGGTATAAGAGATAAAGTACGGTAGAATGCTTAGTAAGTATATATTCCGCTGAGAAAGGTAATTTCATAGATGTGAGACAGCAAATAGTTGAAGAGATAAGTTTCGGTACAATGATAAAAAGCGGTGCGTACATATGTAGAATCATCATGTCAAAGATAACAATCGGTATGGAGATAAGAAGCGGTGTGAGTATGTGGGCCGGTTCCAGGACGGGTCTGCATACGTAACTCCTCCCCTCAAAGATTGAAGACTAGGGTTGGCATGGTTGGCTAGTCTGAGAAAGGTCCTCCATATTCACAGGTGAGGAACATCGTTGGGCACGCCAGTGGTGAACCAAAGTGTAAGGGTAACATAATTTGTAGTAAGATGTTACACCACAGTAGAAACAGAGACAGGCAGCAACGCAAATGGTAATAATAAGCCATAAAGGTAGTCCAGTGGAACCAAATTCGGGATCCAATGGTAGTAAAAACTGGTGCTCAGCATTCAGTTTGGAAGTAAGTTGTGTGATCTCGTCTAAATCGAGACTGCGAAGATGGATGGTTGTAGGTTGCCTAAGTAAAGTTGTTATATTGAGTGTAGGCAGGTGTAGCAGTGTAACTGGAGATACAGCATCATTACCATAAATAAATTTTTCTCGTCCAATTTGGAAATGACATTGGTGTGCTAGGACAAGCAGATAGCTACCGGGCAGTAGCTCATGGTGGGTCTCAATAGAGCAGCTTTCAGTGATTGTAGTAGTCACAGGAGTGGTGAAAAGAATAGCTTCTGGAGCTATCTGGTGTGCTAGTTGAGTATTGTAGTTGACGGAAAATAATGAACAATTATGAGCTTGATTGTTCATTAAGATATCAATAATGCAATCATCTTCCATTTGTAGGTGGTTGTGGCAAAAATACATATCTTCCAAAAATTCGCATAGGTCATCTTGGAACTGGTGAAGGCCATATTTCTCATTTAGGATTAGGTATGGTTTTGGTGGTAAAATAATTTGGTTGTTGATAGGTATAGGGTAAATAAAATAGGTACGGAATACGAAGGGTTGTAAAATGGGAAAATGTATCAAGAAAACAATTTTGTCATCAGTAAATAACAGTTGGATACCAAGAAAAGTATAAAAACTAAATTGATTTGAAAATGTTGCAATCTGTTCAGCTGAATATAAAAGTTTAATTTTTTCTATAAGTAAATACAAATTATTAAGTGACAAAAATGTTGGGTGAACTTTATTAAGATTCGCAAAAGTTATTGCATTTACTATTTGGTTTAGTTGGGAGTTGAAAGAAGTCAGTGAATTTATAAAGTATATGGTTTTGAAAATCAAGTTCATAGTGAAGATTATCCATATTGACAGAAAGGGCTTGTAAGTTATCCCTTATAAGGTAAAAAGTATGATTTGTAGAGTTCATGAATTGTTGTGAAAGGGTTATTTGATCATTAATTTTGTCATGTATCAAATGGTCAGTGGTTTGCAAGTGAGAGAGTATGGTATTAATTCTTTCACTGTCATCATTATCTAGTGTACCAAAAAGCCATTTGCTTACTGTACCAACAATATTGAAAAGTCCTCTCCTATGAATAGTGTGAGGTTGAACAATTTTCAGAAGATGATCTGATTGAAGAGAAAGCATTTCAGCTTGTTGAAAGAGCATACTGTTATCAGAAGTAACATTTCGAAGATGTAGTAAGTGATTTTGAAATTTTTCATGAGTTTGAAAGAGAGTAGTTATGTTTAGGTAGCTAACGAAGGTGTGCTTACTTGATATGATTCTACTTGATTTAAGTAATATAGGCATAATTGGATTAGATAATCGTTGGATGGAAGCGTTAATATGGGTAAAATATAGAAGGAATGAGAACAGCAAAAGAATTCTCATCTGTAACAAAAGAACATAATGTATTAGAGTTTTTTACGTTTTTTGAGATTATGTTTCGAGTATTTTGATGTTTCAGTTCGAATTTTATTTTTTGTTTGTGCGCTAGCTTTAACTTTAGTAAAGCGTGCAGCTAATTTGTCTCTGGTATTTTCTCTATGATAAATTAGATCTTTATCTGTTAAGAGTGGGGGATCTATTCTATTTTCATTGATTTTGGTCAGTTTTTTCTTTTTTGTTTGTTCAATTTTGTCACCTAGTTCAGGGTATATCTTTTTTATGTGTTCTTTGTGATCTTGAACATATTTAGTAACTACATCTTTTTCATTGATATCAAAAGGATCTTTAGAAGATAAGTGACCTGCGACTACCTCGAATGGTGTATGGTCAATTGTTGAGTGAATGGAGTTGTTATAATGTAGTAATGCGTATTTCATTAGAGTGTTTAAAGATGCAGAGGCATTTTGGCTAGTTTGTGTTCTGATGTGTTCAAGAATTGTAGAGTGGAATCTCTCTATGTAACTGTTTGAATTTGGATTTTTTGTAGTTGTGATATGAATAGAAATTTTGTGAGTTTTACAAAAGTCACTGAAGCTGTTATTATCAAATTCAGAACCTCCATCGCAAACTATCATATGAGGAACTCCATAGTGAGAAATAAAGGTCAATAGTTCGTCCAAAATATTGACTGCATTCATCCCAGCAATTGGATATGCTTGAGCAAATTTAGAAAAGGTATCAATTATTGTGAGGAATTTATGTTTAGCAATTGATAAAGTGTCAATGTGTATGCGTTCAAATGGTTTCTTTCCAATGGGTAAGGGTTGGAAAGTAAAGGTATTAGGTTGTCTTTCATATTTGGCTTTTTGACAAATTGCACAATCATTTATGAAGTCTGTAACGTCTTTAACTAAATTTGGCCAGTAATAATTTTTTTTATTGATTCAATAGTAGTGGTGATACCTCTATGTCCTGTTTTATACACATGATGGTATTGTATTTTATCTAACCTTTCATTTTCTTTCACATCAGTAAGTTTCTTTGAACAAATTATTAATTTTGATGAAATACGAATAAGTTTTTCTTGAATAAAGGAAATGAAAAGTTTTTCATGTTCCTTATCTGGGAAATATAGAAAGTAGGTTTCATTGTTTTTAAGGTTGGTTAAAAATTATTCTAAGTCATCATCTAAATGACGTTGTCTCAGAGTTATATAAAATCTCTGATTTCCAAAAATGTTTTCGTTGTGACAAAGAATAGCTTTATTAGAATCTACTATTTTAATGAACATTTGTTTCTTGTGATAATTCAGGGGTTTATCGGAATATGGAAAAGTTAATACTGGCATCTCCTGTGCTGAATGTACAGTGGTTGTTATATGATTTTCTAGTTCTTTAATGAAGTCTTTAATTGTATCATCAATGTCTCCTGTTTCATTAATGATAGAAGTATTGTCAGGTGGGTTTCTCGAAAGCGCGTCTGCTACTACATTTTCTTTGCCTTTGATATAATCTATTTCATAATCATATTCTGAAAGTAATAATTTCCATCGTATTAGTTTCGAACTGGGGTCTTTCAGATTGTCAAGCCATTTGAGAGGTTTATGGTCTGAGCGAATAAAGAAATGTCGTCCAAACAGGTAAGGCCTAAAATACTTAACAGCCCAAATAATCGAAAGAAGTTCTTTCTCAATAGTTGAGTAATTAGTTTCACTTGGATTTAGTGTTCTGCTAGCAAAACAAACTGGTTTATTGTTTTGACAAAGCACTGCCCCAATGGCATAATTTGAACCGTCTGTAGTCAGTGTAAATGGTTTATTGAAATCGGGATGTTGAAGAATAGGGTCGTTGCAAAGGAGTTGTTTGCATATGCTGAAGGCTTGTAAAAATTCTGGGGTGTGTTCAACTTTTCGTTCCTTGCGTAGACAAAGTGTCATTGGTTTAGTAATTTTTGCTAAATTATCAATGAATTTTCTGTAAAAACCTACCATACCTAGGAAACTTTTGAGGTCTTTGTGAGTTTTAGGTGTTGGGAAATTTACAATAGCATCAATTTTTTTTGGATTAGGTTTAATCCCGTCTGTTGTGATAATGTGTCCCAAAAATTCTACTTTCTTATGTAGAAACTCACTCTTGTCTGGTTGAATCTTAAGGTTATGTTCTAAGAATTTTGAAAATATTATTTTTATGTTTGTGATATGTTCTTCTAAGGTAGTAGAAAATATGATTACATCATCCATATAAACTAAACATATTTTATTAACATGTTCTTTGAGAACTTCATTTATCATTCGTTGAAATGTAGAGGGGTCGTTCTTAATCCCAAACGGCATTCTGAGAAATTCAAAATGTCCTGTATCGGTAGAGAAGGCTGTTTTAGGTATACTGTCAGGGTGCATCCTAATGTGATGGAAACCACTTGCCAAATCTAAAGTGGTGTAATACTGAGCTTTACCTAGTTTATCTAGTAAATCATCAATATTTGGAATAGGAAAACGATCTTGAACAGTTTTATTGTTCAATTTACGATAATCTACTACAATACGCCATTTGGGTTGTCCACTAGCGTCTAATTTTTTTGGTACAATCCATATAGAACTAGACCAAGGACTTGAACTGTTTTGTATTATTCCATCATTTAACATTTGCTCAATTTGTTTAGTTACTTCTTGTTTGTGTATTTGTGGAAAACGATATGACTTTGTAAAAATAGGATCATCATCAGATGTTTTTATTTCGTGTGTTGTTTGTGTAGTAGAAGACAGAGGTGAATCTGGGTGGTGAAATACAGAATGGAATTGTCTACACAGTTTCAAAAGTCTAAATTTTTCTTCTTTATTTAAATGATCAGTTCGTATTAAATGATCAATCTGTGTAGAATCTGGACATTTATTGAAATTATTTAGTTCAAATTGACATATTTCAAAATTATCTATTGGAATTACTTGTAGAGGCTGTGTTAAGTTAATGTAAGTGTCTTCAGAATTGGTATTATGTATTTCTACAATTGCACGTCCGTTTTCTACAGTAGTTAAACATTCTGGTATAAAACAGTGTGGATTAATTTGTGTTTCAGATAAATAAAATGTTCCATTAGTCAAAGAGTCTACGGGTATTTGAGTTCTTAAAATTTCATGTTCATTAACTGTGATGTTATGACAGTTGTAGTCTAATGGCGAACACTGGTTAACGGGAATAAAAATTGTGTCTCTATATAAGTAATTGTCCTGTATATTCCAATTGAAACCCATGCTTTTCAAATCTTTGAAACTGATCAAACCATCAAAGAAAGGGTGGAAATCAAAGAGTGTAAAAATAATGTTTTGTCTTGATTGGAATTCACTAAAAGCTGGTATACGTGCTTCGAATTTAGCAGATTGTTGACCACATGAAGTTTTGATTATATTAAATCGAGTAGAAATGAATTCAGGAAAAAGTTTTTTCGCAATAACTGGATTCATAATGGAGATATGACTTCCAGAATCTAATAATAAATTCAGATTCTTATATCCAGGAATAGCTATAGATATATACGGTAGTTTGCGTTGATCAATGGCATTCATTTCTAACTGATCATTGTGCCAGAGGCTTGTAACAAAAAATTTGGATCGTTATAACTAAAATCTTGTGTTTCATTAATTTCACTGTACTCATTAATTTGTGGGATATCATAATTTTCCTGATGTTCACTGATTATTTGTTGTTGTTCTCCGCTAATAAAATTTTGTAAATCAGACTGTTCATATTCACTTTGATTAAAATCAATATTTTCTAATAAATAATTTGAAGTGGAAGGCTCATTTATTTGGTGTAGCTCCTCTGAAGTAAATGTAGGGTTTGATTGGGACTGGAACGAATTTCTATTTTGTTGCCAATTTCGTTGTGGCACATAAGGTTTAGAAGTTGTAGACATAGGAGTAGGTCTATTCAATTGTGGTTGATTTTTAGGTTTCCAAACATTATTATTGCTAGGATTAGTTTTACCAAATACTTGTTGGTTTGTAAAGAACCTTTGTTGAATTGGTTTCGGTTGAACATTGATAGGTTGACTAGGATATCTAGAATGAGTTCCAAAATTTTGGTTAACTGGTCTCATTTGGTTAGATTGCGTTTGGAAACTGGGTCTTGAATTTTGAAAAGAATTTTGGAAGGTATTCTGAAAAGAGGGTCTGATATGTGTTTGTTGATTGTTTTGGAAAGTTTGAGCTCCGGGGGCTTTAATGTTTGGAAAAGGTATTGTTTGAGGTAAGCTTATCTTTCCTTCATTTACAAGAGAAAAGAAATTTTCTTCTTCAATAACGTACTGCAATGCTTCCTCTAGGTTGTCTGGGTTTTTCAATCGAACACCAGTTTGAATGGTGGACGGCAAATATTTCATGAAAGTAATCAAAACTAATTTGTAAATATTTTTGATTTGGGCTACTTTCTCCTCCCTAGTAGTATTTTCATTGTTTATGGCTGTATACAATAAACTTCTAATGTATTGACACCTAATGCCAAAGTTGTATGGCGTTTCTTTTAGGAATGGGCGGATACTATGTAATTCTTGAAGCAAACAAGTAAAAGAACGCTGGTCAGAAAATGATTGTTTAAGAATTAATTTTATTTCTCCCCAAGTAGTCAGTTCAATTCTACTAGATATTAAAATGAGAGCTTTCCCTTTTAATTTACTGATAATTGCTCTAAATATGAGTTTTTTGACTGACTCAACCGCACCATTATATTGCTCTAGAATTTCATCACATGCGGTACAAAAATTGTTCAATTCACAAGGTTCACCAGAGAAGACAGGTATAATGTCTATAAATAATCTGAGTTCTTGAATGTTTATTGGATTGGCCCCGTTTTCCATATTTTCAATTGGATTTGTGGTTTGAGCTTGATTTGAATCTAGTGAAAGAGTTTGGAGATCTTGTGTTAAATTTGCAAAATTTGAATCAAAAGCTGTATTTCGATATTCGGAATTTCTTGCTGCAAATTCGCTATCAGAGTCACTTTTACTTTCAGAACTGTAAGAATCTGAGTCTGAATTTATTTGTAATGATTGTAAACGTTTTATTTGTTTTCTAAGTGCTTTGTTCTTTTTAGCAAGTTCTTTGATATCTTTAAACATAAAAATAGAAAAATGTTTTCCTTGATATAGGTGTAGGGATGATAATATGGATATAAAAAAAAAGGAAAATGAGAAAAATATGTCTTACGGCTAGATGATTTGTTGCTTGGTCCTTAATTCTACGTTGATCTCCTTCTGGATCTGGTTCTGGTTTTGGTTTTTCTTACTTCCTATAGCTTCCAGGCGAATATTCGGTCCGTCTGTCTGCTGTTCTAGCTTCTTTCAAGATGTCCAGTAATCACTCCTCCGTTGACGGCTCTATGAAACTGTCCAAGTTGATGCTAGCTTGTTGTAATTGGTGACTGCACGTTAAAGGTCCATTGGCACTGTCCAGAAATGTTCCACGCAATATGCTGGTTTGGCACTGTCCAGAAATTTCCACGCAATATGCTTACGGTTTTCAGTAACTGCAATCCTACCGACTGCGCCAATTACGATAGTGCCCTCGCAGCCTTTGGTTCGGAAGGCACTACTTGATTTTTGAGAACAGAAATTAACTTAGTTCTCTCCTCCTTGAATTACTCTATGTTCCGGAGAAGCAAAGCAGGCAACAAGTGTGAAGAATACTTTATTAAAACTGAACTGGTCAATCATGGTTACATTTCATTTTATACACGTTTCAGACAAAGAATAAACATTTGAAACAAAGAATTCTAACATAACTGATAATTTTCGGTATAAGAGATAAAGTACGGTAGAATGCTTAGTAAGTATATATTCCGCTGAGAAAGGTAATTTCATAGATGTGAGACAGCAAATAGTTGAAGAGATACGTTTCGGTACAATGATAAAAAGCGGTGCGTACATATGAAGAATCATCATGTCAAAGATAACAATCGGTATGGAGATAAGAAGCGGTGTGAGTATGTGGGCCGGTTCCAGGACGGGTCTGCATACGTAACTCTCCTTCGAATTTTCCCGGGCACGAAGCTCCCGGATTTTTGAATATCTACTTATTTCCCCTCCCTTCGCATTTACACAGGCGCGAAGCGCCCGGATCTTTTAAAATTCACTAACGCCACCCTCCCCCCATCGAATTTTCCCGGGCTCGAAGCCCGGATTTTTGAATATTGTTCCTTCCCCCTCCCCCTTCGAATTTTTTTGATGGAAAAGGGGGCGGTCCTTGTCCATCTCTTCCAAATTTTCCATATCTTGAAACGAAAATATTAAGATTTGGAAAAATTTGGGACTTTGAAATATTTCACATTTTTTCCTAAAATCGTCAAAAACTCGAAAACTAAACGAGATATCGAGAAAATGTATATGAACAGTTTCATTGTAGTTTGACGGATCTACAAAATGTTATCATAAAAATTTTCCATAGCTTGACAAAAAAATTAATGTGTCGGTGTGGATTAAAAACGCTAATACCTCGAAAAACCCCCCTCTTCGAATTTTCTAGGGCGCGAAGCGCCTGGACCCCCCTCCTCTCTTTCGAATTTTCCCGGGCGCGAAGCTCCCGGATTTTTGAATATCCACTTAGGTTTGAACGTGAGTGGGTCCGTATCAGGCCCTCCACTGCGGCCAATGGCCTAATATCCACTTACTTCCCCTTCCTTCGAATTTATCCGTGCGCGAAGCTCCCGGATTTTTTAAAAATCCCCCCATCGAATTTTCCAGAGCGCGAAGCGCCGGAATTTTGAATATTGACCAAAGCTTGACAAAAAAATTAATGTGTCGGTGTGGTTTAAAAACACTAATAACTCGAAAATCTCCACTCCTTCGAATTTTCTAGTGCGTCAAGCGCCTGGACCCCCCTCCTATCTTTCGAATTTTTCCAGGCGCGAAGCTCCTGGATTTTTGAATATCTACTTATTCCCCCCTCCCTTCAAATTTACGAAGGCGCGAAGCGCCCGTATTTTTTAAAATTCACAAACCCCCCCCTTCCCCCTTCGAATTTTCCCGGCGCGAAGCGCCGGAATTTTGAATATTGACCATAACTTGACAAAAAAATTAATGTGTCGGTGTGGATTAAAAACACTAATAACTCGAAAACCCCCCCTCCTTCGAATTTTCTAGGGCGCCAAGCGCCTGAACCCCCCTCCTCTCCTTGGAATTTTCCCGGGCGCAAAGCTCCCGGATGTTTGAATATCTACTTACTTACCCCCTTTCGAATTTATCCGTGCGCGAAGCTTCCGGATTTTTTAAAAATCACTTACCCCCCTACCACCATCGAATTTTCCAGAGCGCGAAGCGCCGCAATTTTGAATATTGACCCTTTCCCCTCCCCCTTCGAAATTTTTCGTATCTACCGCCCTCTTGCCCATCTCCTCCAAATTTTCCATATCTTGAAACGAAAATAATGCGATTTGGAAAAATTTGAGACTTTGAAATATTTCACATTTTTTCCTAAAAACTTCAAAAACTCGAAAACTAAACGAGATATCGAGAAAATGTATGAAAACAGTTTCATTGCACTGGGACGGATCAACAAAATGTTATCATGGAAATTTTCTATAGCTTGACAAAAAAAAAATGAATGTGTCGGTGTGGAATAAAAACACTAATAACTCGAAAATTCCCCCTTCCCTACGAATTTTCCAGGGCGCGAAGTGCCTGGACCCTCCTCCTCTCCTTCGAATTTTCCCATTTTGAATATATACTTAATTCCCCCCCCCCCCTTCGAATTCACCAGGGCGCGAAGCACCCAGATTTTTCAAAATTTACTAACCCCCGCCCACCCCACTTCGAATTTTCCCGGGCGCGAAGCACCCAGATTTTTTAATATTGACCCTTCCCCCTCCCCCTTCGAATTTTTTCGTATCTACCGCCCCCTTGCCAATCTGCTCCAAATTTTCCATATCTTGAAACGAAAATAATGCGATTTGGAAAAATTTGAGAATTTGAAATATTTCACATTTTTTGCTAAAAACGTCAAAAACTCGAAAACTAAACGAGATATCGAGAAAATGTGTATGAACAGTTTCATTGTACTCGGACGGATCTACAAAATGTTATCAAGAAAATTTTCCGTAGATTGACAAAAAAAATGAATGTGGCTGTGTGGATTAAAAACACTAATAACTTGAAACCCCCCCTTTCGAATTTTCTAGGGCGCGAAGCGCCCGGACCCCTCCCTCTCCTTCGAATTTTCCCTGGAGCGAAGCGCCTGGAATTTTGAATATCTTCTTATTCCCCCCACCTTACTAACACCCCCCTCCCCCCTTCAAATTTTCCCGGGCGCGAAGTGCCAGATTTTTCAATATTGACCCTTCCCTCTCCCCCTTTGAATTTTTTCATTCTACCGCCCCCTTGCCCATCTCCTTCAAATTTTCCATATCTTGAAACGAAAATACTGCGATTTGGAAAAATTTGGGACTTTGAAATATTTCACATTTTTTCCTAGAAGCGTCAAAAACTCGAAAACTAATCGAGATATCGTGAAAATGTATATGAACATTGTACTCGGACGGATCTACAAAATGTTACCATGAAAATTTTCCATAGCTTGACAAAACAAATTAATGTGTGGGTGTGGATTAAAAACACTAATAACCCGAAAATCCCACCTCCCCTTCGAATTTTCTAGGGCGCGAAGCGCCTGGACCCCCTTCCTCTCCTTCTAATTTTCCCGGGCGCGAAGCTCCTGGATTTTTGAATATCTACTTATTCCCCCTTCCCTTCGAATTTACCCAGGCGCGAAGCGCCGTAATTTTGAAAATTGACCCTTCCCCTTCAAATTTTTTCGTATCCACCGCCCCCTTGCCCATCTCCTCCAAATTTTCCATATCTTGCAACGAAAATAATGCGATTTGGATAAAATTTGGGACTTTGAAATATTTCACATTTTTTTCTAAAATAGTCAAAAACTCGAAAACTAAACAAGATATCAAAAACATGTATATGAACAGTTTCATTGTACTCGGACGGATCTACAAAATGTTATCATGGAAATTTTCTATAGCTTGACAAAAAAAATGAATGTGTCGGTTTGGATTAAAAACACTAATAACTCGAAAACCCCCCCTCCTTCGAATTTTCTAGGGCGCGAAGCTCCTGGAACCCCCTCCTCTCCTTCGAATTTTCCCGGGCACGAAGCTCCCGGATTTTTGAATATCTACTTATATCCCCTCCCTTCGCATTTACACAGGCGCGAAGCGCCTGGATCTTTTAAAATTCACTAACGCCACCCTCCCCCCATCGAATTTTCCCGGGCTCGAAGCCCGGATTTTTGAATATTGTTCCTTCCCCCTCCCCCTTCGAATTTTTTCGATGGACAAGGGGGCGGTCCTTGTCCATCTCTTCCAAATTTTCAATATCTTGAAACGAAAATACTAAGATTTGGAAAAATTTGGGACTTTGAAATATTTCACATTTTTTCCTAAAATCGTCAAAAACTCGAAAACTAAACGAGATATCGAGAAAATGTATATGAACAGTTTCATTGTAGTTTGACGGATCTACAAAATGTTATCATGAAAATTTTCCATAGCTTGACAAAAAAATTAATGTGTCGGTGTGGATTAAAAACACTAATACCTCGAAAACCCCCCCTCTTCGAATTTTCTAGGGCGCGAAGCGCCTGGACCCCCCTCCTCTCTTTCGAATTTTCCGGGGCGCGAAGCTCCCGGATTTTTGAATATCCACTTAGGTTTGAACGTGAGTGGGCCCGTATCAGGCCCTCCACTGCGGCCAATGGCCTAATATCCACTTACTTCCCCTTTCGAATTTATCCGTTCGCGAAGCTCCCGGATTTTTTAAAAATCACTTACCCCCCCCCTCCCCCCATTGAATTTTCCAGAGCGCGAAGCGCCGGAATTTTGAATATTGACCAAAGCTTGACAAAAAAATTAATTTGTCGGTGTGGTTTATAAACACTAATAACTCGAAAATCCCCACTCCTTCGAATTTTCTAGTGCGTCAAGCGCCTGGACCCCCCCTCCTATCTTTCGAATTTTCCCGGGCGCGAAGCTCCTGGATTTTTGAATATCTACTTATTCCCCCCTCCCTTCAAATTTACCAAGGCGCCCGTATTTTTTAAAATTCACAAACCCCCCCCCCCTGCCCCCTTCGAATTTTCCCGGCGCGAAGCGCCGGAATTTTGAATATTGACCATAACTTGACAAAAAAATGAATGTGTCGGTGTGGATTAAAAACACTAATAACTCGAAAACCCCCCTCCTTCGAATTTTCTAGGGCGCCAAGCGCCTGAACCCCCCTCCTCTCCTTGGAATTTTTCCGGGCGCAAAGCTCCCGGATGTTTGAATATCTACTTACTTACCCCCTTTCGAATTTATCCGTGCGCGAAGCTTCCGGATTTTTTAAAAATCACTTACCCCCCCTACCACCATCGAATTTTCCAGAGCGCGAAGCGCCGCAATTTTGAATATTGACCCTTCCCCCTCCTCCTTCGGATTTTTTCGTATCTACCGCCACCTTGCCCATCTCCTCCAAATTTTCCATATCTTGAAACGAAAATAATGCGATTTGGAAAAATTTGGGACTTTGGAATATTTCACATTTTTTTCTAAAAAATGTCAAAAACTCGAAAACAAAAGGAGATATCGAGAAAATATAATAGAACAGTTTCATTGTACTCGGACGGATCTACAAAATGTTATCATGGAAATTTTCTATAGCTTGACAAAAAAAATGAATGTGTCGGTGTGGATTAAAAACACTAATAACTCGAAAATCCCCCCCCCCTCCTTCGAATTTTCCCGGGCACGAAGCGCCCGGATTTTTTAAAATTCACAATTCCCCTCCTCCCTTCTTCGAATTTTCCCGGGCGCGAAGCGCCGGATTTTTAATATTGACCCTTCCCCCACCCCCTTCGAATTTTTTTGTATCTACCGCCCCGTTGCCCATCTCCTCCAAATTTTCCATATCTTAAAACGAAAATAATGCAATTTGGAAAAATTTGGGACTTTGAAATATTTCACTTTTTTTTCTAAAAACTTCAAAAACTCGAAAACTAAACGAGATATCGAGAAAATGTATATGAACAGTTTCATTGTACTCGGACGGATCTACAAAACGTTATCATGAAAATTTTCCATAGCTTGACAAGAAAAATGAATGTGTCGGTGTGGATTAAAAACACTTATAACTCGAAAACCTCCCCCACTTCTAATTTTCTAGGGCGCGAAGCTCCTGGACCCCCCTCCCCTCCTTCGAATTTTCCCATTTCGAATATCTACTTACTTTCCCCCTCCTTCGAATTAACCAGGGCGCGAAGCGCCCGGATTTTTCAAAATTTACTAACCCCCTCCCTCCCCACTTCAAATTTTCCCGGGCTCGAAAAGCCGAATTTTTGAATATTGACCCTTCCCCTTCCCTCTTCGAATTTTTTCGTATCTACCGCCCCCTTGACCATCTCCTCCAAATTTTCCATATCTTGAAACGAAAATACTGCGATTTGGAAAAATTTGGGACTTTTTCCTAGAAGCGTCAAAAACTCGAAAACTAAACGAGATATCGAGAAAATGTGTATGAACAGTTTCATTTTACTGGGACGGATCTACAAAACGTTTTAATGAAAATTTTCCATAGATTGACAAAAGAAATTAATGTGTCGGTATGGATTAAAAACACTAATAACTCAAAAATCCCACCCTTCCTTCACATTTTCTAGGGCGCGAAGCGCCTGGACCCCCTCCCTCTCCTTCGAATTTTCCCGGGCGCAAATCGCCTGGATTTTTGAATATCTACTTATTCTCCCCTCCCTTCGAATTTACCCAGGCGCGAAGAGCCCGGATCCTTTAAAATTCACTTACTCCCCCCTCCTCCCTTCGAATTTTCCAGGGCGCGAAGAGCCGGAATTTTGAATATTGACCCTTGAATATTGAAAAATTTGGGACTAACTTCACATTTTTTTCTAAAAACGTCAAAAACTCGAAAACTAAATGAGATATCGAGAAAAAGTATATGAACAGTGTCATTGTACTTGGATGGATCTACAAAATGTTATTATGAAAATTTTCCATTGCTTGACAAAAAAAATTAATGTGTCGGTGTGGATTAAAAACACTAATAACTCGAAAACGAAACGAGATATCGAAAACATGTATTTCAACACTTTTATTGTACTCGATGAAATCTACAAAAAGTTTTGATGAAATTATTCGATATCTCGAAAAAAACGGATTTTCCTTTGAAAATTTCGCTTTTCCAATTTTGGTGTTTTTCATTCAAATCAGGTGAGGTAACGCCAGATTTGGTGAAAATTTCAAGATTGCGAATATTTTTTTGAAAAAAATTCATATCTCCGAAGATAAGCCTTAAAAATAGGTGTTGCAGGGAGTGTGTAGAATTGATAGAGGAGGTCGAAAACGGTATTTTGGACATATTTTGAAAACGGGAAAATTTTCTATATCGTCCTGCAAGGTAGGTTTTCTGAAACTAGTGATCGAAGATTGGACTTGAAAAAAATATGTCCCGATGTTGTGTGCATTCAATCATTTCTCACCCAGTGGTAAAAATTCCATCCTCCTTAGTGTCTCTGTTCTCGAGTTATCTTCAAATAAGTTCAAAAATCATTTGTAACTTTTTTCCTTCTATGTCAAACGCGATGTTTCTACACAGTTTCTAGGCGCATTTTCGATAGAAATCCAATGTTGGAAACTCCATCCCTCTAGCTCTACCCGTTCTCGAGATACCTTTTTTTTGGTCCTTCGAGCCGAATTTCGGTTCTATAAGTAAAATTTTTGGTCCCACAAACTAGAATTTCGAAAAATAAAGAAACTCCCCCCTCATTCGAATTTTCTAGGGCGCAAAGCGCCTGGACCCCTGCTTCCCACCCCCTTTCGAATTTTCTAGGGCGCGAAGCGCCTGGACCACCCCTCTCCGTCGAATTTTCCAGAGCGCGAAGTGCCCGGATTATTGAATATATACTCACTCTTCCCCCCTTTCGAATTTACCCGAGCGCAAAGCGCCCGGATTTTTTGAAATTCACTAACCCCCCCCTACCCCCATCGAATTTTCCCGGGTGCGAAGCGCAGGATATTTGAATATTGACCCTTCCCCCACCCCTTCAAATTCATTAGTATCTACCGCCCCCTTGCCCATCCCTCCAAATTTTCCATAAGTCACCGGTAAGTCTGAGGTTATTTCTTTCTTGTTCATAGTTTGGGCAGGCGAATATATGTTCCACTGATATTCTAGTATCGCAGTATTCACAGCTTTTCGGTGCCTCTCTTTTCATAATATGCTGGTGGGTAAGTTTGGTGTGTCCAATTCTCAGGCGGGTTAGGATAGTTTGATGTCTTCGACTGAGTCCAAAATAGTTTGGTTTTGCCATATTATTGTTTATTTTGAACAATTTGTTGTTAATTAGTGTCTGCCATCTCTCTTTCCATATTTTATTGGTGTTGGTTTTTATTTCAGTGTATATGTCTTCATGTGGTGTTCTCTTGATTATTTTCGCCTCCGGATTTGCAAAAGTGTTGCGAGCCATAGCGTCGGCTCTTTCATTACCAGGAATACCAGTATGTGAAGGAACCCACACCAATTCGATATGTTTACCATCTTCATACAATTCACACAGGTTCGTCTTGATTTGTTGCAATAAGGGATGCTTAGGGTAAAGCTGTCGGGATCCTTCTATAGCACTCAAAGAGTCTGTAAAAATCACCGAATTGCCGTTCATCTGCTTTGCTTTTTGAATTGCCTGTGCTATTGCATGAACCTCTCCAGTGTAAACGCTACTATTTCCTAGTAATTTGTAGCATTCCCCTGGTCACTAATCACTGCTGTTCCTACTCCTTCTTCGGATTTTGATGCGTCGGTGTATATGTGGTTGAAGTTGGAGTACTTGGATAAGATCATATTGAACGAATTCTGTATGAGCTTGGTAGGAGTATCATTTTTCGGAAATTTTAGGAGTTCTGTGTTGCAGGAGGGAATAGCTATTGTCCAAGGAGGAGGAATATCCGGATTTATAGGATATGTGGAGTTTAGATCGATAGTACTCGACAATTTTTGGATCCGAGCTTGCAGGGAATTAGCTGTATCGGGATTTTGATGCATTTGAGTGGGTTGGTTAGGAAACATTCGTTCATGAGCAGGGTTGTTTTGGTTGGACGATATTCTTGCAGCGTATTTGAGGCAGAGATATTGCCTTCTTACTTCCAGAGGAGGTTCTCCTGATTCGGTATACAGGCTGTCAACTGGACTAGTTCGATATGCGCCAAGGGCAGCTCTGATACCAGCATGATGAATACTGTCGAGTTGTTTGAGTATTGCTTTCCGAGCACTAGAGTATACCACCGATCCATAGTCCAGTTTTGATCTCATTGTTGTTCGGTATATGGACATGAGTGTTGTGTAATCTGCCCCCAGGAGTTACTCGCTAATATTTTCATCAGGTTGAGACCATTTTGACATGATTGTTTCAAGTTCTTCACATGTTTTCCCCACTGAAGTCTTGTATCGAAGGTGAGACCAAGAAACTTTATATCTTTTACGAATTCCAGCTGATGGTTGTCCAGTGTTATGGTGGGGTATTGAATATTAGATGTTTTAGTGAAAAGCATGCATTTTGATTTTGATATGGAGAACTGGAATCCGTTTCGTTTGGACCAATGTTCGAGATTGTGGATGGCGGCTTGGATGAGTTTGGCTGACGAATGTACATTTTTCCCACTAGTGTATAAGACCAGGTCATCTGCATAAAGGTTGGCTTTGAGTGGTGCTCTGATATTATCCACTATATTGTTAACAGCAACTAAGAAGAGAGTTACACTGAGGGACGATCCCTGTGGAGTGCCGTTCTCTTGTGTTTTTGTCCTCGATAATGCCCCATTGGCCCTTACTCTGAAGGATCTATTCGAAAGAAAGTTTTGTGTGAAAGCCAGAAGGTTTCCTTTGATTCCCCACTGGAGTAATTGTTTGAGGACTTTGTATTTCCATTCCCTGTCATATGCACGATCGATGTCAAAAAAAACTGCCATGAGTTTCTGTTTATTTGCAAATGCTTTTTGGATGTCTGATTCTAAGCTGACGAGGTTGTCTAGGGTAGATCTATTTTTTCGAAATCCGCTTTGCTCTGGGATGATGAGGTCGTTCTTTTCCAGAAAATAATAAGTCTTGCATTTATTATTTTTTCGAGTAATTTACACATCGTACAGGTAAGAGATATTGGTCAGTACGAGTTTGGGTCAGATTTCTTTTTATTCACTTTCAATATCGGTATCACTATCGCCTCTGACCATTTGCTAGGAAATTGATGGGAGAGGTATATTTTATTTAGGATAAGAAGAAGGTATCGTTTTCCGTTTCCTGTTAGTTTTCGAAGGAAAAAGTAGGGTATTGTATCAGGCCCTGGGCTGGAGTCATTTGATTTCGATAGTGCATCTTCTAATTCCGTCATAGTGATGGGGAAGTTTAAAGGGTTGGAGTTATCCTCTCCTATCTGAATAGCTTCGCTCTACTCGGAGCGCTTCAGTTGCAGAAAATCTTGATGATAGCTTCCATTATCCGAGTGTTTCTGGAAAACTTCGCTTAATATTTCAGAAATTTTGGATTTATCAGATATTGGTGAATTTTCCACCATTAAACAAGTGATGCCAGATTTCGAATTGGAGCCTTTGATTTTTTTAACCTTTTTCCATATTTCTGACATAGGAGTGGATGAATTCATAGTAGAGACATAGTTCTCCCATGACTTCTTTTTGCTATGTTTCACAATATATCTCATTTCCGCTCTCCGTCGTTTGAAGATCACAAGGTTTTCCATCGTATGATTTCTTTTTAGTTTGTTGAAAGCTGTTTTGGTTGATCTGATTATTTCATCACATTCTCTATTCCACCATGGGACAGGAACATGTCCCTTTATTGTAGAGGTTTTTCCTATAGCCTCCTCAGCTGCTCCAATAATGATATCTGTGAATTGTTCAACGACTGTGTTGGTATCCCTTTCTAATGGCTCAGAAATGTTTATAGACGAATCGATAATTTCTCCGTAATTGCTCCATTTCTCAATTCTTCATTTAGTTTCCATTTCTGGAATATTTCCGGCGACACTTGGTGACATCGATCAATTTTGATGGATATGGGAAAGTGGTCGCTACCATAGGTGAATGATGATACCTCCCAAGACAATAAAGTGAAAAGGCTGGGGTCACACAAGCTTAAGTCAAGTACAGAGTGATTTCCAGTTCCTGAGTTTATTCTGGTGATTTCTCCTGTATTTAGTAACGCCAGGTCAGAATTGTTGATGAATTGCTCTAACATTGTTCCCCTATTGTTTGTGGTGTTACTTCCCCAAATAATATTGTGGCAGTTGAAGTCTCCCAGTATTACACGAGGTTTTGGGATTTGTTGTAGCAGGTTTTCTAATTCTACAACAGATATTTCTTTGCAAGGTGGTATATATATATATATATATATATATATATATATATATATATATATATATATATATATATTGCATACATTAATTTTTAGTTGTGACTCAATCGATATTGCAACTGCTTCGTAATCTGTAATGAGGGGAATTTCTCTTGCTTCAATATTATGTTTACAATAGATTGAAACTCCTCTACTTGCTCTAGCGGCAGGTAATCTATTTTTATGGAAGGCATTGTAGTTTTTTAGTGCATACATGCGATCGTCCCTGAAATTTGTATCCTGTAGGCAAATTATTGAGAGATCTTGTTTGCTAACGAGCAGTTTCAGCATTTCTAAATGGGGGAACACCCCATTAATATTCCATTGTAATAAGAAACCGGCAAAAAATGAGCAAAAAATGACAAATCGAGTAGTGTTGGTTAGTAAGTTTCTTGTGAACATTCACTATCATTATCTGATAATGATATGTTGGAGGTGGTCTCTAATTCAGTATTAAGTTGTTTCAAAATTTTTTTCTTGATTTTTGTAATTCTAGCTTTGATACTTCGTTCAGTCAGTAATGGATATATCTTTGTTAACATTCCTAGAAGGGCATGGACATCTGCAGTATAATTTCGAGCTATATTCAGCGTATCTTCGTATCGTATTTTCTATAGCTGGACAAAAAAAATTAATGTGTCGGTGTGGATTAAAAACACTAATAACTTGAAAACGAAACGAGATATCGAAAAAATGTATGGTAACACTTTTATTGTAAAGTTTCATTGACATTTTTCGATATCTCGAAAAAGACGGATTTTCCTTTGAAAATTTCGCTTTTCTAATTTTGGTGTTTCTCGATCAAATCAGGTGCGGTAACGCCAGATTTGCCGTGAAGCGCCTGGACCCCTCCCCTCCTTCGAATTTTACCGGGCGCGAAGCGCCCGGATTTTTGAATATCTACTCACTCCCTCCCCTTCGAATTTACCCGGGCACAAAGCGCCCGGATTTTTCAAAATTCACTTACCCCCCCCTCCCCCCTTCGAATTTTTTTCGGGCGCGAAGCTCCTAGATTTTTGAATATTGACCCTTCCCCAACCCCCTTCGAATTTTTTCGTATCTACCGCCCCCTTGCCCATTTTCCATATCTTGTGCAGTACCCGCTTATCATAATGTGTCACCCGGTGACTAGTATTAGTATTATGAGTAGTCCGAATAAGATTCATTGTTTAACTGAAACTTGTAGAAGTAAGACGTGTAATGTGCGGAATATATTGAACTACATCAGAAGTGGTGAACAGTGTGTAAAGAGTGGTGTTAAAGTGCTGCACAATGCCGAAGTTCACAAGAAAATCTAAGCTCCGATATTCAACAATCAGCAGCAGTAGCTCTGCAAATACCAGTGAGGAAAGGCAAAGTCGCCATCGAAGAGCTAAGAGATCTCGTAGTCATAAAAGTAACAGGAAGGAATCTGTAAGTCATTCTAGCAGAATCAATATTATGCCTCAAGTCAGCAATGCCCAGCCAAACTCAGGTACTGTGTTGTCTGGTATAATTCCAGAATTTGATCCAACACACATGGAAGCGTCTGATTGGTTAGAATTTGTTCAACATGACTAAAATATATATGGTTGGAAAGACAGTTTCATAATAATAATAATAATAAAGGTCTTTATTTTTATCAACCAGGTAAACATTAAATACATTTTTGAGTAATATGAGCACAGTACTCCAGGTTGATAGAAAAATGCCGAAAATCAGTTGACAGCACAATATGTGGTTGCAGACGGCACTGTCTCTGTTTTTCATCTTAAGCGAAGTAAGAAAATAATAAAGATAAATAACAATAATCAAGTAACAAACCGATAGAAGTAAAAAAAATAGAAAAAAAAAGGTAAAAAAAAATATTAATATGTACATGCAGATATTATTATATGATATACATATATTTATTGGCAAAAGTTATCAGAGAAATTTAGATTTGGTTTTGATTAGCAAGTAATTTCAATTTTAGACCTAATTGAAGGCTCATATTGATTTTAATTTCATTTCAATTTCATTGGAAATTTCATTACGTGTTTTTGATGACTGGTACGTGAAAGATCGTTTGAACAGTTCGGTGCGATGTTGTGGTGTTGTAATTCTATGTTTGAATCGAGTATTTACTTGATGAATATCAGTTTGGTGAACAGTTTTTCCAAACAGGTATTGCGGTTGTTTGTTTTTGATGATTTTAAGAAAGAGACATGCAGAGTGTAGATATCGTCTGTTCGACATATTCAGCCAGTTAAGATATCGTTATTTGTGGGAAATTCTTTGGCGTCTCCTAATACTACAAATAAGCCGTATACAAGAGTTTTGAACGACTTGTAGCCTTCTAGAATCGTTTGCGTCGATACAGGGGCCAAGAACTACATCTCCGTAGGTGAACTTAGATAATACCAGAGCCTCGCATAGTATTTTCTTAAAGCCAACTGAGAGATGATGGCGATTGTGAAAAATTGACTTTATGTTCAAATTAGCGTTCCGGATGCAAATTTTAACATGATGTTTGAATCGCAGTTGATCATCAAAAACCAGGCCAAGGTTATTGTCTTGTTTACTAGTGCAATTGGCTCTCCATCAACATTCATTCGGATTACTTCGTTGATTTGCAAACGAACTTTAGTTGGGCCAAAAGCTAGAAAAGAAGTCTTTTTACTATTTATACTTAGAGCATGTTCGGATGACCAGGAAACAATATTGTTCAGATCATAATTTATTTTGTCTACTGCGTCCTGATAATTTTTAGGTATGAAAGAATAGAATAGTGTATAGTATAGTGTATCAGGTAACAAATAAATTGAAAGGTCAAGCAAAAACATGGTATGATAGCTTCATACAATGTGAATTAGGGTGGCCTTAGTATACTAGAGTAAAGTGGAAGCAATTATTGAGCACCACTTTCCAAAGTTTCAGAAATGCTTATGAGATGCGAACCGTAAACCAACAGAGGGTTGCCGCTATATGAATTCCATTTCAACCATTTGGCGAAAATCAACTAAATTAAATTGAATTTTCCTAATAGGGATAATGTGTCCTTAGTAATAGGTGCTATAAATGATAACAATTTGAATTCGGCAGAAGAGGCCTCAAATATAAGAGACCCATTAGGCGTATTAGGCGTATACCTCAAAAATAAAGTGTATGCGAAAGCACTATCGCATACCTGCACCAACTCATCATAACAGCCGGTGCCAAAATTAGTTGATAATAAACATATTTTGCGTAGTTGTTGTGGTAAAGTTGGACACAATCGTGACAACTGCAGACACAAAAGCAAAATATGTAATTTATGTTCGAGAATATATATATATATATATATATATATATATATATATATATGTATATATATATATATAGCGCCAACTATCAAACTGAGGACACACCGTAAAATCAACGTTGCGAGGACCACTGGAAGGAAAGGTGCTAGACACTCGTCATACCCTTTTCTGTTATTGTTCAGAGTGGGGGGCACCAAGATTCTCTAATATACGCTTGAATTACTGAACAGTTCAAATTTGATTTTTACGAGTATATCGGAACCAAGTGAGGACCATACTTCCGTGATATCATTGAGAGGTCCGTTTATTTGTCTGCAGAATCCTACCAAACTGAGGTCCGTATAACCTAATTATTAGTATGAGGTGTATAAAGTGAGGACCACTGAACGTTGCCAAGTTTCACAAATTTCTCTTCACATACGATCGGCACTTTTACGGTACATGTGACAGTACAGACAAGCCAAAATTATAATTATTGATAGAAATGGATTAGGCAATCCAGACTTCTGCATTCAATCTATACAATAGGTATAATCGTCGACAAGTATCTAACAGAAAACAACTACTGTCCCCTACGACAATTGAATTAAAACTGATAGATTCTTGGCAAAGTATTCTACAAGAACTACTTTGCAATGTTATCCCAATCTCAACGCCAAAACATGTCTCAACCCACATGGTTTTGCCGATCATCAGTGTATCTAGTTATTTTCTGTTGCCGTCGATTATACCTATTGTATAGGTTGACTGCAGAAGTCTGGATTGCCTAATTAATTTTTATTATTAGTTTGATGAGCTTCTGCCAAGTAGTGTTATCAAATATTTTCTTCCGAAAATTATGATTGTGAGTCAGTACTGCATAGTATATGGAAACAATTCTGGCGGTTTATTCGTCAACGAAAGCAATATTCAGTATTATTTCGGACAAAGTTCGATACGGAGAGTATGATGAAAATTATATGAATTAAATAAAAATATTGACATATCGTGAGTCGCAGAAATTGACATATTTGTAAATCGCGACTGCATTCCTGGATGAGGGGTAATTAATGCTTGGAGGGCACCATTTGTTTGGTGGGACAGTAGGATTCTTATGTTGTTCGACGAACCCTAGCACTGGAAACATGTCTGCAGATGGTCATTTTAAATCAAATGATAAAAACAATAATAAATCGTCTTTATATTCTTCGGTACGAAATAGGCGAAGTTTAGTTTAGGTCTCTCTTACACTTAACCTAAGTAGTACAAATGAGAGATGAAATATAGGTAGGAAAGTCATTCATGGGGTCGAGCAAAACAAAATAAAACCATTGCAAAGCAGTAGTGCTTCATCAAAACATATAACTTTGAGTAAAAGAGTTAGGGTATTTACGAAATTTGGCTTTCAATTTCTTTTTTCATATCAAGATAATTGAATGTGATTGACAAAAACGGAAATATAGAATTCAATTGCTTGGTAGTTGAAGTATGAGGCATAATATGCACTATTTGATCACAATTAGCACTTGAAATTGTGACCGCTTTGAGGAACGTTGCAGAAATAGATGCCAGATGTAATTCAATATCTGACAGGGAAAGAAAATCTTTTCTGCCAGATATTTTCCACTTTGTGGGAATGTATTGAAAGATAGGTATTTCGATTTCATTTCATCCAATAAAATTCAGTAATTGAAGGCATGGTATGTTTTTGAATTTTGTTAGGATGGATCATAAAACGAACACAACGATGTATTTGCAGAATATAAAGAACTGTTGTAATTAGACTGTATCGAGTAATTCATAAATAAATTTATATTCAGTATCTTTAAAGTGTCATTTGTGAAATCTGACAAAGTCAAATCTCCCGTCTTTCCAAAAATCTTTCTGATAATATCTGACAGAAAACAATTACTTTCCCAGCCAATACTGCGCGGATTTTTCAATATTTTTGTGTTCCATAGAAGTTAGCGAGTTTCTGAGCCACTGAACGATTGTCGTTTCTTTAGACAGAATCTAAAATTGTCAGTGTGTGTTTGGGGGCTGCACTCCTCATATGGAAACTGTCTCAACTAAGTGAAAATTTTGACGTAAAAAATTATCTCTGTCTGATAATCGAATAAGTGAGGAATATAAGGCAACCCTCTGACAAAAGACAAGTGCTTTACTGGCAAATACAGCGTTGGATGATAAATCATATGGACTTCCCTTTGATTTACATTATACTAATATCTGCTAGACAATCGAATCAGAATCGATTAAATTAGTCCATCTGAAAGAAAGATTGAGGAATAGATTGAAAGATTCGTAAAAAGATAGGAGAATAGGTGAAACAAAGAATAAATGTATTCGACAAAATATTAAATAAGAAAGAGAAATAACAAGTGACAAACAAATAAAAAAATCTGCATTGTTCACAATGAACGCTTGTCAACAAAGAAACAAGGTGTCCAGCCATACCAGGACGGTGCTCATTGTCTTAATCCTATACGATAGGAATAAACATACCTAACATGACTATTCATTGAATCATAAATAGAAATGAAATATTTTGAAAAAGGCACTGATTCCCTTACTTATCTGGAACACCGCAAAAGGGTTGGTGAACTGTCTTCCTTCTTGAGATGTTTTGATAACCCAATCTCTTCTGAACTGTCTTTGGCCGTTTCACCTTCATCAGTTCCATCAACAAGTTCAGTCATCACACCTATTGTTGTCACCTTCGATACTGCCGTCTATTCACCAGGACTCATTCTTTCAAAGAACGGCGAAGAGTTGGAGATCATTGACTACGGAAATGTTCGGCCTACATACTCCAAATGTTTAAGGGGAACCTCAATTCCTAGTTACTTCATCTTGATTCCGAAGATGTTCTCGAAATTTTACAGGTGTTTGTTTCTCTTTGAAACCAGAAGAAAATAGAATAAACAAATGAATATATAATAGTTAGTGGTAAACAGCGGAATAACAAAAAAAAAACTTTAATTTGTGGACGCTAAAAAGGAAAAAAATTATTCAAAATGTTTTTGGTACTCATTCAAATGCACAAAGAGGTGAAAATCATTGCATTATATGTGTGATGTAGCTGAAATAACAATCTCTAGCTTTTGAATGTGTTACTCACAGAATAACCGAAGTAACACATCTGAAGCAGACTTTTTCTTTAGTGTATTCAATAGCAGTTTTAAAATTTTCTCTCTCCCAATGTTATTCATTCCTTTTCAGTGAATTTGAATAAAAGCTTGTCTTTAAATGTTTTTTTTTTCGTATTTTTAGTCATAAGTAATCAGATACTCCTCGTTCTGTTCATTTCCATAAGAGCTTCAGTATACCAGGGCTTCTTGATACTCAATATTGTGTATTCTAACTCTTCGATCCGATGAGCATCCAATGATCGATTGAATCATGAATCGTTTTGTCAAAATTCACGATCTCTGACTTCAAAAACCTACACAACTTTGATAGAAAACGAGCAATGATCACAGAAACTTCGCAATCCTGAAACCTCGAAAACTCCCACATAGTATTTTTGGATCAGACGATAATTGCAAAACTCGTTGGCCAAATTGTAGCTGCCAATTCAAATTAAAAAATTTTCATAATCTCTTTTCTCGAAAACTCCAATCACCAATTTTGATCAGAATGGTGTCATAATCACATAACCCGTTCGTCATCTTGAATTCATAAAAAAAAAATTCCTAAACTCCGACCCCAAACATCTTTTCATGCTAAAATTAAATGAAACTGGCCAATAACACCAAGCTTATCCGCAGTCTTGAATTTATCAATTTGGACCTAAAATTCATAATCTGAAATATCCCCCAAGGGCCGATTATGAATAGAATCTCAAAGCTCGTTCTCCATCTTGATCTCATATTCCGAAATATTCAGTATTCCAATTTTGTATAGAATCAGACCATAAGAACAGAATTCGCAATTCGCCATCTTGAATTCATTAATTTGATATTAAATCCATTATCTCCGACCAGTTTTTCTAAAAGAAGTTCAATCCCGCATTGTCACAGGAAAGAGGAACACATTCTAAATTTTTATTTGATCGGTCCACTGGAAGCGGGTCAAAATTCACTTTCTATTGGCCCGTCAGCCCTCTGCCATATTGTCTAATGATTTTATAAGGTATTCCCTTCAGGGTGTTGGTAGTTGTGAATATAATGATCAATGCACAAGCAAAATTTGCGCATGCACGTGGAACATAACAATAATTGTTGTTTTAATTAAATTATATTATAATTATATAACGATAATCGTATTATAATTATAAATTTCATTATACTTTATTTTCCCAAAGACATGCAAAAACACGTATAGATTCGAAGAGCCCTATTTCTCAACATAATTGTGGGCATATGGTGTCCTTCGGAACAACGCGACATGTATGCCGATCGGTTTCCGTCTGATTTTCATTCGATGAAATATCGTTTGGTATCATGCTTGGCATACGCTGAAATATCATCAAAATACGTGATTTCTCTATGCAATCCACAATAATCAACTAGTTTCTGACAAATTCTATACGGGTTTATGCATGTATTTGAGAAAAAAAAGTAGTTATTATTATTATCGTTATGTTCCACGGGCAAGCGCTAAGTTTGCTAGTTCATTGATCATTATATTTATAACTACCAAAACCCTACATGGCATACGTTATGAAATCATTATACATTTTGGCAGCGGGCTAACGGACTATAAATTTCACCAGATAGTACAGATGAGTGAATTAACACATAAACAGACAAGAGGACGAGTGTAAAAGCAGCAACGGTTTTCCCAGCAAACGGTTTTTATTTTTGCTTATGTTATTCAAAAATATCCGTTGCTCGAGGTTTTTCCACGGGAATGTATTATTCTAAACTTGCTGATAACGTTCTTTATAATGTTGTTGAGGGGTAGCTGTTGAATCACGAATTATTTTGCCCTATAAAACATATTCAACAGACATAGAATAATTCATTTCTGTAAAAAAAACAAACAACGGGTATTTTAACTGTTTCACGATTTTTCTACTTCAGAGGGTTGTTGAGGGATAGTTTTCGATACACAAATTATTTTACGCCATAGAACGTAATCAGTAGGTGTCGAATAATTCATTTCCGTAAGGGTTGTTGAGGAGTAGTTATTCGTTCTCAAATTATTTCATCCTATAAAACGTATGCAACAGGAGTGGATTAATTAATTTTGTTCAAAAAACCTCGAGTCACGGGTACTTCAACTGATTCAAGATTTTTCTACTTCCGGAGGATTTTTGAGGGGTAGTTTTTGGTTCACGAATTATTTCACTCCATTGAACGTATTCAGCAGGTATAGAAAAATTCATTTCTGTAAAAAAAAAACAACGGGTATTTTAACTGTTTCACGATTTTTCTACTTCGGAGGGTTGTTGAGGGGTAGTTTTCAATACAAAAATCATTTTACGCTAGAGAACGTATTCAGTAGGTGTCGATTAATTCATTTCATAAAAAAATCTCGAGCAATTGGTATTTCAACTGTTTCAAAAATTTTCTACTTCGGTGGGCTGTTGAGGGGTATTTTTAGGTTCACAAATTATTTCACACCATGAAACATATTCAGCGGGTGCGGAATATTTAATTTTTATCAAAAAACCTCGAGAAACGGGTATTTCAACTGTTTCAAAAATTTTCTACTTCAGATGGTTGTTGAGGGGTAGTTTTTGGTTCACAAAATATATCACCTCATAGTACGTACTGAGCCGGTGAACAATAGTAAATTTCCGTCAAAAAAACTTCGAGCAATGGGTATCTCAACTGCTTTAATTTTTTTTACTGCAGAGGGTAGTTGAAGGGTCGTATTTGATTTACAAATCAGTTTTCCTTATAAAACGTATTCAACAGGTGTAGAATAATGTATTTCCATCAAAAAACCTCGTGCAACGAGAATTTCAACTCTTTCGAGATTTATCAACTTTGGAGGATTGTTGAAGGGTAGTTTTCATTTCACAAATAATTTCACCCTATATAACGTATTCAACAGGTATAGAATAATTAATTTTTGTCAAAAAATCTTGTGCAACAGAAATTTCAACTGTTTCAAGAATTTTCAACTTAGGAGGGTTGTTGAGGGGTAGCTTTTGGTTCACAAAATATTTTATTCTATAGAACATATTCAGCAGGTGAAGAATAATTCATTTCCGTCAAAAAAACTAGAGCAACGGGCACTTCAACTGTTTCAAGATTTTTCTACTTCGGAGTGTTGTTCAGGGGTAGTTTTTGTTCCACAAATTTTGACACCCTATAGAACATATTCAGCAGGTGAAAAATAATCAGTATCTTTCAAAAATATCGAGCAAAGGATATTTCGAATGTTTCAAAACTTTTCCAGTTCAAAGGGTTGTTGAGGGGTAGTTTTTGGGTTAATTTTCATTTCACCCTGTGCAACATATGCAGCAGCTATAGAATAATTCATTTCTGTCAAAAAACCTCAAGCAACGGGCATTTCAACTATTTCAAGAGTTTTCTACTTTGAAGGGTTATTGAGGGATAGTTTTTGATCCACAAATTTGTTACCATGTAGAAAATATTCTGCAGGTGAAAAATAATTTATTTCTGTCAAATAATATCCAGCAACGGTAATTCTGAATGTTTCAAGATTTTTCCACTTTGGAGGGTTGTTGAGGGATAGTTTTTCATTCACAAATTATTTCATCCTATAAAACGTATGCGACAGGAGTGGAATAACTAATTTATTCCAAAAAACCTCAAGCCACGGGTACTTCAACTGTTTCAAGATTTTTCTACTTCCGGAGGGTTTTTGAGGGGTAGTTTTTGGTTCACGAATTATTTCACTCCATCGAACGTATTCAGCAGGTGTAGAATAAATCATTTCTCAAAAAAAACAAACAACGGGTATTTTAACTGTTTCACGATTTTTCTACTTCGGAGGGTTGTTGAGGGGTAGTTTTTGGTTTACAAATTATTTCACTTCATAGAATGTATTCAGCAGGTGTAGACTATTTTATCTCTGTCAAAAAAAGTCTAGCAACAGGTTTTTCAAGTATATCAAAAAGTTTCTACTTCGGAGGGTTGTTGCGGGGTAATTTTTATTTGACATATCATCCCACCCTGTGAAACGTATTCAGCAGGTACAGAATAACTCATTTCTGCAAAAAAATCTCGAGCTACGAGTATTTCAACTATTTCCAGATTTTTCTACATCGGAGGGTTGTTGAGGGGTAGTTTTTGCTTCAGAAATTACTTCATCCAATAGACCATATTCAGCAGTTGTAGGTTAATTAATTTCTGTGAAAAAATTTCTAGCAACGGGCATTTAAACTATTTCAAGATATTTTCCATTTCGGAGGGTTGTTGAGGGGTAGTTTTCGATTCACAAATATTTCACCCTACGGAAAGTATTCAGCAGGAGAAGAATAAGTCATTTCTGTCAGAAAAACCTCGAGCAACAGGTATTTCAACTGTTTTAAGTTTTTTCTACTTCGGAAGATGGTTAAGGGGTAGTTTTTGGTTCAAAAATTATTCCACTCTATTGAATGTATTCAGCAGATGTGAAAAAATTTGTTTTGTCAAAAAACCTAGAGAATTCGGCATTTCTATTGTTTCAAGATTTTTCTACTTCGGAGGGTTGTTGAGGGGTAGTTTTCGATTCACAGATTATTTAACCCTGTTGAACGAATTCCGCAGGTTGAGAATCACTCATTTACATCCTTAAAAAACAGGGCAATTTGAATTAAAACTTGCAAAAGTAAAGAAAATGAGGTGAAATATAGTGATACCCATTACCTAATAAACATCAATGTGTTCAGCGTAACACGATATGTTGCCACATTTTCGGACCTCACTCAGTGCTGACCATATAATCCCACAAGGAACGGAATACGCACGTACAGAGAATATACATTCTCAGCAGCGCCTTCAAGTGACAAATCCCCAAACTACAATATACGATATTTTCTATATTTCTACCAAAGTGAGGACCACATATTTCACGCGATATTTCAACTAACAGTAGTGAATGCACAAAAAGGAACGAAACACTACATCTGTCCCACTTAGAACGATTTTTAGGTTAGTCACTGAACTTGTACAGAGGAGGATCCTCCACACGGAATAGCAGAAACGTTGTGAGGTCCGTATACGGACCTCACTTCGACATGGTCCTCACAGCTTCCGTAATTTTTGTACAAGCGGACCTCACTTTATACGTTGGTCAAATATATATATATATATATATATATATATATATATATATATATATATATATATATATATTAGTGAATTTTGAAAAATCCGGGAGCTTCGCGCCCATGTAAATTCGAAGGGACGAGGGGAATAAGTAGATATTAAAAAATCCGGGCGCTTTGCGCCCGAAAAAATTCGAATGAGAGGAGGGGGTTCCGGGCGCCTCGCGCCCTAGAAAATTCGAAGGAGGGGGGGGGGGGTTAGAGTTATTAATGTTTTTAATCCACAGCGATATATTCATTTTTTATGTCAAGCCATTAAAAGTTTTCATGATAACATTTTGTAGATCCGTCCAAGTACAATGAAACTGTTCATATACATTTTCTCGATATCTCGTTTAGTTTTCGAGTTTTTGACGTTTTTAGAAAAAAATGTGAAATATTTCAATGTCCCAAATTTTTCCAAATCGCATTATTTTCGTTTCAAGATATGGAAAATTTGGAGGAGATGGGCAAGAGGGCGGTAGATACGAAAAATTTCGAAGGGGGAGGAGGAAGGATCAATATTCAAAAATCCGGGTGCTTCGCGACCGGGAAAATTCGAAGGGGGGATGGGGGAGGTTAGTGAATTTCAAAAAATACGGGCGCTTCGCGCTCGGGTAAATTCGAAGGGGGAGGGAGTGAGTAGATATTCAAAAATTCGGGAGCATCGCGCCCGGGAAAATTTGAAGGAGAGAGGGGGTCCAGTCGCTTCGTGCCCTAGAAAATTCGAAAGGGGGGGCGGGGGGTCCAGGCGCTTCGCGCCCTAGAAAATTCGAATGAGGGGGGTGTTTCTTCGTTTTTCGAAATTCTAGTTTGTGAGACCAAAAAAATCTATCTCGAGAACAGGTATAGCTAGAGGAATGGGGTTTCCACCGTTGGATTTCTATCGAGAATGCGCATCGAAACTGTGTAGAAACACCGCGTTTGACATAGAAGGAAAAAAGTTACGAATGATTTTTGAACTTTTTTGAAGATAACTCGAGAACGAACTTAGGAGGATGAGATTTTTACCACGGGGTAAGAAATGATCAAATGCACACAACATCGCGACATTTTTTTTTTTTCAAGTCCAAACTAGTTTCAGAAATCCTACCTTGCAGGACGATATAGAAAATTTTCCCGTTTTCAAAATGTGTCCAAAATGCTGTTTTCGACCTCCTCTAGGCTTAACTTCGGAGATATGAATTTCCTTCAAAAAAAAAATTCGTAATCTTGAAATTTTCACCAAATCTGGCTTTACCGCACCTGATTTAATCGAGAAACACCAAAATTGGAAAAGCGAAATTTTCAAAGGAAAATCCGTCTTTTTCGAGATTTCGAAAAATGTCAATGAAACTTTACAATAAAAGTGTTACCATACATTTTTTCGATATCTCGTTTCGTTTTCGAGTTATTAGTGTTTTCAATCCACAACAACACATTAATTTTTTTTGTCAAGCTATAGAAATTTTTCATTGAAATATTTTGTAGATCCGTCCGAGTACAATGAAACTGTTCATATACATTTTCTTGATATCTCGTTTAGTTTTCGAGTTTTTGACGTTTTAAGAAAAAAATGTGAAATATTTCAAAGTCTCAAATTTTTCAAAGTCTCAAATTTTTCCAAATCGCATCATTTTCGTTTCAAGATATGGAAAATTTGGAGGATGGATGGATGGATGGATGGATGGATGGATGGATGGATGGATGGATGGATGGATGGAAGGACGGACGGACGGACGGACGGACGGACGGACGGACGGACGGACGGACGGACGGACGGACGGACGGACGGACGGACGGACGGACGGACGGACGGACGGACGGACGGACGGACGGACGGACGGACGGACGGACGGACGGACGGACGGACGGACGGACGGACGGACGGACGGACAGACAGACGGAAGGACGGACGGACGGACGGACGGACGGACGGACGGACGGACGGACGGGCAGACGGACGGACGGACGGAGGGATGGATGGATGGATGGATGGATGGATGAGGTTGTGATCGACTGGTATAACATTTGGATTAGAGCTGTTCATGTTGAATTTTTCCAAAACTCAACTCACATATCTTCGTTTATTCAAAAAATCAATTTTTTGACTGATGGATGGAT